>CM055122.1:311922801-312522801 GCA_029206835.1 Rana muscosa
AGGGAAATTCTCCTTGTGCTATAGTGTGCTTTAAAAAAACATTTTTTCTAGGGACAGAAAACTATAGGTAGGGAGAGTGTCAGTGTGTTTTACTGTGCAAATCCTTGTTTCTAGGGACAGGGAAGGACAGTGAGGGAAATTCTCCTTGTGCTATAGTGTGCTTTAAAAAAACATTTTTTCTAGGGACAGAAAACTATAGGTAGGAAGAGTGTCAGTTTCTTTCACTGTGATAATCCTTGTTTCTAGGGACAGGGAAGGAAAGTGAGGGAAATTCTCCTTGTGCTATAGTGTGCTTTAAAAAAACATTTTTTCTAGGGACAGAAAACTATAGGTAGGAAGAGTGTCAGTTTCTTTCACTGTGATAATCCTTGTTTCTAGGGACAGGGAAGGACAGTGAGGGAAATTCTCCTTGTGCTATAGTGTGCTTTAAAAAAACATTTTTTCTAGGGACAGAAAACTATAGGTAGGGAGAGTGTCAGTGTGTTTTACTGTGTGAATCCTTGTTTCTAGGGACAGGGAAGGACAGTGAGGGAAATTCTCCTTGTGCTATAGTGTGCTTTAAAAAAACATTTTTTCTAGAGACAGAAAACTATAGGTAGGGAGAGTGTCAGTGTGTTTTACTGTGCGAATCCTTGTTTCTAGGGACAGGGAAGGACAGTGAGGGAAATTCTCCTTGTGCTATAGTGTGCTTTAAAAAAACATTTTTTCTAGGGACAGAAAACTATAGGTAGGAAGAGTGTCAGTTTCTTTCACTGTGATAATCCTTGTTTCTAGGGACAGGGAAGGAAAGTGAGGGAAATTCTCCTTGTGCTATAGTGTGCTTTAAAAAAACATTTTTTCTAGGGACAGAAAACTATAGGTAGGAAGAGTGTCAGTTTCTTTCACTGTGATAATCCTTGTTTCTAGGGACAGGGAAGGACAGTGAGGGAAATTCTCCTTGTGCTATAGTGTGCTTTAAAAAAACATTTTTTCTAGGGACAGAAAACTATAGGTAGGAAGAGTGTCAGTTTCTTTCACTGTGATAATCCTTGTTTCTAGGGACAGGGAAGGAAAGTGAGGGAAATTCTCCTTGTGCTATAGTGTGCTTTAAAAAAACATTTTTTCTAGGGACAGAAAACTATAGGTAGGAAGAGTGTCAGTTTCTTTCACTGTGATAATCCTTGTTTCTAGGGACAGGGAAGGACAGTGAGGGAAATTCTCCTTGTGCTATAGTGTGCTTTAAAAAAACATTTTTTCTAGGGACAGAAAACTATAGGTAGGGAGAGTGTCAGTGTGTTTTACTGTGCGAATCCTTGTTTCTAGGGACAGGGAAGGACAGTGAGGGAAATTCTCCTTGTGCTATAGTGTGCTTTAAAAAAACATTTTTTCTAGGGACAGAAAACTATAGGTAGGGAGAGTGTCAGTGTGTTTTACTGTGCGAATCCTTGTTTCTAGGGACAGTGAAGGACAGTGAGGGAAATTCTCCTTGTGCTATAGTGTGCTTTAAAAAAACATTTTTTCTAGGGACAGAAAACTATAGGTAGGGAGAGTGTCAGTGTGTTTTACTGTGCGAATCCTTGTTTCTAGGGACAGGGAAGGACAGTGAGGGAAATTCTCCTTGTGCTATAGTGTGCTTTAAAAAAACATTTTTTCTAGGGACAGAAAACTATAGGTAGGGAGAGTGTCAGTGTGTTTTACTGTGCGAATCCTTGTTTCTAGGGACAGGGAAGGACAGTGAGGGAATTTCTCCTTGTGCTATAGTGTGCTTTAAAAAAACATTTTTTCTAGGGACAGAAAACTATAGGTAGGAAGAGTGTCAGTTTCTTTCACTGTGATAATCCTTGTTTCTAGGGACAGGGAAGGACAGTGAGGGAAATTCTCCTTGTGCTATAGTGTGCTTTAAAAAAAACATTTTTTCTAGGGACAGAAAACTATAGGTAGGAAGAGTGTCAGTTTCTTTCACTGTGATAATCCTTGTTTCTAGGGACAGGGAAGGAAAGTGAGGGAAATTCTCCTTGTGCTATAGTGTGCTTTAAAAAAACATTTTTTCTAGGGACAGAAAACTATAGGTAGTGTGACAGCAGGAAGGTAAAGTCACCTGGTTGCATCCAGGGGGGTAGATATATTTCGCCCAGATTCAGGCTTTACGCCGACTTATACAACTAGGTGGAGAGTTGTATAAGCCCAGCTGAGGCTAGTAGGCTCATGGATGACTCATACCTCTAGGGAGAGTGCTGGGCGTCGTGCAGACAGGGAGTTGATGAGACCAGCTGAAGCTTGTCAGCTCATTTAGGCCTCTATAAGAACTCCCAGCTTCATTAGATGTTAGCTCATGCCTGGAACCAGACCTGTGTGGACTGTCTAGGGAGAGTGAACCCCTGTGTGGTGAGACAAAGCCTGTGTGGCTATTTGCTTGGACATTTAAAACCAGGGACTTAGGGACTAGGACAGCACTAGGCTGATCCCAGTTGTTAGTTAGGAAACCTGTATGTTTAGTCAGAGGTCAAGTTGACCAGGATTTATTTTATTTATGTTTCTTTTGCTTTGCTGTGTTTTGTCACTGTAAATAGAAAATAAACCGCACCTTTTTGATTTTGAAAACCACAACCTCCGTTTGCTGGGCCTGTTTTTGTGTGGGGAGCCCATCCCGGGGGTCACACACACCCGCTGCCGAGCTAACCCCCTCACAGTTGGTGGAGAACCAGTGGCAGTTTTTTTTAAGCCAGCATGGAGGAGATACTGAAACAGCTGGCTCTAGCAAATGCCAATCAACAGCAGACAAATGCAGGTTTGCAAAGGAGCCTTGCAGCCCAGCAGCAAGCTCATCAACAGAGCCTTGCAGCCCAGCAGCAAGCTCACCAACAGAGTCTGGAAGCTCAGCAACAAGCCCAGCAGCAATCTGAGGCCCGCTTCATAGACCTGTTACAGAAGCAAGAGCAGAGACTACAACAAATGGAAGCAGTAATGCAGCAACGTCCGCAGACCAGTGAGGAAAGCCGTCCCACTAATACCGCGTCCTTTGGGGTGAGTCGTTTATTGACAAAAATGACTGGAGAGGATGATCCAGAGGTATTTTTGACCACATTTGAAAGGACCGCTGAAAGAGAAAAGTGGCCTGAGGAGCAGTGGGCTGGACTGGTGGCTCCTCTGTTAACTGGTGAATCGCAGAAAGCTTACTATGACCTAGAGCCTAACCAAGCAAAAGACTATGTGATGCTAAAAGCTGAAATTTTGGCAAGGCTGGGTGTCACCCAGGCTGTCCGGGCTCAGCGTGTGCATAACTGGACTTTCCAGCTTGGAAAACCCCCCAGGTCTCAAATGTATGATCTCATTCACCTGAGCAGAAAGTGGCTACAGCCAGAGACTTTGTCCGCACCAAAGATTGTGGAACGTGTTGTAATGGATCGGTTTTTGAGAGCTCTTCCTACTGCCATCCAAAAGTGGGTAAGCCATGGAGACCCAGAGACGGCCGATGGTCTTGTGGATCGTGTGGAGAAATACTTGGCTACAGAGAACCTGACGGCCTCTTCCAGAGACACTCGGACTTTCCACCCTAAGACCAGACCATCCCCAGGGGCGGATAAGAGGATTCCAAGGGGTGAGGGTGGAGAGAGTGAGAGGGTGGGAGCTCTACCCCAAGTTTGGCGAGAACAGCCTGGGAAATCAGCGGCTCAAGAGGCGGCAAGAAGGATCGTTTGCTACCGCTGCCGGCAAGCGGGACATATTGCAGCCAATTGCCCGGTTGTGGAGGAACCCATGCAGTGTGACTTTCTGACGGGCAGACGTCAGTCGCTGTGTGCGATAGTCGCATGCACTGCCATTCGAGGAACTGAGAAACATTTATGCAAAATGTGTGTTAATGGTAGAAATGTTGTGGTATTGCTGGATTCAGGTAGCCTTGTGACCCTGATAAAGGCTGAGTTTGTTAAAACAGAGGTCTTTGGGAATAGCAAGGTAGCTGTTATTTGTGTGCATGGGGACACCCGAGAGTATCCAGTGACTACAGTGTGTTTCGAGACCCCCAAAGGTACCCTCTCTCATCCAGTGGGCTTAGTATCTCAGTTACCGCATGACGCCATTGTGGGAAGGGATTTTCCGAAGTTCTGGGAACTGTGGGATGATCCTGAGCCCCCCACTGGTGCCCCTATGTACCAGGAATGTGATAGCCAGAACTCCCCTGAGAGTGGTGAGGACTCTCCGGAATTTCCCTTAACAGTATTGGCAGGGGAGACTCAAGAAACTGGAGAGGAGCCCACCTCCTCAGACGAAAACCTACCGTCTGTGGAGTTTTCTGATCTTGAGGTTCACAGGGAAAACTTTGCCACAGAACAGTTGAAAGACCCCGCCCTAATAAAGGCACGGGAAAACGTAGTGAAAATAGATGGCGAGTTAGTGAACCCAGATAATACCTGCACTTACCCATACTTCAGCGTAGAGAAGGACCTACTGTATCGGGTGGCAAAAAGGGCAGAAGAAACCGTTGAGCAGCTTGTGGTGCCCAAACCTTACAGGAAGTTGGTGTTGGAGTTGGCCCATGGGCACATTCTTGGAGGTCATCTGGGGACAGAGAAAACCCGAGAGAGGGTATTACAGAGATTCTATTGGCCGGGGGTGATGAAGGACATAGAAAATTATTGTTCCTCCTGCCCTGTGTGTCAGAGGTCGGCCCCGATGCCACATTTCCGTAGCCCGCTGGTCCCTCTACCCATCATTGAGGTCCCGTTTGAGAGGATCGCCATGGATTTGGTAGGGCCTATAATCAAGTCCGCTAGGGGGCACCAGTACATATTAGTTATAATGGACTATGCCACCCGTTATCCAGAAGCGATCCCTCTCCGAAATACCTCGGCCAAAACCATAGCCAAAGAGCTATCTCTTGTGTTTAGCCGGGTGGGTATTTGTAAAGAACTGCTTACGGACCAAGGTACACCCTTTATGTCCCGGGTTATGAAGGAGCTGTGTAAATTGTTCAAAGTGACGCAATTACGTACATCTGTGTATCACCCCCAAACCGATGGGCTGGTTGAAAGATTCAACAAAACCCTAAAACAAATGTTGAAGAAAGTGGTGGATAGAGATGGAAAGGATTGGGACTGTCTACTTCCTTATTTGATGTTTGCTATTAGGGAGGTGCCCCAATCCTCTACGGGATTCTCCCCCTTTGAGTTACTGTATGGGAGACACCCAAGAGGGCTGTTGGATATTGCCAAGGAAACTTGGGAAAGTGAGAGTTCTCCCCACAGGAGTGTGATTGAGCATGTCGCCCTGATGCAAGACCGAATTGCACAGGTAATGCCCATCGTGAAGGAACATTTGGCCCAAGCGCAGTTAGCACAGCAGAGAGTGTACAACCGTGGAGCCAAGACCCGTACCTTTTCCCCGGGGGATAGGATACTGGTACTTGTCCCTACGGTTGAAAGTAAATTCCTTGCCAAATGGCAAGGCCCCTATGAGATAATGGAAAAAGTGAGCGAAGTGAATTACAAGGTCAGACAACCAGGAAGGCGAAAGCCCGAACAGATCTATCACGTTAATCTGTTGAAAGCCTGGAGGGATAGAGAGTCCCTAGTCGCAGACACTTGGTCACCAGCTCAAACTGGTTGCGTGATTCCTGAGGTTGGAATAGCAGCCACCTTGTCACAACCCCAACAACAGGAGGTTAAGGAGTTTGTGCTTCGCAACAAGGAGGTATTCTCTGAGCTGCCGGGACAAACATCTGGGGTAGAGCATGACATCATTACCCCGCCCGGTGAAAGGGTGAAGTTAAAACCCTATCGGATCCCAGAGGCCCGACGGGAGGCAATACGGGAGGAAGTACAGAAAATGCTGAACTTAGGGGTGATAGAGGAGTCCCAAAGTGATTGGTCTAGTCCCATTGTGTTGGTGCCTAAACCGGATGGGAGCTGGCGATTTTGTAACGATTTTCGTCAGTTGAACAAAGTTACAAAATTTGACACCTACCCCATGCCACGTATAGATGAGTTGATCGACCGGCTGGGAACAGCCCGATACATGACGACTCTTGACCTCACAAAAGGGTATTGGCAAATCCCCCTGGCCAAGTCGGCCAAAGAGAAAACCGCATTTGTAACCCCAGACGGGGCGTTCCAATATAAAAGAATGCCGTTCGGGTTACAGAATGCGCCGGCCACATTCCAGCGGAAAATGGACCAGATGCTGAGGCCCCATCGGAAGTATGCTGCGGCTTACCTGGATGACGTAATTGTCCATAGCACAGATTGGGCCTCACATCTGCCAAAAGTGCAAGCAGTCCTGGACTCTGTTCGGGAAGCGGGGTTTACGGCTAACCCCAAGAAGTGTACCATTGGGCAGGAGGAGGCCAAATATCTTGGGTACACCATTGGGAGGGGAGTAATAAAACCCCAACTCAACAAAGTCGAGGCCATCCAGAGTTGGCCACGTCCCAACAGCAAGAAGCAGGTACGAGCCTTTCTGGGAATCGCTGGGTATTATCGGCGATTCATTCCCCACTTTGCTTCTAAGGCTGTGCCCCTAACCAACCTGACGAAGGGGAAAGGGTCGGTCATGATTAAATGGACCCCCGAGGCTGAGGCAGCATTCCAATTCTTGAAACAAGCCTTATGTAGCCAGCCAGTGTTGTACTCACCCGACTTCTCTAAAGACTTTGTCGTACAAAGTGATGCGTCAGATGTGGGGTTAGGAGCAGTATTGTCCCAGGTCTGGAACGGGGAAGAGCACCCAGTCATTTACCTCAGCAGGAAGTTGAAGTCCCATGAGGTAAATTACGCCACCGTTGAAAAGGAGTGTTTAGCGGTGAAGTGGGCTCTAGATTCCCTTTGGTACTACCTGCTAGGTAGGCACTTTGACATGGTTACGGATCACGCTCCGTTAAAGTGGATGGCTCAAAACAAGGAAACAAATAGAAGAGTGAATAGGTGGTTCCTGGCCCTCCAGGAATTCAACTTCACAGTAAAGCATCGCCCTGGCGTTCAAATGGGGAATGTGGATGCTTTGTCTCGAGTACATGAATGCCTGATTGCTGGTGTTCCAACCCCGAGGTTAAAACAAGAGGGGGGGGTATGTGACAGCAGGAAGGTAAAGTCACCTGGTTGCATCCAGGGGGGTAGATATATTTTGCCCAGATTCAGGCTTTACGCCGACTTATACAACTAGGTGGAGAGTTGTATAAGCCCAGCTGAGGCTAGTAGGCTCATGGATGACTCATACCTCTAGGGAGAGTGCTGGGCGTCGTGCAGACAGGGAGTTGATGAGACCAGCTGAAGCTTGTCAGCTCATTTAGGCCTCTATAAGAACTCCCAGCTTCATTAGATGTTAGCTCATGCCTGGAACCAGACCTGTGTGGACTGTCTAGGGAGAGTGAACCCCTGTGTGGTGAGACAAAGCCTGTGTGGCTATTTGCTTGGACATTTAAAACCAGGGACTTAGGGACTAGGACAGCACTAGGCTGATCCCAGTTGTTAGTTAGGAAACCTGTATGTTTAGTCAGAGGTCAAGTTGACCAGGATTTATTTTATTTATGTTTCTTTTGCTTTGCTGTGTTTTGTCACTGTAAATAGAAAATAAACCGCACCTTTTTGATTTTGAAAACCACAACCTCCGTTTGCTGGGCCTGTTTTCGTGTGGGGAGCCCATCCCGGGGGTCACACACACCCGCTGCCGAGCTAACCCCCTCACAGTAGGAAGAGTGTCAGTTTCTTTCACTGTGATAATCCTTGTTTCTAGGGACAGGGAAGGACAGTGAAGGAAATTCTCCTTGTGCTATAGTGTGCTAAAGCATTCCTCATCAACCATCTTTGAAATCCTTGTTTTTTGGACAGTCAGGGAAATTGTCGTTGTGCTATTCTGTGCAAAAGCAATCATCCTCAACCATATTTAGAAATCCTTAAGTAAAGGGACAGAGAAGGACACCTGAAGGTAGCCCTTATTGCTTTTTTCCCATCTCCCTGCAGGCCATCTATTAGAATGTCTGGAAGGCAAACAAGGAGAGGCAGACAGTCAGGAGGCAATAAAAGAGGGCAAGCAGGCTCTGTGTCTGGGGGCAACAGTGCTGGTCGTGGACGCGGTGCATTGTCATCAGCACATGGCCATGGGACACGCTTGTCCTTCTTTTCGGCAGCTGGACATGTTGAGCCACATCATGCCGAAGACTTGGTAGAGTGGATGACCAAGCCCTCCTCCTCCTCCTCATCCTCTCTCACCCAGGCTCAGGGTACTGGTAAAGCAGCTGCCAAAGCATCCTCTTCCCTGGTATCAATGTCAGACTCATCATCAGTCACTCCTTCCCTAGACCCACCATGTCCTCCTCCTGAGGAGTCCCCCGAACTGTTTGAGCACAGTGTTGGGTACATGCTCCAGGAGGATGCCCAGCGTTTCGAAGGGTCTGATGATGAAACCCAGCTACAGGAAGGCAGTAGCGTGAGAGCAGACAGAGGGGATGCTCAAGAAGGACACCAATCTGGCAGTCATGTTCCAGCAGCTGCAGCATACTGCCAGATTGGCTCCAGTGATGAGGAGGGAGGGGATGATGAGGTCACTGACTCCACGTGGGTGCCTAATAGGAGAGAGGAGGAGGAGGAGGATGAGGAGGAGGCACATCTCCAACGAGGCAGGATGCCCTTTGGTGGCCAGCGTAAGGGCAGTACACCGACGGAATCACACCGCAGAGCTCCGCCTGTGCAGGGCGCTGCCTCTGCCCGTCATTCAAAAAGTTCTTTGGTGTGGGCCTTTTTTGAGGCTAGTGCATCAGATCGCACAGCTGCTGTTTGCAACATATGTCTCAAGCGTATATCGCGTGGCCAAAACATCAGCCGCTTGGGTACCACATGCCTGACCAGACATATGTTGACCTGCCATGCAGCTCGTTGGCAAGCCTACCTCAAAGACCCACACCAAAGAACAAAGCGGACCTCTCCTTGCACCGCATCAGCTGGGATCTCCAACCCCACTATAACTTCAGTCCTCTCTGAAACATGCACTGAGAGGAATGAAGGTGTAGAATTAGGTGTGTCACAGCCAAGTACTTGCGGCCACTCTGCTAGCAGTACACCGACGTCCGATTCTAGCAGGCAAATTTCCCTGCCCCAGCTGCTGGACCGTCGAAAGAAGTTCACTCCCAGCCATCCACATGCCCAGCGGTTGAATGCTAGCTTGGCTAAATTGCTAGCGCTTCAACTGCTGCCTTTTCAGTTGGTAGACTCGGCCCCCTTCCGTGAGTTTGTGCAATGTGCGGTTCCTCAGTGGCAGGTTCCCAAACGCCACTTTTTCTCACGGAAGGCTATTCCGGCTCTCTACCGGCATGTGGAAGGCAATGTCTTGGCCTCGCTGGACAGGGCGGTCAGCGGTAAGGTGCATATTACCGCTGACTCATGGTCCAGCAGGCATGGACAGGGACGTTACCTTTCTTTCACGGCACATTGGGTCACTCTTTTGGCAGCTGGGAAGGATGCAGGACAAGGTGCAGTAGTGTTGGAGGTTGTTCCACCGCCACGCCTCCAAAATGCTACTACTGGTTGTGACACACCTCTCTCCTCCACCCCCTCCTCTTCTTCTTCCTCCATGGCCTCTTCCTGTGGTTTGTCCTATGAACCAGCGGTGCTCCGTAGCCGTTCAAGGGGCTACGCAAGTACGCAGGCAAAAAGATGCCATGCCGTGCTTGCGCTGGTGTGTTTGGGGGACAGAAGCCACACTGGGGCAGAGGTCCTGTCTGCTCTGCAGGGCCAGGCCGAGAGGTGGTTGACGCCACGCCAGCTTAAGCCAGGAATGGTGGTTTGCGACAATGGCACCAACCTCCTCTCCGCCCTCCGACAGGGACAACTGACCCATGTGCCCTGTGTGGCTCACGTCCTTAACCTGGTGGTGCAGCGGTTCTTGGGCAGGTACCCGGGCTTACAGGATGTCCTGAGGCAGGCCAGGAAAGTCTGTGTGCATTTCCGCAGATCTTATAATGCCAGTGCTCGCCTGGCTGAGCTGCAAAAGGAGTTGAACCTGCCCAAGAACCGCCTTATATGTGACATGCCCACCAGGTGGAACTCAACGTTGGCCATGCTGCAGCGGCTGCACACGCAGCAGAGGGCCATCAATGAGTACCTGTGCGACTACGGCACCAGGACAGGGTCAGGGGAGCTTGGGTTTTTTTCTCCACGCCAGTGGGGCATGATCAGGGATGCATGCACTGTCCTGGCACCATTTGAGGAGGCCACGAGGATGGTGAGCAGTGACAGTGCATGCATCAGTGACACTGTACCTCTTGTCCACCTGTTGGAGCACACGCTGCGTGGAATAATGGACAGGGCACTTGAGGCAGAACAGAGGCAGGAAGAGGAGGACTTCCTTGCCTCTCAAGGCCCCCTTTACCCAGACAGTGTTCCTTCTGTCCCACCCATCGCACAGGAAGAGGAGGAGGAGGAGGAGGAGGAGGAGGATTGTGTCAGCATGGAGGTGGAGGCTGGCACTCAGCATCATCAGCAGCAGTCTTTTAGGGATGATTTACAGTCCCAAGAAACCAGTGGACTTGTACGTGGCTGGGAGGAGGTGGCTGCGGATCATGTCGTCCTTAGTGACCCAGAGGACTCCGGAGCGAATGCCTCAGCAAACCTACGCTGCATGGCCTCCCTGATCCTGCAAAGTCTGCGGAAGGATCCTCGTATTCTTCGGATCAAGGAGAGGGACCATTACTGGCTGGCCACTCTCCTTGATCCACGGTACAAGGGTAAGGTTGCGGACCTTATGTTACCGTCGCAGAGGGAGCAGAGGATGAGACAACTCCGGGAGGCCTTGCAGAAAGGTCTGTGCAACGCGTTCCCAGAGACTGGGAGGTTACAAACTCCTGGTCCTGGACAACGAGTTGCTGAGGCTTCGGCCAGTCAAAGAAGGAGCGGTGGGGAAGGTGGCCGTCTGACCGATGCGTTCAGACAATTCTTTAGTCCGCAGCCCCAAAGTATGATCGGTTCCAGCAACCATCGCCAGCGTCTGATAAACATGGTGCAGGAATATCTAGGGGCAAGGTCAAACTTGGACACCTTCCCCACCGAAAATCCTCTGGCTTACTGGGTCTTGAGGATGGATCACTGGCCAGAGCTTGCACAGTATGCAATTGAGCTACTGGCCTGTCCTGCATCCAGCGTTCTTTCGGAACGCACATTCAGTGCTGCTGGAGGATTTGTCACGGATCACAGGGTGCGCCTGTCCACCGACTCGGTTGATCGACTGACTTTCATCAAGATGAACCAGTCTTGGATCACCACCAGCTACCACACACCTGATGCTGATATAACAGACTAATTGATTTTAACATGTCACATCCCTTCAAGACTGATGCTGATGCTGAGTGCCTGTGCTGTTATGTTGACTGGCTATCCTCCTCCTCCGAGTCCTCAATGATACGATTGATGATGATAGCTTGGAAGATCATTTTTGTTTATGGGTGCCGCCACCAGTGGCTAAGGCCCAATTTTTCAGCCCCTGTTTTACAGGGGCGTGTAATTACAATTTTTTTAGCAATAATTTGCCATAGGGCTCATTGCTGTGCTCCAAGTACAGTATCTGTGAGGGGTTGGAGTGTTGTGGCACCAGTGCCTAAGGCCCAATTTTTCAGCCCCTGTTTAACAGGGGCGTGTAATTACAATTTTTGAAGCAATACTTTGCAACAGGGCTCATTGCTGTGCTCCAAGTACAGTATCTGTGAGGGGTTGTAGTGTTGTGCCACCAGTGCCTAAGGCCCAATTTTTCAGCCCCTGTTCAACAGGGGCATGCAATTACAATTCTTGATCTAATAATTCACAGCAGGGCCCATTCCTGCACCCACCAAGAGTAACTCTGAGGGCTTACAGTGTTGTGGCAACGCCACCACCACCACCACCACGAAAGGCCCAATTTTTCAGCCCCTGTTCAAAAGGGGCATGTAATTACAATTCTTGATCTAATAATTCACAGCAGGGCCCATTGCTGCACCCACCAAGAGTAACTCTGAGGGCTTACAGTGTTGTGGCAACGCCACCACCACCACCACCACGAAAGGCCCAATTTTTCAGCCCCTGTTCAAAAGGGGCATGTAATTACAATTCTTGATCTAATAATTCACAGCAGGGCCCATTCCTGCACCCACCAAGAGTAACTCTGGGGGCTTACAGTGTTGTGGCAACGCCACCACCACCACCACCACCACGAAAGGCCCAATTTTTCAGCCCCTGTTCAAAAGGGGCATGTAATTACAATTCTTGATCTAATAATTCACAGCAGGGCCCATTCCTGCACCCACCAAGAGTAACTCTGAGGGCTTACAGTGTTGTGGCAACGCCACCACCACCACCACCACGAAAGGCCCAATTTTTCAGCCCCTGTTCAAAAGGGGCATGTAATTACAATTCTTGATCTAATAATTCACAGCAGGGCCCATTCCTGCACCCACCAAGAGTAACTCTGAGGGCTTACAGTGTTGTGGCAACGCCACCACCACCACCACCACGAAAGGCCCAATTTTTCAGCCCCTGTTCAAAAGGGGCATGTAATTACAATTCTTGATCTAATAATTCACAGCAGGGCCCATTCCTGCACCCACCAAGAGTAACTCTGAGGGCTTACAGTGTTGTGGCAACGCCACCACCACCACGAAAGGCCCAATTTTTCAGCCCCTGTTCAACAGGGGCATGCAATTACAATTCTTGATCTAATAATTCACAGCAGGGCCCATTGCTGCACCCACCAAGAGTAACTGTCAGGGCTTACAGTGTTGTGGCACCAGCACCACCATCAAAGGCCCAATTTTTACTACCACTGTTCAACAATTATATGTAATTAAAATTCCTGATATAATAGTTGACAGCAGGGCGTTCCAGCACCAACCAAGAGTAACTGTGAGTGCTTACAGTGTTGTGCCAACACCAACAACTAAGGGGCCTATTTCTGCAGAGTATATACGGCAGGTCCCTACTTTCAAACATCCAACTTACAAACGACTCCTACTTGCAAACGCAAGAACACAACAGGAAGTGAGAGGAAATCTACCCCTAGGAAGGAAAATTCTCTCCTGTAAGAATTAATATGGGAGAAAGGTGTCTCCTCTGTACTGATGCTTTATCACCAATCCTTGTTTCAAGAAAAACACCACATTTCAAAAACAGTTGTCATTGGGACGGAAAGTGAGGTGAAATGTTCTGAACAGGGGCACAGACAGCAAAACAAATGTTACAGGGGTGATAACCCTTACCTATGTTTTCCAAAAAGTTTAAAAATAGATTTTTGGGCTGGAGCTACACTTAAACAATGTACCTGTTCAAAATTACAAACAGATTCTACATAAGAACAAACCTACAGTCCCTGTCTTGTATGCACCGCCTGTATACGGCTGTTCAGAGTATATAGGGCCTTTTTTATTTTATGTGCGGGGTTCCCCTTAATATCCATACAAGACCCAAAGGGGCTGGTAATGGGCTGGGGTAGGGGGGGGGGGTCATGGGGTAGCTATGCCATTTTTCTTAAAGATTTTCATCCATATTACCGGGACCAGACATTACATTAAAGCCGCAAGCAGTTTTAAATGGCTTTTTTTTCCTTTAGAAGTGTCATTTTGTGCAGGGACAGTTCTAAACACGGGAAACACGTGGCACTTCACAGGCATACTTTAGACACCCCCCAGGTACGATATTTAAAGGAATATTTGACTTTTTTTTTTTCACTTTATGCATCATTAAAATGACTGCTCCCGAAAAACGACCGTTTTTAAAACTTCTTTTTGCATTGATACATGTCCCCTGGTGCAGAACCCGGGTTCCCAAACCCTTTTTAGGACAATAACATGCATAATAGTTGTTATAATTAGCACTTTAGAATTCGAACGTTCGCATCCATTGTATTTAATAGGGTTCTAATGTTCGTACGAACTTTCGGTCCGTTTGCGGGTTCTGGTGCGAACCGAACCCGGGGGTGTTCGGCTCATCACTAATAGAGAGATAGATAGATAAATAGACAGATAGATAGCGAGATAGATAGATAGATAGATCATCAGATATATAATAGATAGAGAGATAGGAAATATGTATAAATGGAATAGAAAGGGGCCACTTAATAAAATTGGAGGAGAAGCGGTTTAACATTAAACTGGAATGGGGGGTTCTTTACTGTCAGAGCGGTAAGGATGTGGAACTCCCTTCCACAATCGATGGTGTTAGCAGGGAGTGTTGATAGTTTTTTAAAAAACTCTTAAGCCCCATACACACCATCAGATTTTCTGCTGATTTTTGACATGAGATTTACCAAAACCATCTAATAGGAGGTCAAACCTTAAGAGTTTCAATTTGTATGCAATCAGACAGGCCCTTTCACTACATGGTTTTGGTAAATCTGATGACAAAAATCAGCAGAAAATCTGATAGTGTGTATGGGGCTTTAGATGGGCATCATAGTGAAAGCAGTATATACAGAGACATGGGTAATGGTTTTGACATTAACCCACACAGGTTGAACTGGATGGCTGCTGTCTGTATTCAACCTTACCAACTATGTAACTATGGGGTTAATTTACTAAAGGTAAAACAGACGGTGCACTTTGCAAAGTGCAATTGCTCCAGAGCCTAGTAAATGAGGTAAAGCATTACTTTGCAAAGAATATCCAGTCACATGCAAGGAAAATTAGAAAAACAGCATTGATTGGATGATGGAAGTCAGTAGATCTTCTGCTCATTTACTAAGCTCCGGAGCAACTGCACTTGCAAGGTGCTCAGTCTGTTTATCTTTAGTAAATCAACCCCAATGGGTCACCTGAGGATAGTCACTTCATTGGGTATATGTAAGGGATTACTACCACTTACAAAAAAGAAGTCAAGTTCATGAACCTAAATTGGGTGCTCTGTGAGATGTTATTTTATCATTTCTAAAGAAAAAGCACCCATAGGAAATAATAACATGAAATGATCCCCTATCTCCGTGTGATAACCTAAGTATGAATCCAAGAACATTGTGCAAATATAAAGCTGAATGATGACACAATTATCTAATCTGCTGCTGAAGCCATGATAACTTAATAGCAGACTCCACCTATAATTAATTACTTCATTGTCCCACGCATTTTGAGTACTAGGAAGACACATTGAATTTATTAACCTCTTCAGTCCCGGAAGGTTTTACCCCTAGTCAATAGGCCATTTTTTGCGATACGGCACTGCGCTACTTTGGCTGAAAATTGCGCGGTCGTGCGACGCTGTACCCAAAAAAAATTGATGTCCCTTTTTCCACAATAGAGCTTTAATTTGGTGGTATTTGATCACCTCTGCGGTTTTTTGTTTTTGCGCTATGAAAAAAAAAGCAAAGAGTGACAATTTTGAAAACAAAACAATATTTTTTACTTTCTGCTATAAAACATATCTAATAAAAAAAATTGTAAAAATCGAATTTCTTCATTAATTTCGGCCAATATGTATTCTGCTAGATGTTTTTGGTAAAAAAAAAAAAAAATCCCAATATGTGTATACTGATTGGTTTTGCGCAAAAGTTATCGCCTCTACAAACTTTGGCATAGATTTATGGTATTTTCTATTCTTTTTTTTTTTTTTTTTTACTAGTAATGGCGGCGACCAGCGATTTTTAGCGGAGCTGTGACATTGCGACGGACAAATCAGTCACTAACTGACACTTTTGGCACTTTTTTTGGGAACCAGCGACACTAATACTGTGATCAGTGCTAAAAATAAGCAGGAACACAAGATCTCTATCTTCTCCCCTGTCAGATCGCCGCTCTGCCTCTCTGGGGAATGCTGGACCCGCTGATTGGCATCACCTATGTCCAATCAGAGCGCAATCGCACCTCCGGCTGCGCGCACGCGCCCCCCAGTGTCTATTGCACGAAATGACGTACAGGTATGTCGTTTTGTGCAATACAGCCGACCTGCCACAGTATAATTACGCTAGGCAAGTGGTTAAACAATAAACAAAAATAATCCATACACATACACGACTTATTGGGCCTGTAATCTGTTTTCCGTGAAACTGTTTCTTCCTGTGTTTTTCTGCCTCCTTGTAACATCCTCCGGAAGCTCCCACACCTCTCCCCCCTCCCTTATTTCCATTTGTTTGTAACAAGTAGGGATGAGCTCGGTGTTCGAGTCGAACATAGGTTCGACTCGAACATCGGCTGTTCGCACGTTCGGCGAACAACGAACGATTTGGGCCGTTCGCGCCAAATTCGAGTGACGCGAACGGCCCACAATACACTGCGCCATCGCAGTGTAATCCCGGCGCTGTGATTGGCCAAGCATGCACTGTGAACCTGCATGCTTGGCCAATCACAGCGCCGGCAGCGAGGAGAGCAATGATTGGCCACAGGCAGGATGCCTGTGGCCAATTATAGCTGAGGGGGTTTAGCACATGCCCCACACTATAAAAGGCCGCTAGCGCGGCGGCCTTGTGTAGTGTGTTCCGGAGCAGGGAAAGTGAAGGATAGGCAGGGACAGTGTCATATCTATTCTTTGCTAAACCTTGTGTGTAGGGACAGAGAAGGATAGGCAGGGAGAGTGTCAGTGTCATATTCTTTGCTAAACCTTGTGTGTAGGGAGAGAGAAGGATAGGCAGGGAGAGTGTCAGTGTCATATACTTTGATAAACCTTGTGTGCAGGGAGAGAGAAGGATAGGCAGGGGACAGTGTCAGTGTCATTGTTGCTAAGCCTCCTGCACATTATACACCTGAAGTTAGCCCGTATTGCTGCTTTTTCCTGGTGTGTTACACCAACAGGATTTTGTGGCACTTACAGCGGGCGGAGTGTGCCTCCTGGTCATATTACACCTGAACTTAGCCTGTATTGCTGCTTTTTCCTGGTGTGTAGTGATGAGCCGAACACCCCCGGGTTCGGTTCGCACCAGAACCCGCGAACGGACCGAAAGTTCGTACGAACATTAGAACCCTATTAAATACAATGGATGCAAACGTTCGAATTCTAAAGTGCTAATTATAACGACTATTATGCATGTTATTGTCCTAAAAAGGGTTTGGGAACCCGGGTTCTGCACCAGGGGACATGTATCAATGCAAAAACAAGTTTTAAAAACGGTCGTTTTTCGGGAGCAGTCATTTTAATGATGCATGAAGTGAAAAAAAAAAGTCAAATATTCCTTTAAATATCGTACCTGGGGGGTGTCTAAAGTATGCCTGTGAAGTGCCACGTGTTTCCCGTGTTTAGAACTGTCCCTGCACAAAATGACACTTCTAAAGGAAAAAAAAGCCATTTAAAACTGCTTGCGGCTTTAATGTAATGTCTGGTCCCGGTAATATGGATGAAAATCTTTAAGAAAAATGGCATAGCTACCCCATGACCCCCCCCCCCTACCCCAGCCCATTACCAGCCCCTTTGGGTCTTGTATGGATATTAAGGGGAACCCCGCACATAAAATAAAAAAGGCCCTATATACTCTGAACAGCCGTATACAGGCGGTGCATACAAGACAGGGACTGTAGGTATGTTCTTATGTAGAATCTGTTTGTAATTTTGAACAGGTACATTGTTTAAGTGTAGCTCCAGCCCAAAAATCTATTTTTAAACTTTTTGGAAAACATAGGTAAGGGTTATCACCCCTGTAACATTTGTTTTGCTGTCTGTGCCCCTGTTCAGAACATTTCACCTCACTTTCCGTCCCAATGACAACTGTTTTTGAAATGTGGTGTTTTTCTTGAAACAAGGATTGGTGATAAAGCATCAGTACAGAGGAGACACCTTTCTCCCATATTTATTCTTACAGGAGAGAATTTTCCTTCCTAGGGGTAGATTTCCTCTCACTTCCTGTTGTGTTCTTGCGTTTGCAAGTAGGAGTCGTTTGTAAGTTGGATGTTTGAAAGTAGGGACCTGCCGTATATACTCTGCAGAAATAGGCCCCTTAGTTGTTGGTGTTGGCACAACACTGTAAGCACTCACAGTTACTCTTGGTTGGTGCTGGAACGCCCTGCTGTCAACTATTATATCAGGAATTGTAATTACATATAATTGTTGAACAGTGGTAGTAAAAATTGGGCCTTTGATGGTGGTGCTGGTGCCACAACACTGTAAGCCCTGACAGTTACTCTTGGTGGGTGCAGCAATGGGCCCTGCTGTGAATTATTAGATCAAGAATTGTAATTGCATGCCCCTGTTGAACAGGGGCTGAAAAATTGGGCCTTTCGTGGTGGTGGTGGTGTTGCCACAACACTGTAAGCCCTCAGAGTTACTCTTGGTGGGTGCAGGAATGGGCCCTGCTGTGAATTATTAGATCAAGAATTGTAATTACATGCCCCTTTTGAACAGGGGCTGAAAAATTGGGCCTTTCGTGGTGGTGGTGGTGGTGGCGTTGCCACAAAACTGTAAGCCCTCAGAGTTACTCTTGGTGGGTGCAGCAATGGGCCCTGCTGTGAATTATTAGATCAAGAATTGTAATTACATGCCCCTGTTGAACAGGGGCTGAAAAATTGGGCCTTAGGCACTGGTGGCACAACACTGCAACCCCTCACAGATACTGTACTTGGAGCACAGCAATGAGCCCTGTTGCAAAGTATTGCTTCAAAAATTGTAATTACACGCCCCTGTTAAACGGGGGCTGAAAAATTGGGCCTTAGGCACTGGTGGCACAACACTGCAACCCCTCACAGATACTGTACTTGGAGCACAGCAATGAGCCCTGTTGCAAAGTATTGCTTCAAAAATTGTAATTACACGCCCCTGTTAAACAGGGGCTGAAAAATTGGGCGTTAGGCACTGGTGGCGGCACCCATAAACAAAAATGATCTTCCAAGCTATCATCATCAATCGTATCATTGAGGACTCGGAGGAGGAGGATAGCCAGTCAACATAACAGCACAGGCACTCAGCATCAGCATCAGTCTTGAAGGGATGTGACATGTTAAAATCAATTAGTCTGTTATATCAGCATCAGGTGTGTGGTAGCTGGTGGTGATCCAAGACTGGTTCATCTTGATGAAAGTCAGTCGATCAACCGAGTCGGTGGACAGGCGCACCCTGTGATCCGTGACAAATCCTCCAGCAGCACTGAATGTGCGTTCCGAAAGAACGCTGGATGCAGGACAGGCCAGTAGCTCAATTGCATACTGTGCAAGCTCTGGCCAGTGATCCATCCTCAAGACCCAGTAAGCCAGAGGATTTTCGGTGGGGAAGGTGTCCAAGTCTGACCTTGCCCCTAGATATTCCTGCACCATGTTTATCAGACGCTGGCGATGGTTGCTGGAACCGATCATACTTTGGGGCTGCGGACTAAAGAATTGTCTGAACGCATCGGTCAGACGGCCACCTTCCCCACCGCTCCTTCTTTGACTGGCCGAAGCCTCAGCAACTCGTTGTCCAGGACCAGGAGTTTGTAACCTCCCAGTCTCTGGAAACGCATTGCACAGACCTTTCTGCAAGGCCTCCCGGAGTTGTCTCATCCTCTGCTCCCTCTGCGATGGTAACATAAGGTCCGCAACCCTACCCTTGTACCGTGGATCAAGGAGAGTGGCCAGCCAGTAATGGTCCCTCTCCTTGATCCGAAGAATACGAGGATCCTTCCACAGACTTTGCAGGATCAGGGAGGCCATGCAGCGTAGGTTAGCTGAGGCATTCGGTCCGGAGTCCTCTGGGTCACTAAGGACGACATGATCCGCAGCCACCTCCTCCCAGCCACGTACAAGTCCACGGGTTTCTTGGGACTGTAAATCATCCCTAACAGACTGCTGCTGTTGATGCTGCTGAGTGCCAGGCTCCACCTCCATGCTGACACAATCCTCCTCCTCCTCCTCCTCCTCGTCCTCTTCCTGTTTGATGGGTGGGACAGAAGGAACACTGTCTGGGTAAAGGGGGCCTTGAGAGGCAAGGAAGTCCTCCTCTTCCTGCCTCTGTTCTGCCTCAAGTGCCCTGTCCATTATTCCACGCAGCGTGTGCTCCAACAGGTGGACAAGAGGTACAGTGTCACTGATGCATGCACTGTCACTGCTCACCATCCTTGTGGCCTCCTCAAATGGTGCCAGGACAGTACATGCATCCCTGATCATGCCCCACTGGCGTGGAGAAAAAAAACCAAGCTCCCCTGACCCTGTCCTGGTGCCGTAGTCGCACAGGTACTCATTGATGGCCCTCTGCTGCGTGTGCAGCCGCTGCAGCATGGCCAACGTTGAGTTCCACCTGGTGGGCATGTCACATATAAGGCGGTTCTTGGGCAGGTTCAACTCCTTTTGCAGCTCAGCCAGGCGAGCACTGGCATTATAAGATCTGCGGAAATGCACACAGACTTTCCTGGCCTGCCTCAGGACATCCTGTAAGCCCGGGTACCTGCCCAAGAACCGCTGCACCACCAGGTTAAGGACGTGAGCCACACAGGGCACATGGGTCAGTTGTCCCTGTCGGAGGGCGGAGAGGAGGTTGGTGCCATTGTCGCAAACCACCATTCCTGGCTTAAGCTGGCGTGGCGTCAACCACCTCTCGGCCTGGCCCTGCAGAGCAGACAGGACCTCTGCCCCAGTGTGGCTTCTGTCCCCCAAACACACCAGCGCAAGCACGGCATGGCATCTTTTTGCCTGCGTACTTGCGTAGCCCCTTGAACGCCTACGGAGCACCGCTGGTTCAGAGGACAAAGCACAGGAAGAGGCCATGGAGGAAGAAGAAGAGGAGGGGGTGGAGGAGAGAGGTGTGTCACAACCAGTAGTAGCATTTTGGAGGCGTGGCGGTGGAACAACCTCCAACACTACTGCACCTTGTCCTGCATCCTTCCCAGCTGCCAAAAGAGTGACCCAATGGGCCGTGAAAGAAAGGTAACGTCCCTGTCCATGCCTGCTGGACCATGAGTCAGCGGTAATATGCACCTTACCGCTGACCGCCCTGTCCAGCGAGGCCAAGACATTGCCTTCCACATGCCGGTAGAGAGCCGGAATAGCCTTCCGTGAGAAAAAGTGGCGTTTGGGAACCTGCCACTGAGGAACCGCACATTGCACAAACTCACGGAAGGGGGCCGAGTCTACCAACTGAAAAGGCAGCAGTTGAAGCGCAAGCAATTTAGCCAAGCTAGCATTCAACCGCTGGGCATGTGGATGGCTGGGAGTGAACTTCTTTCGACAGTCCAGCAGCTGGGGCAGGGAAATTTGCCTGCTAGAATCGGACGTCGGTGTACTGCTAGCAGAGTGGCCGCAAGTACTTGGCTGTGACACACCTAATTCTACACCTTCATTCCTCTCAGTGCATGTTTCAGAGAGGACTGAATTTATAGTGGGGTTGGAGATCCCAGCTGATGCGGTGCAAGGAGAGGTCCGCTTTGTTCTTTGGTGTGGGTCTTTGAGGTAGGCTTGCCAACGAGCTGCATGGCAGGTCAACATATGTCTGGTCAGGCATGTGGTACCCAAGCGGCTGATGTTTTGGCCACGCGATATACGCTTGAGACATATGTTGCAAACAGCAGCTGTGCGATCTGATGCACTAGCCTCAAAAAAGGCCCACACCAAAGAACTTTTTGAATGACGGGCAGAGGCAGCGCCCTGCACAGGCGGAGCTCTGCAGTGTGATTCCGTCGGTGTACTGCCCTTACGCTGGCCACCAAAGGGCATCCTGCCTCGTTGGAGATGTGCCTCCTCCTCATCCTCCTCCTCCTCCTCTCTCCTATTAGGCACCCACGTGGAGTCAGTGACCTCATCATCCCCTCCCTCCTCATCACTGGAGCCAATCTGGCAGTATGCTGCAGCTGCTGGAACATGACTGCCAGATTGGTGTCCTTCTTGAGCATCCCCTCTGTCTGCTCTCACGCTACTGCCTTCCTCTAGCTGGGTTTCATCATCAGACCCTTCGAAACGCTGGGCATCCTCCTGGAGCATGTACCCAACACTGTGCTCAAACAGTTCGGGGGACTCCTCAGGAGGAGGACATGGTGGGTCTAGGGAAGGAGTGACTGATGATGAGTCTGACATTGATACCAGGGAAGAGGACGCTTTGGCAGCTGCTTTGCCAGTACCCTGAGCCTGGGTGAGAGAGGAGGAGGAGGAGGGCTTGGTCATCCACTCTACCAAGTCTTCGGCATGATGTGGCTCAACATGTCCAGCTGCCGAAAAGAAGGACAAGCGTGTCCCATGGCCATGTGCTGATGACAATGCACCGCGTCCACGACCAGCACTGTTGCCCCCAGACACAGAGCCTGCGTGCCCTCTTTTATTGCCTCCTGACTGTCTGCCTCTCCTTGTTTGCCTTCCAGACATTCTAATGGATGGCCTGCAGGGAGATGGGAAAAAAAGCAATAAGGGCTACCTTCAGGTGTCCTTCTCTGTCCCTTTACTTAAGGATTTCTAAATATGGTTGATGATGATTGCTTTCGCACAGAATAGCACAATGACAATTTCCCTGACTGTCCAAAAAACAAGGATTTCAAAGATGGTTGATGAGGAATGCTTTAGCACAGTATAGCACAATGAGAATTTCCCTCACTGTCCTTCCCTGTCCCTACAAACAAGGTTTAGCACAGTAAAACACACTGACACTCTCCCTACCTATAGTTTTCTGTCCCTATAAAAAATGTTTTTTTAAAGATGGTTGATGAGGAATGCTTTAGCACAGTATAGCACAATGAGAATTTCCCTCACTGTCCTTCCCTGTCCCTACAAACAAGGTTTAGCACAGTAAAACACACTGACACTCTCCCTACCTATAGTTTTCTGTCCCTATAAAAAATGTTTTTTTAAAGATGGTTGATGAGGAATGCTTTAGCACAGTATAGCACAATGAGAATTTCCCTCTCTGTCCTTCCCTGTCCCTACAAACAAGGTTTAGCACAGTAAAACACACTGACACTCTCCCTACCTATAGTTTTCTGTCCCTATAAAAAATGTTTTTTTAAAGATGGTTGATGAGGAATGCTTTAGCACAGTATAGCACAATGAGAATTTCCCTCACTGTCCTTCCCTGTCCCTACAAACAAGGTTTAGCACAGTAAAACACACTGACACTCTCCCTACCTATAGTTTTCTGTCCCTATAAAAATTTTTTTTTTTAAAGATGGTTGATGAGGAATGCTTTAGCACAGTATAGCACAATGAGAATTTCCCTCACTGTCCTTCCCTGTCCCTACAAACAAGGTTTAGCACAGTAAAACACACTGACACTCTCCCTACCTATAGTTTTCTGTCCCTATAAAAAATTTTTTTTTTAAAGATGGTTGATGAGGAATGCTTTAGCACAGTATAGCACAATGAGAATTTCCCTCACTGTCCTTCCCTGTCCCTACAAACAAGGTTTAGCACAGTAAAACACACTGACACTCTCCCTACCTATAGTTTTCTGTCCCTATAAAAAATTTTTTTTTTAAAGATGGTTGATGAGGAATGCTTTAGCACAGTATAGCACAATGAGAATTTCCCTCACTGTCCTTCCCTGTCCCTACAAACAAGGTTTAGCACAGTAAAACACACTGACACTCTCCCTACCTATAGTTTTCTGTCCCTATAAAATTTTTTTTTTTAAAGATGGTTGATGAGGAATGCTTTAGCACAGTATAGCACAATGAGAATTTCCCTCACTGTCCTTCCCTTTCCCTACAAACAAGGTTTAGCACAGTAAAACACACTGACACTCTCCCTACCTATAGTTTTCTGTCCCTATAATTTTTTTTTTTTAAAGATGGTTGATGAAGAATGCTTTAGCACAGTATAGCACAATGAGAATTTCCCTCACTGTCCTTCTCTGTCCCTACAAACAAGGTTTAGCACAGTAAAACACACTGACACTCTCCCTACCTATAGTTTTCTGTCCCTATAAAAAATGTTTTTTTAAAGATGGTTGATGAGGAATGCTTTAGCACAGTATAGCACAATGAGAATTTCCCTCACTGTCCTTCCCTGTCCCTACAAACAAGGTTTAGCACAGTAAAACACACTGACACTCTCCCTACCTATAGTTTTCTGTCCCTATAAAAAATGTTTTTTTAAAGATGGTTGATGAGGAATGCTTTAGCACAGTATAGCACAATGAGAATTTCCCTCACTGTCCTTCCCTGTCCCTACAAACAAGGTTTAGCACAGTAAAACACACTGACACTCTCCCTACCTATAGTTTTCTGTCCCTATAAAAAATGTTTTTTTAAAGATGGTTGATGAGGAATGCTTTAGCACAGTATAGCACAATGAGAATTTCCCTCACTGTCCTTCCCTGTCCCTACAAACAAGGTTTAGCACAGTAAAACACACTGACACTCTCCCTACCTATAGTTTTCTGTCCCTATAAAAAATTTTTTTTTAAAGATGGTTGGTGAGGAATGCTTTAGCACAGTATAGCACAATGAGAATTTCCCTCACTGTCCTTCCCTGTCCCTACAAACAAGGTTTAGCACAGTAAAACACACTGACACTCTCCCTACCTATAGTTTTCTATCCCTATAAAAAAATTTTTTTAAAAGATGGTTGATGAGGAATGCTTTAGCACAGTATAGCACAATGAGAATTTCCCTCACTGTCCTTCCCTGTCCCTACAAACAAGGTTTAGCACAGTAAAACACACTGACACTCTCCCTACCTATAGTTTTCTGTCCCTATAAAACATTTTTTTTTTAAAGATGGTTGATGAGGAATGCTTTAGCACAGTATAGCACAATGAGAATTTCCCTCACTGTCCTTCCCTGTCCCTACAAACAAGGTTTAGCACAGTAAAACACACTGACACTCTCCCTACCTATAGTTTTCTGTCCCTATAAAAATTTTTTTTTAAAGATGGTTGATGAGGAATGCTTTAGCACAGTATAGTACAATGAGAATTTCCCTCACTGTCCTTCCCTGTCCCTACAAACAAAGTTTAGCACATTAAAACACACTGACACTCTCCCTACCTATAGTTTTCTGTCCCTATATTTTTTTTTTTTTTAAAGATGGTTGATGAGGAATGCTTTAGCACAGTATAGCACAATGAGAATTTCCCTCACTGTCCTTCCCTGTCCCTACAAACAAGGTTTAGCACAGTAAAACACACTGACACTCTCCCTACCTATAGTTTTCTGTCCCTATAAAAAATGTTTTTTTAAAGATGGTTGATGAGGAATGCTTTAGCACAGTATAGCACAATGAGAATTTCCCTCACTGTCCTTCCCTGTCCCTACAAACAAGGTTTAGCACAGTAAAACACACTGACACTCTCCCTACCTATAGTTTTCTGTCCCTATAAAAAAATTTTTTTTTAAAGATGGTTGATGAGGAATGCTTTAGCACAGTATAGCACAATGAGAATTTCCCTCACTGTCCTTCCCTGTCCCTACAAACAAGGTTTAGCACAGTAAAACACACTGACACTCTCCCTACCTACAGTTTTCTGTCCCTATAATTTTTTTTTTTTAAAGATGGTTGATGAGGAATGCTTTAGCACAGTATAGCACAATGAGAATTTCCCTCACTGTCCTTCCCTGTCCCTACAAACAAGGTTTAGCACAGTAAAACAGACTGACACTCTCCCTACCTATCCTTCTCTTTCCCTAAACTAAAGGAATCCAGGTTAAGCAAGAAAAAAAAATGTCACTGTCCCTGCCTATGCTTCTCTTTCCCTGCTCCGGAACACACTACACTAGGCCGCCGTGCTGGCGGCCTTTTATAGTGTGGGGCGTGTACTAAACACCCTCAGCAATAATTGGCCACAGGCATCCTGCCTGTGGCCAATCATTGCTCTCCTCGCTGCCGGCGCTGTGATTGGCCAAGCATGCGGGGTCACAGTGCATGCTTGGCCAATCACAGCGCCTGGATGACACTGCGATGGCGTAGTGCATTGTGGGCCGCGAATTAGGCGCGAACGGCCCAAATCGTTCGTTGTTCGGCGAACGATCGAACAGCCGATGTTCGAGTCGAACGTATGTTCGACTCGAACACCGAGCTCATCCCTACTGGTGTGTTACACAAACAGGATTTTGCGGCACTTACAGCGGGCGGAGTGTACCTCCTGATCATATTACACCTTAACTTAGCCTGTATTGCTGCTTTTTCCTGGTGTGTTACACAAACAGGATTTTGCGGCACTTACAGCGGGCGGAGTGTGCCTCCTGATCATATTACACCTTAACTTAGCCTGTATTGCTGCTTTTTCCTGGTGTGTTACACCAAGAGGATTTTGCGGCACTTACAGCGGGCGGAGTGTGCCTCCTGACCATATTACACCTTAACTTAGCCCGTATTGCTGCTTTTTCCTGATGTGTTACACCAACGGGATTTTGTGGCACTTACAGCGGGCGGAGTGTACCTCCTGATCATATTACACCTTAACTTAGCCTGTATTGCTGCTTTTTCCTGGTGTGTTACACAAACAGGATTTTGTGGCACTTACAGCGGGCGGAGTGTGCCTCCTGATCATATTACACCTTAACTTAGCCTGTATTGCTGCTTTTTCCTGGTGTGTTACACCAAGAGGATTTTGCGGATTTTGCGGCACTTACAGCGGGCGGAGTGTGCCTCCTGACCATATTACACCTTAACTTAGCCTGTATTGCTGCTTTTCCCATTTCCCTGCAGGCCATTAGAATGTCTGGAAGGCAAACAAGGAGAGGCAGACAGTCAGGAGCCAAAAAAAAGAGGGCAAGCAGGCTCTGTGTCTAGAGACAACAGTGCTGGTCGTGGACGCGGTGCATCGCCATCAGCACGTGGCCATGGGACACGCTTGTCCTTCTTTTCGGCAGCTGGACGTGTTGAGCCGCATCATGCCGAAGACTTGGTAGAATGGATGACCAAGCCCTCCTCCTCCTCCTCATCCTCTCTCACCCAGGCTCAGGGTACTGGCAAAGCAGCTGCCAAAGCGTCCTCTTCCCTGGTATCAATGTCATCATCAGTCACTCCTTCCCTAGACCAACCATGTCCTCCTGAGGAGTCCCCCGAACTGTTTGAGCACAGTGTTGGGTACATGCTCCAGGAGGACGCCCAGCGTTTCGAAGGGTCTGATGATGATACCCAGCTAGAGGAAGGCAGTAGCGTGAGAGCAGAGAGAGGGAATGCTCAAGAAGGACACCAATCTGGCAGTCATGTTCCAGCAGCTGCAGCATACTGCCAGATTGGCTCCAGTGATGAGGAGGGAGGGGATGATGAGGTCACTGACTCCACGTGGGTGCCTAATAGGAGAGAGGAGGAGGAGGAGGAGGAGGATGAGGAGGAGGCACATCTCCAACGAGGCAGGATGCCCTCGGGGGGCCAGCGTAAGGGCAGCACACCGACGGAATCACACCGCAGAGCTCCGCCTGTGCAGGGCGCTGCCTCTGCCCGTTATTCAAAAAGTTCTTTGGTGTGGGCCTGTTTTGAGTCGAGTGCATCAGATCGCACAGCTGCTGTTTGCAACATATGTCTCAAGCGTATATCGCGTGGCCAAAACATCACCCACTTGGGCACCACATGCTTGACCAGAATTATGTTGACCTGCCATGCAGCTCGTTGGCAAGCCTACCTTAAAGACCCATGACATGTTAAGGACCGATCCTTCGCTTTGACTTACCCTCTATCCAACTTACCCACCCCCTTGTACAATTCTAATAAATAACGACTGACAAGGTTGTGGAGTAAAATTGGCCTTCCGGCCTATTTATTTTAACAACTTTTATATGAAATAAATAACCACTTAAATAACCGTTTAAATAACATTTTTCTTAACACTTAAAATACCCCTGGTGGTCTTATAGACCACCAACTCCCAACTTGGGCACTGGGACTAACATATCCCTTAGGCCTCCAGTCGCAAGACACCGACTCGGAGGCGGTACACCTGGCCGCAGTGCCCTACCATTTACCCCCCTTCCTGGTTAACCCTTGTTGACCAGAAGGTACTCAATAACCCCATACCACCTATGGGTACCACCTTTTTCTCCAGACTTCCCCTTTTACCTCCTCTTCCAGGAACCAAACCCCGCCACAGCTCGCAAGGGGTAAAGCCTTACCCTTGCGAGCAACCCCACACCCTCAGGGCCTGCTGAATTCCCTCCTGCAAACCCAGGTTCCACAGGTCAATGCCCACTGCATTCAGGTGGACCCCATCTCCCCTTAGGTACCTCCACGTATCGACTTCCAACTCACGGTGGCGCACCACCAGGCCACCATTCCTCACAAAAAATCTCCCCACTTCCCTATTGACTTTTATCCGGGCCTTATTAACTTTTTCCACCGACCATGCCCACCGCCCGGATGTCCTGCCTACCATGTCCGACCAAATAACCACCATACCCGGGAATGTAGTGCGCAACCTTAAAAAATCATATTTAATGTCCCGTATCAGTTGGTGCATTGATCTGGCCCCCATGTCGTTACCTCCCGCATGCAGCACCAATACATCCGGTGCCCTCTCCCGACCTGCGAACCTCTGTATCTCCGGCATAACCCCACTCCACGTCATACCCGGCACCCCGATCCAACGGACCCGGGCTTCTTGTAAGGGAATTCCTAACTGCCTTCCATTGGGCCGAACATCGGCCCGTCTTGCCCCCCAGAACACGTACGAGTGACCCAAAAATCCAAACTAGTCTGGGTTCACCACCGACCGTTTTATCCACTGCGCTGCGCTGTCAAGGCAATGTCCCACATCCAGTCGGGACAGTTAACCCCGCGTTGCTCCGCTGCTGGTGCCAACTCCAAGAACCTGTCCCACTGAAAACGAGACAAAGCGTCAGCCAGGGTGTTATCCACCCCAGGAAGATGTACTGCGTACACAAATACATTGAACTGCAAGCAGCGCAAAACCAAATGTCTCAACAAACGCACCACTGGCTGTGACGTGGCTGACAACCTATTCACTACCTGAACCACTCCCATGTTATCACAGTTTAGGCGCACCTTGCTATTCCGGAATGAATCCCCCCATAGTTCAAACGCCACCACAATTGGGAAAAGTTCCAATAGTACCAGGTTCTTCAAGAACCCCGCTTCCTCCCACTCCTTTGGCCATGGAGCCGCACTCCATTTTCCCTGACAGAACGCCCCATACCCCGTGGAGCCAGCCGCATCCGTAAACAAGTCCAGATCGAAATTGCCAACGGGCCCGGCCATCCACAACGCCCGCCCGTTGAAAGATTCCAGAAATCCGTGCCACACTTCCAAATCCTCACGAAGCTCTCTGGTTAGGCTTACAAAATGAGTAGGAACCCGCACCCCGGCTGTCGCAGCCGACAACCTGCGGCTAAATACCCTGCCCATGGGCATTATCCTGCAAGCGAAACACAACTTACCCAATAGTGACTGCATCTGTCGCAGCTGAATCTTACGACGGCCGATAACACCGCGCACTTCCTCCTTCAACGCTTCCAGCTTATCCTCTGGCAGTCGGCATTCCATCTTCTCAGAATCCAGCTCTATGCCCAGAAAAACTAAGGACGACGTGGGGCCCTCCGTCTTCTCGGGGGCCAAAGGGACCCCAAAACGATCGGCCACGTATTGCAGCGTCCCCAGCAGGACCCTGCAAACGTTAGACCCCGGAGGGCCCACGCACAGAAAGTCATCCAGATAATGGATGATCGAACTGATCCCCGACACGTCCCGGACCACGCATTCTAGGAACGAACTAAAAGTCTCAAAGAGCGCGCAAGAGATGGAGCAACCCCATGGGCAAACAATGGTCCACGTAGTAAGCCCCCTCCCACATGCAACCCAAGAAACGAAAGCTGTCCGGGTGTACTGGTAGCAACCGAAAAGCCGATTGAACATCGGCTTTTGCCAACAACGCTCCCCGTCCACACCTGTGCACCCATGCCACAGCCGCATCGAAGGAGGTGTACGATACCGTGCAGTCCTCCGGCGCAAGAGCATCATTCACCAACCCACCCCTGGGAAAGGACAGGTGATGAATCAATCGAAATTTTTGAGGTTCCCTCTTGGGGACCACCCCCAAGGGAGAAACCACTAACTCAGGTATGGGCGCATCCGTGAACGGTCCGGCCATACGCCCCAACTGTACCTCCTTATCTAGCTTCTCCGAAACCACCAAGGGATGGAGCAAGGCAGACCGGAGGTTCTTGGCTGCCGGGGGGACTGCAAAAGGCGCGCAAGGAATTCTGAAACCACCGGCGAAACCCTCCTCTAACAACTTGGCTGCACGCCTGTCGGGATACCTATTGAGAAAGGGAAGCATCCTTTCCACCCGGATTGGCGTCGTTCCCTTTTCCCCCAGGATCCCCGGGGCGACCCCTGCCTCGCGTAAAGCATTTGGAAAAGGCATGACTGCCCCCACATCCGGAACACACATGCTTGAAGCGAAAGCTTGCTCCGTACTTGCACGTGCCCTCATTGAACTGCCAACAGTAGCCCGACCGTTTCTCGGTCGGTTGTCCTGAGGCCGCAGCACCTCCGACCCCCCCCCTGAAAAAACTGATTGGAGGCCCGCGACGCTGTCATCAGCCGCATCCACAAGTTGATGTCCTTGTGATCCCATCGCAGTCCTGGTCTCATGGCCATCCTCTGCCGGAACTGTTCCTCATACCTCAACCAGGCTCCGCCACCATACGTCCTGTACGCTTCGCTAACCGCCTCCAAATAAATGAACAGCCCAGAACAATGTTCCGGGGCCTTCTGCCCTATCACACAAGCCATGATCGCAAACGCTTGCAACCAATTTGTGAAAGTACGGGGTATAAGACGATAACGCCTCTTTTCCTCATCCTCCTTCCTGCTCTCTTCCGGCTTCACCCTATCCAGGTTGAATTTGTCCAAGGGGAGCAACGTGAAGATCTCCACATACTCACCTTTCCACAGCTTTTCTCTGACCTCCGGCTTGAGGTGAGTTCCTAACGGTGCCTCAAAACAAATGTACATCTCATTCTTAGCGGCATCCGCCAGCCTGATCACCTCCTTGTTTTTCTCTCCCGCAGCAACTTGCCCACCTGCCGTGGCCGCCCCCCCTTCCAATGGGGCCTGCCCCTCCTCTGACACCTCTACCGCTTGCACGCCTGGGGCCACGGGTGCATCCGAAGGCCCCGCCACCTGCGATGAACCCCCTGTTTTCCCCCAAGCCGCCGCGGGCGACACCATGTCGCCCCCGCCCGGCTTAAAACGCCTGACCAAATCCTCCAACCCAGACCACAAGTCCTGAGTCTCCCCTGCCACTTTCCTCCCCGGTGGGGAAGAACGCGACCCAGGTGTCACGCCTAAGCCCCCCCCAACACCCCCTTGACCCAATAAATCTTGTAATAAGGAAAAAATAACCACAGAAGAGTGGGACTTACCGGGCTGCCTGAGACTGGGTCCACCAGCCGCCGAACTGTTCTGCATCGAAGCCAGTTGTCCCGAGTCCTCGCCACCGTCTGACCCGGACAGCTCCCCCCCCAGACCTGTTGTCATCCGATTCTGCCGACACAAGCGCTGGCTGCACACCGTGCGGACGCGACCCACGTGGCAAGGGCTGTCGTGGCTGAGCATCACGCCCTCTCCATCCTGGCACACCCGACCCACTCGCCACCTCCACCGACGGACTCCGGGTCCACCCCCTGGCACGGGTGTCATCCGCTCTACTCCCATCCGTCAGTCTTGGCGCCAAACCCCTCACCGCTCGTCCTGCTGGCTCCGCCGGACCCCTGACCACCACCGCCTCCCGGCCACTGGCCCGCGAACTGGATCCTCCACGCTGGGCCGCACGGCTGTTCCGGGCATCACCCGCAGCCTGGACCGCGATGTCACCGCATCTCCGACGCGCGGGAGGGGGAGGGGCAAGAGGGCCACTCGTCTCCCCCACCGCCGAACTCCGTCCACGGCGCGGATTCCTCCCGGCCCCCCCGCCGACACCGGCTGCGTGCGGCCAGGGGATGCGGCCGGAGGGCCCCCAACGGGTCTCCGGACGGAAGTAGATCCACTCGGGGATGCATCCGGACTGTACCGCTCAGGCGGCATGGACCGCCTAGCGCACCCTGGAGCGACCCCCCCCGGCGGGCGCCGCCGCCCGCTCGTCTAACACTGCAGTCACCTGTTCCTGCAGCCACTCTGCCCCTTGCGCGGCCACCGCGGCCCGCAATTGCGCTAATAGCTCAGCCACATCAGCCATAGCACCGGCTGTGAAGCTTTCTACCTCGTGAGTGAAATGGAGGAAGTGAGAAAACGTCACTTCCTCCCTAACTGACTGCGCTCCCCCTCCCCTTTTTTCCCCACGGCCACCCCGCTTTTCTTAAAGGGAACCACAGCCCCTGCTAGGCTACTGCCTGTCCCACCTGTCATGCCGTCCCTCCGCTCATTTCTCTCTTTTTCATTGCTCCAGGACTCTCTCACCAAAGAACAAAGCTGACCTCTTCTTGCACCGCATCAGCTGTGATCTCCAACCCCACTATACCTTCAGTCCTCTCTGAAACCTGCTCTGAGAGGAATGAAGGTGTAGAATTAGGTGTGTCACAGCCAAGTACTTGCGGGCACTCTGCTAGCAGTACACCAACGTCCGATTCTAGCAGGCAAATTTCCCTGCCCCAGCTGCTGGACCGTCGAAAGAAGTTCACTCCCAGCCATCCACATGCCCAGCGGTTGAATGCTAGCTTGGCTAAATTGCTAGCGCTTCAACTGCTGCCTTTTCAGTTGGTAGACTCGGCCCCCTTCCGTGAGTTTGTGCAATGTGCGGTTCCTCAGTGGCAGGTTCCCAAACGCCACTTTTTCTCACGGAAGGCGATTCCGGCTCTCTACCGGCATGTGGAAGGCAATGTCTTGGCCTCGCTGGACAGGGTGGTCAGCGGTAAGGTGCATATTACCGCTGACTCATGGTCCAGCAGGCATGGACAGGGACGTTACCTTTCTTTCACGGCCCATTGGGTCACTCTTTTGGCAGCTGGGAAGAATGCAGGACAAGGTGCAGTAGTGTTGGAGGTTGTTCCACTGCCACGCCTCCAAAATGCTACTACTGGTTGTGACACACCTCTGTCCTCCACCCCCTCCTCTTCTTCTTCCTCCGTGGCCTCTTCCTGTGCTTTGTCCTCAGAACCAGCGGTGCTCGGTAGGCGTTCAAGGGGCTATGCAAGTACGCAGGCAAAAATATGCCATGCCGTGCTTGCGCTGGTGTGTTTGGGGGACAGGAGCCACACTGGGGCAGAGGTTCTGTCTGCTCTGCAGGGGCAGGCCGAGAGGTGGTTGACGCCACGCCAGCTTAAGCCAGGAATGGTAGTTTGCGACAATGGCACCAACCTCCTCTCCGCTCTCCGACAGGGACAACTGACCCATGTGCCCTGTGTGGCTCACGTCCTTAACCTGGTGGTGCAGCGGTTCTTGGGCAGGTACCCGGGCTTACAGGATGTCCTGAGGCAGGCAGCGGCTGCACACGCAGCAGAGGGCCATCAATGAGTACCTGTGTGACTACGGCACCAGGACAGGGTCAGGGGAGCTCGGGTTTTTTTCACCACGCCAGTGGGGCATGATCAGGGATGCATGCACTGTCCTGGCACCATTTGAGGAGGCCACGAGGATGGTGAGCAGTGACAGTGCATGCATCAGTGACACTGTACCTCTTGTCCACCTGTTGGAACATACGCTGCGTGGAATAATGGACAGGGCACTTGAGGCAGAACAGAGGCAGGAAGAGGAGGACTTCCTTGCCTCTCAAGGCCCCCTTTACCCAGACAGTGTTCCTTCTGTCCCACCCATCGCACAGGAAGAAGAAGAGGAGGAGGAGGAGGAGGAGGAGGATTGTGTCAGCATGGAGGTGGAGCCTGGCACTCAGCATCATCAGCAGCAGTGTTTTAGGGATGATTTACAGTCCCAAGAAACCAGTGGACTTGTACGTGGCTGGGAGGAGGTGGCTGCGGATCATGTCGTCCTAAGTGACCCAGAGGACTCTGGACTGAATGCCTCAGCTAACCTACGCTGCATGGCCTCCCTGATCCTGCAAAGTCTGCGGAAGGATCCTCGTATTCTTCGGATCAAGGAGAGGGACCATTACTGGCTGGCCACTCTCCTTGATCCACGGTACAAGGGTAAGGTTGCGGACCTTATCTTACCGTCGCAGAGGGAGCAGAGGATGAGACAACTCCGGGAGGCCTTGCAGAAAGGTCTGTGCAACGCGTTCCCAGAGACTGGGAGGTTACAAACTCCTGGTCCTGGACAACGAGTTGCTGAGGCTTCGGTCAGTAAAAGAAGGAGCGGTGGGGAAGGTGGCCGTCTGACCGAAGCTTTCAGACAATTCTTTAGTCCGCAGCCCCAAGGTATGATCGGTTCCAGCAACCATCGCCAGTGTCTGATATACATGGTGCAGGAATACCTAGGGGCAAGGTCAGACTTGGACACCTTCCCCACCGAAAATCCTCTGGCTTACTGGGTCTTGAGGATGGATCACTGGCCAGAGCTTGCACAGTATGCAATTGAGCTACTGGCCTGTCCTGCATCCAGCGTTCTTTCAGAACGCACATTCAGTGCTGCTGGAGGATTTGTCACGGATCACAGGGTGCGCCTGTCCACCGACTCTGTTGATCGACTGACCTTCATAAAGATGAACCAGTCTTGGATCACCACCAGCTACCAAACACCTGAAGCTGATATAACAGACTAATTTATTTTCAAATGTCACATCCCTTCAAGACTGATGCTGATGCTGAGAGACTGTCCTGTTATGTTGACTGACTATCCTCCTCCTCCTCAATGATCCGATTGACGATGATAGCTTGGAATAACATTTTTGTTTCTGGGTGCCGCCACCAGTGGCTAAGGCCCAATTTTTCAGCCCCTGTTTAACAGGGGTGTGTTATTACAATTTTTTATGCAATGCTTTGCAGCAGGGCTCATTCCTGCACTCCAACTAGAGTATCTGGGAGTGGTTGCAGTGTCGTGGCACCAGCACCAGTGGCTAAGGCCCAATTTTTCAGCCCCTGTTTAACAGGGGCGTGTAATTACAATTTTTGATGCAATACTTTGCAACAGGGCTCATTGCTGTGCTCCAAGTACAGTATCTGTGAGGGGTTGCAGTGTTGTGGCACCAGTGCCTAAGGCTCAATTTTTCTGCCCCTGTTTAACAGGGGCATGTAATTACAATTCTTGATCTAATAATTCACAGCAGGGCCCATTCCTGCGCCCACCAAGACTAACTGTGAGGCCTTACAGTGTTGTGTCAACACCACCACCACCACCACCACCAAAGGCCCAATTTTTCAGCCCCTGTTCAACAGGGGCATGCAATTACAATTCTTGATCTAATAATTCAGAGCAGGGCCCATTCATGGGCCCACCAAGAGTAACTGTGAGGGCTCACAGTGTTGTGGCAACACCAACATGTAAGGGGCAAATTTCAGCTGAGTATATACGGCAGGCCCCTACTTTCAAACATCCAACTTACAAACGACTCCTCCTTGCAAACGGAAGGATACAACAGGAAGTGAGAGGAAATCTACCCCTAGGAAGGCAAATTCTCTCCTGTAAGAGTTAATATGGGAAAAAAGTGTCTCCTCTCCACTGATTCTTTATCACCAATTCTTGTTTCAATAAAAACCCCAAATTTTCAAAAAACATTTGTCATTAGGATGGAAAGTGAGGTGAACTGTTCTGAACAGGTGCACACTGCACAGACAGCAAAACAAATGTTACAGGGGTGATAACCCTTCCCTATGTTTTCCAAAAAGCTTAAAAATAGATTTTTTGGCTGGAGCTACACTTAAACAATGTACCTGTTCAAAATTACAAACAGATTCTACATAAGAACAAACCTACAGTCCCTGTCTTGTATGCACCGCCTGTATACGGCTGTTCGGAGTATATAGGGCCTTTTTTATTTTGTGTGCGGTGTTCCCCTTAATATCCATACAAGACCCAAAGGGGCTGGTAATGGGCTGGGGTAGGGGGGGGGGGGTGTGATGGGGTAGCTATGCAATTTTTCTTAAAGATTTTCATCCATATTACCGGGACCAGACATTACATTAAAGCCGCAAGCAGTTTTAAATGGCTTTTTTTCCTTTAGAAATGTAATTTTGTGCAGGGACAGTTCTAAACACGGGAAACACATGGCACTTCACAGGCATACTTTAGACACCCCCCCCCCCCCAGGTACGATATTTAAAGGAATATTTGACTTTTTTTTTTTTCACTTTATGCATCAATAAAATGACTGCTCCAGAAAAACTGCAGTTTTTAAAACTTCTTTTTGCATTGATACATGTCCCCTGGTGCAGAACCCGGGTTCCCAAACCCTTTTTAGGACAATAACATGCATAATAGTCGTTATAATTAGCACTTTAGATTTCGAACGTTCGCATCCATTGTATTTAATAGGGTTCTAAAGTTCGTGCGAACTTTCGGTCCGTTCACGGGTTCTGTTGCGAACCGAACCGGGGGTGTTCGGCTCATCACTAATACAGAGGGACCATGTACAGGTCCTTCTCAAAAAATTAGCATATTGTGATAAAGTTCATTATTTTCTGTAATGTACTGATAAACATTAGACTTTCATATATTTTAGATTCATTACACACAACTGAAGTAGTTCAAGCCTTTTCTTGTTTTAATATTGATGATTTTGGCATACAGCTCATGACAACCCAAAATTCCTATCTCAAAAAATTAGCATATCATGAAAAGGTTCTCTAAACAAGCTGTTAACCTAATCATCTGAATCAACTAATTAACTCTAAACACCTGCAAAAGATTCCTGAGGCTTTTAAAAACTCCCAGCCTGGTTCATTACTCAAAACCGCAATCATGGGTAAGACTGCCGACCTGACTGCTGTCCAGAAGGCCATCATTGACACCCTCAAGCAAGAGGGTAAGACACAGAAAGAAATTTCTGAACGAATAGGCTGTTCCCAGAGTTCTGTATCAAGGCACCTCAGTGGGAAGTCTGTGGGAAGGAAAAAGTGTGGCAGAAAACGCTGCACAACGAGAAGAGGTGACCGGACCCTGAAGAAGATTGTGGAGAAGGACCGATTCCAGACCTTGGAGGACCTGCGGAAGCAGTGGACTGAGTCTGGAGTAGAAACATCCAGAGCCACCGTGAACAGGCGTGTGCAGGAAATGGGCTACAGGTGCCGCATTTCCCAGGTCAAGCCACTTTTGAACCAGAAACAGCGGGAGAAGCGCCTGACCTGGGCTACAGAGAAGCAGCACTGGACTGTTGCTTAGTGGTCCAAAGTACTTTTTTCGGATGAAAGCAAATTTTGCATGTCATTCGGAAATCAAGGTGCCAGAGTCTGGAGGAAGACTGGGGAGAGGGAAATGCCAAAATGCCTGAAGTCCAGTGTCAAGTACCCACAGTCAGTGATGGTCTGGGGTGCCATGTCAGCTGCTGGTGTTGGTCCGCTGTGTTTTATCAAGGGCAGGGTCAATGCAGCTAGCTATCAGGAGATTTTGGAGCACTTCATGCTTCCATCTGCTGAAAAGCTTTATGGAGATGAAGATTTCCTTTTTCAGCACGACCTGGCACCTGCTCACAGTGCCAAAACCACTGGTAAATGGTTTACTGACCATGGTATTACTGTGCTCAATTGGCCTGCCAACTCTCCTGACCTGAACCCCATAGAGAATCTGTGGGATATTGGGAAGAGAAAGTTGAGAGACGCAAGACCCAACACTCTGGATGAGCTTAAGGCCGCTATCGAAGCATCCTGGGCCTCCATAACACCTCAGCAGTGCCACAGGCTGGTTGCCTCCATGCCACGCCGCATTGAAGCAGTCATTTCTGCAAAAGGATTCCCGACCAAGTATTGAGTGCATAACTGAACATAATTATTTGAAGGTTGACTTTTTTTGTATTAAAAACACTTTTCTTTTATTGGTCGGATGAAATATGCTAATTTTTTGAGATAGGATTTTTGGTTTTTCATGAGCTGTATGCCAAAATCATCAATATTAAAACAAGAAAAGGCTTGAACTACTTCAGTTGTGTGTAATGAATCTAAAATATATGAAAGTCTAATGTTTATCAGTACATTACAGAAAATAATGAACTTTATCACAATATGCTAATTTTTTGAGAAGGACCTGTATGGTGGCTACATTCATACATACAGAGGGACCATGAAGGGTGATTACATTCCTACATACAGTGGAGCCATGGAGGGTGGCTACATTCATACAAACAGAGGGACCATGGAGGGTGGCTACATTCATACATACAGAGGGACCATGGAGTGTGGCTACATTCATACATACAGAGGGACCATGGAGGGTGGCTACATTCATACAAACAGAGGGACCATGGAGGGTGGCTACATTCATACATACAGAGGGACCATGGAGGGTGGCTACATTCCTACATACAGTGGGACCATGAAGGGTGATTACATTCCTACATACAGTGGGACCATGGAGGGTGGCTACATTCATACATACAGAGGGACCATGGAGGGTGGCTACATTCATACAAACAGAGGGACCATGGAGGGTGGCTACATTCATACATACAGAGGGACCATGGAGGGTGGCTACATCCATACATACAGAGGGACCATGGAGGGTGGCTACATTCATACAAACAGAGGGACCATGGAGGGTGGCTACATTCATACATACAGAGGGACCATGGAGGGTGGCTACATTCATACATACAGAGGGACAGTGGCGGCTGGTGCTCAAAATTTTTGGGGGGCGCAAACAAGCTGAAAAATTCTGAAAAAAAACCCCATCAAATGCAGCCACTGTGCCATCAAACGCAGCCACTGTGCCCCTCAATTGCAGCCACTGTGCCATCAAACGCTGCCACTGTACCAGGGCCGTCTTTTCCTTTGGGCATGCTGGGCAGTTGCCCGGGGGCCACACTTGCCTGGGGGGCCCCACCTGCCCAGCGACCCCAGTAAAAATTGGATGGAAAGTGGCGAGTCAGAACTGCGCATGCGCAGTTTGCGGAAATCGGCAAGAAGTTCCAATCCTCCACGAGTGCTGGCTGCCTCCGTCTGTCCACAGATGATGACGTTAGCCACACTGCTGGCACCGCCCGCAGCCCGCCAGACTTAAGAAAAAAGTAGGAGGGGCTGAGGGTGGATGGACGGAGCATAGTGGTGACTCGTGGAGTGGACAGAGCAGACAGCACAGCAGGCTTGAAGCAGAGTGCACCGGAGTCGGACCCCTGTCGGCAGTGCCGGTTTTCGTGAGCCTGTAACCTGCCCAGCCACCAGCCAGTACAGACACGGAGTGCCCTGGTCGGTGTCGTACGGTGAGTGGCGGTCTGGCTGACTGTGCAGCTTGCACAAAGAGATCGGGGGGTGGGGGGAGTGGTGGTCTGCTGCTCAGTTTGCTGTGCTCACTCGAGTGGGGGGGAGATAGACAGTGACCCAGTCAGTACCATGTCCGCCAGCCTCTGACCATCTCCTGTACCATGTCCGCCATCCTCTAAACATCTCCTGTAACATGTCCGCCATCCTCTAAATATCTCGTGTACCATGTCCGCCAGCCTCTGACCATCTCCTGTACCATGTCCACCAGCCTCTGACCATCTCCTGTACCATGTCCGCCAGCCTCTGACCATCTCCTGTACCATGTCCGCCAGCCTCTGACCATCTCCTGTACCATGTCCGCCAGCCTCTGATCATCTCCTGTACCATGTCCGCCAGCCTCTGACCATCTCCTGTACCATGTCCGCCAGCCTCTGATCATCTCCTGTACCATGTCCGCCAGCCTCTGACCATCTCCTGTACCATGTCCGCCAGCCTCTGATCATCTCCTGTACCATGTCCGCCATCCTCTAAACATCTCCTGTACCATGTCCGCCAGCCTCTGACCATCTCCTGTACCATGTCCGCCAGCCTCTGACCATCTCCTGTACCATGTCCGCCAGCCTCTGACCATCTCCTGTACCATGTCCGCCAGCCTCTGACCATCTCCTGTACCATGTCTGCAGCCTCTGACCATCTCCTGTACCATTTCTGCAGCCTCTGACCATCTCCTGTACCATGTCTGCAGCCTCTGACCATCTCCTGTACCATATCTGCAGCCTCTGACCATCTCCTGTACCATATCTGCAGCCTCTGACCATCTCCTGTACCATGTCTGCAGCCTCTGACCATCTCCTGTACCATGTCTGCAGCCTCTGACCATCTCCTGTACCATGTACTTTTTTTGCAGTGCCAGTAAAAAATGTGGTTCTGCCAGTAAATGTCATGATTTTTTTGTGAGTAAAAAATTCTCGTCCGTGATTGTGTAGGCAGGGCCCCAGTGCACTGTATTGCCCGGGGGCCTATAATGCTCTTAAGATGGCACTGCACTGTACCCATCAAAAGCTGCCACTGTGCCATCACACGCTGCCACTGTGCCCATCGAATGCTGCCACTGTGCCTTCCAATGCTCCCACTGTGCCCATAAAATGCTGCCACTGTGCCATCAAACGCAGCCACTGTGCCATCAAACGCAGCCACTGTGCCATCAAACTCAGCCACTGTGCCCATCAAACGTAGCCACAGTGCCATCAAACGCAGCCACTGTGCCATCAAAAGCAGCCACTGTGCCATCAAACGCTGTCATTGTGCCCATCAAATGTTGCCACTGTGCCCATCGAATGCTCCCACTGTGCCAATCAAATGCTGCCACTGTGCCATCAAATGCTGCCACTGTGCCCATCAAACGCTGCCGCTGTGCCATCAAATGCTTATATGGAGAAGGCTTATATTATTATTATTATTATTATTATTATTATTATTATTATTATACAGGGTTTATATAGTGCCAACAGTTTGCGCAGCGCTTTACAAAATAAAGGCAGACATTACAGTTACATTACAATTTGGTACAAGAGGAATCAGAGGGCCCTGCTCATTAGAGCTTACAATCTAAAAAGGGAGGGTCAATTGATACAAAAGGTAATAGCTGTGGGGGATGAGCTGATGGAGGAAGTAAAACAGTGTATTAGTTAGAAGCAGGATAGGCTTCTTTAACCACTTGTCCACCGCCCACTGTCAATTGACGGCGGGCGGAGGATACTCTCGTTCTGGGAGGACGTCATATGACGTCCTCCCTTTAAAACGAGCTAGGAGGCGCGCGCTTGAAGCCAGCGGCGCGCGCGCCCGCCGCGTTCACGAGGCCCCGGTGCGCGTGCGCGGCGGCCGCGATTGCCGCCGGGCACCCGCGATTGCCCGGGAAACGAGCAGGAAAGTGGGTCTCTGTGTGTAAACACAGAGATCCACGTCCTGTGAGGGAGAGGGGACCGATGGTGTGTCCCTTGTACATAGGGACAACCATCGGTCACCTCCCCCAGTCAGTCCCCTCCCCCCACAGTAAGAACACATTGAGGGAACATATTTAACCCCTTCCCGCCCCCTAGTGGTTAACCCCTTCCCTGCCAATCACATTTATACAGTAATCAATGCATTTTTATAGCAGGGATCGCTGTATAAACGTGAATGGTCCCAAAAATGTGTCAAAAGTGTCCGATGTGTCCGCCGCAATATCGCAGTCACAATAAAAAATCGCAGATCACCGCCATTACTAATAAAAAAATTAAAATGCTATAAATCTATCCCCTATTTTGTACACGCTATAACTTTTGCGCAAACCAATCAATACGCGCTTATTGTGATTTTTTTTTTTTACCAAAAATATGTAGAAGAATACGTATCGGCCTAAACTGAGGAAAATTTTATTTAAAAAAAAAAAAATGGGTATTTATTATAGCAAAAATTAAAAAATAGTGTTTTTTTTCCAAACTGGACGCTCTTCTTTTGTTTATAGCGCAAAAAATAAAAACCGCAGAGGTGATCAAATACCACCAAAAGAAAGCTCTATTTGTGGGAAAAAAAGGACGCAAATTTCGTTTGGAGCCACGTCGCACGACCGCGCAATTGTCATTCAAAGTGTGACAGCGCTGAAAAATGGCTTGGGCAGGAAGGGGGTTTTCGTGCACAGTAGGGAGGTGGTTAAAGAGTACAGTTTTCAGGGATCGTCTAAATATGGATAGATTAGGGGACAGTCGGACAGATTGGGGTAAGGAGTTCCAAAGGATGGGAGAAGCTCTGGAGAAATCCTGGAGGCGAGCATGGGAGGAGGTGACAAGGGAGCTAGAGAGCAGGAGGTCTTGGGAGGACCGAAGAGAGCGTCTCGGTTGGTATTTTGGGACTAGGTTAGTGATGTAGCTGGGGGCCAAGTTGTGGGTGGCTTTGTAAATTATTGTTAGTACTTTGAATTTTATTCGTTGGGTGAGTGGGAGCCAGTGGAGGGATTGGCAGAGAGGGGTGGAGGACACTGAATGGGTGGTAAGGTGTATGAGTCTTGCAGCAGCATTTATGATGGACTGAAGGGGGGATAGTCTATGTAAAGGTAATCCAATGAGGAGGGAGTTGCAGTAGTCCAGGCGAGAGATGACCAGGGAGTGAATTAGAAGCTTAGTGGTGTCATTAGTTAAAAAGGGGCGTATTGTGGAAATGTTGCGGAGGGCAAGGCGGCATGATTTGGACAGGGAGTTAATGTGGGCGTGAAAGGACAGTTCAGAGTCTAAGGTTACCCCTAGAACCCTGGCATGTGGGGACGGACTGATAGATGTGCCATTGATCTTGATAGAGAAGTCAGGGGAAGGGGAACGTGGGGGAGGAAATATTAAGAGCTCAGATTTAGATAGATTCAGTTTGAGGAAGTGGTTTGACATCCAGGCTGATATGTCTGTTAGTAAATCCGTGATGTGTGAGGAGATTGATGGGGTGAGCTGAGGGGCAGAGAGATAGATTTGGGTGTCGTCAGCATATAAATGGTAGTGGAAGCCATGGGAGGCTATCATATGACCCAGGGAGGATGTGTAGATTGAGAATAGCAGAGGTCCAAGGACAGAACTTTGGGGGACCCCAATGGTAAGAGGAGTTGGAGAGGAGGAAGTGGAGTTGTAAGTGACACTGAAGGTGCGGTTAGATAGGTATGATTCGAGAGCCATAGAGACCAAGCAAATTGAGTTTTTTGAGGAGGAGGGTGTGGTCAACTGTATCAAAGGCAGCGGAAATGTTCAAGACTAAAGCCTCGTACACACGGCCGAGATTCTCGTCGAAAAAAACATGTCGTTTTTTTCGACGAGATTCTTGGACAAGAAACTTGTCCCGGCCGAGTGTACACACGCTCGATTCAAAGAACCCGCGGTTCTTTGAATGGAGCGTACGCGTTGACGTCATCGACTACGACGAGCATGCGCTCGTCACATTCGATGCCGTCGCCGCCATCTTGGTATAGCCTATCTATGCCTAGGAAGCTACCGCGCATGCGTCGAATTCATTTCGAACATGCGCGGGCTTCCCGGAGGACAGGTAAGTGTACACACACTCACTTTTCTCGTCGAGAAACAGGCCAACGAGAATCTCGACGAGAAAATAGAGAGCAGGTTCTCTTTTTTCTCGTCGAGATTACTTGTCGGTTTTCTTGACGAGAAACCATACACACGAACGAATTTCTCGGCAAGACATCTCTGCCAGCAAGTTTCTTGCTGGTTCTTGCCGAGAAACTCGGTCGTGTGTACGAGGCCTAAGAGTTTGGAATAATGACCATTGGATTTCGCTGTTAGCAAGTCGTTTGTGAGTTTTAGGAGGGCAGTTTCTGTGGAGTGCTGTGGGCGAAATCCAGATCAAGAAGGTTATTCTCAAGGAGGTGGCCGCTCAGTCGGTTGTAGACTAAACGTTCAAGGAGTTTGGGGGCAAAAGGAAGTAAAGAGATGGGTCTTAGGTTGTTAAGATTGGTGGGGTCTAGTGAGGGCTTTTTTGGTATGGGAGTGACTAGCGCATGTTTTAGAGGGTTGGGGAAGGTGCCAGTAGCGAGTGAGAGGTTGAAGATATGAGTTAAAGTGTGTAGGATAGAGTCAGATTGGTGATCATAGTATTTGAGAAGGAACAGGGTCCAGGGGGCAGGAGGTTAGGTGGGCGTTAGAAAAAAGTTTAGCGACTTCCGCTATAGTATTATAGTATATAGTATAGTATTTCTGTGCCCCTTCCTCTTATCATCATGCTAATAAAATGTTTATATAAAATCATTCTGTTTTCATTACAAACCTTATTTTAGACCCAATGATATCATCACTGGGTCTTTGTACTTCTCCAAGCAATGCAGGCAGATTATGGCTGGTGGGAGGGGCTGGCAGGGTTCTATACATAGCTTCCTAAAAACATCACAGCGCGCTCAGTACTCCTCTCAAGAGCCCCCAGTTCTAACGCCAGCAGTGGGCTGGATCTTGGGAGGAGTTATGCTAATATCAAAGTGCCTTGATGGATGGGCATCATTAAGGAGGAATGGGTGTTCCCAGTCTGCCTGGATGTGCATAGGCAACGCCCACAAGTGATGCTGAAACTCCATGATTGTAAGAAGTGAATTCCAATGAATAAAAGGGGTGGGCCAGGGAAAGCAAGGCTGGGGAGGAAAGGGCTAGATGATGCTGGACGCCCCCCAACCAGGAAATGAGGAGGACTCTATTTAACAAGCTGCAGCTTTTAATGCATATTGTGAGAAGCTCACGGTGTTGCAGTGAAATCATAGAAAGCCATTTTAATCCAGGAGAGGAGTCGATACAACCGGGGAAGACTGAATGGAAGGCTGGAGGTGGGCTTTAGGTACCGTATACTTGAGTATAAGCCGAGATTTTCAGCCCTTTTTTTGGGGCTGAAAGTCCCCCCCTCGGCTTATACTCGAGTCATATACATTTTTACATTGTAAATATTACCTGTAAAGAAGTTGCGGCTGCGGCGTCCATCGTTCAAATTCCGCGGTCTCTTCCTGTTCCTTCCTTGATAGGCGAGTCTCAGCAGACACTCTCCGCCTATCACGAACGTTCTCTCATCCTCAGTTTTCCAGCAGACGTCTGTGATTGGCGGAATACCCAACACAGTGTCTGCTGGGAAAACTAAGGATGAGAGAAGGATCGTGATAGGTGGAGAGTGTCTGCTGAGACTCGCCTATCAAGTAAGGAACAGGAAGAGACCGCGGAATTCGAACGATGGACGCCGCAGCCGCAACTTATTTACAGGTAATAATTACATTGTAAAAATTTCTATTTACAGGGAACAGCGAGCTAGGGAACAGTGGGGCATCGGCTTATACTCGAGTCAGTAAGGTTTCCCAGTTTTTTTGGGCAACATTAGGTACCTCGGCTTATACTCGAGTCGGCTTATACTCGAGTATATACGGTATTTGCTCACTCAGAAGCACCTTGTTAAGGAATTTGTGAGTGCTTTAGCTGGGAATTACTGTAAATGACTTGTAGTAGTCATGTCTGTATGCGCTCCCCATAATGGTCCTGTCATACGGAACGTTTCCATATCAGCCGCTTCTCTGAGACGCCCTTGTTAGGGCGCCAAATTGATATAAAGTATTTATTTAGGTAACACAGCGATGGTTAGACTAAAATCAGGAAAGCGTCACTCAATGTCACAGAGTCAACGAAAAACAGTGACAAGGAAAATATCGCAGCGAACGTCCTCCGGGTAGTCATGGAAAACTGCTGCAACACGTGCTTAGACGGGATGTATTTATTTTCTCTTTTCTAAAGATTGATATCTGAATGAGAAGAGCTTACAGGAAAACCAAACTCCATATGTAGTCATTGGACTTCATGTATTCATAGGGCTCGTTTACACATGCGGCAAGGACTGCCACACCTCTGAAAAGCCAAAGTGATCAGAGACGCTGTAACTGGTGTGGCAGTGTTTAGGGACACTGTAACTGGTTTGGCGGTGATCAGAGGCACTGTGACTGGTGTGGCGGTGATCAGGGACACTGTAACTGGTTTGGAAGTGATCAGAGGCACTGTGACTGGTGTGGCGGTGATCAGAGACACTGTAACTGGTTTGGCAGTGATCAGAGACACTGTAACTGGTGTGACGGTAATAAGGGACAATGTAACTGGTAATGCAGTGATCAGAGACACTGTAACTGGTTTGGCAGTGTTTAGGGACACTGTAACTGGTTTGGCAGTGATCAGAGACACTGTGACTGGTGTGGCGGTAATAAGGGAAAATGTAACTGGTAAGGCAGTGATCAGAGACACTGTGACTGGTGTGGCGGTGATCAGAGGCACTGTGACTGGTTTGGCAGTGTTTAGGGACACTGTTACTGGTGTGGCAGTGATCAGAGACACTGTGACTGGTGTGGCGGTGATCAGAGATGCTGTACCTGGTGTGGCAGTGATCAGAGACACTGTAACTGGTTTGGCAGTGATCAGAGACACTGTAACTGGTTTGGTGGTGATCAGAGGCACTGTGACTTTTGTGGCAGTGATCAGAGAAACTGTGACTGGTGTGGCGGTGATCAGAGATGCTGTACCTGGTGTGGCGGTGATCAGAGACACTGTAACTGGTTTGGCAGTGATCAGAGACACTGTAACTGGTTTGGTGGTGATCAGAGGCACTGTGACTTTTGTGGCAGTGATCAGAGAAACTGTGACTGGTGTGGCGGTGATCAGAGATGCTGTACCTGGTGTGGCGGTGATCAGAGACACTGTAACTGGTTTGGCAGTGATCAGAGACACTGTAACTGGTTTGGCGGTGATCAGAGGCACTGTGACTGGTGTGGCGGTGATCAGAGACACTGTGACTGGTGTGGCGGTGATCAGAGACACTGTAACTGGTTTGGCGGTGATCAGAGACACTGTGACTGGTGTGACGGTAATAAGGGACAATGTAACTGGTAATGCAGTGATCAGAGACACTGTAACTGGTTTGGCAGTGTTTAGGGACACTGTAACTGGTTTGGCAGTGATCAGAGACACTGTGACTGGTGTGGCGGTAATAAGGGAAAATGTAACTGGTAAGGCAGTGATCAGAGACACTGTGACTGGTGTGGCGGTGATCAGAGGCACTGTGACTGGTTTGGCAGTGTTTAGGGACACTGTTACTGGTTTGGTGGTGATCAGAGGCACTGTGACTGGTGTGGCAGTGATCAGAGATGCTGTACCTGGTGTGGTGGTGATCAGAGACACTGTAACTGGTTTGGCAGTGATCAGAGACACTGTAACTGGTTTGGCGGTGATCAGAGGCACTGTGACTGGTGTGGCGTGATCAGAGGCACTGTGACTGGTGTGGCAGTGATCAGAGAAACTGTGACTGGTGTGGCGGTGATCAGAGATGCTGTACCTGGTGTGGTGGCGATCAGAGACACTGTAACTGGTTTGGCAGTGATCAGAGACACTGTAACTGGTTTGGCAGTGATCAGAGGCACTGTGACTGGTGTGGCGTGATCAGAGGCACTGTGACTGGTGTGGCGTGATCAGAGGCACTGTGACTGGTGTGGCGGTGATCAGAGACACTGTAACTGGTGTGGCAGTGTTTAGGGACACTGTAATTGGTTTGATGGTGATCAGAGGCACTGTAACTGGTGTGGCAGTGTTTAGGGACACTGTAATTGGTTTGATGGTGATCAGAGGCACTGTGACTGGTGTGGCGGTAATAAGGGAAAATGTAACTGGTAAGGCAGTGATCAGAGACACTGTGACTGGTGTGGCGGTGATCAGAGGCACTGTGACTGGTTTGGCAGTGTTTAGGGACACTGTTACTGGTGTGGCAGTGATCAGAGACACTGTGACTGGTGTGGCAGTGATCAGAGACACTGTGACTGGTGTGGCGGTAATAAGGGAAAATGTAACTGGTAAGGCAGTGATCAGAGACACTGTGACTGGTGTGGCGGTGATCAGAGGCACTGTGACTGGTTTGGCAGTGTTTAGGGACACTGTTACTGGTGTGGCAGTGATCAGAGACACTGTGACTGGTGTGGCGGTGATCAGAGATGCTGTACCTTGTGTGACGGTGATCAGAGACACTGTAACTGGTTTGGTGGTGATCAGAGACACTGTAACTGGTGTGTCACTTGCCACCGTCACCTGCCACCAGATGCAGTGTGTCACTTGCCACCTTTGCTTGCCACCAGATGCAGTGTGTCACTTGCCACTAGGGATGAGCTCGGTGTTCGAGTCGAACATACGTTCGACTCGAACATCGGCTGTTCGATTGTTCGACGAAGATCGAACGATTTGGGCCGTTCGCGCCTAATTCGAGTGACGCGAACGGCCCACAATGCACTACGCCATCGCAGTGTCATTCAGGCGCTGTGATTGGCCAAGCATGCACTGTGACCCCGCATGCTTGGCCAATCACAGCGCCGGCAGCGAGGAGAGCAATGATTGGCCACAGGCAGGATGCCTGTGGCCAATTATTGCTGAGGGTGTTTAGTACACGCCCCACACTATAAAAGGCCGCCAGCACGGCGGCCTAGTGTAGTGTGTTCCGGAGCAGGGAAAGAGAAGCATAGGCAGGGACAGTGACATTTATTTCTTTCTTGCTTAACCTGGATTCCTTTAGTTTAGGGAAAGAGAAGGATAGGTAGGGAGAGTGTCAGTGTGTTTTACTGTGCGAATCCTTGTTTCTAGGGACAGGGAAGGACAGTGAGGGAAATTCTCCTTGTGCTATAGTGTGCTAAAGCATTGATCATCAACCATCTTTAAAAAATCATTTTTTCTAGGGACAGAAAACTATAGGTAGTGTGAGGGGGTTAGCTCGGCAGCGGGTGTGTGTGACCCCCGGGATGGGCTCCCCACACAAAAACAGGCCCAGCAAACGGAGGTTGTGGTTTTCAAAAAAAAAAGGTGCGGTTTATTTTCTATTTACAGTGACAAAACACAGCAAAGCCAAAAGAAACATAAACAAAATAAATCCTGGTCAACTTGACCTCTGACTAAACATACAGGTTTCCTAACTAACAACTGGGATCAGCCTAGTGCTGTCCTAGTCCCTAAGTCCCTGGTTTTAAATGTCCAAGCAAATAGCCACACAGGCTTTGTCTCACCGCACAGGGGTTCACTCTCCCTAGACAGTCCACACAGGTCTGGGTCCAGGCATGAGCATACACCTAATGAATCTGGGAGTTCTTATAGAGGCCTAAATGAGCTGACAAGGTTCAGCTGGTCTCCTCATCTCTGTCTGCACGACGCCCCACACTCTCCCTAGAGGTATGAGTCATCCATGAGCCCACTAGCCTTATACAACTCTCCACCTAGTTGTATAAGTCGGCGTAAAGCCTGAATCTGGGCGAAATATATCTACCCCCCTGGATGCAACCAGGTGACTTTACCTTCCTGCTGTCACAGTAGGAAGAGTGTCAGTTTCTTTCACTGTGATAATCCTTGTTTCTAGGGACAGGGAAGGACAGTGAGGGAAATTCTACTTGTGCTATAGTGTGCTAAAGGATTGATCATCAATCAGCTTTAAAAAAACATTTTTTGTATGGACAGAAAACTATAGGTAGGAAGAGTGTCAGTTTCTTTCACTGTGATAATCCTTGTTTCTAGGGACAGGGAAGGACAGTGAGGGAAATTCTCCTTGTGCTATAGTGTGCTAAAGCATTGATCATCAACCATCTTTAAAAAAACATTTTTTCTAGGGACAGAAAACTATAGGTAGGAAGAGTGTCAGTTTCTTTCACTGTGATAATCCTTGTTTCTAGGGACAGGGAAGGACAGTGAGGGAAATTCTACTTGTGTTATAGTGTGCTAAAGCATTGATCATCAATCAGCTTTAAAAAAACATTTTTTTCTAGGGACAGAAAACTATAGGTAGGAAGAGTGTCAGTTTCTTTCACTGTGATAATCCTTGTTTCTAGGGACAGGGAAGGACAGTGAGGGAAATTCTACTTGTGCTATAGTGTGCTAAAGGATTGATCATCAATCAGCTTTAAAAAAACATTTTTTGTATGGACAGAAAACTATAGGTAGGAAGAGTGTCAGTTTCTTTCACTGTGATAATCCTTGTTTCTGGGGACAGGGATGGACAGTGAGGGAAATTCTCCTTGTGCTATAGTGTGCTAAAGCATTGATCATCAACCGTCTTTAATAAAACATTTTTTGTATGGACAGAAAACTATAGGTAGGAAGAGTGTCAGTTTCTTTCACTGTGATAATCCTTGTTTCTAGGGACAGGGAAGGACAGTGAGGGAAATTCTCCTTGTGCTATAGTGTGCTAAAGCATTGATCATCAACCGTCTTTAAAAAAACATTTTTTCTAGGGACAGAAAACTATAGGTAGGAAGAGTGTCAGTTTCTTTCACTGTGATAATCCTTGTTTCTAGGGACAGGGAAGGACAGTGAGGGAAATTCTCCTTGTGCTATAGTGTGCTAAAGCATTGATCATCAACCATCTTTAAAAAAACATTTTTTCTAGGGACAGAAAACTATAGGTAGGAAGAGTGTCAGTTTCTTTCACTGTGATAATCCTTGTTTCTAGGGACAGGGAAGGACAGTGAGGGAAATTCTACTTGTGTTATAGTGTGCTAAAGCATTGATCATCAATCAGCTTTAAAAAAACATTTTTTCTAGGGACAGAAAACTATAGGTAGTGTGAGGGGGTTAGCTCGGCAGCGGGTGTGTGTGACCCCCGGGATGGGCTCCCCACACAAAAACAGGCCCAGCAAACGGAGGTTGTGGTTTTCAAAAAAAAAAGTGCGGTTTATTTTCTATTTACAGTGACAAAACACAGCAAAGCCAAAAGAAACATAAACAAAATAAATCCTGGTCAACTTGACCTCTGACTAAACATACAGGTTTCCTAACTAACAACTGGGATCAGCCTAGTGCTGTCCTAGTCCCTAAGTCCCTGGTTTTAAATGTCCAAGCAAATAGCCACACAGGCTTTGTCTCACCGCACAGGGGTTCACTCTCCCTAGACAGTCCACACAGGTCTGGGTCCAGGCATGAGCATACACCTAATGAATCTGGGAGTTCTTATAGAGGCCTAAATGAGCTGACAAGGTTCAGCTGGTCTCCTCATCTCTGTCTGCACGACGCCCCACACTCTCCCTAGAGGTATGAGTCATCCATGAGCCCACTAGCCTTATACAACTCTCCACCTAGTTGTATAAGTCGGCGTAAAGCCTGAATCTGGGCGAAATATATCTACCCCCCTGGATGCAACCAGGTGACTTTACCTTCCTGCTGTCACAGTAGGAAGAGTGTCAGTTTCTTTCACTGTGATAATCCTTGTTTCTAGGGACAGGGAAGGACAGTGAGGGAAATTCTACTTGTGCTATAGTGTGCTAAAGGATTGATCATCAATCAGCTTTAAAAAAACATTTTTTGTATGGACAGAAAACTATAGGTAGGAAGAGTGTCAGTTTCTTTCACTGTGATAATCCTTGTTTCTAGGGACAGGGAAGGACAGTGAGGGAAATTCTCCTTGTGCTATAGTGTGCTAAAGCATTGATCATCAACCGTCTTTAAAAAAACATTTTTTCTAGGGACAGAAAACTATAGGTAGGAAGAGTGTCAGTTTCTTTCACTGTGATAATCCTTGTTTCTAGGGACAGGGAAGGACAGTGAGGGAAATTCTACTTGTGCTATAGTGTGCTAAAGCATTGATCATCAACCATCTTTAAAAAAACATTTTTTCTAGGGACATAAAACTATAGGTAGGGAGAGTGGCAGTTTCTTTTACTGTGATAATCCTTGTTTCTAGGGACAGGGAAGGACAGTGAGGGAAATTCTCCTTGTGCTATACTGTGCTAAAGCATTCCTCATCAACCATCTTTGAAATCCTTGTTTTTTGGACGGTCAGGGAAATTGTCGTTGTGCTATTCTGTGCGAAAGCAATCATCCTCAACCATATTTAGAAATCCTTAAGTAAAGGGACAGAGAAGGACACCTGAAGGTAGCCCTTATTGCTTTTTTCCCATCTCCCTGCAGGCCATCTATTAGAATGTCTGGAAGGCAAACAAGGAGAGGCAGACAGTCAGGAGGCAATAAAAGAGGGCAAGCAGGCTCTGTGTCTGGGGGCAACAGTGCTGGTCGTGGACGCGGTGCATTGTCATCAGCACATGGCCATGGGACACACTTGTCCTTCTTTTCGGCAGCTGGACATGTTGAGCCACATCATGCCGAAGACTTGGTAGAGTGGATGACCAAGCCCTCCTCCTCCTCCTCATCCTCTCTCACCCAGGCTCAGGGTACTGGCAAAGCAGCTGCCAAAGCGTCCTCTTCCCTGGTATCAATGTCAGACTCATCATCAGTCACTCCTTCCCTAGACCCACCATGTCCTCCTCCTGAGGAGTCCCCCGAACTGTTTGAGCACAGTGTTGGGTACATGCTCCAGGAGGATGCCCAGCGTTTCGAAGGGTCTGATGATGAAACCCAGCTACAGGAAGGCAGTAGCGTGAGAGCAGACAGAGGGGATGCTCAAGAAGGACACCAATCTGGCAGTCATGTTCCAGCAGCTGCAGCATACTGCCAGATTGGCTCCAGTGATGAGGAGGGAGGGGATGATGAGGTCACTGACTCCACGTGGGTGCCTAATAGGAGAGAGGAGGAGGAGGAGGATGAGGAGGAGGCACATCTCCAACGAGGCAGGATGCCCTTTGGTGGCCAGTGTAAGGGCAGTACACCGACGGAATCACACCGCAGAGCTCCGCCTGTGCAGGGCGCTGCCGCTGCTGTTTGCAACATATGTCTCAAGCGTATATCGCGTGGCCAAAACATCAGCCGCTTGGGTACCACATGCCTGACCAGACATATGTTGACCTGCCATGCAGCTCGTTGGCAAGCCTACCTCAAAGACCCACACCAAAGAACAAAGCGGACCTCTCCTTGCACCGCATCAGCTGGGATCTCCAACCCCACTATAACTTCAGTCCTCTCTGAAACATGCACTGAGAGGAATGAAGGTGTAGAATTAGGTGTGTCACAGCCAAGTACTTGCGGCCACTCTGCTAGCAGTACACCGACGTCCGATTCTAGCAGGCAAATTTCCCTACCCCAGCTGCTGGACCGTCGAAAGAAGTTCACTCCCAGCCATCCACATGCCCAGCGGTTGAATGCTAGCTTGGCTAAATTGCTAGCGCTTCAACTGCTGCCTTTTCAGTTGGTAGACTCGGCCCCCTTCCGTGAGTTTGTGCAATGTGCGGTTCCTCAGTGGCAGGTTCCCAAATGCCACTTTTTCTCACGGAAGGCTATTCCGGCTCTCTACCGGCATGTGGAAGGCAATGTCTTGGCCTCGCTGGACAGGGCGGTCAGCGGTAAGGTGCATATTACCGCTGACTCATGGTCCAGCAGGCATGGACAGGGACGTTACCTTTCTTTCACGGCCCATTGGGTCACTCTTTTGGCAGCTGGGAAGGATGCAGGACAAGGTGCAGTAGTGTTGGAGGTTGTTCCACCGCCACGCCTCCAAAATGCTACTACTGGTTGTGACACACCTCTCTCCTCCACCCCCTCCTCTTCTTCTTCCTCCATGGCCTCTTCCTGTGCTTTGTCCTCTGAACCAGCGGTGCTCCGTAGCCGTTCAAGGGGCTACGCAAGTACGCAGGCAAAAAGATGCCATGCCGTGCTTGCGCTGGTGTGTTTGGGGGACAGAAGCCACACTGGGGCAGAGGTCCTGTCTGCTCTGCAGGGCCAGGCCGAGAGGTGGTTGACGCCACGCCAGCTTAAGCCAGGAATGGTGGTTTGCGACAATGGCACCAACCTCCTCTCCGCCCTCCGACAGGGACAACTGACCCATGTGCCCTGTGTGGCTCACGTCCTTAACCTGGTGGTGCAGCGGTTCTTGGGCAGGTACCCGGGCTTACAGGATGTCCTGAGGTAGGCCAGAAAAGTCTGTGTGCATTTCCGCAGATCTTATAATGCCAGTGCTCGCCTGGCTGAGCTGCAAAAGGAGTTGAACCTGCCCAAGAACCGCCTTATATGTGACATGCCCACCAGGTGGAACTCAACGTTGGCCATGCTGCAGCGGCTGCACACGCAGCAGAGGGCCATCAATGAGTACCTGTGCGACTACGGCACCAGGACAGGGTCAGGGGAGCTTGTTTTTTTTTCTCCACGCCAGTGGGGCATGATCAGGGATGCATGCACTGTCCTGGCACCATTTGAGGAGGCCACGAGGATGGTGAGCAGTGACAGTGCATGCATCAGTGACACTGTACCTCTTGTCCACCTGTTGGAGCACACGCTGCGTGGAATAATGGACAGGGCACTTGAGGCAGAACAGAGGCAGGAAGAGGAGGACTTCCTTGCCTCTCAAGGCCCCCTTTACCCAGACAGTGTTCCTTCTGTCCCACCCATCGCACAGGAAGAGGAGGAGGAGGAGGAGGAGGAGGAGGATTGTGTCAGCATGGAGGTGGAGGCTGGCACTCAGCATCATCAGCAGCAGTCTTTTAGGGATGATTTACAGTCCCAAGAAACCAGTGGACTTGTACGTGGCTGGGAGGAGGTGGCTGCGGATCATGTCGTCCTTAGTGACCCAGAGGACTCCGGAACAAATGCCTCAGCAAACCTACGCTGCATGGCCTCCCTGATCCTGCAAAGTCTGCGGAAGGATCCTCGTATTCTTCGGATCAAGGAGAGGGACCATTACTGGCTGGCCACTCTCCTTGATCCACGGTACAAGGGTAAGGTTGCGGACCTTATGTTACCGTCGCAGAGGGAGCAGAGGATGAGACAACTCCGGGAGGCCTTGCAGAAAGGTCTGTGCAACGCGTTCCCAGAGACTGGGAGGTTACAAACTCCTGGTCCTGGACAACGAGTTGCTGAGGCTTCGGCCAGTCAAAGAAGGAGCGGTGGGGAAGGTGGCCGTCTGACCGATGCGTTCAGACAATTCTTTAGTCCGCAGCCCCAAAGTATGATCGGTTCCAGCAACCATCGCCAGCGTCTGATAAACATGGTGCAGGAATATCTAGGGGCAAGGTCAGACTTGGACACCTTCCCCACCGAAAATCCTCTGGCTTACTGGGTCTTGAGGATGGATCACTGGCCAGAGCTTGCACAGTATGCAATTGAGCTACTGGCCTGTCCTGCATCCAGCGTTCTTTCAGAACGCACATTCAGTGCTGCTGGAGGATTTGTCACGGATCACAGGGTGCGCCTGTCCACCGACTCGGTTGATCGACTGACTTTCATCAAGATGAACCAGTCTTGGATCACCACCAGCTACCACACACCTGATGCTGATATAACAGACTAATTGATTTTAACATGTCACATCCCTTCAAGACTGATGCTGATGCTGAGTGCCTGTGCTGTTATGTTGACTGGCTATCCTCCTCCTCCGAGTCCTCAATGATACGATTGATGATGATAGCTTGGAAGATCATTTTTGTTTATGGGTGCCGCCACCAGTGGCTAAGGCCCAATTTTTCAGCCCCTGTTTAACAGGGGCGTGTAATTACAATTTTTGAAGCAATAATTTGCCATAGGGCTCATTGCTGTGCTCCAAGTACAGTATCTGTGAGGGGTTGTAGTGTTGTGCCACCAGTGCCTAAGGCCCAATTTTTCAGCCCCTGTTCAACAGGGGCATGTAATTACAATTCTTGATCTAATAATTCACAGCAGGGCCCATTGCTGCACCCACCAAGAGTAACTCTGAGGGCTTACAGTGTTGTGGCAACGCCACCACCACCACCACCACGAAAGGCCCAATTTTTCAGCCCCTGTTCAAAAGGGGCATGTAATTACAATTCTTGATCTAATAATTCACAGCAGGGCCCATTCCTGCACCCACCAAGAGTAACTCTGAGGGCTTACAGTGTTGTGGCAACACCACCACCACCACCAAAGGCCCAATTTTTCAGCCCCTGTTCAACAGGGGCATGCAATTACAATTCTTGATCTAATAATTCACAGCAGGGCCCATTGCTGCACCCACCAAAAGTAATTGTCAGGTCTTACAGTGTTGTGGCACCAGCACCACCATCAAAGGCCCAATTTTTACTACCACTGTTCAACAATTATATGTAATTAAAATTCCTGATATAATAGTTGACAGCAGGGCGTTCCATCACCAACCAAGAGTAACTGTGAGTGCTTACAGTGTTGTGCCAACACCAACAACTAAGGGGCCTATTTCTGCAGAGTATATACGGCAGGTCCCTACTTTCAAACATCCAACTTACAAACGACTCCTACTTGCAAACACAAGAAGACAACAGGAAGTGAGAGGAAATCTACCCCTAGGAAGGAAAATTCTCTCCTGTAAGAATTAATATGGGAGAAAGGTGTCTCCTCTGTACTGATGCTTTATCACCAATCCTTGTTTCAAGAAAAACACCACATTTCAAAAACAGTTGTCATTGGGACGGAAAGTGAGGTGAAATGTTCTGAACAGGGGCACAGACAGCAAAACAAATGTTACAGGGGTGATAACCCTTACCTATGTTTTCCAAAAAGTTTAAAAATAGATTTTTGGGCTGGAGCTACACTTAAACAATGTACCTGTTCAAAATTACAAACAGATTCTACATAAGAACAAACCTACAGTCCCTGTCTTGTATGCACCGCCTGTATACGGCTGTTCAGAGTATATAGGGCCTTTTTTATTTTATGTGCGGGGTTCCCCTTAATATCCATACAAGACCCAAAGGGGCTGGTAATGGGCTGGGGTAGGGGGGGGGGGGGGTCATGGGGTAGCTATGCCATTTTTCTTAAAGATTTTCATCCATATTACCGGGACCAGACATTACATTAAAGCCGCAAGCAGTTTTAAATGGCTTTTTTTTCCTTTAGAAGTGTCATTTTGTGCAGGGACAGTTCTAAACACGGGAAGCACGTGGCACTTCACAGGCATACTTTAGACACCCCCCAGGTACGATATTTAAAGGAATATTTGACTTTTTTTTTTTCTCTTTATGCATCATTAAAATGACTGCTCCCGAAAAACGACCGTTTTTAAAACTTCTTTTTGCATTGATACATGTCCCCTGGTGCAGAACCCGGGTTCCCAAACCCTTTTTAGGACAATAACATGCATAATAGTCGTTATAATTAGCACTTTAGAATTCGAACGTTCGCATCCATTGTATTTAATAGGGTTCTAATGTTCGTACGAACTTTCGGTCCGTTAGCGGGTTCTGGTGCGAACCGAACCCGGGGGTGTTCGGCTCATCACTACTTGCCACCATCGCCTGCTGGCAGAGAGAGGGCAGGGAGAGAGGGGGCAGGGAGTGAGAGAGGACAGGGAGAGAGAGAGAGGGAGAAGGGAGGGAGAGAGAGAGGGGAGAGAGAAAGGGAGGGGGAGAGAAAGAGAGAAGGTATACAGGGAGAGAGGGGAGGGGGCGGAGAGAGGGGGGACAGGAAGGGGGGGACGGAGAGAAGGTTCCGGATATGGTCAGTGACAGTGCTCAGCTCACTCCCTTGAATGGTCCGGTGGGGCTTTAATGTGGCTGTCGGCTGCTTTTTTAATCTTCCCGCTGCCTCTTGCTCTTCATGGATCCAACGCATTGGCAGTGAGAGAGGGGCGGGAGAAGCAGTGTGTGTTACAAGTTGCCGCTGGCTCAGGCATGCTGAATGGAGCAGTGTGTGGATCCAATCTTCAAGGGCAGCTGCACCGAGTCGGTTGTCACCCGCTGCCCACACAACAGGAGGATGGAGCGGCAGTGGCCGTCGGAGGACTTCTGCCCCCGCCCACCTACGTGACCTTTCAGATACCTATCACAGCGGCAGAGCCAAAGGAAGTGCTCCAAAAGCCTGTCGGCTCTGGTGGGCGGGCCAGCAACAATACTGAAGCACCCAGCAAGCTCCCACCATCCCGGCCCAGTCCACCCCTGAATCACCGCCTTGGTCCCATGGTAGAGCCGGCCCTGGGCAGTACAGCAGTGTTCAAAATAATGGCTGCGCGGGCCACGCATTCATTTTTTTGACAGGCTGCCTGTCACTTAAACCGGCCCACTGAGCCGATCGGCCCACCGGGAAACTCCCGGTAGTCCCGATGGCCAGTCCATCCCTGGAGATACTGTAACTGGTGTGGCGGTGATCAGAGACACTGTAACTGGTGTGGCTGTGATCAGAGACACTGTAACTGGTGTGGCGGTGATCAGAGACACTGTAACTGGTGTGGCAGTGATCAGAGACAATGTAACTGGTGTGGCTGTGATCAGAGACACTGTAACTGGTGTGGCTGTGATCAGAGACACTGTAACTGGTGTGGCGGTGATCAGAGACAATGTAACTGGTGTGGCGGTGATCAAAGGCACTGTGACTGGTGTGGCGGTGTTTAGAGGCACTGTGACTGGTTTGGCGGTGATCAGAGGCACTGTGACTCGTTTGGCAGTGATCAAAGACACTGTAACTGGTTTGGCGGGATCAGAGACATTGTGACTACGCCTGGGAATATCCTTTCTTACAGCTCATCTCTGTCAGAGATCGGTTGATACAATTTAAACTGATTACAAGAGTCTATTTGTTTCGTTCTGTTTGCTTGGTCTGGTGGGCTCCTTGGCCCACCGCCGAGCAACCAGAACACTAATAGGACTTCTATTATTTTACGCTAGGAAGGCTCTACTCATTAAATGGAAAAAAACGGAGGTACCTACTTTGAATACATGGAAATCGCTGATCAACTCAGCGGTGGCACTATACCAAGAGGCCTATCTCGCCAGATGCTGCCCAGCCAAGTTTGACAAAATATGGCGCGTATGGTTGGAATCAGACATCACGAACGCAACACAATAGGCATTGTTCCTGTTGATTGTCTACTTCAGCTAAAAGTCTTGTAGCAGTGAAGACCTAATTTTGCCATTATTTGAAGGTTCTCCTAAATGCGTTATCCTCAACCTCAGCAGCTCTTCCTGATATGGTTACTTGAGATACAAGAGCTATGGTGTTGTACTATAACGGTATTGGTGTATCGACTCTCTAAGCAATTGTGAGTTTTTTAACGAAATTGTTTATATATCAGAATTTATGTGCAATAAATTTATACTTTTTATAACCCTTTTGTGTACTGTGCCTAAAAAGTCCAAGTCCCTGGATATTTTTTATTATACTTGAAATACATGACACACTATCCTCCCCCTGTCCTCTCAATCTTAATGAAACGAGTAGTTTAAGTTATAGTAGTTCTATAGAATAGTATAAATGTATAGGATTGTTTGAATGGTTGTTACCTTAGCCGGGGTATGCCCAGAGGCTGTATTATGTAACTTTTTATTTTATTTTATTTTTTATGCAAACTCAATAAAAAGAATAATAAAAAAAAAGAGACACTGTGACTGGTGTGGCGGTGATCAGAGGCACTGTAACTGGTATCGCAGTGATCAGAGGCACTGTGACTGGTGTGGCGGTGATCAGAGACAGTGAGACACTGTGACTGGTGTGGCGGTGATCAGAGACAGTGAGACACTGTGACTGGTGTGGCTGTGATCAGAGACACTGTGACTGGTGTGGCGGTGATCAGAGACACTGTAACTGGTTTGGCAGTGTTTAGGGACACTGTAACTGGTTTGGCAGTGATCAGAGGCATGGTGACTGGTGTGACGGTGATCAGAGACACTGTGACTGGTGTGGCGGTGATCAGAGACACTGTGACTGGTGTGGCAGTGATCAGAGACACTGTGACTGGTGTGGCAGTGTTTAGGGACACTGTAACTGGTTTGGCGGTGATCAGAGACACTGTGACTGGTGTGGCAGTGTTTAGGGACACTGTAACTGGTTTGGCGGTGATCAGAGACACCGTGACTGGTGTGGCAGTGTTTAGGGACACTGTAACTGGTTTGGCGGTGATCAGAGACACTGTGACTGGTGTGGCAGTGTTTAGGGACACTGTAACTGGTTTGGCGGTGATCAGAGACACCGTGACTGGTGTGGCAGTGTTTAGGGACACTGTAACTGGTTTAGCGGTGATCAGAGGCACTGTGACTGGTGTGATGGTAATAAGGGACAATTTAACTGGTAAGGCAGTGATCCAGAACACTGTGACTGGTGTGGTGGTGATCAGGGTTACTGTAATTGGTTTGGCCATGATCAGAGACACTGTAACTGGTGTGACAGTGATAAGGGACACTGTGACTGGTGACAATATGTAAAAAAAGAAAGTGAGGCTGCACTGATAGGCGGCACTGATATGCTGCACTGATGGGCACTGATTATGAGTGTAAATATCCCCCCTTGGGGTAAAGAGCCGATGTTACATAGTTACATAGTTAGTCAGGTTGAAAAAAGACACAAGTCCATCCAGTTCAACCATAAAAAAAAAAAAAGAAATATCGTACAATCCTATATACCCAATTCTATACCCACAGTTGATCTAGAGGAAGGCAAAAAACCCCAGCAGAGCATGATCCAATTTGCTACAGCAGGGGAAAAAATTCCTTCCCGATCCCCCGAGAAGCAATTGGATATTCCCCGGATCAACTTTACCTATAAATGTCAGTACCCAGTTATATTATGTACATTTAAGAAAGAATCCAGGCCCTTGTTAAAGCAATCTACTGAGCTGGCCAGAACCACCTCTGCAGGGAGTCTATTCCACATTTTCACAGCTCTTACGCCGCGTACACACGATCATTATTCACGGCGGTTAAAAAAACGCAGTGAATAATGACAAGAAAAACAAGGGAACCGCTTGGTTCCCTACACACGGTCGTTTTTCCCGTCATTTTTTCTCTTGACGAGAAAAACGACCGTCTGTGGGCTCCGCGGCAGTGTTTCCCTATGGGAAAACTGCCGCGGAAAAAAATGCTGGAAAAAACGACGAGAAAATTTAGATCATGTTCTAATTTTTCTCGTCGTTTTTTATGCCGTTTTTCTCGACGAGAAAAACGACATAAAGCCCACAGACGATCGTTTTTCTCGGCGAAATGAAAAAATGCAGTTTTTCTCGTCGAGAAAAGCGGTCGTGTGTACGCGGCATTACTGTTAAGAAACCTTTCTGTATTTGAAGATGAAATCTCTTTTCCTCTAGACGTAAAGAGTGCCCCCTTGTCCTTTGTGTTGACCGTAAAGTGAATAACTCAACACCAAGTTCACTATATGGACCCCTTATATATTTGTACATGTTGATCATATCCCCCCTTATTCTCCTCTTCTCAAGAGTGAATAAATTCAGTTCCTCTAGTCTTTCCTCATAGCTGATTTCCTCCATGCCTCTTATCAGTTTGGTTGCCCTTGTCATTGACTCTTTACCCTGATCAATGATGCGCTGTGTCTGAGGGACACGGCTCACCACCAATCGCCACACTGCAGTCCCCCCGTCATATGACGTCCACCCAGGAAGGAGGGGAGTCCCGCCTGGCTATCAATATGCTATAGGGAACTGGTTAAAAAAACGCACTGCAACCAGATCACATTGCGTTTGGGGTGTCGTTGAACTAACATTGACACCTGCTACAGATCGCAACTGCAGTGCATTTTAAACACAGCACGGGAAACGCGCACGGAGCTGGGGTTTGCCGCACTGCGTTTTGGTGTGACTGTGGCAGAGAAAAAAACGGCCCCTTCCTCTGCCAGACATGGCTGTGTTGGGTGGCAGAGCTGTGTAAATTGTAGGACTGGATGCACAAATCCTCTGCCAGGTAAAACAACTCTCAGAAATGTATACCATCTACCTGTATGTATTTAGTTCAAGTTCAGCTTTATCATGTTGTATTGATAAAAACATGATTGTCCAGTTGTTCTTTATTGTGGTGACCCCAAATAAAATTCAGTTCTTATGAAGGTGTTGTCTAGCGAGCGGCTCCAACGCCAAATGCGGCTACTGACCCCCCCCCCCCCTCTTCTTCTGGTTTAAATCAAGAAACTCGATCGGTTAAAATAATATTCAGCTGGACATCTGACTCCCTAAATACCCTCTTTAATTTTCCTCTTAGGCTTCTGCTTTCCATCCCGCTCTGTAGAACGCAGCAACCACCTTAATCAGCTTATGAAAACACAGGTAATGTAAGAAGGACATTGTCCAAGGAGGAGAGGGGGGGGGGGTGAGGCGGCCCCCATTGACTTTAATTATGATTAAAGAAGCAGCCTTGGAAATACTGAGAATGGGCATTAGACGACGTGACCCCCTCTAAGGAAACAGAAAGCTTCTTTTTTTCAGCCACGACCAATCACAGGAGGCGAAAGGAAATGGCCGTTTTTCTTCTTGCTGATCGGCGACTCGTCAATGGGGTTTGTTAAGAAAGTGCGGCGCCCGAACGTCCTAAGCCAGAGTCAGTCCAGCTAATGAGTTTTCAATTCTGGAGCTCAAACCATTCATTATGTCAGAGGTTTTTTTTTTTGGGGTATTTGCAGAAAAATAAATATAACTCAGACCAGATACAGTTTTGTCCATTTAGAGCCCATTCACACAGGGGCGACTTTGGATCCGACTTGAAGTCGCCCCGCGTCGTGCCGCCCCAGTGTGAGCCGGCTCTGAAAGGAGAACGCCGCCTTGTGCTATTTCTATTTAAAATTATCTTTTCGTCTCTGTGCAAATAATAAAAGCAAACTTTCCTGTTCTGTTTTTGGGGTCTCAAAGAAATGTGGGTCATGTAGAAAATGTGACGGGATTTGAAGAAGGACCTGTGGCCGGATTTTAGGGCCTGTGGGTCACCATACTTCCCCTTATACAGGACTGAATAAGCATTTAAGCTGAAGCTCCTGCTTATATTTTTCCTTCCCTGGTTCCTTCTTTCCCCCAACTCACCAAAATGCTGATGACTTTTTAACCTTTTAAAGACCGCCCACCGCCTATATACTGCGGCAGGGCATCTCTATTGCGCAAAATCACGTACCTGTATGTCATTTTGTGCAAAAGATACTGTGGGCGCACATACGCCCATCGGGCAGAGGGGGAGCCAATCAGCGGGTCCGGCGGACCTGATGTCTGCCGGCGATTGTTCCCCAGAGAGGCAGGACGGGGATCTGCCTATGTAAACAATAGACATGTGCAGAACGAAAAAAATATATATATATATATAACTCTCTCACTCCGCTGTTGGCTGGTTTCTGCTTGTCTAGGGGTACCTTGGAGGAGAGAGTGCGGGGTCACCACGCCAAGCCTTCAACACAGATGTTTGTGTGGTGTAAGCAAAGTTCCTTTACCTTCGGGTCGGTGTTCTGAGTTTGGAGCCTCCGCCTCTTCTGTGGAACAGTGTCTGCCAGTAATTGAGCCCCACACCAATAAAAGTCCAACACTCCTTTATTCTTCAATGTCAGGATGAAACACAATCAGTTGGACTCAGAGGCGTTGCTAGGGGGGTGCGGGGGTGCAGTCCGCCCCCGGGTGACACCCGCTAGAGGGGTGACACCCTCCCTTTTTTTTTTTTTTTTTTTTTACAGCTGACCCATTCATTGATTAATTTCACCCCGCTGGGCTGGAAGCCTGGAACAACACCTCCAGCGCCACGGCCGCGCCTGGTGTGTGTCCTCCGGCTCCTTATTCTTCCTATTCCTAAATTCCAATCCTCCTCCCTACCCTACAGAGCCAGCGAGCGACTCAGCCTGTCACATCATCACACTGCACTGTGATGATGTGACGACACGTCACTGCAGCACACACACAACTTTCTCCGCCCGGGCGGCGCGGCTGCTGTGTGTGACGGTCGCTGCCCACAGTGCCCAGCCCTCCTCCTCTCCACTCTCCAGGAGTACAGACTGTCTGAGACTCCAGCTGGCGGCGGCGCGGCGCACAGAATAAGAACAGGTGGGGGGGGGGGTTCTCCACCGTCGGCCCGCCGGAGCACAAGATGAGGTGTGTGTATGGGGGGGGGGGGTTGCCTTTGTAAGAGAGCTAGTGTGGGACAGTGGGAGGACTCCGTTTCAGTGTCTGGCGCCCTGCCCCTGACGGCCTGTATATGATATGATAAGGAAGGGGGGGGGGATGCAAGGTGGTCTGCTGCTAGACACAGCTATAGATTTTATATATATATATATATATATATATATATATATATATATATATATATATATACTATGTAATATAGCTGGTCCAGCCGCCCCTCCCCCCACCAGACCAGCTAACTCCTGTGCTACTGTGCCTATTATATGTAATATAATATATCTGTGTCCAGCAGCCCCCCCCCCCATTATCAGACAGCCAACACTCACAATATAATTTATATTAGCTGACTGAGACACCCCCAGCCTGAGCTGGTCTGATGATGCTGATGATGGGGGGGGGGGAATGCTGCTGGCCACAGATATATTATATTAGATATAGGCACAGTAGCTGAGTGACACACCTACCCACCCTGAGCAAGCTGGTCTCATGGGGGGGGGGGTGCTCTGTGTCACCAGGTATGATAGCTGAGCGGAGCCGCCCTAATCTGGCCTGATAAGGGGGGGGGTGTCTTCTCTGTGGCCATCAGATCCGGTCCAAGCAAGCAACACGCCTTGTTGTCAGCAGGTCACAGCATCTTCTCGTCTTCTCTGTGGCCATCAGATCCGGTCCAAGCATGGACTTGACATCACATTGTTTCTTGCCAAGCAGAACCTAGCATTCCGTGGCCACAAGGAAGATGAGTGCTCATTTAATAAAGGGAACTTTCTTGAGATGGTTGAAATGCTATCAAAATATGATTCAGTACTCAAAGAACACCTAATTATATTGAAGCGGAGCACCTGTAAACTTAAAGTATCGGTCTCATATATTTCTCCACAAACTCAGAATGAGTTTATAAGTGTCCTGGCAAATCACATGAAGGAGAAGATTGTCATGGACATAAAGTCTGCCAAGTACTTTGGAATCATGTTTGATAGCACACCCGACATATCACATACTGACCAGATGTCAGAAGTGATCAGATATGTGAACATCAAGAATAGGAAAGTTGAAGTAAAAGAAGTGTTTCTAGGATTTTTCCCTTTAAAGGGGAAAAAAGCTGCTGATCTCAGTGTGGATATCTTTAAAAAATTAGAGAGTGATGGACTGGACATAATGATGTGTCGTGCTCAGGGTTATGATAATGCTGCTACTATGGCTGGAATTCATGGAGGTGTACAATCCATTATTAGGGAAAAAAACAAAAAAGCGATTTTTAATGGCTGTGTGGACCATTCACTGAACTTGTGCGGTCAGCACTCTTTTGCTGAGAATGCTTCATGTGTGACATTTTTTGGAACAATTAAGCAGGCACATTTAAAATCTAAAGAATATGGAATTGCCGTAGAGAGAAGAGCCAGGTTTAAGAAGAGGATGGCAGGGGAACAGGCACGTGATGCTGGAGGCATAAGTCTACAAGACGAGAACAAGAGGGCAATGCTTGAGTGCATTGATCGCTTCCATTCTGAACTCCAGATCAGATTAAGAGCCATCATGGAAGTTGCAGCCATGTTTGAGGCTGTTCAAGCAAAGAGTCTCATATATGAAACTGAAGAAACATTAAAGGTGTCCATTCCAAAACTGACCACTTTTTATGACGAAATATCTGAGAGTGAGCTGTTAATGGAAATACCCAGACTGAGGAGACATCTCAAAGCAGCCAAGATCAACCTAGAAGAAGTCAAAGATTGGTCGGCTTTACAAGTTTTGACCTTCATAGCAGAATGGGACTTCATTGAATCTCTTCCAACCCTTTCACTATGTCTAAAAATATTTCTGACAATCTGTGTGTCTGTGGCTTCATGTGAGAGGAGCTTTTCAAAGTTGAAGCTGATAAAAAACTATTTGCGTTCAACGATGGGACAGGCAAGGCTTTCTGATCTTGCAATATTATCAGTTGAAAGTGAACTAGCGAAATGTATTGATTTTGATGATGTTGTTCACAATTTTGCAGCTGTCAAGGCTAGAAAAGCAAAGTTTTGATTTAGATGTTAACTAAATGCTTTCATATTTGTTCCTGTTTTTGTGTTATTTATTTATTAATTCAGTAAAGTTTAAAGTTAAAATAAATACAGTTCTTTAACAGTTTAAGCTTTGATTTCTATTATTTTCATATGATTTTGTTATTCAAATTTGCTAGTTGATTGATAGTTATTAACGGCACTACTGTTGCCAATATATGCAGTGTTATTAGGGTGAAAAAAATTATTGGGGGGAGGGGTGACACCATGTTATACCGCACCAGGTGACACCAACCCTAGTGACGCCACTGGTTGGACTCCCTCAACAAACAGACAGGGGGTGTGGATACGAGTAGGCCCAGGCACAATGAACTCTCCTATTCCTCTATCAGCGAATAGGTTTTTTGCACGTGGTCTCTACCACCTGTTTAGAATCTTGGTCGCTGCCACCGACCGGGTGAACGGTGAACCTTCCTCCTGACTGCACTTGGCCCCTGTTTTGGGAAGACTTCCCTCCGGGCGGTCTCCTGAGGCTCACCCGGCACCGGCAATCTGCTGCATAATGTTCTTCGGGTAAGTAGCTCCTCTGGTCCCTTACGCCTCTGGATTCGGGCACCCCACTCCCGGGGTCCCCTAGGAAATCCTTCCATCGCGGAGCCCAGCGGAGGACACTGGGCCCCAGATCTCCAACCGAGTACCTCACCCCAGGTTGAAGGTGCCTGGGGTGGAACACGAGCTCCAGGTGTCCAGGCCTAGGCCGCCTGGACACTGACCACGAACCACAGCCCTCAGGCTAAAGGTGCCCGGGACTCGACAACCCGTGACCAAAAAATGGCCGACCCCTTTATACCCTCCCCCAGCAAGCCCAGCGGAGCCCCCGCCCCGCTGTACTCATGCTGCGAGAGGCCAAAAAGGGTATGCCACTGCAATGATGGCTCAACCCGGGCCCAAAGTGACAGCGAACCCGCTAGGGCACCAGGGAACTACACATCACAGATCCCCCACCAAATTCAAACATGATAGGAAAGCATATACCCGCTACATATATATATACGAGACTGACTTATATATATATATATATATATATATATATATGTGTTAAATACACTGCAGCTAATTGAGCAGGCAGGCAGGTTATTCAATCTAAATCACACTCTCTCTCTGTCCACGCCAACAACAGACTACACAGGGCCGACGTGCAGGCAGCCTTATATAGTGTGGGGCGTGGACTTAGTCCCCCTGAGCCATAATTGGCCAAAGGCACCCTGCCTTTGGCCAATTATGGCTCTCTTAGCTGAGGGCGCTGGGATTGGCCAAAGCATGCAGGTCACGGTGCATGCTTTGGCCAATCATCATACAGCAATGCACTGCGATCTCGCAGTGCATTATGGGGCGTTACGCAGCGCTCAAATTTGCCGCGAACACCCCATAATGTTTGTTTTTCGACGAACGGGCGAACACCCGATGTTCGAGTCGAACTCATGTTCGACCCGAACATAAAGCTCCTCCCTACTGGCCAGCTGCATACGTCCCAACATTTTGAGATGGGAATGAGGGACACCTACTAGCAAACATATGTAGGCATAGGAAACGCCCCCTGCCACACCCCTGTAAAGGAGAATTAACCAAGAAAAAGGTTAATTAAATCCACAAGTGCTTTTTTTTACCACTTCTATTATATTGGCCTTTAAAATTTACAAATGCAGCAATTTAAAATTTGGATAAAAGGTTTTGCACTGGGAAACTCTTTTTGATAGATAAAAATTGCATTTTATATACAACTATATAGATCAGACCAAAATGAGGGACAGATGAGGGGGAAATAGGGACAGAGGGACATTGTTCCAAATCAGGGACAGTTCCTCGAAATCAGGGACAGTTGGGAGCCATGATACATGCTTGCATTGGTGTAATGATGAGTATAGAGCTTCACTTCCTTCTGTCTGGAGTTCAGGAAAAGCAGGGAAATAAGTTACAAGGTATTGGTATGGAGTTCAAACTAAAGGAAAAGGGGGTTAACTGCTTTACATCACAGAGGAGAGTCCATTGGTCCTGTGTGTTTTTCCACAGATGTATCTCTGGGTGTTCTCCCGTCGGTGACACTTTGCAGTAGTTAAAATATCCGGATGGTGACACACTCGGAGCGCACGCTCAGAAGATTAGCACCAGTGATTAGCATGCTCACTGCAACAATGATGAACTCCAGACTGTTTATAGGGAGTGAGTTACAACATGACCACCTTCTCAGCCCCTCTGTACAACGTTCTATAAGACTGATGCCTCGTACACACGACCGAGTTTCTCGGCAAGAACCAGCAAGAAACTTGCTGGCAGAGATGTCTTGCCGAGAAATTCGTTCGTGTGTATGGTTTCTTGTCAAGAAAAGCGACAAGTAATCTCGACGAGAAAATAGAGAACCTGCTCTCTATTTTCTCGTCGAGATTCGACGAGAAAAGAGAGTGTGTGTACACTTACCTGTCCTCCCGGAAGCCCGCGCATGTTCGAAATGAATTTGACGCATGCGCGGTAGCTTCCTAGGCATAGGTAGGGTATACCAAGATGGCGGCGACGGCATCGAATGTGACGAGCGTATGCTCGTCGTAGTCGATGACGTCACCGCGTACGCTCCATTCAAAGAACCGCGGGTTCTTTGAATCGAGCGTGTGTACACTCGGCCGGGACAAGTTGGAATATCCAGATATTATAGAATGAGAAGAAAGAAAGAAAGAAAGAAAGAAAGAAAGAAAGAAAGAAAGAAAGAAAGAAAGAAAGAAAGAAAGAATATCTGGGAAAGATAAATACAGTGCCTTGAAAAAGTATTCATACCCCTTGAAATTTTCCACATTTCACGTCACGTTACAACCAAAAACCTAATTTTATTTTATTGGAATTTTATGTGATAGACCAACACAAAGTGGCACATAATTGTGAAGTGGAAAGAAAAAAAATAAATGGTTTTCACAATTTTTTACAAATAAATATGTGAAAAGTGGGGCGTGCATTTGTATTCAGCCCCCTTTACTCTGATACCCCTAACAGAAATCTAGTGGAACTATATGCCCTCAGAGGTCACCTAATTAGAAAATAGAGTCCACCTGTGTGTAATTTAATCTCAGTATAAATGCAGCTGTTCTGTGAAGCCCTCAGAGGTTTGTTAGAGAACCTTAGTGAACAAACAGCATCATGAAGGCCAAGAAACACACCAGACAGGTCAGGGATAAAGTTGTGGAGAAGTATAAAGCATGGTTAGGTTATAAGAAAATATCCCAAGCTTTGAACATCTCACAGAGCAATGTTCAATCCATCATCTGAAAATGGAATATGGCACAACTGCAAAGCTACCATGGCCGTCTACCTAAACATGCAGGCCGGGCAAGGAGAGCATTAATCAGAGAAGCAGCCAAGAGGCCGATGGTAACTCTGGAGGAGCTGCAGAGATCCACAGCTCAGGTGGGAGAATCTGTCCACAGGACAACTATTAGTCGTGCTTCTCCACAAATCTGCCCTTTATGGAAGAGTGACAAGAAGAAAGACATTGTTGAAATAAAACCATAAGAAGTCCTGTTTGCAGTTTGCGAGAAGCCATGTGGGGGACACAGCAAACATGTGGAAGAAGGTGCTCTGGTCAGATGAGACCAAAATTTTACTTTTTGGCCTAAAAGCAAAACGCTATGTGTGGTGGAAAACTAACACTGCACATCACCTGGAACACACCATCCCCACTGTGAAACATGGTGGTGGCAGCATCATTTTGTGGGGATGCTTTTCTTCAGCAGGGACAGGGAAGCTGGTCAGAGTTGATGGGAAGATGGATGGAGCCAAATACAGGGCAATCGAAGAAGAAAACCTGTTAGAGTCTGCAAAAGACTTGAGACTGGGGCGGGGGTTCACCTTCCAGCAGGACAACAACCCTAAACATACAGCCAGAGCTACAATGGAATGGTTTAGATTAGGCATGTCCAAAGTCCGGCCCGCGGGCCAATCGTGGCCCCCGTTCCGGTTTTGAACGGCCCGCCTGGTTATTTGGACATATATATCTTTTGTGGCCCCCCGACGGTCTCCCAGCGCCAGGGCCACAAAAGATGTATATGCTGGCTGCCTTGGAGGGGACAGGGAGGAGGCAGGATGAGTGCCGTACATACGGGAGGAGAATTTCCTGTTTACGAGTGGCCTCTGTAATAGGAAGTCCCGTCTCCGGCGCTGCCATTGGACGACTGTTCTGTCCATTAAAGGAAGCGGGACTTTCTATTAAAGATGCCGCCGTGTAAACAGGAAATTCTCCTGTAGGTAATCTTTGGCACTCGTCCTGCCCCCTCACTGTTCCCTCCAAGGCTGCAGATGGATGGGCATCAATCAGGGTGCACTGATGGCAATGGTGGGTGCTGCATTCCTGGCAATGGTGGGTGCTGCATTCCTGGCAATGGCGGGTGCTGCATTCCTGGCAATGGCGGGTGCTGCATTCCTGGCAATGGTGAGTGCATTCCTGGCAATGTTGGGTGCTGCATTCCTTGCAATGGTGGGTGCATTCCTGGCAATGGTGGGGGGTGCATTCCTGGCAATGGTGGGTGCTGCATTCCTGGCAATGGTGGGTGCATTCCTGGCAATGGTGGGTGCATTCCTGGCAATGGTGAGTGCATTCCTGGCAATGTTGGGTGCTGCATTCCTTGCAATGGTGGGTGCATTCCTGGCAATGTTGGGTGATGCATTCCTGGCAATGGTGGGTGCATTCCTAGCAATGGTGGGTGCTGCATTCCTGGCAATGGTGAGTGCATTCCTGGCAATGTTGGGTGCTGCATTCCTTGCAATGGTGGGTGCATTCCTGGCAATGGTGGGTGCTGCATTCCTGGCAATGGTGGGTGCTGCATTCCTGGCAATGGTGAGTCTGCATTCCTGGCAATGGTGGGTGCTGTGAAGAGTGTGTCACCAGCGCAAAAAAAAACAACGTAATTGTGTCAAATCAAATTTAAATATATGCGTTTGCTGCAGTTATATGTTTCCTATCAGAATTGTAAGATGGTTGATATCAGAAAAAGGGCGTGATAACTGCCCTAACTATGTATTACTGTATTTTATACCACTTCTATTTCAACAGTGAATATTACTAAAGTGCTGCTAAGTGCTTAAAGAGTTTTCTTTAAAAAATTCTCAAATGGTTGTGAGGGGGTTAACTCGGTAGCGGGTGTGTGTGACCCCCTGGTTGGGCTCCCCACACAAAAACAGGGCCAGCAGACGGAGGTTGTGGTTTTCAAAATCAAAAGGTGCGGTTTATTTCTCTATGTACAGTGACAAAAACACAGCAAAGCCAAAAAGAAACAAACAAAATAAATCCTGGTCAGTTTGACCTCTGACTAAACATGCAGGTTTCCTAAACTAACAACTGGGATCAGCCTGGTGCTGTCCTAGTCCCTAAGTCCCTGGTTTAGTAAAAGTCCAAACAAATAGCCACACAGGCTTTGCCTCACCGCACAGGGGTTCACCCTCCCTAGACAGTCCACACAGGTCTGGTTCCAGGCATGAGCTAACATCTAATGAAGCTGGGAGTTCTTATAGAGGCCTAAATGAGCTGACAAGCTTCAGCTGGTCTCATCAACTCCCTGTCTCACGACGCCCAGCACTCTCCCTAGAGGTATGAGTCATTCATGAGCCCACTAGCCTCAGCTGGGCTTCATCAACTCCCTAGTTGTATAAGTCGGCATAAAGCCTGAATCTGGGAGAAATATATCTACCCCCCTGGATGCAACCAGGTGACTTTACCTTCCTGCTGTCACATACCCCCCCCTCTTGTTTTAACCTTGGGGTTGGAACACCAGCAATCAGGCATTCATGTACTCGAGACAAAGCATCCACATTCCCCATTTGAACGCCAGGGCGATGCTTTACTGTGAAGTTGAATTCCTGTAGGGCCAGGAACCACCTATTCACTCTTCTATTTGTCTCCTTGTTTTGAGCCATCCACTTTAACGGAGCGTGATCCGTAACCATGTCAAAGTGCCTACCTAGCAGATAGTACCGAAGGGAATCTAGAGCCCACTTCACCGCTAAACACTCCTTTTCAACCGTGGCGTAATTTACCTCATGGGACTTCAACTTCCTGCTGAGGTAAATGACTGGGTGCTCTTCCCCGTTCCAGACCTGGGACAATACTGCTCCTAACCCCACATCTGACGCATCACTTTGTACGACAAAGTCTTTAGAGAAGTCGGGTGAGTACAACACTGGCTGGCTACATAAGGCTTGTTTCAAGAATTGGAATGCTGCCTCAGCCTCGGGGGTCCATTTAATCATGACCGACCCTTTCCCTTTCGTCAGGTTGGTTAGGGGCGCAGCCTTAGAAGCAAAGTGGGGAATGAAGCGCCGATAATAACCCGCGATTCCCAGAAAGGCTCGTACCTGCTTCTTGCTGTTGGGACGTGGCCAACTCTGGATGGCCTCGACTTTGTTGAGTTGGGGTTTTATTACTCCCCTGCCAATGGTGTACCCAAGATATTTGGCCTCCTCCTGCCCAATGGTACACTTCTTGGGGTTAGCCGTAAACCCCGCTTCCCGGATAGAGTCTAGGACTGCTTGCACTTTTGGCAGATGTGATGCCCAATCTGTGCTATGGACAATTACGTCATCCAGGTAAGCCGCAGCATACTTCCGATGGGGCCTCAGTATCTGGTCCATTTTCCGCTGGAATGTGGCCGGCGCATTCTGTAACCCGAACGGCATTCTCTTATATTGGAACGCCCCGTCTGGGGTTACAAATGCGGTTTTCTCTTTGGCCGACTTGGCCAGGGGGATTTGCCAATACCCTTTTGTGAGGTCAAGAGTCGTCATGTATCGGGCTGTTCCCAGCCGGTCGATCAACTCATCTATACGTGGCATGGGGTAGGTGTCAAATTTTGTAACTTTGTTCAACTGACGAAAATCGTTACAAAATCGCCAGCTCCCATCCGGTTTAGGCACCAACACAATGGGACTAGACCAATCACTTTGGGACTCCTCTATCACCCCTAAGTTCAGCATTTTCTGTACTTCCTCCCGTATTGCCTCCCGTCGGGCCTCTGGGATCCGATAGGGTTTTAACTTCACCCTTTCACCGGGCGGGGTAATAATATCATGCTCTACCCCAGATGTTTGTCCCGGCAGCTCAGAGAACACCTCCTTGTTGCGAAGCACAAACTCCTTAACCTCCTGTTGTTGGGGTTGTGACAAGGTGGCTGCTATTCCAACCTCCGGAATCACGCAACCAGTTTGAGCTGGTGACCAAGTTTCTGCGACTAGGGACTCTCTATCCCTCCAGGCTTTCAACAGATTAACGTGATATATCTGTTCGGGCTTTCGCCTTCCTGGTTGTCTGACCTTGTAATTCACTTCGCTCACTTTTTCCATTATCTCGTAGGGGCCTTGCCATTTGGCAAGGAATTTACTTTCAACCGTAGGGACAAGTACCAATATCCTATCCCCCGGGGAAAAGGTACGGGTCTTTGCTCCACGGTTGTACACTCTCTGCTGTGCCAACTGCGCTTGGGCCAAATGTTCCTTCACGATGGGCATTACCTGTGCAATTCGATCTTGCATCAGGGCGACATGCTCAATCACACTCCTGTGGGGAGAACTCTCACTTTCCCAAGTTTCCTTGGCAATATCCAACAGCCCTCTTGGGTGTCTCCCATACAGTAACTCAAAGGGGGAGAATCCCGTAGAGGATTGGGGCACCTCCCTAATAGCAAACATCAAATAAGGAAGTAGACAGTCCCAATCCTTTCCATCTCTATCCACCACTTTCTTCAACATTTGTTTTAGGGTTTTGTTGAATCTTTCAACCAGCCCATCGGTTTGGGGGTGATACACAGATGTACGCAATTGCGTCACTTTGAGCAATTTACACAGCTCTTTCATAACCCGGGACATAAAGGGTGTACCTTGGTCCGTAAGCAGTTCTTTACAAATACCCACCCGGCTAAAAACAAGAGATAGCTCTTTGGCTATGGTTTTGGCCGAGGTATTTCTGAGAGGGATCGCTTCTGGATAACGGGTGGCATAGTCCATTATAACCAATATGTACTGGTGCCCCCTAGCGGACTTGATTATAGGACCTACCAAATCCATTGCGATTCTCTCAAACGGGACCTCAATGATGGGTAGAGGGACCAGCGGGCTACGGAAATGTGGCATCGGGGCCGACCTCTGACACACAGGGCAGGAGGAACAATAATTTTCTATGTCCTTCATCACCCCAGGCCAATAGAATCTCTGTAATACCCTCTCTCGGGTTTTCTCTGTCCCCAGATGACCTCCAAGAATGTGCCCATGGGCCAACTCCAACACCAACTTCCTGTAAGGTTTGGGCACCACCAGCTGCTCAACGGTTTCTTCTGCCCTTTTTGCCACCCGATACAGTAGGTCCTTCTCTACGCTGAAGTATGGGTAAGTGCAGGTATTATCTGGGTTCACTAACTCGCCATCTATTTCCACTACGTTTTCCCGTGCCTTTATTAGGGCGGGGTCTTTTAACTGTTCTGTGGCAAAATTTTCCCTGTGAACCTCCAGATCAGAAAACTCCACAGACGGTAGGTTTTCGTCTGAGGAGGTGGGCTCCTCTCCAGTTTCTTGAGTCTCCCCTGCAAATACTGACAAGGGAAATTCTGGAGAGTCCTCACCACTCTCAGAGGAGTTCTGGCTATCACATTCCTGGTACATAGGGGCACCAGTGGGGGGCTCAGGATCATCCCACAGTTCCCAGAACTTCGGAAAATCCCTTCCCACAATGGCGTCATGCGGTAACTGAGATACTAAGCCCACTGGATGAGAGAGGGTACCTTTGGGGGTCTCGAAACACACTGTAGTCACTGGATACTCTCGGGTGTCCCCATGCACACAAATAACAGCTACCTTGCTATTCCCAGAGACCTCTGTTTTAACTAATTCAGCCTTTATCAGGGTCACAAGGCTACCTGAATCCAGTAATACCACAACATTTCTACCATTAATACACATTTTGCATAAATGTTTCTCAGTTCCTCGAATGGCAGTGCATGCGACTGTCGCACACAGCGACTGACGTCTGCCCGTCAGAAAGTCACACTGCATGGGTTCCTCCACAACCGGGCAATTGGCTGCAATATGTCCCGCTTGCCGGCAGCGGTAGCAAACGATCCTTCTTGCGGCCTCTTGAGCCGCTGATTTCCCAGGCTGTTCTCGCCAAACTTGGGGTAGAGCTCCCACCCTCTCACTCTCTCCACCCTCACCCCTTGGAATCCTCTTATCCGCCCCTGGGGATGGTCTGGTCTTAGGGTGGAAAGTCCGAGTGTCTCTGGAAGAGGCCGTCAGGTTCTCTGTAGCCAAGTATTTCTCTACACGATCCACAAGACCACCGGCCGTCTCTGGGTCTCCATGGCTTACCCACTTTTGGATGGCAGTAGGAAGAGCTCTCAAAAACCGATCCATTACAACACGTTCCACAATCTCTGGTGCGGACAAAGTCTCTGGCTGTAGCCACTTCCTGCTCAGGTGAATGAGATCATACATTTGAGACCTGGGGGGTTTTCCAAGCTGGAAAGTCCAGTTATGCACACGCTGAGCCCGGACAGCCAGGGTGACACCCAGCCTTGCCAATATTTCAGCTTTTAGCATCACATAGTCTTTTGCTTGGTCAGGCTCTAGGTCATAGTAAGCCTTCTGCGATTCACCAGTTAACAGAGGAGCCACCAGTCCAGCCCACTGCTCCTCAGGCCACTTTTCTCTTTCAGCAGTCCTTTCAAATGTGGTCAAAAATACCTCTGGATCATCCTCTCCAGTCATTTTTGTCAATAAACGACTCACCCCAAAGGACGCGGTATTAGTGGGACGGCTTTCCTCACTGGTCTGCGGACGTTGCTGCATTACTGCTTCCACTTGTTGTAGTCTCTGCTCTTGCTTCTGTAACAGGTCTATGAAGCGGGCCTCAGATTGCTGCTGGGCTTGTTGATGAGCTTGCTGCTGGGCTGCAAGGCTCCTTTGCAAACCTGCATTTGTCTGCTGTTGATTGGCATTTGCTAGAGCCAGCTGTTTCAGTATCTCCTCCATGCTGGCTTAAAAAAAACTGCCACTGGTTCTCCACCAACTGTGAGGGGGTTAACTCGGTAGCGGGTGTGTGTGACCCCCTGGTTGGGCTCCCCACACAAAAACAGGGCCAGCAGACGGAGGTTGTGGTTTTCAAAATCAAAAGGTGCGGTTTATTTCTCTATGTACAGTGACAAAAACACAGCAAAGCCAAAAAGAAACAAACAAAATAAATCCTGGTCAGTTTGACCTCTGACTAAACATGCAGGTTTCCTAAACTAACAACTGGGATCAGCCTGGTGCTGTCCTAGTCCCTAAGTCCCTGGTTTAGTAAAAGTCCAAACAAATAGCCACACAGGCTTTGCCTCACCGCACAGGGGTTCACCCTCCCTAGACAGTCCACACAGGTCTGGTTCCAGGCATGAGCTAACATCTAATGAAGCTGGGAGTTCTTATAGAGGCCTAAATGAGCTGACAAGCTTCAGCTGGTCTCATCAACTCCCTGTCTCACGACGCCCAGCACTCTCCCTAGAGGTATGAGTCATTCATGAGCCCACTAGCCTCAGCTGGGCTTCATCAACTCCCTAGTTGTATAAGTCGGCATAAAGCCTGAATCTGGGAGAAATATATCTACCCCCCTGGATGCAACCAGGTGACTTTACCTTCCTGCTGTCACATGGTCCATACAATCCTTTTCTTTCAATAGTGAAATATCAAACAAACTTGTTATATGGTGCCAAAAAATCTAAATAAACCAAGCAAATCAAAATATACAAAATATAGTGTATATATTTGTAGCGGGGTCTCCTTTAAGGCCCCTGGACTATGTTACCCAGAACCCCGTCCGGCACCCAGGGTGCATTGGGCCACCGCAGAGACTCATGGGTGGGGCTATAAGAGGAGGGGGCGAGGTGAAGCTCTGCCTCTGTGGACACCGCGCTGCAAGCAATAGGACTTGTGGCAGGCGCAGCACTATGAAGTGCCTTTATGCGCTGTGGCATTAGAAGAATTTGGATTTCTCTCTTTTAGTCCAAACAAGACTATCTGTTACTCTATAATTCCTCTAGCGCCGTTCTATGGAAGCAGTAGGTTTAACCACTTAAGCCCCGGACCATTTGGTAGCTAGAGGACCAGAGGTGAATTCAGAATTTTGCACTGCGCTGCTTTAACTGTAAATTGTGCGGACATGCAATGTTGTACCCAAACGAAATTTGCGTCCTTTTCTTCCCACAAATAGAGCTTTCTTTTAATGGTATTTGATTGCCTCTGCGATTTTTATTTTTTGCGATATAAACGGAAAAAGACCGAAAATTTTGAAAAAAAATGATATTTTCTACTTTTTGTTATAAGAAAAATCGAATAAACTCAATTGTAGTCATACATTTAGGCCAAAATGTATTCAGCCACATGTTTTTAGTAAAAAAAATGTCAATAAGCGTATATTTATTGGTTTGCGCAAAAGTTATAGAGTTTACAAACTAGGGTACATTTTCTGAAATTTACACAGCTTTAAATTTATGACTGCCTATCTCATTTCTTGAGGTGCTAAAATGACAGGGCAGTACAAAACCCCCCCAAATGACCCCATTTTGGAAAGTAGACACCCCAAGGAAATTGCTGAGAGGCATGTTGAGCCCATTGATTTTTTTATTTTTTTGTCCCAAGTGATTGAATAATGACTAAAAAAAAAAAAAAATTACAAAAAGTTGTCACTAAATGATATATTGCTCACACATGCCATGGTTATATGTGGAATTTCACCCCAAAATACATTTTGCTGCTTCTCCTGAGTACGGGGATACCACATGTGTGGGACTTTTTGGGAGCCTAGCCGCGTACGGGACCCCGGAAACCAAGCACTGCCTTCAGGATTTCTAAGGGCGCAAATTTTTGATTTCACTCCCCACTACCTATCACAGTTTCGAAGGCCATAAAATGCCAAAATAGCACAAAACCCCCCAAATTACCCCATTTTAGAAAGTAGACACCCCTAAGGAAATTGCTGAGAGGCCTGTTGAGCCCATTGAATATAATTTTTTTTGTCCCAAGTGATTGAATAATGACAAAAAAAAAAAAAATAATTACAAAAAGTTGTCACTAAATGATATATTGCTCACACATGCCATGGTTATATGTGGAATTTCACCCCAAAATACATTCTGCTGCTTATCCTGAGTACGGGGATACCACATGTGTGGGACTTTTTAGGAGCCTAGCCGCGTACGGGACCCCGAAAACCAAGCACCGCCTTCAGGATTTCTAGGCACAAATTTTTGATTTCACTCCTCACTACCTATCACAGTTTCGAAGGCCATAAAATGCCAAAATCGCACAAAACCCCCCCAAATGACCCCATTTTGGAATATAGACACCCCAAGCTATTTGCTGAGAGGAATGGCGAGTATTTTACAGCTCTCATTTGTTTTTGAAAATGAAGAAAGAAAATATATATATATATATATATTTTTATTTTTTTTTCAATTTTCAAAACTTTGTGACAAAAAGCGAGATCTGCAAAATACTCACAATACCTCTCAGCAAATAGCTTGGGGTGTCTACTTTCCAAAATGGGGTCATTTGGGGGGGTTTTGTGCTATCTGGGCATTCCATGGCCTCCGAAACTGTGATAGGCAGTGAGAAGTGAAATCAAAAATTTACACCCTTAGAAAGCCTGAAGGCGGTGCTTGGTTTTTGGGGTCCCGTACGCGGCTAGGCTCCCAAAAAGTCTCACACATGTGGTATCCCCATACTCAGGAGAAGCAACAGAATGTATTTTGGGGTGTAATTCCACATATGCCCATGGCATGTTTGAGCAATATATCATTTAGTGACAACTTTGTGCAAAAAAAAAAAAAAAAAATTGTTGTTTTTCCGCAACTTGTGTCAACATATAAAATATTCCATGGACTCGACATGCCTCTCAGTATATAGCTCGGGGTGTCTACTTTTCAAAATGGGGTCATTTGGGGGGGTTTTGAACTGTTCTGGCATTTTATACACAACATTAGGAAGCTTACATCCACTCTTCTAACCACTTGAAGACAAAGCCCTTTTTGACACTTTTTGTTTACATGAAAACATTTTTTTTTTTGCAAGAAAATTATGTTGAACCCCCAAACATTATATATATATATTTTTAAAGCAAAGGCCCTACAGATTAAAATGGTGGGTGTTGCATTTTTTTTTTCTACACAGTATTTGCGCAGCGATTTTTCAAACGCATTTTTTGGGTTAAAAAATACACTTTTTTTAATTTTAATGCACTAAAACACACTATATTGCCCAAATGTTTCATGAAATAAAAAAGATGATCTTAGGCCGAGTACATAGATACCAAACACGACATGCTTTAAAATTTCGCACAAACGCGCATTGGCGACAAACTACATACATTTTTAAAAGCCTTTAAAAGCCTTTACAAGTTACCCCAGTAGATTTACAGAGGAGGTCTACTGCTAAAATGATTGCCCTCGATCTGACCTTCGCGGTGATACCTCACATGCATGGTGCAATTGCTGTTTACATATGACGCCAGACCGACGCTTGCGTTCGCCATTGGGCAAGAGCAGGGCAGGACAGGGGTGCTTTTTTTTTTTTTTTTTATTATTAATTTTGCTTTTTTATTTTATTTTTAAATTGTTCCTTCCAAGTATTTTTTTTTTTTATCATTTTTATTGTTATCTCAGGGAATGTAAATATCCCCTATGATAGCAATAGGTAGTGACAGGTACTCTTTTTTTGAAAAAAACTGGGGTCTTCTAGACCCTAGATTTTTCCTCTGCCCTCAAAGCATCTGACCACACCAAGATCGGTGTGATAAAATGCTTTCCCAATTTCCCAATGGCGCTTTTTATATCCGGGGGGGGGGCATTCCCTCCCACTGCTTGTAAAAGCAGTCCAGAGGCTAATTAGCCGCTAGGATTGCTTTTACATGAAAGCCGGCCGCAGGCTGAAAAGAATGATACCAAGATGATACCTAAACCCGCAGGCATCATTCTGGTATAAACATTCAAAGTCCAGCAACATACCAGTACGTTGCTGGTCCTTGTTGGACATTTATTGTAATCTTTTTATTTCATGCAGCCAGGTGGCTGAACGAAAAAAGAGATTGATCGGTGGGTATGCCCACCATTAGAATACCGCCCTTCATCCACCCACTTCCAATGATGGGCATACACGCACCATTTATATATGCCGAAGCATGGGGGCATCCTCCCGCAAAAAAGTTATGCCGCACACACAAGGTCGGACTTTTCCACGGGCAAGCCTCCGTCGGAATTTCGACCGTATGTACGCGGCATTAGGAGCAAAATCGCTCCTCCGCCCCTGCTGCCCCAATGCTTCGGCATATTTGCTTTTTTTTTTTAACTGTGGTGGTGAAATCACCTCCTACAGCACTGGAGTCGCAGGGATCAGGCCTGTCTCTGCGAACGCTGCAGTTATGTGTGTTTTTGATTTGTAAGTGACAGTGATCGATCGATACTGCACTTGGGTGGCCTGGGCTGGACGGAGGGGCAAAACGCAGGTGCCAGCAGGTATCTGGGCTGATCCCGCTAACACTGCGTTTTTGGGAACCCTAAACTGCTGGGGACGCTAGTATAGATCTGATCAGATCAGATATTGATCTGTTCAGATACTATACCACTAAGGGGGGTGTATGCTTCACGCGTGGGTGTTAGCGTTACTGGCACTAACCTGACGCTGCCTGGGGTGTGACTCAGACCCTCTCTGACGCTAAAACCTAATTGATATCACCCGCCGGGCGATCAGGGGGTTAAACCTTTATTGGGTTATATACTGTACGGCGGGTGCCCTGACACTATAAAAAGCAAACTAACTAACCAGCGTCACCCGTAACACTTATATGGTGATCACTGGTGAAAGGGTTAACTAGGGGCAATCAGGGGGTTAAAACCTTTATTAGATAATATATGGGGGTACCTGACGCTATAAAAACCTGCGGCGAACCTAAAAAAAATTACCAGCTACCGATCTGCATCACCGACACTAAGACAGCGTTTAGAAAAACGATTGCTTAGCGACAGTGGTGATGGGGGTGAAAGGGTTACCTGGGGGGGCGATCAAGGGGGTTAAACCTTTATTAGATAATATATTGGGGTACCTGACGCTATAAAAACATGCGGCGAACCTAAAAAAAAATACTGGCTACGATCTGCATCACCGACACTAAGACAGCGTTTAGAAAAACAATTGCTTAGCGACAGTGGTGATAGGGGGTGAAAGGGTTATCTGGGGGGCGATCAAGGGGGTTAAACCTTTATTAGATAATATATTGGGGTACCTGACGCTATAAAAACCTGCGGCGAACCTAAAAAAAATTACCGGCTACCGATCTGCATCACAGACACTAAGACAGCGTTTAGAAAAACGATCGCTTAGTGACAGTGGTGATAGGGGGTGAAAGGGTTACCTGGGGGGCGATCAAGGGGGTTAAACCTTTATTAGATAATATATTGGGGTACCTGACGCTATAAAAACATGCGGCGAACCTAAAAAAAATTACTGGCTACGATCTGCATCACCGACACTAAGACAGCGTTTAGAAAAACAATTGCTTAGCGACAGTGGTGATAGGGGGTGAAAGGGTTACCTGGGGGGCGATCAAGGGGGTTAAACCTTTATTAGATAATATATTGGGGTACCTGACGCTATAAAAACCTGCGGCGAACCTAAAAAAAATTACCGGCTACCGATCTGCATCACAGACACTAAGACAGCGTTTAGAAAAACGATCGCTTAGTGATAGTGGTGATAGGGGGTGAAAGGGTTACCTGGGGGGGCGATCAAGGGGGTTAAACCTTTATTAGATAATATATTGGGGTACCTGACGCTATAAAAACCTGCGGTGAACCTAAAAAAAATTACTGGCTGCCGATCGGCATCACTGACGCTAAGACAGCGATCAGAAAAATTATCGCTAAGCGACAGTGGTGATAGGGGGTGAAAGGGTTATCTGGGGGGTGATCAGGGGGTTAAACCTTTATTAGGGGGGGTTAGGGGGCTACACTGGACCTAAGACTAAACTTTGGTGACACTTTTACAGTCACAAATGTCACTGATTGCAGTGATCACTAAATAAATGGTCACTGCAATCAGTGACACTGTGACTGGGGGCTGGGGGGGTGATCTGGGGTGTCTGGGGGGGCGATTTATGTCCCTATGTGTCCTGGTGTCAGTGTAGTGTTGTGTGCACTGACCTGATATCTTCTCTTGTACGGCGCTCGGTATATGTGAGCGCCGCACCAGAGATGACATCACTTCCTCCTGCTCCCTCTGTCTGACACAGACAGAGGGGGCATTTCCATTCGCCGGGAGCGATCGCGAGGGGGTGGCCAGAAACGAATGGCTGCCCCCTCATCCCGGAACGCTCCCGGACACTTAGCCACCGCTCACTGTACAGAAGGGGGGTCCGATTGGACCCCCCAACTGTACAAAGGCAATCACGTACACTCTACGTGATTGTGCCTGTCGGTGCCATTCTGCCGACGTATATATACAGTGAGCGGTCGTTAAGTGGTTAAAGAGCACACCAAACCTTTAAGATAACTTCTTTATCACACTTAAGCTTTTCTTCTTATATAACACTGACAATTTAGCAGCAGGAAGTCCATGTACAAACACGTGTAGAATAAAGTATAACAAATGTCGGTTCAACTGTTCAATCTTGTAATTCTACATAAAATGGTAGATATATTTCTCTCTTCAGTATCTGTACTTTCACTTTAAAATACTTTAGACACTTTATGATCTATCTGGGACTTGCTCTATAATGCTGTTTGCTCTGATGTTTGCTCTGATGTTTGCTCTGAAACCTGGTTTGAATCTGGTTTGTTTGCTGGTTTGATTGTTTGCAAACCTGGTTTGGTGGAACTACAAGTGAACACATAACTAGTTTCAGTATACAGTTCTAATCACATTATTTACAATAGGAACTTATATAACTGTATTAAATACCTATTTTGGCCACTTGCTTCCATAAAGCTGGACTCTGGATACATCTGAACTGTTCAGCTCCACACTCCGATGTAAAATGAAATTCTAGACATGTGATATGAGATTTCCTAGACAGAACATGAGTGAAATGCTGGCTATGATTGGCCAGAGACATTTGCTCAGTGAGATTGGTTGTGATTGGCTAAAACTCCTGATGAGTCACAAAAGCTTAACTCTATGCTTTCTGGTTGCAATTCTGCTGTGTTATTAAGCTTACTTTTCTGCATAGTATATAATAATCTTAAAGGCATATTTTTTCTTTTGCTTCTGTGAACACAATATACAACTGTTATATGCAGGGCCGCTGTTAGAAATCATTGGGCCCCGTACAGCCTACCTGATGGGGCCCCCCAACCCCGCCCTTGATGCCGCCTCAAAAAAGTAATATTTATCTCTGTCCAGGCTAATCCCATGCCTGCTAATGAATGAGAGAGTGCTGCAGCTGACTTTAAGGATTCAAATTTCCTTAAGCCAGCACATCTATTATGCCTTTAAATCAGCTGGAGGCATGCACTCCATAATTATTTAAAATCTGTATGAGCCAATTCACACTAGCATTGCTCTCTGAAGAGTGATCTGCATGCGGATTGCTCTTCTGACAGAATTTGGCTGGTGGTGAACAGGCATTGTATGACCTCCTCGCCACCTGTTTTAACCACTTAAAAGGGGAGTTCCAGCCTTTTTTATGTTTATTAAAAGTCAGGAGCTACAAAAAGTGTAGCTGCTGGCTTTTAATAAACAGACACTTAGGCCCCTTTCACACTGGGGCGGGCAGGAGCGGTGGCGGTATAGCAGCGCGATTTTCAGCGCTGCTATACCGTCGTTCTTACCGCGGTATGCGGTCGCTAGGGGGGTAAATTTAACCCCCGCTAGCGGCTGAAAAAGGGTTAATACCGCCCGCAAACCGCAGCTATTGCCGCGGTTTGCGGGCGGTATTACCGCGCTGTCCCATTGATTTCAATGGCAGACCGCGGTAAAGGAGCGGTGAACACACCGCTCCTTCACCGCTGTAAAGAAGCGGCTAGCAGGACTTTTGGAGCAGTCCTGCTAGCGCACCGCTTCAGTGTGAAAGCCTTCGGGCTTTCACATTGAAGGCTAAAGGGCATGATTTTTTCATGCGGTATAATAGCGCTAATATTAGCGCTAAACCGCATGAAAAACGCCCCAGTGTGAAAGGGGCCTTACCTGTTCCACTGTCCAGCGACGCAGCTGAATGGAGTTTCGCTCCTCTCCCCCCTCCTCTCCGCTGGCGCCTGCATTCCAACTGTGGGCACCCGGCCGTGACAGCTTTCGGCTTCACGACCGGGCACTCACTGCACATGCGCAAATGGCGCTGCGTCTCCTGAGTGGACAGGCGATCGCCTGGGATCTGTCACGTGTCCCAGGTGATCGCCTACAGGGAGGAGCCGCATTAGGCGATATGGTGAGTCACCTAAGCAGTCCCTGGGCGGAAGGAGGAAGTGGGACAGGAAGTCCCACTCCTAACGAATGTGGCATGTAAGGGGGTGAGGAGTGGTTTAAGCGGAAGTTCCACTTTTGGGAGGAACTCCGCTTTAAAAACCCCAACAGTAGTTTAAAAAGTATAATGTTCAGCAGGAAACATGGTGGGTGGTCTCAGCATATGTACAGTGGATTCTCTGCAGAATTGGAGCTAAAAGGGACAGACATCAGTGTTCTGATTTCCAGGTCTGTTTAGTTTGCATCTGCAACACACAGCAGACAGAAGAGGACTTGTGATGTCTCTATAGGTGGCCACATGGAAATTTGGACTTGTGTCCACTCACAATAGGCAATGTGGAAAGAAGGTTGACTGCACTCCCAGCATCAGAAAAAAATGAGCTTTAAATTTATAAAATCCACAAAGAAAAGCATCACAAACCCACAACACAGAGAGATAGCAGCATTTATTTTTTTGACCTGAATGGACCCAGAGATAGGCAGGTGTAAACAGATTCACATCTATGTACATCTGGATTCCATTCTACATAGAGCTTTCATACAGATCAACATAAAAAAAAAACAGGCAGACCTAATTGTAACGTTTGGTGAAAGCTTCTTTAAGGAGGAGTGGTTGGTGGGTGGTTAAAAAATGCAGCTCAGCTGCATCTTTTTACTGCCCCCATTCCACCCAAACAAGTAGCAAGTGTAAAGTAGCATCTCATGCTTATGATTATCGTCATTATGATGATCACAGCACTTTAGATCCTCTATTGCTCTTCCAGTGTCACATGGCTATTGGGTGCGGACTTTGTTATGGTTCTACTGTGTGACAGTCTGTACACACTCAGACCCAATAGCCATGTGACACTGTGGAAGAGCAATAGAGGATCTAAAGTGCTGTGATCATCATAATGACAATAATCACAAACACAGTGGGGAGTCAGGGGGCTGTACCTTCTTTTCATGGTAGTTGGTGTTACTGTGTGCCGTCCCTTGCCTGTAGCTGTGCACTGCTGCTGGATTAGGTTTCCTGTATCCTCTCAGCCACATGCCTCTCTCACTCCCACAGACAGACAGACAGACAGACAGCACTTACTGAGGGAGTGTTGTACACATGAATCACTCCGCCAGGGATGGTACAAGCAGAGAGCAGCCACAGCCGGAACTAGAACATGTGCAGCGCATTATGCGGCCAGGCTTAATCTACCTGCGCCCCCCGAAAATGGAAATAAAGTCCCTTCATTGATTTCACTTCCTGGGCCCCTCTGTTGCCCTAATGGGGTACAGGAATATGTAAGTACACCCTGAAAAGCAAATAGGAGCAGGGGTGGTTTAGAAAAACATTTTATTTATTCTGTCAGAAATTAACTTTATAGCTTCCCGGGCCCCCTTGCTGAGTTGATGCTGCCGGGCCCCGTACAACAGGGCTGGTTGTACTGCCCTATCAGCGGCCCTGGTTATATGACATCCATATATAAAGTCACAGTAAATAACTCTGCTGTTCTTTCTCACAAATGAGCATATGCACTGTATTAACATTATTAGCAGGTCTAGCTATATATGCATGTAAGCCACATTAGCAACCTAGGACAGGTCTTAGCTGGCCAGCTACAGGACTCCCTGTGCGGATCCGCTGCTGTGTAAGGCCTGAAGCCTGGGCCTTGCATACCTACCAAAGAGCCTTCCACCCCACTGCAGAGCCTGGGTGGCACCTGTTCCTGCTCGAGTTTGCTGACATCAGCTGGACCGGAGACCCGGCCGTTGGAGACACTGTGTGCGAATACACAGTGGTGGAAGCCCGGACTGGGATCGCATCCGGAGTGGTGAGCGATCACTTGCTCACTTCATTAACCTTTACTTTGTTGGGCTTAGTGACTGCCTTGGCCCATCTTGTTCATTTACTACCATTGGATTACAAATATTGTTTCCTGAAAGTGCACCACCGTTCAAGTTGCATGCGAAGAATTGTTCTCATAAGAGACTGAGTTTAATCTGAGTCAGGCCTGACCTGGGTGGTTAAATCTTTGTTGGCTGCGCCATATTGCGCATAAGGAAAGAAGATAGTTGTACGTGGCGGGTGACCACTCTGCACTATCACTGATGAATATGTTTATCGCTGCAGGGCTCTGCATGTATGCTATGTGATGTGTTTAACCTTGAACCTTTATACCAAAGAAAAATCCAGTTATATTTTATTACCTTGGTATCAGTGTTATCCTTGCAGATAGTAGTTATCTATCAATACTGCCAGATTGTGTATAATCAGGTATAGACCGTTACGAGGTAACATTCCCTAGACTAACTGTGCCAGTGTGGGTTGAGTAGATTGACGGGGGTTGGTGGTGCTGTATACAGGGCCCGAAACAAAACCCAGCGGCTCTCTTAACTGGGGGTAGCGCTACATATTCAAAAGGAGAAAAAATATATAATCCCAGTTATTTTCTTCAGTGCTGTTCAGCTGTTTCCCTTGTGCTCATTCCCTCATCCGTGACTAAACAGAGCTATTTTTCTACCAACTTGTGAAGACACCACCACCTTCTAAATTGGTCACTCACCAGAAGTAAGCTAAATATGCGTGTTTGGTTCATCTACAGTAGTGGTTCTCAACTCCTGTCCTCGGGACCCACTAAAAGGCCAGATTTTAAGTATTACCTTGGGGAGATGCAGACTAGAATATTGCAATTACTGAGCAGCAAATGATATCAACTGTGATGTATTTCAGTTATCTTGCAAACCTGGCCTGTTAGTGGGTCCCAAGGACAGGGGTTGAGAACCACTGCTCTACGGGATAACCACTCCACTCAATCTGAAACTCTTTTCAGTCAGTATATCAGTATTGGCTTCTTAAAGCGGTTGTATACCCGCTATTTTTTTGAATTTTTTTTTACACCTGTAAAGGAAAATGCATAATGAGCTTGTATGCACAGCATACAAGCTCATTATGAAATACTTACCTTAGAACGAGGCGTCGGGATCTTACCTGGTCCACGCCGAGGGAGATGTCATCTTGCCTCGGCGTGTCTTACAGGTATCGCGGCTCCAGCGCTGTGAGTGGCTGGAGCCGCGATGTCTCACTCCCGCGCATTCGCGTGGGAGACTTCGTTCCGGCGAGGCTCAGCGTCTGCCGAGCCTTCAGCCCGAGGATCCCCTGTGCGCATTCGCCGCTGCTGTCAGCGGCGCATTGCGAGGGGAATATCTCTTAAACCATAAAGGTTTAGGAGATATTTCTTTTACCTACAGGTAAGCCTTAGTATAGGCTTACCTATAGGTAAAAGTTTAAAAAATGACTTAACAACCACTTTAAGTAGGGATGAGCCAAACACCCCCCAGTTCGGTTTGCACCAGAACTTGCGAACAGGCAATAAATTTGTTCGAACATCCGAACACGTTAAAGTCTATGGGACTCGAACATGAAAAATCTAAAGTGCTAATTTTAAAGGCTAATATGCAAGTTATTGTCATAAAAAGTGTTTGGGGACCGGGGTCCTGCCCCAGGGGACATGTATCAATGCAAAAAAAAGTTTTAAAAACGCCCATTTTTTCGGGAGCAGTGATTTTAATAATGCTTAAAGTGAAACAATAAAAGTGAAATATTCCTTTAAATTTCGTACCTGGGGGGTGTGTATAGTATGCCTGTAAAGCGGCGCTTGTTTCCCATGCTTAGAAATGTCCCTGCACAAAATGTCATTTCTGAAGGAAAAAAAGTAAAAAAAAATGCGTGGGGGTCTCCCCAAATTCAATTATCAGGCCCTTCAGGTCTGGTATGGATTTTAAGGGGAACTCCACCCCAAATGAAAAAAAAAATGGCGTGGAGTTCCCCCAAAAATCCATACCAGACCCTTTATCCGAGCACCCAACCTGGCAGGCCGCAGGAAAAGAGGGGGGGACGAGAGAGCGCCCCCCCCCTCCTGAACCATACCACATGCCGTACCACATGCCCTCAACATGGGGAGGATGTCCCCATGTTGATGGGGACAAGGGCCTCACCCCCACAATCCTTGCCCGGTGGTTGTGGGGGTCTGCGGGCAGGGGGCTTATCGGAATCTGGAAGACCCCTTTAACAAAGGGGACCCCCAGATCCCGGCCCCCCCCATGTGAATTGGTAAGGGGTAATAAAAAATAAAAATAAAAACACATTCCAGCGATGTAATCCAATGTCCCGCGGCGATCCGATGCCCACCCCCCCCCCCCCCCCCCCCCCAGGTACGAAATTTAAAGGAATATTTCACTTTTTATTTTTCACTTCATGCATAATTAAAATCACTGTTCCCGAAAAAACTGCAGTTTTTAAAACTTTTTTTTGCATTGATACATGTCCCCTGGGGCAGGACCCGGGTCCCCACCAAACCCTTTTTAGGACAATAACTTGCATATTAGCCTTTATAATTAACACTTTTGATTTTGAACGTTCGAGTCCATTGTATTTATTAGGGTTCTAAAGTTCACGCAAACTTTAGGTCTGTTCGCAGGTTATGGTGCGAACTGAACTGGGGGGTGTTCGGCTCATCCCTATTGGCCAATTCTTTTTTACAATTTCCTCTAGTACTTTATAATCTGTATTGAATCCCATTATAAATGATACATCATTCCTTTCTCTTTGTTTCCTGGTTTTAGTTTGTAATATAGTGTCCCTGTTTAGGCATCCCACTTTATCCCTGGTGTATTCCAATTCTTTTCTGTCATAACCCTTATCCACAAATCTTTCAATTAGGACACTTGTTTGTGCAAGATAGTCTCCCATCAGGTCATAATTGCGTTTGATCCTAATGAATTGGCCCTTGGGGATGGCTCTCTTCCACTGGGGATGGTGACAGCTACTGAACGGGATATAACCATTGCGGTCGGTGTCTTTAAAGTGTGTTCTAGTGTGCAGCTGATCCCCATTTTTGAAAATTTCCAGGTTTAGGAAATTTATGGCTTTATGATGCCCATTTACAGTAAATTTGATACCATATTGGTTTGCAGCTATATGCTTCACAAATCTATCCAGGTCCTCCTGACTGCCTTTCCAGACAATCAGGACGTCATCTAGGAATCTTTTTTACCTGTATGTGTGGCCAGCACCTTCCAAATATCTCCTCCTTCTCCCATGTATTTAGGAAAATGTTGTCCACACTTGGGGCATATTTTTTACCCATACCCACCCCTTTTATTTGCTTATAGTATTTGTGGTTGTGCCAGAAAAAGTTGTTGCCCATATCCATTCTCAATCCCTCTAGTATAAACCTCCTCCGTTTTAACCTTAAATCTGACAGATTTTTTAGTGCCCAAGCCACTGCTGCCAGTGCATCCGTTTGCTTTATGTTGGTGTAGCCAAAGGATTGCTACTGGAAAGTTACCATATTAAGTTATGTATTGTTTATTTAGTCAAGGGTTTGGCTCCCTCTGGTGACCACTGAACGTTATTAGGATATTTATTTTTTTGGTTAAAAGATGAACAGTGATGCATTGTGGGATGTGTAGTTTAATGAGGAAGTGACTCCTATTGTGTAAATCAGTTTGAAGATTACAAAGCCACAAGGCCAAGCCGCGGACCCACAATGCAAAATGACACAGAACAGCCTGCTGGGTAAACAGATAAAAGGACAAGTGTGGCGGGTGTTCGGCCTCTCTGGACGTCATTCAACTGCCAGCAGGAGGTCTGTGTGTGACTGGGAGTGAGAAACTGCAGGCCTACAGCGGAGAGCCAGATCATCCGCACCAGAGGGATCTTTGGAGGACAGCCCTGCTAGTCGAACAGGTGGATCGGCCTGCGCTTCAGAGCATTTGAAGCTGTTTCACTCGTCAGAGTGCCTGTAGCGGCCGCGCGGTTTAACGACGCCATCTTCTCTCACAGAGGCATCATCAAGTGGAGTTACGGACAAAGTACACCAGTTGGCTTAGGATCCATAGGGGTGAGAGGGCATCTGCCTATTAGAGTAATTGACTGAGATATTGATAAGTGATTTCTTGCTATCCAGACTGTCGCTGACACTTGTAGTCCCACGGATGGGTATCTATTGCATCTAAGTGTTCCTACAGCCGGATTGTCAGACTTAGCATTTCCTTTATAAGAGAATCAATCACCTCATATCTTTCAGTTATTGTTTCCCTTTTTACCACCTTGGATTACAATTAACTGCACCACCTTACACCTCAGGACAACTAAGCTAGCTGAAGAAAAGACTGGAACAGAAGGAACTGCCATTACTTTGTCACTCACTAAGCTTTACACTATACAGTTAAGGTCACACGGAACTGCACTCTAGAGGGAGCCATTTAGTAACATAAGATTGAAGCATATACTTTGATTACTGTGTTCATTGTTTGTTATTGGTCTGTGTGCTGGGGCCTCAGTGGAGAGATGGTTCAATACAGGTACTGAAGTATTGGGGACCTACTCCACTGTGTACCTACTCACATACACCTTTGCCAGGTTGCTGTTGGGGGCAGTGTTGCCAACCCCCTGAAGTGAAATTTACTGGCAAGGATGCCATAATTTCTGAACGGCACCAATTTCTTACTGGCAAAAATAATGAAGATTACTGGCAGAGCCGTATTTTTTACTGACGCTGCAAAAAAGTACCTAAAATTACTGTTTATAGTGCTAAACAGTACAAATATCAATATTTCAACTATAAACACACAGCTAATGCTAATATCAATGTGTTTAAGTTAAACAAAAGTAAAAAAACATAATTCTCAATTGACATGAAGGTTAGGTTACTTTAACCCAGCCAGCACAGAGTTCCCACTTACATCAGAGTCTGCAGGATGCCCCCTTACAGTGCAAGGGAACTCTTATGTCAAGGGGAACGCTGCAGATCATGATGTAAGGGGGAACTCTGATGTGGAGGGGGGTTCTGGTGAATAGAGACCACCTTCCACAGAGTGAATACTCTAAGGTAAGGGGGGGTACTAATATAAGGGGGAAACCTTTATATCAGTGCCCCCTTACATTATTGTATTTATTCACCTCCTTACATCAGTGACCCCCCCCCCCTCAGAATCGCCTGGCGGCACTGTCACTTTCCTCCTCCCAGGTGCACAGTGTGGGGCTCAGTCAGACGGCTCCAGCTTGGTGGCTCTAATCTCCTCTCCCCAGTCCACACGTCTGTTTCTTCCTGGGCCGTAACCCCCATCCCGGCGGCACTCCCACTCTTGACTCCTTTCTAGGATCCCCTCAGAGACTGTAGACATGACAAGAGATGGTCAGAGGCTGCGGACACGATACAGGAAGTAGACAGAGACTGCAGACACACTACAGGAGGTGGACACTGGACAGAGACTGCGGACATACTACAGGAGGTGGACAGAGGCTGCGGACATACTACAGGAGGTGGACAGAGGCTGCGGACATACTACAGGAGGGGGACAGAGGCTGCGGACATACTACAGGAGGGGGACAGAGGCTGCGGACATACTACAGGAGGGGGACAGAGGCTGCGGACATACTACAGGAGGGGGACAGAGGCTGCGGACATACTACAGGAGGGGGACAGAGGCTGCGGACATACTACAGGAGGGGGACAGAGACTGCGGACATACTACAGGAGGGGGACAGAGGCTGCGGACATACTACAGGAGGTGCCGGTGGAGACACTCTGCGGACATGATGGTGCCCTCCTCGCCCCCTCACAGTAGCCTCCTCCTCTGTCCACCTCCACCACCATATTACTTCTCCACATCATCAGTGTGCTGTGTCCTCCTCCTGTGCCCCTTTCACCTCTCCACAGGTCAGGGCAGCACTGTGCTGCCCTGACCTGTGGAGAGGTGAAAGGAGCACAAGAGCCAGAGGAGGACACAGCACACTGATGATTTTGATAAGTAATATGGTGGACAGTCAGAGCACATCAGTCTCTGTGTCCCCTGCATGACACGGCTTCACGCTCCCAGTATGTCCAGGCTCACTCACTGACCCCCCCAGTTTCACTCACCTCGAGTCTGTCTGTCCTCTCCTCCCACCCCCTGTCAGTGCTCCGCCCTCGCTCCTCCACCGATGATGAGTGGCTCGCGCCAGCCGCTGTGGTCACGCCACCGTCGCCACGGTGTATTCAAAAATGGCGCCAGCACGTTACTGCGCGTGCGCCGCCCGGGCGAGCGTGAACAAGTTTCCCTGCGCTCGGCCGGCTTCGGAACGGCGCATGCGCAGTTGTATGGACGGCTCGTGGCCATCCTTTTTATGGGCACCGGTGCCCATAGCGGAAAAGGGGTTAAATTCACGTGCCGTATGTAAATCTACGTACGGTTGGCAACACTGGTTGGGGGTAGTGATAAACATTACCAATTGGAGAATACATCTCTGCTAATGACAATAATCTGTGTTTATTTACTGTTGAATGTACAATAACTTCATGTCATTTTTTGCTCTAGTAAATGTTCCTTGTGTGATTTAGCAAACTTGATTGAGTCTATTCTTATTAACGTGAGCAACTACAATGGAATCCAAGGTGTCAGAGGTAAGAGAGAATCTGCAGAGTCGGGACAGCCCGTGGGGTATAAAGTCAATCAGCAGCCCCCATGGGGGTACCGCTACATTGGTATATAACGATTCCACATCTATAGTCACTAATAGTGTGGAATCGTTCACCTTGATTTGTTTAACCACTTCAACACCGGGCTTTTTTTACCACCTCAATACTGGGCCCATTCTGGCACTTCTCTCCTACATGTACAAATCATCATTCTTTTGCTAGAAAATTACTCAGAACCCTCAAACATTATATATGTTTTTTTAGCAGACACCCTAGGGAATAAAATGACGGTCATTGCAACTTTTTTCTTGCACGGTATTTGCGCAATAATTTTTCAAACGCCTTTTTTTTGAAAAAAAAAATGGTTTCATGAATTTAAAAATAACAAAACAGTAAAGTTAAGCCTCGTACACACGACCGAGAATCTCGTCAGGAAAAAACACGTCGTTTTTCTTGACGAGATTCTTGGACAAAAAACTTGTCCCGGCCGAGTGTACAGACGCTTGATTCAAAGAACCCGCGGTTCTTTGAATGGAGCGAACGCGGTGACGTCATCGACTACGACGAGCGTGCGCTCGTCACATTCGATGCCGTCGTCGCCATCTTGCTACACCCTAACTATGCCTAGGAAGCTACCGCGCATGCGTCAAAGTCATTTCGAGCATGTGCGGGCTTCCCGGAGGACAGGTAAGTGTACACACACACACTTTTCTCGTCGAGAAACATACTGACAAGAATCTCAACGAGAAAATAGAGAGCAGGTTCTCTATTTTTCTCGTCGAGATTCTTGTCGGTTTTCTTGACGAGAAACCTGAAAGCCGCGTACACACGACCGATTTACTCGGCAAGAAAGCTCTGCCAGCAAGTTTCTTGTTGTTTTTCGACGAGAAACTCGATCGTGTGTACGAGGCTTGAGTCCAATTTTTTTGTAAAATATGAAAGATGATGTTACGCTGAGTAAATAGATACCTAACATGTCACGCTTTAAAATTGCGCACACTCATGGAATGGCGCCAAACTTCGGTACTTAAAAATCTCCATAGGCGACGCTTTAATTTTTTTTACAGGTTACCAGGTTAGAGTTACAGAGGAGGTCTAGTGCTAGAATTGTTGCACACGCTCTAACGCACGCGGCGATACCTCACATATGTGGTTTGAACAGCGTTTACATATGTGGGCGGGACTTACGCGTGCGTTTGCTTCTGATCGCGAGCTAACAGGGACAGGGGCATTTTTAAATTATTATTATTCATTTTTTTACTTAATTTTTTTTAATTTTACACTTTTTTTACTTGATCACTTTTATTCCTATTACAAGGAATGTAAACATCCCTTGTAATAGGAATGTGTGTGACAGGTCCTCTTTATGGAGAGATGTGGGGTCAATAAGACACCACATCTCTCCTCCAGGCTAGAAAGCATGAGATCGTGAAAAAAATTTCACTGATCTCATGTTTACTAGACGCAATGGCGGCTTTGTTTACATCTGAGAACCCGGGCGTGACGTCATCACATAGCGCCTGGGCCTCCAAAGGTCATAGAGATGACTGGTGACCATCTGGTCACCAGTCATCCCTATGGTTCACCTCCGGCGCCGGACGATTCATTCTCCGGGCCCCCGATGGCACGGGAGAGCCCGGAGAAGCACCAGATAAGCCGCCTATAAGAATGATCAAGCGACGGAACAGCCGCTATGATCGATCTTATGGCGCACAGAATCGCTGAATCGCTGGCAGAACAGAAGGATATCTGAATGATGCCTCTAGCTGCAGGCATCATTCAGATATCCCCCCACCCCTCAAAGCCCAGGACGTCATATGACGTCCACCCAGGATGGGAGATCCCATCTGTGGATGTCATTTGACTATGGGCGGGTAGGGAAGTGGTTAAGTGTGTTAATAACATCCTTAATGTCCTTAACCACTTAAACCCCTGGACCAATATGCAGCTTAAAGACCTGGCCACTTTTTGCGATTCGGCACTGCGTCGCTTTAACTGACAATTACGCGGTCGTGCGATGTGACTCCCAAACAAAATTGGCGTCCTTTTTTTCCCACAAATAGAGCTTTCTTTTGGTGGTATTTGGTCACCTCTGTGTTTTTTATTTTTTGCGCTATAAACAAAAATAGAGCGACAATTTTGAAAAAAATGCAATATTTTTTACTTTTTGCTATAATAATTATCCCCAAAAAATATATTTAAAAAAACATTTTTTTCCCCAGTTTAGGCCGATACGTATTCTTCTGCATATTTTTGGTCAAAAAAATCGCAATAAGCGTTTGATTGGTTTGCGCAAAAGTTATAGCGTTTACAAAATAGGGGGTAGTTTTATGGCATTTTTATAAATTCTGCCGACGTACAACGGCGTGCGGCGGTCCTCAACCGGTTAATGAATGCCTGCCCTTTACCTGCTAGCGGTTCTAGGAATACGTCCAGGTATTCTCCTAGTCTAGAGTGTACTGACCCGAACCCGCTGATAATTGGCCTTCCTGGTGGCTTAGTTTTGCTCTTGTGAACCTTTGGTACCTGATAAATGATTGGCACCTTAGGTGCCTCTGGTAACTGATAGCAAGTATCTTCCTTCTTTTTTATTTATTATCCTATCTGCAATACCGTTATTTAAAAATTCCTTTAATTTAATTTTAAGTTCCCTATTTGGGTTCCTGCTTAATGGTTGGTATGTAGTGGTTGGTATCTTTACTAGCCTTTCTAATTCTAAATCTTTCTAATTCCAATCTGTAATCTTTTTTTGTTATTATTATGTTTTGTTGGCTGCACACTAGAACACACTTCAAGGACACTGACCGCAATGGTTATATCCCGTTCAGTAGCTGTCACCATCCCCAGTGGAAGAGAGCCATCCCCAAGGGCCAATTCATTAGGATCAAACGCAATTGTGACCTGATGGGAGACTATCTTGCACAAACAAGTGTCATAATTGAAAGATTTGTGGATAAGGGTTATACCAGAAAAGAATTGGAACACACCAGGGATAAAGTGGGATGCCTAAACAGGGACACTATATTACAAACTAAAACCAGGAAACAACGAGAAAGGAATGATGTATCATTTATAATGGGATTCAATACAGAGTATAAAGTACTAGAGGAAATTGTAAAAAAGAATTGGCCAATTATCTGAAATGACCCCCACCTGAACAAAATCTTATCATCTAAACCAACATTTATTTACAGAAGAGCAAGGAGAATCAGAGAAGGAATTGTGAAAAATGTGCCTGACCCCCCCCCCCCAAAAAAATGATAACAATCTTCAACCACAGAGGTTTTTATAAATATGGTAAATGTAAACCCTGCAAACTTACCAACAAAGAAACAAGGAAAACAATGGAATTCCAATCCAATACAACCAAGTTAAAATATGATATTGAAAAACTCCTCACGTGCTGCAGTACCCATGTTTTTTTTTTTTTGTTTTTTTTATACAATTATTTTTTATTAAAGTTTTTCAACACATACAACACACATAGCTTAAGCACCAACAGTACCGAAAAAGAGCACGTACAAAAAATAATATATTTTGCAGTGTGAACCCAGTGCTACAATACATAGCAATGGAAGGGTACAACGATACCGCCCAAGTAGAACCCAGGAGGGCATATATTATAATAAACCCACTAGTCATAGTCAGCAGAAACACATCAGAAGTCACTTGAGTAAGAGGAAAGTATATGAGCAAGGCTAGACCCCGACACGATGACCAGGCTCACCCCCAACTCATTAAGCTGTTTCAGACTCAGCTAACCAAGTGCGCCACACCTTGTCATACTTCAGTGGACAGCCCCGATTAGCATAAGTATCCATGTATAGGGGAAGGCTGTTGTTCACTAAGCGTTTCCATTGCATCAGAGAGGTGGAAGCGGGCTTCTTCCACTGCATAGCAATGTTCTTACGAGCATAGAAGAGCAGCAGGGTAATCAGCGTGCGTTTGGCAGAGGATGGTACAATGGTCTCAATGAGCCCCAAAAGGCACACCTCCATCGTCAAAGGCACAGCAACTAAGGCAACTTTGCAGTGGCGGCTGGTGAAGTTTTAGGATGGGGGGGCGCAAGACCCCGCCCCTCCACATTGGCCCCTCCCACTTCTCATAAGCCACACCCCTTATATAATCCACCCACTCCGTCCCCTGTATTCCACTTGCTTCCACTCATAGTGTCAGGAGTATAGAGATCAGCATCACAGGACAGAGTACACAGCCCCAGCATCACAGGACAGAGTATACAGCCCCAGCATCACAGATAATGGTATATAGCGTAGCCTTACAGATCGACGCAAACAAACTAAAAAAATTACACTGTTAGTAAATCGCATATATCTGCATTTTGCAACCTGGAAAAAAAATAAAAATAAAAAATAAAAAAAATCGCACATATCTGCAACTTGTAAATCACACAAATCTGCATTCTGCACCCCTGTAAATCACATGTATCTGCATTCTGCAACCCCCCCCCAATCAGGTCAGCTACAGTGCTGCACTATATACATGGCAGGGGGGTGGTGGACACAGCAATCACCCCCCCCCCTCAGACCAGCACAGGGTGGCAGGGCAGATAGACACACTCCTCCAGGCGACAGCCTCTTCGTCTTACAACACTACTACAAGTCCCAGCATTGGAAAAAAAAGTCATGACCACTCATCATCATTCGAGTTTTAAGTTATAATCTGCTAGGTCCCCGGATGATTTAGTTCCCTATGTATGTGTGGGACTACAATCCCAGCATCATAGAACTCATGCAATCCCCCATTATGGGACTACAAGTCCCAGCATTGCACGGGCACCCATCCTCCTTGGAGCCCCATACTATAACCTGCCGGGACATGAAGTTCTCCACCCTCTCCTGGAGAGATCAGGTTAACCCATTGCACGCCAGCCTGCTGAGTAGTGATGAGCCAAACACCCCCGGGTTCGGTTCGCACCAGAACCCGCGAACGGACCGAAAGTTCGTACGAACATTAGAACCCTATTAAATACAATGGATGCGAACGTTCGAATTCTAAAGTGCTAATTATAACAACTATTATGCATGTTATTGTCCTAAAAAGGGTTTGGGAACCCGGGTTCTGCACCAGGGGACATGTATCAATGCAAAAAGAAGTTTTAAAAACGGTCGTTTTTCGGGAGCAGTCATTTTAATGATGCATAAAGTGAAAAAAAAAAAGTCAAATATTCCTTTAAATATTGTACCTGGGGGGTGTCTAAAGTATGCCTGTGAAGTGCCACGTGTTTCCCGTGTTTAGAACTGTCCCTGCACAAAATGACACTTCTAAAGGAAAAAAAAGCCATTTAAAACTGCTTGCGGCTTTAATGTAATGTCTGGTCCCGGTAATATGGATGAAAATCTTTAAGAAAAATGGCATAGCTACCCCATGACCCCCCCCCCTACCCCAGCCCATTACCAGCCCCTTTGGGTCTTGTATGGATATTAAGGGGAACCCCGCACATAAAATAAAAAAGGCCCTATATACTCTGAACAGCCGTATACAGGCGGTGCATACAAGACAGGGACTGTAGGTTTGTTCTTATGTAGAATCTGTTTGTAATTTTGAACAGGTACATTGTTTAAGTGTAGCTCCAGCCCAAAAATCTATTTTTAAACTTTTTGGAAAACATAGGTAAGGGTTATCACCCCTGTAACATTTGTTTTGCTGTCTGTGCCCCTGTTCAGAACATTTCACCTCACTTTCTGTCCCAATGGCAACTGTTTTTGAAATGTGGTGTTTTTCTTGAAACAAGGATTGGTGATAAAGCATCAGTACAGAGGAGACACCTTTCTCCCATATTTATTCTTACAGGAGAGAATTTTCCTTCCTAGTGGTAGATTTCCTCTCACTTCCTGTTGTCTTCTTGCGTTTGCAAGTAGGAGTCGTTTGTAAGTTGGATGTTTGAAAGTAGGGACCTGCCGTATATACTCTGCAGAAATAGGCCCCTTAGTTGTTGGTGTTGGCACAACACTGTAAGCACTCACAGTTACTCTTGGTTGGTGCTGGAACGCCCTGCTGTCAACTATTATATCAGGAATTTTAATTACATATAATTGTTGAACAGTGGTAGTAAAAATTGGGCCTTTGATGGTGGTGCTGGAGCCACAACACTGTAAGCCCTGACAGTTACTCTTGGTGGGTGCAGCAATGGGCCCTGCTGTGAATTATTAGATCAAGAATTGTAATTGCATGCCCCTGTTGAACAGGGGCTGAAAAATTGTGCCTTTCGTGGTGGTGGTGGTGGTGGTGGTGTTGCCACAACACTGTAAGCCCTCAGAGTTACTCTTGGTGGGTGCAGGAATGGGCCCTGCTGTGAATTATTAGATCAAGAATTGTAATTACATGCCCCTTTTGAACAGGGGCTGAAAAATTGGGCCTTTCGTGGTGGTGGTGGTGGTGGTGGCATTGCCACAACACTGTAAGCCCTCAGAGTTACTCTTGGTGGGTGCAGGAATGGGCCCTGCTGTGAATTATTAGATCAAGAATTGTAATTACATGCCCCTTTTGAACAGGGGCTGAAAAATTGGGCCTTTCGTGGTGGTGGTGGTGGTGGCGTTGCCACAACACTGTAAGCCCTCAGAGTTACTCTTGGTGGGTGCAGGAATGGGCCCTGCTGTGAATTATTAGATCAAGAATTGTAATTACATGCCCCTTTTGAACAGGGGCTGAAAAATTGGGCCTTTCATGGTGGTGGTGGTGGTGGCGTTGCCACAACACTGTAAGCCCTCAGAGTTACTCTTGGTGGGTGCAGGAATGGGCCCTGCTGTGAATTATTAGATCAAGAATTGTAATTACATGCCCCTTTTGAACAGGGGCTGAAAAATTGGGCCTTTCGTGGTGGTGGTGGTGGTGGCGTTGCCACAACACTGTAAGCCCTCAGAGTTACTCTTGGTGGGTGCAGGAATGGGCCCTGCTGTGAATTATTAGATCAAGAATTGTAATTACATGCCCCTTTTGAACAGGGGCTGAAAAATTGGGCCTTTCGTGGTGGTGGTAGTGGTGGCGTTGCCACAACACTGTAAGCCCTCAGAGTTACTCTTGGTGGGTGCAGCAATGGGCCCTGCTGTGAATTATTAGATCAAGAATTGTAATTACATGCCCCTTTTGAACAGGGGCTGAAAAATTGGGCCTTAGGCACTGGTGGCACAACACTACAACCCCTCACAGATACTGCACTTGGAGCACAGCAATGAGCCCTGTTGCAAAGTATTGCTTCAAAAATTGTAATGACACGCCCCTGTTAAACAGGGGCTGAAAAATTGGGCCTTAGCCACTGGTGGCGGCACCCATAAACAAAAATGATCTTCCAAGCTATCATCATCAATCGTATCATTGAGGACTTGGAGGAGGAGGATAGCCAGTCAACATAACAGCACAGGCACTCAGCATCAGCATCAGTCTTGAAGGGATGTGACATGTTAAAATCAATTAGTCTGTTATATCAGCATCAGGTGTGTGGTAGCTGGTGGTGATCCAAGACTGGTTCATCTTGATGAAAGTCAGTCGATCAACCGAGTCGGTGGACAGGCGCACCCTGTGATCCGTGACAAATCCTCCAGCAGCACTGAATGTGCGTTCCGAAAGAACGCTGGATGCAGGACAGGCCAGTAGCTCAATTGCATACTGTGCAAGCTCTGGCCAGTGATCCATCCTCAAGACCCAGTAAGCCAGAGGATTTTCGGTGGGGAAGGTGTCCAAGTCTGACCTTGCCCCTAGATATTCCTGCACCATGTTTATCAGACGCTGGCGATGGTTGCTGGAACCGATCATACTTTGGGGCTGCGGACTAAAGAATTGTCTGAACGCATCGGTCAGACGGCCACCTTCCCCACCGCTCCTTCTTTGACTGGCCGAAGCCTCAGCAACTCGTTGTCCAGGACCAGGAGTTTGTAACCTCCCAGTCTCTGGTATTGCGTTGCACAGACCTTTCTGCAAGGCCTCCCGGAGTTGTCTCATCCTCTGCTCCCTCTGCGACGGTAACATAAGGTCCGCAACCTTACCCTTGTACCGTGGATCAAGGAGAGTGGCCAGCCAGTAATGGTCCCTCTCCTTGATCCGAAGAATACGAGGATCCTTCCGCAGACTTTGCAGGATCAGGGAGGCCATGCAGCGTAGGTTTGCTGAGGCATTCGCTCCGGAGTCCTCTGGGTCACTAAGGACGACATGATCCGCAGCCACCTCCTCCCAGCCACGTACAAGTCCACTGGTTTCTTGGGACTGTAAATCATCCCTAAAAGACTGCTGCTGATGATGCTGAGTGCCAGCCTCCACCTCCATGCTGACACAATCCTCCTCCTCCTCCTCCTCCTCCTCCTCCTCTTCCTGTGCGATGGGTGGGACAGAAGGAACACTGTCTGGGTAAAGGGGGCCTTGAGAGGCAAGGAAGTCCTCCTCTTCCTGCCTCTGTTCTGCCTCAAGTGCCCTGTCCATTATTCCACGCAGCGTGTGCTCCAACAGGTGGACAAGAGGTACAGTGTCACTGATGCATGCACTGTCACTGCTCACCATCCTCGTGGCCTCCTCAAATGGTGCCAGGACAGTGCATGCATCCCTGATCATGCCCCACTGGCGTGGAGAAAAAAAACCAAGCTCCCCTGACCCTGTCCTGGTGCCGTAGTCGCACAGGTACTCATTGATGGCCCTCTGCTGCGTGTGCAGCCGCTGCAGCATGGCCAACGTTGAGTTCCACCTGGTGGGCATGTCACATATAAGGCGGTTCTTGGGCAGGTTCAACTCCTTTTGCAGCTCAGCCAGGCGAGCACTGGCATTATAAGATCTGCGGAAATGCACACAGACTTTCCTGGCCTGCCTCAGGACATCCTGTAAGCCCGGGTACCTGCCCAAGAACCGCTGCACCACCAGGTTAAGGACGTGAGCCACACAGGGCACATGGGTCAGTTGTCCCTGTCGGAGGGCGGAGAGGAGGTTGGTGCCATTGTCGCAAACCACCATTCCTGGCTTAAGCTGGCGTGGCGTCAACCACCTCTCGGCCTGGCCCTGCAGAGCAGACAGGACCTCTGCCCCAGTGTGGCTTCTGTCCCCCAAACACACCAGCGCAAGCACGGCATGGCATCTTTTTGCCTGCGTACTTGCGTAGCCCCTTGAACGGCTACGGAGCACCGCTGGTTCATAGGACAAAACACAGGAAGAGGCCATGGAGGAAGAAGAAGAGGAGGGGGTGGAGGAGAGAGGTGTGTCACAACCAGTAGTAGCATTTTGGAGGCGTGGCGGTGGAACAACCTCCAACACTACTGCACCTTGTCCTGCATCCTTCCCAGCTGCCAAAAGAGTGACCCAATGGGCCGTGAAAGAAAGGTAACGTCCCTGTCCATGCCTGCTGGACCATGAGTCAGCGGTAATATGCACCTTACCGCTGACCGCCCTGTCCAGCGAGGCCAAGACATTGCCTTCCACATGCCGGTAGAGAGCCGGAATAGCCTTCCGTGAGAAAAAGTGGCGTTTGGGAACCTGCCACTGAGGAACCGCACATTGCACAAACTCACGGAAGGGGGCCGAGTCTACCAACTGAAAAGGCAGCAGTTGAAGCGCTAGCAATTTAGCCAAGCTAGCATTCAACCGCTGGGCATGTGGATGGCTGGGAGTGAACTTCTTTCGACGGTCCAGCAGCTGGGGCAGGGAAATTTGCCTGCTAGAATCGGACGTCGGTGTACTGCTAGCAGAGTGGCCGCAAGTACTTGGCTGTGACACACCTAATTCTACACCTTCATTCCTCTCAGTGCATGTTTCAGAGAGGACTGAAGTTATAGTGGGGTTGGAGATCCCAGCTGATGCGGTGCAAGGAGAGGTCCGCTTTGTTCTTTGGTGTGGGTCTTTGAGGTAGGCTTGCCAACGAGCTGCATGGCAGGTCAACATATGTCTGGTCAGGCATGTGGTACCCAAGCGGCTGATGTTTTGGCCACGCGATATACGCTTGAGACATATGTTGCAAACAGCAGCTGTGCGATCTGATGCACTAGCCTCAAAAAAGGCCCAGTACCAAAGAACTTTTTGAATGACGGGCAGAGGCAGCGCCCTGCACAGGCGGAGCTCTGCGGTGTGATTCCGTCGGTGTACTGCCCTTACGCTGGCCACCAAAGGGCATCCTGCCTCGTTGGAGATGTGCCTCCTCCTCTCTCCTATTAGGCACCCACGTGAAGTCAGTGACCTCATCATCCCCTCCCTCCTCATCACTGGAGCCAATCTGGCAGTATGCTGCAGCTGCTGGAACATGACTGCCAGATTGGTGTCCTTCTTGAGCATCCCCTCTGTCTGCTCTCACGCTACTGCCTTCCTGTAGCTGGGTTTCATCATCAGACCCTTCGAAACGCTGGGCATCCTCCTGGAGCATGTACCCAACACTGTGCTCAAACAGTTCGGGGGACTCCTCAGGAGGAGGACATGGTGGGTCTAGGGAAGGAGTGACTGATGATGAGTCTGACATTGATACCAGGGAAGAGGACGCTTTGGCAGCTGCTTTGCCAGTACCCTGAGCCTGGGTGAGAGAGGATGAGGAGGAGGAGGAGGGCTTGGTCATCCACTCTACCAAGTCTTCGGCATGATGTGGCTCAACATGTCCAGCTGCCGAAAAGAAGGACAAGCGTGTCCCATGGCCATGTGCTGATGACAATGCACCGCGTCCACGACCAGAACTGTTGCCCCCAGACACAGAGCCTGCTTGCCCTCTTTTATTGCCTCCTGACTGTCTGCCTCTCCTTGTTTGCCTTCCAGACATTCTAATAGATGGCCTGCAGGGAGATGGGAAAAAAGCAATAAGGGCTACCTTCAGGTGTCCTTCTCTGTCCCTTTACTTAAGGATTTCTAAATATGGTTGAGGATGATTGCTTTTGCACAGAATAGCACAACGACAATTTCCCTGACTGTCCAAAAAACAAGGATTTCAAAGATGGTTGATGAGGAATGCTTTAGCACACTATAGCACAAGGAGAATTTCCCTCACTGTCCTTCCCTGTCCCTAGAAACAAGGATTATCACAGTGAAAGAAACTGACACTCTTCCTACCTATAGTTTTCTGTCCCTAGAAAAAATGTTTTTTTAAAGCACACTATAGCACAAGGAGAATTTCCCTCACTTTCCTTCCCTGTCCCTAGAAACAAGGATTATCACAGTGAAAGAAACTGACACTCTTCCTACCTATAGTTTTCTGTCCCTAGAAAAAATGTTTTTTTAAAGCACACTATAGCACAAGGAGAATTTCCCTCACTGTCCTTCCCTGTCCCTAGAAACAAGGATTATCACAGTGAAAGAAACTGACACTCTTCCTACCTATAGTTTTCTGTCCCTAGAAAAAATGTTTTTTTAAAGCACACTATAGCACAAGGAGAATTTCCCTCACTTTCCTTCCCTGTCCCTAGAAACAAGGATTATCACAGTGAAAGAAACTGACACTCTTCCTACCTATAGTTTTCTGTCCCTAGAAAAAATGTTTTTTTAAAGCACACTATAGCACAAGGAGAATTTCCCTCACTGTCCTTCCCTGTCCCTAGAAACAAGGATTATCACAGTGAAAGAAACTGACACTCTTCCTACCTATAGTTTTCTGTCCCTAGAAAAAATGTTTTTTTAAAGCACACTATAGCACAAGGAGAATTTCCCTCACTTTCCTTCCCTGTCCCTAGAAACAAGGATTATCACAGTGAAAGAAACTGACACTCTTCCTACCTATAGTTTTCTGTCCCTAGAAAAAATGTTTTTTTAAAGCACACTATAGCACAAGGAGAATTTCCCTCACTTTCCTTCCCTGTCCCTAGAAACAAGGATTATCACAGTGAAAGAAACTGACACTCTTCCTACCTATAGTTTTCTGTCCCTAGAAAAAATGTTTTTTTAAAGCACACTATAGCACAAGGAGAATTTCCCTCACTGTCCTTCCCTGTCCCTAGAAACAAGGATTATCACAGTGAAAGAAACTGACACTCTTCCTACCTATAGTTTTCTGTCCCTAGAAAAAATGTTTTTTTAAAGCACACTATAGCACAAGGAAAATTTCCCTCACTTTCCTTCCCTGTCCCTAGAAACAAGGATTATCACAGTGAAAGAAACTGACACTCTTCCTACCTATAGTTTTCTGTCCCTAGAAAAAATGTTTTTTTAAAGCACACTATAGCACAAGGAGAATTTCCCTCACTTTCCTTCCCTGTCCCTAGAAACAAGGATTATCACAGTGAAAGAAACTGACACTCTTCCTACCTATAGTTTTCTGTCCCTAGAAAAAATGTTTTTTTAAAGCACACTATAGCACAAGGAGAATTTCCCTCACTGTCCTTCCCTGTCCCTAGAAACAAGGATTTGCACAGTAAAACACACTGACACTCTCCCTACCTATAGTTTTCTGTCCCTAGAAAAAATGTTTTTTTAAAGCACACTATAGCACAAGGAGAATTTCCCTCACTTTCCTTCCCTGTCCCTAGAAACAAGGATTATCACAGTGAAAGAAACTGACACTCTTCCTACCTATAGTTTTCTGTCCCTAGAAAAAATTTTTTTTTAAAGCACACTATAGCACAAGGAGAATTTCCCTCACTTTCCTTCCCTGTCCCTAGAAACAAGGATTATCACAGTGAAAGAAACTGACACTCTTCCTACCTATAGTTTTCTGTCCCTAGAAAATTTTTTTTTTTAAAGCACACTATAGCACAAGGAGAATTTCCCTCACTGTCCTTCCCTGTCCCTAGAAACAAGGATTATCAGAGTGAAAGAAACTGACACTCTTCCTACCTATAGTTTTCTGTCCCTAGAAAAAATGTTTTTTTAAAGCACACTATAGCACAAGGAGAATTTCCCTCACTGTCCTTCCCTGTCCCTAGAAACAAGGATTATCACAGTGAAAGAAACTGACACTCTTCCTACCTATAGTTTTCTGTCCCTAGAAAAATTTTTTTTTTAAAGCACACTATAGCACAAGGAGAATTTCTCTCACTTTCCTTCCCTGTCCCTAGAAACAAGGATTATCACAGTGAAAGAAACTGACACTCTTCCTACCTCTAGTTTTCTGTCCCTAGAAAAAATGTTTTTTTAAAGCACACTATAGCACAAGGAGAATTTCCCTCACTTTCCTTCCCTGTCCCTAGAAACAAGGATTATCACAGTGAAAGAAACTGACACTCTTCCTACCTATAGTTTTCTGTCCCTAGAAAAAATGTTTTTTTAAAGCACACTATAGCACAAGGAGAATTTCCCTCACTGTCCTTCCCTGTCCCTAGAAACAAGGATTCGCACAGTAAAACACACTGACACTCTCCCTACCTATAGTTTTCTGTCCCTAGAAAAAAATGTTTTTTTAAAGCACACTATAGCACAAGGAGAATTTCCCTCACTGTCCTTCCCTGTCCCTAGAAACAAGGATTATCACAGTGAAAGAAACTGACACTCTTCCTACCTATAGTTTTCTGTCCCTAGAAAAAATGTTTTTTTAAAGCACACTATAGCACAAGGAGAATTTCCCTCACTGTCCTTCCCTGTCCCTAGAAACAAGGATTATCACAGTGAAAGAAACTGACACTCTTCCTACCTATAGTTTTCTGTCCCTAGAAAAAATGTTTTTTTAAAGCACACTATAGCACAAGGAGAATTTCCCTCACTTTCCTTCCCTGTCCCTAGAAACAAGGATTATCACAGTGAAAGAAACTGACACTCTTCCTACCTATAGTTTTCTGTCCCTAGAAAAAATGTTTTTTTAAAGCACACTATAGCACAAGGAGAATTTCCCTCACTTTCCTTCCCTGTCCCTAGAAACAAGGATTATCACAGTGAAAGAAACTGACACTCTTCCTACCTATAGTTTTCTGTCCCTAGAAAAAATGTTTTTTTAAAGCACACTATAGCACAAGGAGAATTTCCCTCACTGTCCTTCCCTGTCCCTAGAAACAAGGATTATCACAGTGAAAGAAACTGACACTCTTCCTACCTATAGTTTTCTGTCCCTAGAAAAAATGTTTTTTTAAAGCACACTATAGCACAAGGAGAATTTCCCTCACTTTCCTTCCCTGTCCCTAGAAACAAGGATTATCACAGTGAAAGAAACTGACACTCTTCCTACCTATAGTTTTCTGTCCCTAGAAAAAATGTTTTTTTAAAGCACACTATAGCACAAGGAGAATTTCCCTCACTTTCCTTCCCTGTCCCTAGAAACAAGGATTATCACAGTGAAAGAAACTGACACTCTTCCTACCTATAGTTTTCTGTCCCTAGAAAAAATGTTTTTTTAAAGCACACTATAGCACAAGGAAAATTTCCCTCACTTTCCTTCCCTGTCCCTAGAAACAAGGATTATCACAGTGAAAGAAACTGACACTCTTCCTACCTATAGTTTTCTGTCCCTAGAAAAAATGTTTTTTTAAAGCACACTATAGCACAAGGAGAATTTCCCTCACTTTCCTTCCCTGTCCCTAGAAACAAGGATTATCACAGTGAAAGAAACTGACACTCTTCCTACCTATAGTTTTCTGTCCCTAGAAAAAATGTTTTTTTAAAGCACACTATAGCACAAGGAGAATTTCCCTCACTGTCCTTCCCTGTCCCTAGAAACAAGGATTCACACAGTAAAACACACTGACACTCTCCCTACCTATAGTTTTCTGTCCCTAGAAAAAATGTTTTTTTAAAGCACACTATAGCACAAGGAGAATTTCCCTCACTTTCCTTCCCTGTCCCTAGAAACAAGGATTATCACAGTGAAAGAAACTGACACTCTTCCTACCTATAGTTTTCTGTCCCTAGAAAAAATGTTTTTTTAAAGCACACTATAGCACAAGGAGAATTTCCCTCACTTTCCTTCCCTGTCCCTAGAAACAAGGATTATCAGTGAAAGAAACTGACACTCTTCCTACCTATAGTTTTCTGTCCCTAGAAAAAATGTTTTTTTAAAGCACACTATAGCACAAGGAGAATTTCCCTCACTGTCCTTCCCTGTCCCTAGAAACAAGGATTATCAGAGTGAAAGAAACTGACACTCTTCCTACCTATAGTTTTCTGTCCCTAGAAAAAATGTTTTTTTAAAGCACACTATAGCACAAGGAGAATTTCCCTCACTGTCCTTCCCTGTCCCTAGAAACAAGGATTATCACAGTGAAAGAAACTGACACTCTTCCTACCTATAGTTTTCTGTCCCTAGAAAAAATGTTTTTTTAAAGCACACTATAGCACAAGGAGAATTTCCCTCACTTTCCTTCCCTGTCCCTAGAAACAAGGATTATCACAGTGAAAGAAACTGACACTCTTCCTACCTATAGTTTTCTGTCCCTAGAAAAAATGTTTTTTTAAAGCACACTATAGCACAAGGAGAATTTCCCTCACTTTCCTTCCCTGTCCCTAGAAGCAAGGATTATCACAGTGAAAGAAACTGACACTCTTCCTACCTATAGTTTTCTGTCCCTAGAAAAAATGTTTTTTTAAAGCACACTATAGCACAAGGAGAATTTCCCTCACTGTCCTTCCCTGTCCCTAGAAACAAGGATTCGCACAGTAAAACACACTGACACTCTCCCTACCTATAGTTTTCTGTCCCTAGAAAAAATGTTTTTTTAAAGCACACTATAGCACAAGGAGAATTTCCCTCACTGTCCTTCCCTGTCCCTAGAAACAAGGATTCGCACAGTAAAACACACTGACACTCTCCCTACCTATAGTTTTCTGTCCCTAGAAAAAATGTTTTTTTAAAGCACACTATAGCACAAGGAGAATTTCCCTCACTGTCCTTCCCTGTCCCTAGAAACAAGGATTCGCACAGTAAAACACACTGACACTCTCCCTACCTATAGTTTTCTGTCCCTAGAAAAAATGTTTTTTTAAAGCACACTATAGCACAAGGAGAATTCCCTCACTGTCCTTCCCTGTCCCTAGAAACAAGGATTCGCACAGTAAAACACACTGACACTCTCCCTACCTATCCTTCTCTTTCCCTAAACTAAAGGAATCCAGGTTAAGCAAGAAAAAATAAATGTCACTGTCCCTGCCTATGCTTCTCTTTCCCTGCTCCGGAACACACTACACTAGGCCGCCGTGCTGGCGGCCTTTTATAGTGTGGGGCGTGTACTAAACACCCTCAGCAATAATTGGCCACAGGCATCCTGCCTGTGGCCAATCATTGCTCTCCTCGCTGCCGGCGCTGTGATTGGCCAAGCATGCGGGGTCACAGTGCATGCTTGGCCAATCACAGCGCCTGGATGACACTGCGATGGCGTAGTGCATTGTGGGCCGTTCGCGTCACTCGAATTTGGCGCGAACGGCCCAAATCGTTCGATCTTCGTCGAACGATCGAACAGCCGATGTTCGAGTCGAACGTATGTTCGACTCGAACACGAAGCTCATCCCTACTGCTGAGATTTGTACTTCTCCATTCTCTCCCTCCTAAGACTCTGGTTCATGCAATTCTCTTAGGTAAGGGACTACAAGTCCCAGCATCACATGGGCACTCGGCCATTTTGGAGCTCTATGCTATAACCTGCTGGGACTTGTAGTTCTTCATCCTCTGCTAGGTTCTGCAGGTTCATGCTATAGCCCATGTATGGGACTACAAGTCCCAGCATCACATGTGTACCCATCTATGTTGGAGCCCTATGCTATTTCTTGCTGGGGCTTGTAGTTCTCCACCCTCTCCTGGGGAGATCAGGATCATGCATTGCACACCAGCCTGCTGGGATTTGTAGTTCTCCAGCCTCTCCCTCTTAAGACTCTGGTTTATGCAATTCTCTTAGGTAAGGGACTATAAGTCCCAGCATCGCATGACCACTTATCTACTTGGAGCCCTATGCTATAACCTGCTGGGACTTGTAGTTCTTCATCTGCTGCTGGGACTCTGGTTCATGCAATCTCCCATGCATGGGACTACAAGTCCCTGCAGTGCTAGGAAAACACCTGGACACCCATCCACCTTGGAGCCATATACAATAACATGCTGGGGAGATCAGGTTAATGCATTGCACAGCACCAGCCTGCTGAGATTTGGCCCAAGAAGCATGTTTTAGTTATACAGGTCAGGAACATAATGCACGCACCCCTAGCCTTGCACAAATACTGAATACATCTGAATCAGGACAGCCTGGAGCCGGAGGACTATTGCCCAGAAAACTGCACAGACAGTCATTGGGGATCAGAGTGGGATGTGGGGTCCATCTAGCAGGACAAACTATCTTAGAATGGTGACAGATACTGCAGGATGTGAGCAGTGAACTATGCAATCAGAAGCTAATGAAGGGGGGAAGGGGGATGTGTGATATAGGGAAGGTGTACAGACCTGCATTACACAGAGAGAGGTGAAGTAAAGTTGGAGATTAAAAATGCTGCTGTAAAGTCTCTCAGGACACAGTGATAAAAGCCCCTTCTGCCCCTTCAATCCTGGCATGTATTGTACCTGGAGATTTCTGTGAGCACTGCTTGCTTGATGCCGACTCGCCGAGTCTGTGTCACAGGGAGATAAATGGCAGCTTCCTCTGCAAGGACCTATCACTCTCTGTCTGCCCTGAGCAGTTGTTCTTCTGCTGGGTTTCCCCCCTCACTTACTGAAGGAGACAGGTAGCCTGTGAGCCAATGACGCTGCAGGTCTGATTAAAGCCCCACCCTATGGACCCAATCAATTACAAGCACTGGAAACCTAATGCTAGAGGTGGAGTGTTAGGGGCGCTAAGCTTTGTCGCCCCGAGCACACTCTAAACTATGCCAATAGAGCTTCTTAGCCCCAATCACGTGTTTACACACAAGTCATGCCTCCGATAGCACCCCATGTCCGGCGCCCTTAACACACCCATTTAAAGGGACACTTAAAAAAAATAAAAATTTTAATAAGTAGCTTTGGGGGGGGGGGGGCCCTATTGACGGGCCGCCACTGCAACTCTGTTAATCATATATAGCACCATTTCCCAATACTGCTGGATCCCTGAGCAACGCCAAAAGATATGGGAAAAGTCGCCCGGTGAGGCGCCGCATCTCCAACACTCTGAGGAATGAGCAGGGTCCATCTTGTGAAGTCTGTGTGGGTTGAAATAAGCCCTATGAACTATTTTGTATTGCACTAATCTGTCACGCATGGAGACTAGGGAGTTGAAGGGGAGGTCCCACACATCATCCCAATCATCATTGTCCAATGTAGGGATATCAGTCTGCCATTTAGTCCAGAGATTGTCAAGAGGTGGAAGAGCCACAAAGATCAAGTACGAGTATAGATGCGAGGTAGGCTTTTCTTTGCAACTTAATCTAAGTGTCCTCTCCAGTTCCGACTGCGCCACAATACATGAAGATTGTGGAAATTGCGCCGCAAATGCATGGGACAGTTGAAGATACGCAGTACCCATGTTACTTACATACTGGAATGTAGCTGCGGACTGCAGTACATGGGGAGAACAACGAGGAAACTTTCCGTTAGATTAGGGGAACATATCAGAAACATAAAAAAGGGGTACAAGTACCACATTGTCTCAAAGCACTTTAGGGACACACATAGAAGAGATCCGCACCAGCTGAAATTTTATGCTATAGACCAAATAGACGAAAATTGGAGACACTCGAATCTACGGAGGGAAGTATCACGTAATGAAACTTATTGGACTTTTAAATTAAATACGATGAAACCTAATGGGTTATACATGGAACTAGATATTAATTGTTTCATAGAGGATTACTAGACTGTGGAAATCTCTGTGCCTATAAAAACCTTTTAATTTACATTTATTTTCATTTTCATTTTTATTTTTACTTTTATTATTTTTTATTTTTATTTCATTTTTATGTTTATTTCTATTTTTATTTCCATTTTTATTTCCATCTTTATTTTCATTATTTTTGTTTTTACTTTACTTTATATCTTGCATACGTATTGATTTTTTTTAATATCGTTGCTTGTCGCAAGGGATAGTAGCAAATAAAAAAAACAAATGTTTATGTAGGTCCAGAATAAATGATTTTTTATGAATTCCCCATGAAATTTCAAATTAGCATACTCGTTATAAATGAACTACTAATGTTTTTATTCTGTTTTAAAGTAATTAACTTGCTTAGCAATAATAAGATTGTAAAAGTCCTCCCAGCCATCTTCTATGGGGTAGATTTTGTAATATTGGGGATAGTTGGTAGGCGTTCCGCAGGTGGAATGCATCTAGAGACCAGATGGGCAGTACCTGAGTGGAGGGGTTTCTGGTTTCGAAGACCAAACCATCGGGGGGCCAGTAGGAAATCATTACATTGGAAATGGGTAAGGTTTGCCAGTAGTAAAAATGGCGGAATATGCATTTGCGGTCCTGCGGTAAAATGATTGGCTGAGTAATCAAAAGTTGGGGCATAAATACCTTAACAGGTAGCTTCCTGAAGACACAACGTTGATTGTGAAACGCCTAGAGGCTGCTGGGAAACGACAACATCACTTCCTGCCGGCACCCGAGTGAGAGCGAGGCTTGGACCGCACGCGAACACAGGGGAGCGCACGCTGACATTTCATCCCCATATATACTGCTGGATAGGCTTTGTGCCGGACTCCAGGCACTGGAATTTGTGAGTGTAATATTTTATTCCTTATTTTAACAATAAATAGCAAATATACTGCGCAATGATGGCTATTTGTTTTTATATGAGATCCTGACATAATCCAACATGGATGCTTAAGAAGCCAATACTGATATACTGACTGGAAAGAGTTTCAGATTGAGTGGAATGGTTATCCTGTAGATGAACCAAAGGCGCATATGTAGCTTACTTCTGGTGAGTGACCAATTTAGAAGGTGGTGGTGTCTTCACAAGTTGGTGGAAAAATAGCTGTGTTTAGTCACGGATGAGGGATTGAGCACACGGGAAACAGCTGAACAGCACTTAAGAAAATCACTGGGACTATATATTTTTTCTCCTTTGCATATATACACTATATTTTGTTGATTTTGATTTGCTTGGCTTATTTAGATTTTTTGGCACCATATAACAAGTTTGTTTGATATTTCACTATTGAAAGAAAAGGATTGTATGGACCACTTGAGAATAAAAAAAAAAACAACTCTTTAAGCACTTAGACCTCTTTCACACTGAGGGCGTATTGCAGGCGCTATAGCTTTAAAAATAGCGCCTGCAATCCGCCCTCAAACAGCTGCTCCATTGTCTCCAGTGTGAAAGCCTGAAGGCTTTCACACTGGAGCGTTGCGCTAGCAGGACGGTAAAAAAAGTCCTGGTAGCCGCATCTTAGGACCGATGAAGGAGCAGTATGTTTACCGCTCCTCCACCGCTCCTGCCCATTGAAATCAATGGGACAGCGCGGCTATACCGCCTGCAATGCGCTGGACAATTCATTAATAGCCGCGAGTGAGTTTTAAATGCATTTTTTTCTTTCAAAAATGACATTTTTTGCAGGGACAGTTCTAAGCACGGGAAACATGCGCCACTTCACATGCATATCATACACACCCCCCAGGTACGAAATTTAAAGGAATATTTCACTTTTATTTTTTCATTTTAAGCATTATTAAAATCACTGCTCCCGAAAAAACGGCCGTTTTTAAAACTTCTTTTTGCATTGATACATGTCCCCTGGGGCAGGACCCGGGTCCCCAAACACTTTTTAGGACAATAACTTGCATATTAGCCTTTATAATTAACACTTTAGATTTCGAACGTTCGAGTCCATTGTATTTAATAGGGTTCTAAAGTTTACACAAACATTTTGTCTGTTCGCAGGTTCTGGTGCGAACCGAACAGGGGGGTGTTCGGCTCATCCCTGCTCGTAACGTCCTGATCATGTGTATAATTTCAACCTTTATTCTGACGTTTTAGCAGGAAAGAGGGAAATATCCTTTTTCAGCCTACACCTTATGACAGGATATGTCATACAATGGACACATAAATTATCTCATACAATGGACACATAAATTATTTCATGGTTCACAGCCCATGTTTGGCAGATGTAAGCAAAATACAGTTTTACTATAAGTCAGCACATCTTTTGCACAAATAGAATATGGTCATATGACTTATTCCAGTAATTAGGACTATTAGAGCTATTCAGCATATTTATGTATAATAGAGTTATATAAAACAAACATTTTAACTTTAGAAGATTAATATGCATCTTGATAGTTGACATATAAAGTATAATTTTAAATTTATCTAACATTCCCTCCTTATTATACTTATAATGTCAATACTTCAAATATCCAGGTTCTTTATTTTACCAGGTATTATCATTTAGACAAATAGGTCTTTTGAAAGGACTGTAAGTTCATCTTCATCAGGTTCCGGGTATAGTTCAGTGTTGTTCTGGAAAAACATAGTCTTTGTTAGTGATGTGTCAATCAGTCTTTGAAGAATTCCTCTAATACAAGGAATGCAGCAACATCCACACAGCGTAAGGACCGTGGCTGCCATGACAACAGAGATGAGCAAACCTTTTGCAAGATCACCCCATTTACCAAACCATTTTTCAAAGAGTCCTGTTAAGGGGTTCTCTACTCCAGAGTTCTCAGTTAGTTCCTGGGATAACATTTGTAGGCCTTGCAAAGCCTTGGTGATACTTCCATCAGGTGCCGTATTATTTGGAATAAAAGTGCAGCAGAAGGTGCCGAACATTTCGCATACCCCACCCCTTTCTGCCAGCAACATATCCAATGCTATACGGTTCTGCCACGCTGTCAAAGAGGTGGCGTCCAATTGTGCTGCTATACCTTTGATAGCATCTCTGGTGTAATTCACAAACCTCTGCTGGTTGTAGTAAATGTAGTTTATCCAGTCGACATTCTTATTGGGCTGTACCCATAGGAAGAGTGAGGTGAGTCCTGCTGTTACTTGATTCTGTGCTTTAAATTCATCCGGAACTCCTCGTGGAACACCTATTGAGTCTATATAAACCCGGTTGTCAAAGGATCCTTGGGGTGTTTCTCGCTTAAACCATTTAAAATAGTGTTTACCTGGTAGTTTCATCAATTTGTTAGTCATAGGAACAATATAAAAGGGAAGCAACAGGCGGGTAAGGGCACAATTACCCTCCCATCTAGGTGGCAGTCTGGGTCTTAGTTTCATGTCCCCACACAGCCACCAAACATCAGCCAGTTGCCGTTTCTGTTCCTGAAACCATTTTAGTTGGTACTTAATGTCTGTAGTTGATGTTGTGGTCGCACAGTATTCAGGAGATAGAGTGCCAACCTTTGAACCATCCTTGTCTATGTTAGAGAAACAAGAAAAATTTCCTGGTAATGCTTGTACTGAAGGGGGTATACTTCGCATTTTAGTTTTAGGGTATCTCTTTTTCTCATTTGCACATTCAGACCCAGTAATATTTTCTGAAAACAGTCTTATTATGCAAGCTAAATCTGTTTCCTCTTCAGGGAGAGGAATGGTAGCTAGTTGTGGTCTTGGGTTTGCACAAGAAATACAATCACTTAACCCCTTAGATTGAGTTGTGTATCTGACCCATTCTATCCACTCATTTTTGTCTCCAAATCCTGTTTCTATACTTAATTGTTCCTTGTAGGTAAAATCTGTTTTAAAGAAGGAGGGATTAAGTTGAAACTGAGTGGGCTCTGGGACTGGGGTGTTCTGACCAGGGATTACAACCTTAATAGTAATTCTTCCTAGTAGATCACTCAGGCTGGGCCTATATACTCCTAGACCATAAACTCCAGCATCTGATACCTGCGGGTTTTTTATTGTCAAGGAGATGGGATTACATTTATTAGGTGTAAGCCAATCACGGGACTGGCAATCACCAGTCCACCCTCTTCGACTGTATATAGATATACGTTCTACCTGATCCTTCCTTTGTTTAGGGATCACGGCAGAACTAGCAAGCCAACCATTATCATCTGTTGACCACCACACATCAGCCCACGCACTGCATTCTGGAGTAGAACATAAGTATTTGCCCGTAAAAACATATCTTTGATACCCAATGTCTATGACTTGACTTAGATCAAATTGTATTGTGGTGGTCTTACCCTGTATAACATTTATGGTGACACCATCTGGCCCCTTCATTATCTGTCTTTCCCCTCTATGACCCATTATGTTCAGTATTGGAATGAGGTCAAAAAGCATATAAATCCCCACAACTATGCCCCCTACTATCAATGTGATCAAAAGGATTCTCCCTGTCCATGTTTTAGTAAAATACCCTGGTTCAAACATTAGTCTCTCTCTGGGTCTTCCCTCCACCCCTATGAGTCCATAATGTACCATTCCCTTCTCCTGTGGTGTGGCAGTTATTCAGATTTTTTATTTAAATGATGTGCCTTCTTGCAGTGGGTGAGGTGTATCCAAGGTATTCGCTCCACAATTTTCACTGTGGTGGGTGTAGACAACAGTACTTGATAGGGTCCTTCCCACCTGGGGTCAGACCAAGTCTTTCTCTTTATTATTTTTATCCAGACCCAATCTCCAGGTTGTACAAGATCTTCTTGTTCTGTTTTAGTCTCTTGACCTGTAAGAGAATTTGGGCATAGGAGTTCTTTAGTTGTTAGCAACTTTCTCATATAATTTGCCAGTTCATAGTCCATTTCCTCATCATCTCGAGCGAATGCTCTGAGTTGTGGAATATAATAAGGTTTACCATACAACATTTCATACGGTGTTAGGCCCTTAGCAGTAGGGGTAATTCTTGTACTTAACAATGACATTGGCAAACACTGAACCCAGTTTTTTCCTGTTTCCTCCATCAATTTTCTTAGTTTACTCTTTAAGGTACCATTATGTCTTTCCACTGTGCCTGCAGATTGTGGGTGGTAGACACAGTGGTTTTTCAGGTCAATATTATACCATTTACCAATCTGTTGTATTGTTCGGTTCACAAAATGGGAGCCATTGTCACTGTAAATTACCGAGGGGATCCCTTGTCATGGAATCACCTCTTTGATTAGTACTTTGGCTACTGACTGCCCATCCGGGTGTGTCATAGGAAAAGCTTCCACCCACTTTGTAAACATATCAACAATAACCAGACAGTACTTTTTATTCTCACATTTGTTCAATTCAATAAAATCCATGCATATTGTGTGAAAGGGATAAGGGGGTTGTGGGAAATGACCTCGTAAGGGTCGTAGGGCACCTTGTGCATGGTATCTGATACAAATCGGACATGTGAGACAATTTTTTTTTTAGTAGTTCGTAAATCCATATGTTGTGAATACCTTGTTGATCACCTGTACCATCCCTCCTTTTGAGGTATGGGCTTACCCATGGCTCAATAATGTAGCATACCTAAATAATGATGTAGGTAAGATGGGTTTAACGTCTGTACTTGTATATACATCATTGACCAGTGTTGCCCCTTTTGATAACCACTTTTGTTTTTCACCTTCCGGTGATGCCTTCTGCATTTCTGATAACCATGTTTCATCAATAGCTTTCCGTACCTCACCATTTACTTGGAGATTTGTATAACATATGTACGTTATTTGCTGTCCTTCAGCAGCTGCTTTTGCTGTCTTGTCTGCTAGTGCATTCCCTAGAGTAATTGGATCTGTTCCCTTTCTATGTGCTGCACATTTACAAATAGCCACTTGTGCTGGTTTTTGTACATTTTCTAGAAGGGCAAGAATGAGATCTCTATGTGTGATCGGTTTACCTGTGGACGTAATCATACCCCTATTTTTCCATTGCTGGGCAAATATGTGTATAGTGGAGAAAGCGTATTGGCTGTCAGTATAAATATTTATTTTTTTCCCTTCCCCTAGACTGCAAGCCCTAGACAGGGCTATAATTTCAGCTTGTTGTGCAGAATAGGAATTGGGAAGGGATCTGGCTTCAATGACCTGGTCATGTGTCACTATAGCATAAGCTGTTTGATTTATCCCTTTATCGTTTTTTCTACACGACCCATCAACAAAGAAGGTAATGTCAGCATCTAGAAAGGGAACATCAGTGAGGTCCTTTCTAGGGAGTACCAGTTCATCAATTTGAGCTATACAATCATGTGGATCCCCGTCACCAGGTGTTGGCATTAGTGTAGCGGGATTCAATGTAGTGCACTTCTCAATTGTAAGGTGTGGCTGTCCCAGAAGTGTAGTCATGCATGATAAATGTCTGGCTGGAGATAAATAGGAGATCTTGTCTTGTAGTAAGATCACTGAGATGGCATGTGGGACCTTAAGTACCAGGGGATGGAACAATACTATCAATGCAGAGGACCGTATGGCCAATGAGGCTGCTACTACAGCTTGTACACAGTGGGGCAAACTCCGTGCCACTGGATCTAATTTAGTTGAGTAAAATGCAATTGGTTTGTGTTTGTCCCCATAAACCTGAGTGAGAACAGAAGTCATGTACCCCTCTTTACAGTCTACAGTCTGATAAAATATTTTACTGTAATTGGGTAAGCTGAGCACAGAGGAACCCACAATGAGGTGCTTCACTTTTGTAAATGCATCCTCTGCTTGTACATTCCACTGGATGCAATCTTTCGCAGACATTTGTGTACCATAGATGAGATCAGAAAGAGGCGCCACCTCCGTAGCATAATTAGCTATCCATGCTCTACAAAAATTTGCCATACCAAGAAATGACATCATTTCTTTTTTGGTGCGTGGTTTGGGGACTTGAAGGATGGCCTCTTTTCGGATCTCATCCAGATGTCTGCCTTCTTGAGACAAAATATAACCCAAGTATGTCACCTTTTCTTTCCATAGTTGTAGTTTATGCTTGCTGACCTTGTGACCTTGTTCTGCGAGGAAATGCATCAGAGCCAAGGTGTCAAGTTTGCATTGTTGCTCCGAAGGAGCTGCTACCAAAATGTCATCTACATACAAGAGAATTTGACTCCCACAGGGAGGTATAAACCAAGACAAATTATTGGACATTTCTTGTGAGAAAATAGTTGGACTTTCACAATATCCCTGTGGTAACCTGGTGTATGTGTATTTTTTCTTTTTATGTGTAAAAGCGAACCAGAACTGGCTGTCTTTGTGTAAGGCAATAGAAAAGAAAGCGTTACTGATATCAATGACAGAAAATACCTTGTTATCTGGGTGAAGGTCGTTCAGAAGTACATGCGGGTCTGGGACCACCGGGGCCCTCGGTAATACGGCCCTATTGATCGCCTGTAAATCCTGTACAAGTCTCCACCCATCTTCCCCTCCCTTCTGCTTCCTGACTGGGAACAGGGGCGTGTTACATGGTGAATCCGGACATTCAATGATGACACCATTTTTTAGTAATTCCATTATCAAGTGGTCTGCTCCCTCTTCGGCATCTTTCCTTAGTGGATATTGTTTTTGATGAGGCCTCATTGTACTTTTAGGGGTTATTTGGACCTCACTGGCTGTTTTAATTAGTCCAACGTCTGTTTTTCCTTTTGACCACAAGAAATCGGGGACGTCTTTTAAGGCATCCTCTTCTTCTTGGGTCAAAAGTGTCAGTCACTGTCTTTTGTCACAAACTTCAATCATGTGGATTCTGGGTGTACATTCAACAAACCATGCTAATCTGCACCTCCGAATCCCTTTGGATTCTAGTTCCTCATCTGTTAGTAGAACCCAGTCTGTGATAAGTTCTCCCAGCTCATACCATGATACCCCAGGGTTCCGGGTGACCGGAACATGAGGTACAGTATCCTCCCTGTATATTTGCAGAATTGGTTGTGGTAGGAGACAAGTAGCCACACTATTTCCTTCCTTATCACAGTACAGGTATCTTAAGAGCACTTCAGTGTTAGTGAGACTCATTAACTGTTTCTCATAAGACTTATCAGGCCCTGAGGTCTTTTTGTAGTACATAGTGCAATAGAGGTTCGTCTGGACCTTGTACCCGCTCCTCACAGGCTCTTCTTCAACTATTTCTGTCAGGGTTTTGGGCATCTTTAACCCCTCAGTTTGCAAATCCAAGCTATACCAGTATCGGGGCTCATTATCCACGGCTGTGATTCGTTTTTCACACAGCTGATGGGCTTTGAGGCCCCCCTCCACTGGTATGACAGAAATATCGAGAGCATGCAACATGTTTCTACCCAACAAATTAACAGGACATTTAGTTGAAATTACAATTTTACACTGAGCCTTTTTACTTGTCTGTGGATCTTCCACAGTAAGGCCTTCAGACACGGCCTCCTGGTGCATTAACCCATTTGCAGACTTTACATATACTACACCTGTTTTCTTTACCCCTGGTGGCATATCCAGTGGGTGTATTAGGGTCCTGCAAGCCCCGGTGTCACAGAGAAATGTTACCCAACTACCCTTTACAATCAATGTTATTTCTGGCTTGACTTCAGCATGCAAACAAGCTTCAACATTACACACATCCAAGATCTCAGACTCTTTCTCCTCATTTCCCTCTGTATCTCTCTCTGTGGACATACCAACATTTTCTAGTCATGCTTCTTCCTCTCTGTTTGACTCACATGCTCTCGCTAAGTGACCTCTTTTACCACACAGGAAACACTCCCCCCTCTTCTTTTTCCCCTCATAATCCTGAATGCGGGGCCTTGTTCGAGCGTTCCCCAATCTTTTGTTCCGATTCTCAACAACACATACATCATTACTTTCACCCATCATAAACACCTTCCCTTTTTTTACTTTCTTTTTTGATTGGAAGTGCCTTTCAGCATGCCTTGCATACTCAATTAGCTCCTGAAGTCTGCAAATCCTATGGTTAATCATGTGTTTGGTAACAAAACTTGATATAGGGGCTATCAGCCCCTTCAGGATTGCATTCTTTAGCTGTTGCTCATATGGGCTATCGTTCACTTGGTCTGCTGGGATTTCTATCCCAGAGTGGTTATTGAAAATCTCCCTCATCCTAACAATGAAATTATCCACTGTTTCCTCTTCTCCTTGCATACACTGATTTATAATGGACCAGTCGGCCCGACGTACCCATCTATTTTCTATCCTTGCTATAAGAGCATTTCTCCTGACTTCGAGTGCTGCATCATCATGAGGCAACACCCTTCCCTGGTTGTTTAATCCACTCCAATCTCCCACTACATGATGCCAGTCAGGTCCCAGTACCTGTCGGATGACCTGCTCTATTTCCCTCCCATTGAGATGATAGCTAGCAATCATTCCCATGATACCATCCCTGAATTGAGCTATGTTAACTTTGGGATGTGGTATCCCTTCAATAGCTTTCTTAACATCCTCGGGGGTCCAGGGGCGATAGACCATCATAGTGTTGGGGGCTGGTACACCTCCTACATCTTGTCCTGCCCTAGGGTTGGGAACTTCAATTAATGGGAACTGTCAAGGTCACCTGTGGCCAGGAGACAGATGCACACCGTAGGGGGACAGGAGTGCACCGCAAGGTAGTGAACCCTATGGCTGACTGCTGCGGATAGGAAACTGGGTGGTTGTGGAAAGCGGGACCAGAGGAGCACAACCGGGATCCTAACAGAAGCTAGAGCCAAGATTCCCCAGGGCGCGGAGTCTAAGACCCAGCAGGTCTTCTCCAGGGCCTCTAGTGGTGAGGATGTTATGCTGCAGACTGGGACCAGGTCGCGGCCCCTGGAGTTTCCTAGCTCACGCCCCGTAGGATAAGGGGAAAAGAGGGGAAGCAGCAGCACAAGATATGAGAGAACCGAATAACAAGCTGAAGGTCAGGGGTCACGAGCAGACAGGGATAGTCGGGGACAAGCCAAATATGTAACAGAGAGACAGACGTAGCACACGGCAGGCAGGAACCCAAACACACAATGCCTAACAAACACGTTGATCAGCAAAGCAGGCTTGCAGTGCACAGGTTAATATAGTGTTCTGTGATAGGGCCTGGGGTGGAGTCTGGCTGGGAGGAGATTATAAAGGAAGCCAGGTGAAAGGGCTCAGGCCTCTAAGATGAACACATGGGAAGGAAGGTAAGCTGACAGACAAACACTACTGCATATCCATGACAGTACCCTCCCTCTTATGGGCCCTCCCCCGCCTGGGCCCAGGCTTAAAGGGAAATCTCTGATGAAACCTTCTCAACAGATGAGGTGCAGTGACATCAGATGCAGCGATCCAAGACGCCTCCTCAGGACCAAAACCTCTCCAATGCACAAGGTACTGAAGAATGCCTCTGCAGAGCCGAGAATCCAGAACTTGTCTAACCTCGTACTTAAGATTATCCTCAGAGACTGAAAACGAGGTAGGGAGATGACAAGAAGATCTATTGAGGACCAAAGGCTCTCTAGGAATAAGCAAGGGCATGAGAGGATCAACAGGAATCTGAGGAGGGTCCCCTAGACCCTTAAAGGGGAACTGGTCATCTTGCACAGGACCATCAAACTGGGCAGATGTCAGTGGAACCCTGAAGTCAGGTTGGTTAGAGGGTGACATGTCACAGGAGTCAAGCTGAATAGCTGAAAGACAAGCAGAATGTCCTGAACAAGAAAAAGTAGGAGGCTCACTGGGCATGGGCTGGACTGGCATAACTAGTACAGAGGCAGAGTGAATAGCTGAGTCAGGTGTAGCGACTACCTGAATCGCATCGCAAGACGTAGCGACTGCAGGACTTGTAGACAAGCTAGCCTGGCTGTGCGTCCAAGGGTGGTTAGGGACAGAGAAATGTAAATGGTTATGCAACCTGGAATGAATGACTGGCTCAGATTCACAGGGGGCAACCTTGGGTAGGCAGGACGAGGAACAGGAGGGACCCCAAGCCAGGATCTGTCCAGTAGTCCAGTCCACATGAGGAGAATGGAGCTGTAACCATGGGAGACCCAAAATTATAGGCGTTGAGGCCTTGGGTAAGATAAGGAAGGATATCCACTCCTGGTGGAGTGTCCCTACCGGCATCTTAACAGGGAGGGTCTGGAAGCGGATAGGTCCCCCTGGGAGAACAGTACCATCAATCGCCAAGACCACCAATGGTGTGGTGAGGGGCAAAAGAGTAAGTCTCATGGACGATGCGATTTCCCAGTCCATAAAATTACCAGCGGCTCCGGAATCCAGATATGCTGAGACCGAATGAAAAGAAGCACCAACATGAAGGAACACAGAAAGCAGAAGACGAGAAGGGGAAGGTGATATTTCTGGGTCCAATACTCCACTTTCCAGATGAAGTGGACCCGAACGTTTTTCTGGACAAAGAGAGCAAGTGTCACGAAAATGACCTTTGCCCCCACAGTAAAGACACAGACCAAGAGTTCTGCGCCTAGCACGTTCCTCGGGGGATAGCCTGGTCCGACCCAGCTGCATGGGTTCCTCAGCTGGTAGGAGATGCTCTACGGGTCGAAGAGAGGGGAGCTCAGGCTGACTAAGAACCAAGGAGTGCTGGCGTTGCTTTTCTAAGGTCCTCTCCTGAAAGCGAATATCGATCTGGTTACACAAGGAGATAACGCCGGCCAGATCAGTGGGGATGGTTCTTCCTGCTAATTCATCCTTCACTCTATCAGACAGGCCATGCAAAAAGGTTGCGACTAAGGCCTCATTGTTCCAGCTCAACTCAGCCGACAGTATGCGGAAATGAAGGGCATACTGTCCCACAGAAGCAGACTCTTGGCGGAGACGTAAAAGGGCGCTGGCCGCTGAAGAGACACGAGCCGGTTCTTCGAAGATATTCCGAAAAACTTTCAAGAAGCCAGACAGGCTAGAAACCACTGGATCATTCAGTTCCCACAGAGGGGCTGCCCAGGCTAAAGCTTCACCAGAGAGGAGGGAAATGATATAGGCTACCTTAGCCCGATCAGACAGGAAGTTTTGGGGCTGGAGCTCAAAATTAATTGTGCATTGGCTAAGGAACCCCCTGCAAGCCTTGGAGTCCCCAGAGAAACGGGACGGAGCTGGCAGTTGTAGTGAGTGTGTGGCTGCGACTGGTGCAATAGGTGCAGCCGCTGGTTGTATTTGAGGTTGCGGATTCAGGGTTCCCAAGGAGGCCTGAAGCTGCTCAAAGCGAGAAGCCAGATCCTGGAGGAATCGCATCACCTGAGTCTGATTCGATTCCTGGGTTTCAAGTCTGCAAACTATGCCCTGCAACGGATCATCCACGGGTAACGGGATGTCAGCCGGGTTCATGGCTGATCAAACTGTCAAGGTCACCTGTGGCCAGGTGACAGATGCACACCGTAGGGGGACAGGAGTGCACCGCAAGGTAGTGAACCCTATGGCTGACTGCTGCGGATAGGAAACTGGGTGGTTGTGGAAAGCGGGACCAGAGGAGCACAACCGGGATCCTAACGGAAGCTAGAGCCAAGATTCCCCAGGGCGCGGAGTCTAAGACCCAGCAGGTCTTCTCCAGGGCCTCTAGTGGTGAGGATGTTATGCTGCAGGCTGGGACCAGGTCGCGGCCCCTGGAGTTTCCTAGCTCACGCCCCATAGGATAAGGGGAAAAGAGGGGAAGCAGCAGCACAAGATATGAGAGAACCGAATAACAAGCTGAAGGTCAGGGGCCACAAGCAGACAAGGATAACGAAAAAACAAGCCGAAGGTCAAGGGTCACGAGCAGACAGGGATAGTCGGGGACAAGCCAAATATGTAACAGAGAGACAGACATAGCACACGGCAGGCAGGAACCCAAACACACAATGCCTAACAAACACGTTGATCAGCAAAGCAGGCTTGCAGTGCACAGGTTAATATAGTGTTCTGTGATAGGGCCTGGGGTGGAGTCTGGCTGGGAGGAGATTATAAAGGAAGCCAGGTGAAAGGGCTCAGGCCTCTAAGATGAACACATGGGAAGGAAGGTAAGCTGACAGACAAACACTACTGCATATCCATGACAGGAACTCTTCCTCCCCAAATTCTGTTTGTTCCCCAGCTGCGGGGGATATTAATTTACTGAGCAGGTGGGTGGGGGTCAGCTTGGGGTTTATCAGGAGTTCCGAGTTAACCTCCCTGGTGTCAGCTAACAGGTCTAAAAGTGGATCAGCCTCCTCAGGCTCGGGCCTGCTGCAGACCGGCATGACATAGGCCGTGCGCTCATGATGGGCTTTGAGCATGTTCACATGAATGGCCCTCTGCCGTCTACTCCCTTCTCCCAACCTGACCAAGTAGGTGACCTCATTCAGATGCTTGGTGATGGTGTACGGGCCTTCCCATGCTGCTTGGAGTTTGTTCTTCCGCAGGGGAAGCAGAACATACACCTGTTGGCCAACACTATAGGTCCGCTCCCTAGCATTATGGTCATACCACTGTTTCTGCCGGGCCTGGGCCCTTCCCATGTTTTCCCGCACCATTCCCACCAGCGTCTCCATTCTGTCTCGGAATTTTAGGATGTAATCCACAACAGAGACCTCTGGGTCGGCAATCTTGCCCTCCCAGTTCTCGCGGATTAGGTCCAGGGGCCCTCTTACCCTCCGTCCGTACAGAAGTTCAAATGGCGAAAAGCCTGTGGACTCCTGAGGCACCTCCCTATAAGCAAACAGCAGATGAGGCAGATATCGTTCCCAGTCCTTGCCCTGGGAGTGCACAAAGGTGCACAACATTTGTTTCAGGGTACCATTGAAACGCTCGCACAAGCCGTTGGTTTGTGGGTGATAGGCACTAGCCATGATATGCGTTATCTGTATTTGCCGACAGAGAGCTTGCATCAAGTCAGACACAAACTGAGTTTTGTAACCGTTGCTGTAAGGGGGGTCCCTTGTGGACTTCTCTGGACAGCAAGGGTCATTTTGAGAGGGGGTTTTGCTGCAGCCGTAGGAGAAACGGTTTCATCTGGGGGTGACCCAGGTGACCACGAAGGGACAGCAAACAGTGGGGGGTCACATTGCATGGAAAAAGGGTTGTTTGCCGATAGTCGGGGGGTCAGTCGAGGTGGCCTATTGCATGCCTCTGTCCCGTATGGTGGTGGGGAATGTAAGTCTGCAATAGGGTATAGGGATTTGGGAGTGGGAGTTGTGGTTAAAGGGGGAGCGGCAACTGTCAGTGGGTTTGGGGTATCTTCTAAAGGGTGTGTGGGGGCTGTTGGGTGCATTTGATTTGTTGAGTTTTGTTCAGTCAATACTTGCTGAACTAAGCTTCGGAGGACGGTCATATTATTGTCCTCCTCTTTGTCTAAAAACATAGTTTTTTTATGGTTTTCTGAATTTAACCTACGATTAGCCTCCTCAAGCCATTTTTTTGCCTGGGGAAGACCTAATTTCTTCTGTTTCCTTTTTTTCGGGCCGGCCTTATTTTTAAGCTTTCTACACAGCATTACACAACCATCCTTATTTAAGGAAGTATCAAAATCATATTTTGTTTCCCACATCTTAAGAAATTTCACATTCTCTTTGTCTAGACTACACATATACTTAGCATCTTCATTCAAACCAACAGATTTTCCATGGATCACACCCATTTTAACGTGCACACGGAGTTTTGTTTTTGTAAGGTCTTCTCACACTGACACAATACCTGCACACAGTATCTTATCACTTCTGCAGCTACTCACAAACTTTCTAGTCGTGACATATCACTTCTAGATTATTGATCTTGTGTGCTGCTATAATACTGGTGTCTTGTCTTCTTACTTAATGTTTTATTCATTTATAGGGAGAATGAACAGAATTACAAGGCGAACGTAAATTCACCTGACTGGTCAACCCCCCCTGATCAAAACATTAATATTTCAGTAAACTGTAGGGAGCATGAACAGAATTACAAAAGAGACTTAATTTCTCTCGACTGTTGTTCCCACACTTTATCAAAACATTAATATTTGTTGATTCAACTGTATTTATAAATGCCTGTACAGGTTTTTTACACAACATACGAGGCTGGCTGAGCGCAAGGGCTCGTCAAATTACCTCTATTTGTTACCTGGAAATCTATCAGGCCATACCTTTGTATTAACAGGGGTTCATGTTTTTGATGTAGGAATATTTATGTGTCCCCCACGGGAATTCCTGCAGTTTACAAGGCTGTCAGGACCTAGGTCCTTTGTCGACAAATTTCCTTTATCTGCACCCGGGTATTAGAATGGGACCATACTCCAATATCAAAGGGATTTAAACTACGGACGTATCTACTTATATTCCCTCAACTCGGATAAAGCAAAACATATACACAACAGATAAACATTCAATTCATCTCTATATTATATGTATTTAACAAAAACCCCTAATTCATTAAATCCCTAATCACATTTAGGCCTAAAGGTATAATATAATAAATGAAAATATCTTACCTTGCCCCGAGAGCGGTCTCTTGTGCTGATCCGGTAAGTCGCTGCCCGGGAGGCACTAGTTCAGTGAGCCGGCCTCTGTTAACGTCAAATTTAAGACGGAGGACTTACAGTTTTTTGCCGTACGGACATCGGTTCACTGGGTTGTTGGCTAGTGCTTTCCAGGAATTTGGACTTCCGGTCCGAAGGACCAAAATGTCACAGAAATTTCGGACCGACTCTCGTTACAAGTCAAGATTTTTTATTGCATATGCAGAGAAAATGGTTAAAGTATATTTGCGGCTTCAGAGATCCATTTTCTGCCTGTCATAGATTTACATTCTGCTTTTATAACCCTTAAACCTTCCCCTTTCCTGCTCGTAACGTCCTGATCATGTGTATAATTTCAACCTTTATTCTGACGTTTTAGCAGGAAAGAGGGAAATATCCTTTTTCAGCCTACACCTTATGACAGGATATTTCATACAATGGACACATAAATTATCTCATACAATGGACACATAAATTATTTCATGGTTCACAGCCCATGTTTGGCAGATGTAAGCAAAATACAGTTTTACTATAAGTCAGCACATCTTTTGCACAAATAGAATATGGTCATATGACTTATTCCAGTAATTAGGACTATTAGAGCTATTCAGCATATTTATGTATAATAGAGTTATATAAAACAAACATTTTAACTTTAGAAGATTAATATGCATCTTGATAGTTGACATATAAAGTATAATTTTAAATTTATCTAACAATAGATAGATAGATAGATAGATACTGTAGATAGATAGGTAGATAGATAGAGAGAGATAGATACTGTAGATAGATAGATAAATACTGTAGATAGATAGATAGAGAGATAGATACTGTAGATAGATAGACACTGTAGATAGATAGATAGAGAGATACTGTAGATAGATAGATAGATAGATAGATAGATAGATAGATAGATAGATAGAGAGATACTGTAGATAGATAGATACTGTAGATAGATAGATAGATAGATAGAGAGATACTGTAGATAGATAGATACTGTAGATAGATAGATAGAGAGATAGATAGATAGATAGATAGATAGATAGATAGATAGATAGATAGATAGATACTGTAGATAGATAGGTAGATAGATGCTGTAGATAGATGAATAGATAGATAAACATTTCAATATATTATGAATAATAACGGAAACCAATTCTTATTGCGGCTTATGGGGTGTTACTCATAATGAAATCCAGCTTTTCACGCTTTCCTCTTATATTAAATGAGAAAACATAATCCAGTTCCCCTCCTTAATGAACACAAGACAGCAGCAAATTATCCCTGTAATTCTGGCACTTAGAAAGCTCGGAGCTGAGCCTCGGTGCGGGTTATAAACTAGAACTGTCTTATTACCTTTTTATTGTGCCATTTCCTTTTATTACCCAAACCATTTCAGGAACACGTTACGGATACTTTATTTTTAACTAGGAAAATGAAAAGCACATTCGATGTGCTTTAATTACCTGTGTGCTGTTAAATGGAAAGCCTTTAAAGGATATTAACATTTTTCCATTTATTGTCCTGTTTATTTTTATTTATTTATCTTTTCTTTTTTTTTTTTTTCATATGTATATTACCAGGTGTGTTCCTGTGGATTTATAGCTACTTTGTACACTCTGCTGACAAATAATTACACAAGGCGTTTAATAAACAATAAGCAAAGCTCACTTCAGATAGTAAACAGGGAAGAAGGGATTTATTTTGGGGTGGGGCTGTCTAAAATGTTAGTGGCTAATTAGCGACCATAAGCAGCTTAATGCGGAGTCCCCCCCCCAGCAAAAAAATGAAAGTCAGCAGCTACTCATACTGTAGCTGCTGACTTTCAATATTAGGACACTTACCTGTCCTGGAATCCAGAGATGTCGACACCCCATCCCAGTGGCGGCTGGTGCTCAATATTTTGTGGGGGGGCAGCAAACAACCCCCCCCCCCTCGCACCACCGCTACCCCCCCCACACCCCTGCAGGAGACAGACAGGAAGGCGGCCTTACCTTAGGAGATGATGAGGATCGAGGACGAGAGGTAAGGCTGCTGCTCCTCGCTTCAGCCAAGGGAAGAGCTGAGGCTTCTCCTCCCAGCTGAACAGACATTGCTTCTCCTCTGGGCCGGACAGGAAGTGGGTCCTGAGACCCGATTGGCCGGGAGACCCTGATTGTCCCTGACCCACTTCCTGATTGGCTGAGAGGAGAATCAGGGAAGACAATAGCAAATATTAATTTGCTATTGTCACACAAGTGGGTGGGATCAGGGCGCAGTGCTCTGTGCCCCGAGCCCACCCTTTTTTGAAGCCAATTAGAGCCTAAAGCCTCATACACACGTGTGTACGAGGCTTTCAGGTTTCTCGTCATGAAAACTGGGAAGAATATTGACGAGAAAAATAGAGAACCTGCTAGCCTACTACACACGGCCGAGAATCTCGTCGGGAAAAAACCCGTCGTTTTTCCTGACGAGATTCTTGACAAGAATCTTGACAAGAATCTTGTCCCGGCCGAGTTTCAAAACCGTTCTTTTGAATGGCACGAACGCGGTGATGTCATCGACTACGACGAGCATGCGCTTGTCACATTCAATGCCGTCGCCGCCATCTTGCTACACCCTACCTATGCCTAGGAAGCTACCGCGCATGCGTCAAAGTCATTTCGAGCATGTGTGGGTTTCCACGGCGACAGGTAAGTATACACATGCTCGGGTTTCTCGTCGGGAAACAGGCCGACAAGAATCCCGGCGAGAAAATAGAGAGCAGGTTCTCTATTTTTCTCGTCGAGATTCTGGGCAGTTTTCTTGACGAGAAACCTAAAAGCCTCGTACACACGGCCGATTTACTCAGCAAGAAAGCTCTCCCAGCAGTTTTCGATGACGTCACCACGTTCGTGCCATTCAAAAGAACGGCGGTTCTTTTGAATCGTACGTGTGTACACTCGGCCGGGACAAGATACTTGTCAAGAATCTCGTCAGGAAAAACAACGTTTTTTTTCCTGATGAGATTCTCGGTTGTGTGAACTAGGCTTCAGGCTCTAATCATGTGCTTCCAAAAAAAAAAAAAATATTGAAATCCATACGTCCGGCGCCCTGCATGTAGATTAAGGGCCATGCGCATGGATTGGAGGGGCGACGACCCTGCTCCCCTTATGGACAGGCCGCCCCTGCCCCAGCCAATGATTCCATCTGCTTTTGGTTTCTGCCGCAGACATTCGTGGTAAGCGAAGCCTACTGAAAATGCGCAAAGCACACTGCGCTTTCTGGCAGCGGGGAAGGAGGAGGGGGGCCAAACTTCCAAGTGGGGACGGGTACCTGTTTTTGCTCCCGCCCCCCCACCAAAAGGTGCCAAAATGTGTCACCAGAGGGGGGAAGGGGTAGATAAGCGGAGTCTCCAGTTTTGGGTGGAACTCTGCTTTAAGGCAGAGACCTTTTAATGAAGCCCAGCCTTCTAGCAGTGACATATACAGTATTTTGCAGAAGTCTGGCAGGTCAGGGTACTGATAAATTGTCAGCATAAAGCAGGGAATTTTAATTGAGTGCTAGCTCATAAAAAAGATTTAACAAGCCTTAAAGGGTAACTCCACTTTTATTGAGAAAGAAACATTCCCCTCTGTGTGATCTATGTATAGTGGAGGGATTTTAACAAGCTTTGTTGCAGATTCCTACCTTTTTTTATTCTGAAGAAATCACTGTGTGGGTGTCTGTGTCCATGTTCAGAGAAAGTCTAATGAGAGTGGTTTCATAATTATCAATTAGCTGCTGCGCTTGCAGGACTCTAATGAGGAAAGTGGCAGAGTCTGCATCCCTTTAGATGTGATTTCACCAAAAATGACATTTTGTTGCAGGGGATGCCCAAAATCTGACTTAAATTTAGTTTAGACTTCTAGGAAAATCAGTAAGGACATCACACAAACAGGATATGTTTTACCTACCCTATCTAGTTACCTACCTAGGAGGGTGCTACATCTACAAAAGAGCAACAGTACTCCCTGCAAGTATCACAGAGCCAGTGACATTATCAGTGCTTAAAGGGACATTTTCCTGAGTTCTCCCAGATAACAATCGGGCCCCAAGGAGCTGGCCAGCATAAGAGAGTAAGTATATTACAGACTGTTAAACAGTTAAAGTGGTGCAAGTCTCCTTAAATTGGCTCTTCTGGGGGCAGGGCGATGATGTCAGTGAAATTTATTTGGCCACACCCACTGTTCACTGCGGGACGCTATGCTCATTGCAGTACTATTGTCCTCGGGGCACACAAAGGTGTCCCAGGCCGCTAAAGTGTAATAAGGTACTTTTACTAAGGCCTGGCTGAAACCAGAGTCATGCCCCGTACACACGACCAGTTTTCCCGTCGGAAAAAAAACCAATGGTTTTCCCAACATGATTCCTCTCAAGCCTGCCTTGCATACACACGGTCACACAAAAGACCGGTGAACTTTTGTCTGCCAAGAACGCAGTGACGTAAAAGGCTACGACGAGCCGACAAAATAAAGTTCTATGCTTCCGAGCATGTGTCGAATTGTTTCCGGTTTTTTATTCCGCCAGGATTTTTTCCTGACTGGAAAAAAGTGATCCTGCTCTCTTTTTTTTTTTTCAGCAGTTTTCCCCGTCGGAAAAAACTGCGAGGGAGCATACACACGGCCGGGATTCCCGGCCAAAAGCTCTCATCGGAAAAAAACGGTCGTGTGTACTAGGCATAAGGCCTAACTATGTGCTAGATGAACCTGAAGAATTGTGCTGGAGGGAAAAGGAGAGATAGTCTGCAGCAAGTGTTGTGCAGAAGGAAAATATCTAAATTGTCCCAAAACCATGCAAGAATCTTTTCCCTGGGCATCCCATGAATTCCTTAACCCCATCCAGGGGAGGGCCGGGCCAGGGGGCAGGGTGGCAATTGCCTCCCAGGCCGCCCTAACTTATGTTTAAAATGGCCGGCAGCCGCTGCCCGCTACCATTTTCTTTTTATTCTGGTCTAGAAAGTCGGGCCAGGGGCACAGCCATGGCGGCCTACCACTAGCTGTTGCATTCCGGGAGTTGTAGTCCGCACTCAAGCTTCTGGTGGGTGGAAAACACAGCAGCGCAGAGGAAACTACAACTCCCTTGGACCGGATTCTTGGAAGCAGGCAGAGGCAGGGCGTGCCAGGGAGTCGGGCTGCAGGGCTGGGCGCTGGCTGCAACTTGACCCCAGGATCAGGAGTGTTACCCCCACAGGAAAACGTGGCGTGAAAGGACTTGCTGAGCTGAGATCGCTGAGGTGAGAGACCCTGACACCCCTAGCTGACCCCCCATCTCCCCCCATACACCCCATGTAACCTGCCCCAGTGATCAGGCTGCATTGATGGGCACTGGAGTTGGCTGCACTGATGGGCACTGGTGAGGCTGCATTGAAAAACCAGGTGGGCCATGGATGGTGAGCTAATTCGGCAGTTCAATGGGCCACTTGACTGGACTTGCCCCCCAGGCCTAAGGCCGCCAGCCCTCCCCTGACCCCATCCAAGTTCTAATCCCTCAATAAAATACAAAAACAAAGCTGATGGACTTGCTCATTGTCTTGGAGTGTCTGGAAGTGAATGTCGGGCTGGGCTGGACAGGTTGACAGGTGGGCCACAATCACTCAGCAGCTCCTACAGGGGTACCGCTACATGTGATTGCTATAGTTTAACTGTTTGCTGTATCGTGTTGTTTCATATCCCTTCTGCGAACGGGGCACTGCATATACATCTGAGTGCTTGGTGCTATTTCCAGTGTCGTGGGCACCGGTACAGGGGACCCAATACTTCCCCTTTTGGGTTGACCGCTACATACAGCAAGTGAATTAGTGACATTACATCTCCTAGGCGATCTGTGTGTCTGATTTATATCAACCCCATAAAAAAAAACTCTATCCCCATGCATGAAAACGTGTGCGCAGGTGGCACCCATATATTAAAACACCAATTGCACCACATCAGACAGAGTAATAATTCTAGGGTCATCTAGAGTTAAAGTGATTCTAATGGCAGAATGTTTTTTTACCTTACCATTCAATGCAATAAAGTGGATGTAAACCCACTGTCAGGTATTTTAAATCATTGACATAAGTTCAATCTATAAGGCCCCGTTTACAACTATGCGAATTGGTTGCTGCTTACACCACATCCAATTCACATAACATTAAAAAATACATTCTTTTCAATGAGGCTGGTTCACATATGTGCGGTGCATTCGCACTGCGCATTACCAAAAAAAACACGTGCGTCTTCTAGACATTGCGGTGCGGCTCAGGTGCGAATTCAGGTCCATTATCTTCTATGGGCACGCATCTGATTCGCAGATGTCTTCCGTTCTGAACAGGACTTTTTTCAATGCTCACTACACTCCCCCCCCCCCTCTCCCAGGTCAACAAGTTTGCATGTTGCACCGCACACAAAACGCTGAACAGTTCTCTTATCTCCTTAACAGATAACAGAGCTGGAATTCGCACCGCACAAGTGTGAACCCAGCCTCAGGCTATACATTAGAGTTGCTACCTCATCCCTTTAAACCCGAACACATATGAATTACACAGGTTCTGAGGCTAATTTAATGCAGATAAGGCACCAAGTGAGTTTATTTACCAGCTTAATCAGCCACAGAACCTGTGTAATTAATATGTGTTCGGGTTTAAAGGGATGAGTTGAGGTGGCAAGTGCAACCCTACTATACATGCCTCCTGCATGTATCCTTATATGTAAAAACTCACCCCCTCAGCAGCCAGGACCCCTGCAACATCGCCAAATTTGTGAGCGTTTTTTTTTTCGGCATTCGGTGGGCGGTGTTGTGACGTCAGAGGACTCCTCCGCCCACCACTACACTGCCCTGGCCAGCCAGCGTTGTGAGGACGAGCCTCGCGCCTGGTGACACTGCCGTGCATGTGCATACCTCCCAACTTTGTAAAGTCCCTTTCTGATGTCCCCTCTCCCCTGCTTGTTGAGCAGGGGGGGGTGCGGGACATTGGCAAAAAAAAACGGGACTTGCCACAGAAGTTGTTGAGCGGGGGGGAGGTTGATGGTTGATGGGTGATGGTTGCCGCTGGAACATTTAAAAAAAGAAAAAGGACTTGCAAAAAAAATTTTTTTAAGGGGGGGGTTTGGGGCGCGGCGGGGGGCCGCCGATCTGGGGGGGAATACTAGTGCGCCGATCGCGGGGGGGGGCTCTTACCTTCTGCTGCTGCTCCTCTTCTTTTCTTCATGTTTCTAGCTGTGCGGGAAACATGATAGTCTCACGGGAGTGCGGGAAGGAGGAGCCTCTGCAGGTAAAACCCGCACAATCCGTGCCAGTTGGGAGGTATGCATGTGCAGGAGTGACAGAGCACGTTCTGTGAAGAAGCAGAGTGCGCTCACGGCCCTCTGTCACTTCTGCACAGTGCACACATGTGAATGTCCAGTGACAGTCGGATGATCGGTGCGGGGGACAGCTGTGAACACCATCCCCCATGCATGGCTTTTCATCAGCCGCTTCTCCTTCTCTCACTCCCGCGGCTTTCACCTGAAAAGCCATGCATGGGGGATGTTGATCACAGCTGTCCCTGCTGCACCGATCATCCCCGACTGTCCTCCGTGTCTGCCTCCTCCAGCGCCCCCCTTCTTCTTCTCTGGCCCCCTCCTCATCCACCCGTTGTGTCCTCCCCTCCACCCCCCCCCTCGTGCCCCGCCGGCTTCCCTCTCCTCTCCCGTGGGCTGCGAGGGGGGGGGTGGAATCTGTCAGGATGGAGAGCGGAGAAAGAAGCCAATTACCTGGCGGTTTCTTTTCTGAATGGGACACAGAGCGTTCGTTACCGATCGCTCTGTGTCCTGTGATAACTGAGCAAAGTAACCTGTGTGTTACTCTGCTTCAGTTTATGAATCACCAAAGCCCCCAACAGGGCTGATAAAAAAAACAAAGGAGGGGAGGGGAGGAGGATGTGAATTGTGAACTTTTTACACAGGATGTTCCTGTACAGGCTAGTGCACAAGATATGTAAATAACCTGTCACTCACAGCAAGGGGGAGGATTTGACAAGTTTTCTCCTGTTTGTCAAGATTTATCTCACTGAACAATAAAAGAGGATTGCTCCGAGCTGGATTAACTCTGTGTGGCAAGACTGGGCACAGATGATAGGAAATCTTATATCCTACATTGTAACATCAAAAACAATTTTATTTGGGGGGGTATACATTCACTTTAAGATAAAAATCCTTCTGGGAGCAGATTCCCCCCCCCAGTCCCCCCTTATGCCGCGTACAAGCGCTGGGAATTTCCGACAACAAATGTTCGATGGGAGCTTTTGGTCGGAATTTCCGACCGTGTGTAGGCTCCATCGGACATTTTTTGTCGGAATTTCCGTCAACAAAAATTTGAGAGCTGGTTCTCAAATTTTCCGACAACAAAATCCGTTCTCGTAAATTCCGAGCGTGAGTAGACAATTCCGATGCACAAAATTCCACGCATGCTCTGAATCAAGTACGAGACGGAAGCGCTCGGTCTGGTAAAACTAGCGTTCGTAATGGAGATAGCACATTCGTCACGCTGTAACGGACTGAAAAGCACGAGGCTGAAAAGCGCAAATCGTCTCTCATCAAACTTCTACTAACACGAGATTAGCAGAAGGAGCCCAAAGGGTGGCACACTTGGTATGGAACTTTCGTTTTTTTGTGTCGTCGTACGTGCTGTACGTGACCGCGTTCTTGACGTTCGCAATTTCCGACAACATTTGTGCGACTGTGTGTATGCAAGACAATTTTTAAGCCAACATCCGTCGCAAATTTATCCATGGTTTTGTTGTCGGAATGTCCGATCGTGTGTATGCGGCATTATACTTACCTGAGCCCCATTTCGATCCATAAATGTGCATAAGAGCAGCGGGTCTCTCTCTCCTGATTGGCTCACAGATCAGTGGGAGCCATTGGCTCCTGCTGCTGTTGAACACACAGCTAGTGAGCCAATGGGAAAGAGTGGGGGGCAGGGCCAAGCCGCACTCTGTGTCTGAATGGACCATGTCCATTCACAGGAATGCGGCTTGGGAGCAAGTCTGCTTGAGTGCCCCCATAGCAAGAGGCTAGCCATTGGGGGCACTCGGTAGGGGGGATTAACCAGGACCGCCAGCGGGGGCCCTGAAAAGAAGAGGAATAGGACTGCTCTGTACATAGTTACATAGTTGATAAGGTTGAATAAAGACTACAGTCCATCCAGGTGAACCAGTGTAGGTGTGTGTGTGTAGAGAAGAAAAATAAAAAAAAATTCACATATTCCCATGTATTGTTTTCGCTAAGATGCCCATCCCAGTGTTTGTACAAAACCATTGCACGGGGGAGGTAAGTACAACATGTATAACATGTTTTTTTTTTATTACAACCTTTAGAATCACTGTATGACCTTATGACCTGTAAGGGCTTTTAAAGTGGAAGTAAAGTCAAAACCTAACTAACTCTAAACCTATTTCCACCCACATTCCAAGTCTAATCTATCTAGCCCTGCAAAGCAAAAATTGTGATACTTACCTGCTCTGCAGCCGCTCAACAATGGGAAAGAAATCTACAAATTAACTTAGCGCGAACGCAAAAAAGATAGAATTTTGTTATTGGCTCATAAGGCCTCAGTAGCGAGCAGATATCAAAAAGGAGGATCTAAACTCCTTACAAGATGGTACCAAACTCCATCAGTACTACATCGTAGGTTTTCTCAAACCCCAGATGTCTGTTGGCTTTGTCGGGAGTCAGAGGCAGGGCCGTCTTTAACACAGGGCAAAAGGGGCAGCTGCCCTGGGCCCAGTCATTGTTGTGGGGCCCAAGGCAGTATCCCCCAGTATTGTCATGTGTGGTTTCCTTTGTGTTTTGCTTAGACTTTCCCCTATAGTGCTGCTTACTACAAACTAAGCATTAACCCCTTGTCTACCAAGGTACATTATTAAGTGTCCTGGTATACATGGCGTTAAACAAGTTCATGGCTGTCCGGTGAGTTCTGCTGTGGGTGCAGGCTGGGTGAGAGTCTGTCTTGCAACTAAGAAGCAAGAAAATACCCTGACTGCTGCACACCATCCAAAGCTGTCTGTTATGTGAGTGATAGAAGCCTCAGCCAGCTCCATCCAAGCCATGCCACCAACGCGTTTTACCCTGCACCTCTTGGTTCTTAAGCCATAATTCTTGATTAACTCTAAATTGAAAAGCTGTGAAGGCTTTTCAAATGTCACCTAACGAGTATTTTGGCTACCATTGTTTTTTTGTTTTTTGTTTTTTGCGATTTCACTGGCGTAACCAGTTTAAAGGCTTGACATGTTTTGTATTTATTTATTCAACACAGTTTGCGTTTGTTTGCACTAAAATTCATTTTGGTGTATTTTTTTTTCTGGAAATATGCATTTGATAAACAGTAGCTCTGTCACGTACGTGGTGGAGTTTTAGCTGCAGGGGGGCTTCTCTTGCACCTCTTGTCCAACACCCTTGGTAGTGATGACAGGAGGTGTGAGGCTACAGAGTGGCACAAGGGCTGGTGTAGCTGGTAACTCCAGCTGGTGTTTGCAGGAAGTAGATGATCGTAGATTACCAGGCAGAAACCAGGAACTGGAACACGGTGACACTTGATTGGTAGACCGGAGTGTAGCCAGGACACAAGTCAATAGGTCATCAACAGCCAGGCAGCGAGGTACAGGAACATCAGGCAGAGACAGAGTCAGGACACAAGCTGGGATTGGTACACAGCCAGGTAGCGAGGTACAGGAACATCTGACAGAGACAGAGTCAGGACACAAGCCGGGATTGGTACACAGCTGGGCAGCGAGGTACAGGAACATCAGGCAGAGACAGAGTCAGGACATAAGCTGGGATTGGTACACAGCCAGGCAGCGAGGTACAGGAACATCAGGCAGAGACAGAGTCAGGACACAAGCTGGGATTGGTACATAGTCAGGCAGCGAGGTACAAGAACATCAGGCAGAGACAGTCAGGACACAAGCCGGGATGGTACACAGCCGGGCAGTGAGGTACAGGAACATCAGGCAGAGACAGTCAGGACACAAGCCGGGATAGGTACAGAGCCGGGCAGCGAGGTACAGGAACATCCAGCAGAAACAGAGTCTGGACAGAAGCCGGGATTTGTACATAGCCGGACAGCGAGGTACAGGAACATGAGGCAGAGATAGAGTCAGGACACAAGCCGGGATAGGTACACAGCCGGGCAGCGAGGTACAGGAACATCCGGCAGAGACAGAGTCAGGACACAAGCCGGGATTGGTACACAGCCGGGCAGCGAGGTACAGGAAAGTCAGGCAGAGATAGAGTCAGGACACAAGCCGGATTGGTACACAGCCAGGCAGCGAGGTACAGGAACATCAGGCAGAGACAGTCAGGACACAAGCCGGGATAGGTACACAGCCGGGCAGCGAGGTACAGGAACATCCGGCAGAGACAGAGTCAGGACACAAGCCGGGATTGGTACACAGCCGGGCAGCGAGGTACAGGAAAATCAGGCAGAGATAGAGTCAGGACACAAGCCGGGATTGGTACACAACCAGGCAGCGAGGTACAGGAACATCCGGCAGAGACAGAGTCAGGACACAAGCCGGGATTGGTACACAGCCAGGCAGCGAGGTACAGGAAAATCAGGCAGAGATAGAGTCAGGACACAAGCCTGGATAGGTACACAGCCAGGCAGCGAGGTACAGGAAAATCAGGCAGAGACAGAGTCAAGACACAAGCCGGGATTGGTACACAGCTGGGCAGCGAGGTACAGGAACATCCGGCAGAGACAGAGTCAGGACACAAGCCGGGATTGGTACACAGCCGGGCAGCGAGGTACAGGACAATCAGGCAGAGATAGAGTCAGGACACAAGCCGGGATTGGTACACAACCAGGCAGCGAGGTACAGGAACATCAGGCAGAGACAGAGTCAGGACACAAGCCGGGATTGGTACACAGCCAGGCAGCGAGGTACAGGAAAATCAGGCAGAGATAGAGTCAGGACACAAGCCGGGATTGGTACACAGCCAGGCAGCGAGGTACAGGAAAATCAGGCAGAGACAGAGTCAAGACACAAGCCGGGATTGGTACACAGCTGGGCAGCGAGGTATAGAAACATCAGGCAGAGACAGACTCAGGACACAAGCCAGGATTGGTACACAGCCAGGCAGCGAGGTACAGGAACATCAGGCAGAGACAGAGTCAGGTCACAAGCCGGGATTGGTACACAGTCAGGCAGCGAGGTACAGGAACATCAGGCAGAGACAGAGTCAGGACACAAGCTGGGATTGGTACACAGCCAGGCAGCCAGGACCCGGAGCATCAGCAGACACAGAGTCAATACACAAGCTGGGATTGGTACATAGCCAGACAGCGAGGTACAGGAACATCAGGCAGAGACAGAGTCAGGACACAAGCCGGAATTGTTACACAGCCGGGCAGCAAGGTATAGGAACATTAGGCAGAGACCGAGTCAGGACATAAGCTGGGATTGGAACATAGCCAGGCAGTGAGGTACAGGAACATCAGGCAGAGACAGAGTCAGGACACAAGCTGGGATTGGTACACAGCCAGGCAGCCAGGACCTGGAACATCAGCAGACACAGTCAATACACAAGCTGGGATTGGTACATAGCCGGGCAGCGAGGTACAGGAACATCAGGCAGAGCCAGAGTCAGGACACAAGCCGGGATTGTTACACAGCCAGGCAGCAAGGAACAGGAACATCAGACAGACAGACTCAGGACACAAGCCGGGATTGGTACATAGCCGGGCAGCGAGGTACAGGAACGCAAGACAGAAGCAGGATCAGAATACAAGCAGAGGTCACAGCAGGCAGGCAGAAATCCAAGGACAGATCAGGGGCAAGCCGGGTCGTACACAGATAAGCAGGTATGGCAGGTCAAGGCTCAGGTAAAGCAGGAACTAGCTGAAAACTACTCAGCAATCCATCCATGTCAGAGTCCAGCTTAAGTAGAACGTTTGGCGCCAGTGCTCGTACGTGTATGCGTGCACCTGTTTTCTCTGCGTGCTAATATGTTGGTGCGAGTGTGACAATACCTGTTTTGCATTGAGTTTTGCTCAAACTTATGAGCATGCACATAAGTATGAGCATGAGCCAGTCTTCTCGCTCCAACATGTACTGAGCGTCTTACAAGTGCAACTGCCACCATTTTATTCTAGAGGTACCCTGCTTTTTTCACGGTTTAAAGTAATTTTCAACAAAACATACAGATTTTAACATGTGTTCGAAAAATCAAAAAATTGCCCCAGTGGACAGGTGGTTAAGGTATGCAGTATGGAATGAGAAGGATAAGTATGGAGTATTAGTATGGAGACCAGATGATGATGAGATGACTATGGAGATGAGATGATGAGATAAGATGACTATGGAGATGAGATGGATGAGCATGGAGTATGAGTATAGAGATGAGATATTGATGATGAGATGAGATGACTATGGAGATGAGATAGATGACGTATGGAGAATTTACCAGTGTATTGAGGTTTAGTGGAACATTTTGTAACCCTCCATTTCTTTCCATGCATTTCATGAACACAGTCCAGTGACAAACATTTCTATTGAATTGCGTATCCAAGTCCTGAATAACAAGTCGCGTGTTTCTTTTGTTATACTGGAACAGAAAATTGTGAAAAACCCATTTATAAATTCCAAGGTAAGGTTGCCAGCAAAATATTAGCCTTTCCTTATATAGACACAATCGTATGTACAAACATATATGATGCAGCATTTTTCATTCCATGTTTATGCTGTTGACGTGTTTGCTTGGAGGTGAGCTATGTGAACGTCCATAATTGTTTTTCCCCTGCACAGTAAACACAAAGGCATCCTTTATCTTCATAATGTTTGAGTTAACGCCATATTTTTCAGGTTGTGGAGGTCTTCTTTTTAACTTGTACAATTTTCGTCTCATTATTAATCCATCGATCGATGTTGCCAGTCAGCGAGGTTACCACATAGATGTCCTTGCCAACTCTCGTTGTGTTTTCTTATTGGGTTCGTGACCCTGCAAAGCTTCGGCAATGCTATCGGTTTCATTAAAGTTAAAATCTATATTGAGCTAGATTATTCATGGGCAGACAAGTCTTAATGTGGATTTGGGACTTCTAACAACAACATAAAAAAATGCCATTAAACTGACTGTCGCCAATTGCAACCATTTACCGGTGACTGCTTGGCGTCAATGTCAAGGTCATGACCCATCGTTACTGCAGATTGTTGTTCTTCTGGATGACAGAAGTGACTATTGTGGTGGGCAAAAAGAGTCTTCCATCCATCATTTGTCAACATGAATTAAAGAGGAACATACCTGTATCTGAGCACCACAAACTGAGAACACGATATAAATTCCTTTTTATTATTCAAAGCAAACTTCCTCATCCATCCATGTCTCAATGCTTAGTTTTTTTGGATAAATCACTTTGAAAAACACCTCCCTAGCAAGTTGAGTTGATTTCCATCTTGAGTAAGGTCAGATGATTCATATAGCATTATGTAGCGATACCCACGAAGGAGCTGCTGGATTAATTTTGGGTCCTGCCGTTACCCCACACTTCACCGTCCCAAAACTTAAGAGTCTATGTTAGTAGTTTTGAAAAAGGTGATTGCCAGTCATTTCAGTCTTTTTCTCAATTTGCTTTATTACACAACTTCAGATAGGGGATAGAGGGTTAGGGGAAGTTCAGATACCTTGGTTTCTTTCAGATCACTAGTGCGATTTCTGAATCCAGATGACACAGCTTTCTGCCTCTGGTTCTTGCGACTACCGGATAGGCCTCTCACACCGACCTAGCAGCTGGTATGAAGCACGGACAAAGTCTCTGCCACAGACTTGAGTAATAACGAATGAAGTCTCTGCGACAGACTTGAGTAATAATGGACAATGTCTGCCACAGACTTGAGTGACAACGAACAACGTCTCTGCCACAGACTTGAGTGATAACGAATGAAGTCTCTGCGACAGACTTGAGTAATAATGGACAATGTCTGCCACAGACTTGAGTGACAACGAACAACGTCTCTGCCACAGACTTGAGTGATAACGAACAAAGTCTCTGCCACAGACATGAGTGATAACGAACAAAGTCTCTGCCACAGACTTTAGCAATAAGTGGAAACTCCTGGATAATCCCCTGCCACAGGATTGTTAGCCAGTAGTCAGTTAGTTAGGTCAGCTGCACAGTACCTGAACCTTTAAGCCATCCGGCAGTACTGTGAGGTAGGTTACTTGGGTGCATCTTTTAAACGAGTCACCAGGCCCTTCCTGAGATACCAGCCATCAGCTTGGTCCTCTCCATTAGGGTCCTCCCCTGGAATATTCTCCGCTTGAGTGGCTTCTTCCCGCAGGACAGACAGCACAGGATCACCTTTCGTTAAGTAGGCCCCAGACAGGCTTCTGGGCCTACTTATAGCAAACACAGCAGCATAGCCTCCGGCCTGGAGGGCCATGAGGCGAGACAAACCCCCGGAGCACATGGCACTGCCCCTTAAATATCCTTCTCCCAGCATGCCCAGCTACAAAGAAGCTCCTGATTGGGCTGTTTTCTAGGAGGAAGAATATCCAATACACTTCAGCTGGCTGTATTTCTCACACTGGCCTGTGACAACAGTGACACCTACTGGCAACAGTGGGAAATACAGCCAAAGCTGGAACAGAACCAACAATTTACATAATCAACTCTGAGCTACTTACAGCTCAGATAACCCCTAAATTTACACATAGCGCCTACTTGAAAAGTAGCAGGGCGCTACAGTTAACTTCTTAAAGTCCATCTACCCTTAGCTCAGGCAAGCAGGCAGGGGGGTGTTTAAGTGACAAAATCTGCACTGTGCTTTAAGAAAAATTATAGGCAGCTGACACAAAAGGTAGTACAGCAGACCTAAATAAACAAATAAATGAATAGTGTAGCGCCCAAAATGATTAAAATAAATGTTAAATGATGAACTTATTGCTAAAATGAAAAAAAGTGTGACGAACTCAAAAATTATTTCAAGTCAATAAATCTTGATCAGAAAATGTCCAAAAACTATCAGTGCATGGTGTAGTCTACAAGTATATAAAGAAATTTTAAAAAGTAGGATCTAATGCCGTCACTCCAATGAACGTGAAGATGTTGCTCAAACTGTGTCCAAATAGCTGACCACCACCAATAAGTGAATTACAAACTCACCGGAACAAATCGCTGCCATTACAGCAGCATGCGTGCCTTTTAGCATTCATGGAAATCTTCCAGGATGTGTAGCAGTGATTAGTTCACACTGGCGTCTCTCAGCGATATCCAAATAAGGATAAATAAAGCTTGCCAGGAGCCCAGCAGTGGGGTCTCCAGCTTTCATATTTAGGGGGGGCACATGGGGGGACAGGGACAAAAGTAGGGGGGCCAAATATAAAATGCAAATATATATATATATATCCTGGGGCCCTTTACTACGATCCCACAATGGGCCCTTTCACATGTTCTGCAGTGAGCTCCCTTCCTCCTATACTGGGGCCCCCCAGGGTGGCAGAAAACAAGAGATATATGTCACCAGCACACCAAGAAAATATAAGGGTCCAAAGCAGTGGGAGAACTATCAGAGTTTCAAAGGTTGTCTCGCCACCGGGCCCCGGTGTTCTGCCACTGTGGGGTTCCCCAGCTGTCCTGTCCCTGCTATTGACAGCGCCGTTCTGGCATCTGTCTCCTTGGCAGCGACGGCAGTCTATTAGGACTTTGTGCTGGTGACATTATGGGTGCATGTAGGGGAAGGCTGGCACTATTGGTTATAGAGAGCTGAGCCCCCAGCTGGTCACCTAGCAGCAGTAATGCTGTATAACCTTCTCTGTTTACATATTGATCGGGATGTGATCCCGGTGATGCTCCCAGTCAGATCTAATAAACACAGTATTTATTAGCAACAAGAGTACAACCACATATATATAATCAACCGTATGTTCAGCAGGCATGTGGGCTCTATACCTGTAAAGTGTGGGCTTTGATCAATAAAATCACTGATATTTAACACTAGGATTTGACTAGGAGCATCATCTGGATTGCATCCCGATCAGCATGTCAGAGAAGGCTCCACTGCTGCTAAGCAACCTGCAGGGAGCTCAACTGTCTACAACCAATAGAGATGGGCTCGGGTGTGTTTGAAATCCCACATGCCCGATCTCCCGCCAGGAAGCCGACACTCTACAGTGCTAATCACAGCCAGTGAGACATTTCCTGATCTGTGCAGCTGCGGACCGGGAAATGTCTCACTGCCTGTGATTAGCGCTGTGCAGTGTGGGCTTCCTGGCAGGCTCTGGCATGTGGAATTTTGAACATGCCCAGCCCATCTTTAACAACAAATTGTGCTGGCCCTCCTGTACATCAGCCCCATAAAGTAACCAGCACTGGGTTCCAATGTGCTGCCGCCGCTACCATGGAGACAGAGACCAGCGCTGTGAATAGCCGGGACAGGACAGCAACTCTGGTTGTTCCAGCACTGGTCCACACTGGGAACATTCCCCCATCCACCTATAATGTGTAGATGGGGGAATTGGATCATTTCCTTTTTTTTTCATTCAACCTAATACTTGAATGAAAAAAAGTGATCAATGCATGGGCTGCCTAAGGCCCCTTTCACACTGGGGCGGGAGGTGCGCTGTGGGTATAGCGGCACTATTTTTAGCGCCGCTATACCTTCATTTTTACCGCGGTATGCGGCCACTAGCGGGGTGAATTTAACCCCGCTAGCGGCCGAAAAAGGGGTTAATACCGCCCGCAATGCGCCTCTGCAGAGGCGCATTGCGGGCGGTATTACCGCGGTCTCCCATTGCTTTCAATGGGCAGCAGCGATAAAGGAGCGGTGAACACACCGCTCCTTCACCGCTGTAAAGATGCGGCTAGCAGGACTTTTGGAGCGGTCCTGCTAGCGCACCGCTTCAGTGTGAAAGCCTTTGGGCTTTCACACTGAAGACTGCAGGGCACGATTTTTTCAGGTGGTATAGCAGCGCTATTATTAGCGCTAAACCGCCTGAAAAACGTGTCAGTGTGAAAGGGGCCTAAGAGCTAAGACCAGCCATAGACAGTTTAAATCTCAGCTGGTTCAGCAGGAACTGGCTGAGATTTGAACCATTAATGATGATTTTCATATTTCCCACCCACACATCCCCTCTCTTCAGATACAGCATGCCGTGATAGTGTGGGCGGGACTGGAAGGAGGAGTAAGAGCTGTATTCCTCCCTGCTCGTATGTGAGGAGAGTGAGGGGGGGTGGCTGGACTCACTGGGCTGTGAAAGAGTGTCATAGACTGACACTCGGCTCAGCTTGCAGTCACCATTCTCGGAATTTACAGGCTGGTTCTCCTGTCCTAAGGACAGGAGAAATCAGTCTGTTTTTTCAGTAACTGAGATGAAGGCTTGGGCCCCCCTCCCCCCCTCCCACAGTGCTCGTGGAGTCCTTCCTGCAACTCGCTCTTCTCCGTGCCAATGAGGATGCAGGGAAAGGAGCAGATCGGGCGGCTGTGGTTGTGTGAGCGCTCGCATTATGCAGTGTCAGCGAGCAGAAGGAGGGGGGAGGAATCCCCCACAGGAGCTGACTGGGGACCCTCTCCCTCTCAGGAGAGACTATGTTACCCCAGCAGCAGCCCGAGCGAAAAAAAAAATATATATATTTTTTTTTTTGGGGGGGCACATGGTGGGGCACAGCATAATGTTGGGGGGCCAGGGCCCCCTCTGGTCCCCCCCTAGGGATGCCATTGGAGCCCAGGTAGATTTTCTATAGTGTAGTAGGTCTAGCAACCTCTAGTTAGGTAGGTGCTAGAGGTAAGATTTTTCTATAAAGTAAGAAAATTTAGGCAGGCAGGCCTAGCTGGTGGTTCAGCCTGTTTGTTTTCATTCTGGGCTGGAAGTGGCTCAGGACAGGGCTGGGTGACTCACAGGTAGCATCACTGTCACCTCCCTCTTCTTTCTAGAAGGTGATAGAAACAGAGGAGAAGAGGTGGAGCTGCCTGGGGTATTCTGAGGAGCCTTGACCAATCCACAACATGGATTGGCAGGCCTCCTTAAATACCCGGGGTCAGCCCAGCTGAGGAGTGGTGGTCGGGTGGAAAAGCTGGCGTGAGAGGGTGCGGAGCTTTTCGGGCCCACAGGGGGCTCCCCAGTCTGGGGGTAGGGGGGTTACCTTGGGCCTGGGTTTGAGTGCAGCCAGGAGGAGAAGAGATCCTGGAGTAGGGGCACATGAGAGAGCAAAGAGAGGATAGCGGCAGAGAGCACTGCTAAGAGACTCCAGACTTCAGAGAGGACAACTGGTCACAGCCAGGAAAGCTGGTGAGTGAAGCACCGTCGGGAGGACTGGGGAGGCACACCTTAGAACTGTGAGTTTACAGTTTGAGATGGGTGCATAACCAGAAGTGTGGACTGTGCACTGAAGGGCAGTGGAAAGAAGCAACTGCAGCCAGGAGGGCTGGCAGGGTCTGAAGAGGGTTTACTGGGATCAGTTGCCTAGTTGAGGACAGTTGGCACTGGAATTATTTCTACACCATAGGGGCCCTGGGTCCCTGCCTGCAAAAGGCAATTCACTGGGGCCTGGCTGAGTTAGTGTCAGACACAGTCATGTGGTTCTAGCTGGTTTGGGAATCTGCAGCAAGTGAAGTGTTTGAGGAGTAAGGGAAAGAGGTCTTAAGCAGTGCTGCCAACCGTACGTCTATTTACGGACAACACGTGAATTTAACCCCTTTTTCGGGGTGTACGTTAATTGTCCGTTATGGGCACCGGCGCTCATAAAAAAGATGGCCGCGAGCCGGCCATACAACTGCGCATGCGCCGTTCCGAAGCCGGCCGAGCTCAGGGAAACTTGTTTGCGCTCGGCCGGGCGACGCACGTGCAGTAACGTGATGGCGTCACTGGCGCCATTTTTGAATAGATCACAGCGGCTGGCGCGAGCCGCGCGACTTCTGCAGTGAGTGCATACCATGCACTCATCATAGGTGGAGGAGCGAGCGGAGCACTGACAGGGGTGAGGAGGACGGACTCGAGGTGAGTGAAACTGGGGGGATACAAGGGGACAGTGAGTGAGAGCCTGGAGTCCTGGACATTACTGGGAACCTGAAGCCGTGCCATGCAGGGGACACAGAGACTGATGTGCTCTGTCCACCATATTACTTCTTGAAATCATCAGTGTGCTGTGTCCTCCTCTGGTTCCTGTGCCCTTTTCACCTCTCCACAGGTCAGGGCACAGGAGGAGGACACAGCACGCTGATGATGTGGAGAAGTAATATGGTGCTGGACAGAGGAGGAGGCTACTGTGAGGGGGCGAGGAGGGCACCATCATGTCCGCATCCTGTCTCCACCGGCACCTCCTGTAGTATGTCCACAGTCTCTGTCCACCTCCTGTAGTATGTCCGCAGCCTCTGTCCACCTCCTGTAGTATGTCCGCAGCCTCTGTCCACCTCCTGTAGTATGTCTGCCGTCTCTGTACATTTACTGTATCGTGTCTGCAGCCTCTGACCATCTCTTGTCTTTTATCATGTCTGCAGTCTCTGAGGGGATCCTAGAAAGGAGTCAAGAGTGGGAGTGCTGCCAGGATGGGGGTTACGGCCCGGGAAGAAACAGACGCGTGGACTGGGGAGAGTAGATCAGAGCCACCAAGCTGGAGCCGTCTGACTGAGCCCCACACTGTGCACCTAAGAGGAGGTCAGTGACAGTGCTGCCAGGCCATTCTGAGGGGGGTTACTGATGTAAGGAGGTGAGTGAACACAATAATGTAAGGGGGCACTGATATAAAGGTTTCCCCCTTATATTAGTAGCCCCCCCCCTTACCTTAGTGTATTCACTCTGTGGAAGGTGGTCTCTAGTCACCAGAGCCCCCATCCACATCAGAGTTCCCCCTTACATCATGATCTGCAGCGTTCCCTTTTACATAAGAGTTCCCTTGCACTGTAAGGGGCATCCTGCAGACTCTGATGTAAGGGGGAACTCTGTGCTGGCTGGGTTAAAGTAACCTAACCTTCATGTAAATTGAGAAATATGTTTTTTTACTTTTGTTTAACTTAAACACATTGATAATAGCATTAGCTGTGTGTTTATAGTTCAAATATTGATATTTGCACTGTTTAGCAGGTTTGTTTTCGGGCCCTGTGTGCAGTACCGCCAACCCCCGGCAATCTTACTCGACCCACGCTGGCACAGTTAGTCTAGGGTTATACTTATACCACATTCAATTGTATTGCATGAATTAATCTCTAGACAGTAAGACAACACACTAAGGCGAGATATTGATTATAACGGTTTTACTCTTACAGTAAATAGCATAGGTATAACATCACATATGCAACTGGCTTGCAGAGCCCTGCAGCAATCAATTCAGCACACTATAATGGCGCTGCGCGGTACTCCACCGCTATTATGGTGTGCGCGCCCTATGGCGCACTAAACAATATACTATCTCCCCACCCGAGTCAGGCCTGATATGGAGTAAATCTCAGTCACTTCCTATAAGGATTTCTTTGCATGCCAGCTTTCGGTGGTGCACTTGATGAAATTCTAGTTTGTAATCCACAACAGGCAGTAACTTGGAACAACTATACTGGGGGGGGACACTTCAACTCTGTCCTGCTACCGGTCCCCCCGTGGAACAGCAGATAAGCAAACTGTGGGCCTATGCAGTTCTATAGGCCTGAACACGACACAGTCTATTGGTCTGGGCAGGTGCCCGCTCACCACTCCGGACGCGATCCCAGTCCAGGACTTCCACCTGCTGTGTATCCGCACACAGCGTCTGCAACGATCGGGTCCCCGATCCAACTGATGTCCTCACTCGACAAATCAGGATCCACCCAGGCTCCGCAGTGGGGTGAAAGGCTCTTCGGAAGTCACGCAAGGCCCCAGGCTTCGGGCCTTGCACCGCAGCAGATCCGCACAGGAAGACTGGTTGCTTGCAGCGCGTTGTCCAAAGAGGCCAAGCTCCGCCTCGCCTCTTCCTTAAATAGCCCCTCCCATGAGTCTCTGCGGTGGAAACTTTCACCCTGAGGCCGGATGGGGTTCTGGGTAACGTAGTCCCGGGGCCTTAAAGGAGATCCCGCTACAGCACTAAAAACAGTAATTTTAGGTACTTTTTTGCAGCTCTGCCAGTAATTTTCATGATTTTTGCCAGTAAAAAATTGGTGCCGTTCAGAAATTTTGGCATCTTGCCAGTAAATTTCACTTCAGGGGGTTGGCAACACTGGTCTTAAGTTGTGCTGGAGAGAAGACTGGAGTGTATATAGAAGTCCTAAGCAAGTTACACCGAATCTTTCTGGGCATCCCTTAATTTCCCATTCCCATTCAAGATAAATCCTCTCAATAAAAAAAAAAAAAAAAAAAAAGCTTATGGACTGTTCTATGTCTCTGAGTGTCTGAGAGATGAATGCCGGGCTGGGCAGGGTGACAGGCGAACCACAATATTCAGCAACCCCCACGGGGGCATGGCTACATAGGTTTAATTGTTCCAAATGTATAAAAACAGTATTAAAACGGTGAAAATAAAGAACAAGGAGTGACCCCATTAGACCCAACCAAATTGTGTCATAGACATGCCTCCATCCCCATGTACAGTATATATGTATATGGAAAGAGAAAGGAAAGGGTTTTGGGACTTTGAATGAGGCATGTGTATGTACATAAGATAATTACGGGTATCTAGTTGTACACAGGCTACAAGTCATGGTTCCCAATGGGAGCAGGCATGTAGCCATGAGATTATTAGATGTAATTCATAACTCCAATCGATTAAATGCAACTGATAGAAACATAACACAATATGCTATATGATGTATCATATAAATAATATAAAATACATGGTTTCCACAGAGAAGAACATAATCAATAATAATAATCATAACATATTTAATGTCATTGATAAACATGATTGGTACAAGCAAAAGCAATAAATAGATTAATTAGATACATTTACACGTCCAATAATTATAATCATAATAATAAATGTAAACATTTAATAGAATTAGCAGAATTCATGATTTAAAAACAAGCTTGGCTTGGCATCCTAGAATCAAAACTCGACGCGTTTCATGGCATTAACAGCCAATCATCAGGAGTGGGGATGCATAGATTTTGGCTTCAGTCTTATAGCTCAACTGCACAGAATTGTTTTGGTCATTTATTTATGCTTTACTTGCATGCACTCAATATTTTGGCCTGGAACTTGCTGTACCATTGAGTGCTCCTCATTTCTTTGTGACTTTTGCAGAGACACACTCTGAAAAACTATTGGAAAATACACACACCGGCCACTTTATTAGGTACACCTGTTCAATTGCTTGGTAACACAAATTACTAATCAGCCAATCACATGGTAGCAACTCAATGCATTTAGACATCTAGATGTGGTGAAGACAACTTGCTGAAGTTCAAACTGAGCATCAGAACTGAGAAGAAAGGGGATTTAAGTAACTTTGAACGTGGCATGGTTTTTGGTGCCAGACGGGCTGGTCTGAGTATTTTACAAACTACTGATCTACTGGGATTTTCACTCACAACCAACTCTCGGGTTTATAGAGAATGGTCCAAAAAAGAGAAAATATCCAGTGAGCGGCAGTTGTGTGGAGGAAAATGCCTTGTTGGTGTCAGAGGAGAATGGGCAGACTGGTTCCAGATGACAGAAAGGCAACAGTAACTCAAATAACAACTCGTTACAGCCAGGGTATAAAGAATACCATCTCTGAACACACAACACATCAAACCTTGAAGCAGATGGGCTTCAGAAGCAGAAGACCACACTGGGTGCCACTCCTGTCAGCTAAGAACAGAACACAGGCTACAATTTGCACAGGATCACCAAAATTGGACAATAGAAGATGGGAAAAACGTTGCCTGGTCTAATGAACCTTGATTTCAGCTGCGACATTCAGATGGTCGGGTCAGAATTTGGTGTAAACATGAAAGCATGGATCTATCCTGCCTTGTATCACCGGTTCAGGCTGGTGGTGGTGGTGTAATGGTGGGGGGGATATTTTGTTGACACACTTTGGGCCCCTTAGTACCAAATGAGCATCGATTAAATGCCACGGCCTACCTGAGTATTGTTGCTGACCATGTCCATCCCTTTATGACTACAGTGTCCCCATCTTCTGATGGCTCCTTCCAGCAGGATAACACACCATGTCACAAAGCTCCAATCATCTCACCACTGGTTTCTTGAACATGACAATGAGGTGACTGAACTCCAATGGCCTCCACAGTCACCAGATCTCAATCCAATAGAGCACCTTTGGGATGTGATGGAAGGGGAGATTGGCATGATGGATGTGCAGCCGATAAATTTGCAGAAACTATGTGATGCTATCATGTCACTATGGAGCAAAATCTCTGAGGAATGTTTCCAACACCATGTTGAATCTATTGCTTAAAGAATCAAGGCAGTTCTGAAGGCAAAATGGAGTCTAACCCGGTACTAGCAAGGTGTACCTAATAAAGTGGTCAGTCAGTGTATCTCCATGGCTGAATAAAAAAGGGACAACATTTAAAGATGTGCATTATCAACTAAAGAATCCTTAAGTATAAAATCAGTAGTACTCAAGGCATCATCCCAAACCATGAGTAACCAATCTGTAGATTTGAGGTGGGCTCATACTAGTGAGGTCACACTCAGGCTATCTAGATGAACATCAGAAGTCCAGGAAAAAGCTTGAGCCTATCTCTTGAGCAAACAGTGGATTCAAACACAATTATTGTTATAGTATGAAGTATCTGAAAAGTTCAGCAGAGGACAAGGCAGAGACCTGATAATGTGAGGAAATGTTTAGCAAGCTGGGTACTTCAGGCAGGCAGATGTAAGTATGAGATAGTTTTGAAGGACCCTTCGAAAAAAAAGCTTTCATTGAAGAAGTGGTTTAAAAGAATATATCTGAAATAATAATCTATTTAAGAAGACAAACTCTTTATTAGACCAAGGATAATGTGTTCAGTAACCCAGTGGTCGAGTCTTTAGATTATAATTTGCATTTGAGCCAGTTGGGAGTAAAATGCATTTTAGCCTCTTGACATTCTTCCATTGCTGGTGGTGAGGACAGAGTGTCCTACACCTCTTCTCTCCAGCAGGTATAGATAATGCCTCATGTCGAAAAAAAATTGAGAATTTTCTTCCATGGCATTCATAAAGATATCATTTTCCACACCAACGTATAGAGTTATTCCAACATATCTGCATCAAAAAATAAATAAAAATGGCCTCCGAAAGTCTAAAGGGGGCAATACCAAAGTTTAATGTTTCCATGTTGTATGTACTGTACTTTTGGTCTTTAAATTTGTCTTTCTCCTTTTTTTCTTAAAGTGGAGCTCCCCTGAAAAAAAAAATATTAAAAGCCAGCAGCTACAAATACTGCAGCTGCTGACTTTTAATATTAGGACACTTACCTGTCCTGGAGTCCAGCGACGTCGGCAGCAGAAGACGAGCAATGGCTCGTCACTCTGCTGCCCCCACCGCCATCCTCGGTGAGGGAACCAGGAAGTGAAGCCTTGCGGCTTCACTGCCCAGTTCCCTACGGCGCATGCGCGAGTCGCGCTGCGCTGTTCTCACTGGTCCCTGTTGTGTTCTGGGAGCCGAGTGTCTCCCAGAACACAACGGGTATTCTGCGGGAAGTGACGTACTACCCGCAGAATACCCACAGAGAGGACTCCCGGGAAGTGGGTGCAAATACCTGTCTTAGACACGTATCTTAACCCCCCTCCCCCTTGAAAGGTGCCAAATATGACACTGGAGGGGGGAGGGTTCCGATGAGCGGAAATTCCACTTTAGGGTGGAGCTCCGCTTTAAATATATTATTTTTTGCAAATGTGAATTGAATGCCCTTCCCTTGGTATCAAGGGGTAAATCCACCACCGCAACTATAAGGAGGAATGGTGCAGGGGCAATTTAGTTGGGTCCTACTCTACTTTTATTTTGAGGTGTTAAAACAGTTTAATTTAGGTTTTTGGGTTGGTTAGCTGGAAAGTGTGCTGGGGAATTTTAAATATTGTTCATGTGCACCGTTCCTTTTTTGTTTCTGTTCGCTTCTTTTTAAATTCCTTAGCAGCTTCCATTCTTGCTTTTCTTTAAATGATATTTACTATATATATATATATATATATATATATATATATATATATATATATATACATATATATACACACACAGGTGATAATCAAAAAATTTGAATATCGTGCAAAAGTTCATTTATTTCACTAATGCAACTTAAAAGGTGAAACTAATGTAGCGCACACACCTCACTCCTACCTGCATTAGGAGGAAGAAAGGCACACCGCACCTCAAGCCCGTACCCTCCTGTGAAAAGAGGTTGAGCTGTGATGTTTTTGGGTCTTGTCTACAGCAAGAGTCAAAGGTCCTCCTGAGAATGATTTTCACCTCTACTGTGGGTAGATGCAAGTCCTTGACTTCCCCAGTAACGTAAATGTCCACACCAGCTGAAACTCCAACTCAATATTTATTCTCACTTTGCAATAAATAGTCTCTTGGATAGGAAGAAGGTTGGAGCAAGGAAACAGGACAGCTTAAAGTGTGGAGGAGGTCCAGGCACAAGTGTAACTCAAACTCTTTGCTGTTCAGATTCTCAAACAGTTTTAGGCGCACGGTCCCTGCCACAGACCATGAGGTTGGTCTCTGCCACAGACCTTGTGGATAAGGCCACTGCCACTGACCTAGAGAACAAGGCCACTGACCTGGTGAACTTTGGTTTCTCCCTCTTAGCACATGGCCCCTATCAAGGAGAAGACGTCCCCCTAGAGAGTCAACAGACCCTTCCTTCACCGTGACTCCTGCATCGGTCCTTCGGAAAAGATCCTCCCTTCTCTTAGAGTGTGCGTCCCCTTGCAAGGCGGCAAGTAGATGACGAGACACCGCCTCCGGCAAGTTCAAGGGCCTTTGGATCTCTGACACTTTGGACCTCAGACAGAGTCTCTTTCCCCGGCTTACCTCGGCTTGTAGCTGAGCCAGGACGTCCGGGACTTTTCCTTTCAGATGCATTCGTTCCGAGCAAGCACTGGGGCGTAACTCCACCACGGCCGCAGGAAGCCTTCACAAAACCAATCTTCCTCTTGGGCGGTGGGAGTAAGGACTCTGTGGTGACCGAGGCAGCATCCTCTGGTCTCTCAGACTCTGGTTCCTCAATCTCTGGAACATCTCTGCTAGCGACTTCCCGTGAAGTCTCAACAGTGCGTGTAGGGGTGGCTGGAAAAAGCTCTGGCTCCTTCCTCCAAAGTGGTGGCGCCTGTAAGGCAGTTGAGGCGGAAAGCTTGAGGCTTCTCTGTGGGCTCCTCCACCTCAAACAAGAACTCCTTACATTGCTCGCATCTGCCGAAGGGCTTTAGATGCACCACCAGTCCCGAGCAGCCAGGACAAACCACTCCGAGGGCCTCTGCATCTCTGCATACGTAGAGGGCAAAACATCCCCGGGCTTCAGCCGAATCCCTGTATCGGTCACGGAAGCAGCAAACGAGGTCACGTTCATGGTGGTGGTGGCCGGGATCCATAAGGCTTGAGACGCCATGTTACCCGCTTGCTGTTCCATTGCGCACTGTCCTTTTCACGCCAAAGTCCCCACGTGCAACTCCACACATGGCCAGACTCCTCCCATCTTCTGCACTGTTCGCGGGCTTTCTCTGTAGGCACGCCCACAAACTACGCAGTCAGGGTTCTCCTCGTGGCGCAGTTCTCAATATGGCCGACCTCCACGGAACTTCACTGGGGAATAAAGTTCCAACTCTGGGGGGGTCTTCAACACTTTCCAGCTGCAGACAAATCCCAGACTCGAGCCCCCACGTGTAGCGCACACACCTCACTCCTACCTGCATTAACTTGGCTCCTCGCAGGAGAAAGAAAGGCACACCGCACCACAAGCCCGTACCCTCCTGTGTAAAGAGGTTGAGCGGTGTTGTTTTTGGGTCTTGTCTACAGCCAGAGTCAAAGGTCCTCCTGAGAATGATTCTCACCTCTACCGTGACTTCCCCAGTAACGTAAATGTCCACACCAGCTGAAACTCCAACTCAATATTTATTCTCACTTTGCAATAAATAGTCTCTTGGATAGGAAGAAGGTTGGAGCAAGGAAACAGGACAGCTTAAAGTGTGGAGGAGGTCCAGGCACAAGCGTAACTCAAACTCTTTGCTGTTCAGATTCTCAAACAGTTTTAGGCGCACGGTCCCTGCCACAGACCGTGAGGTTGGTCTCTGCCACAGACCTTGTGGATAAGGCCACTGCCACTGATCTAGAGAACAAGGCCACTGCCACTGACCTGGTGAACTTTGGTTTCTCCCTCTTAGCACATGGCCCCTATCAAGGAGAAGACGTCCCCCTAGAGAGTCAACAGACCCTTCCTTCACCGTGACTCCCGCATCGGTCCTTCGAAAAAGATCCTCCCTTCTCTTAGAGTGTGGGTCCCCTTGCAAGGCGGCACCCTGGACTCCTCAATCCTTAGTGGGCCCCAGCCGAAGGTACTGGGCCTCAGGCCTCCGCTGCAACCCCTGGGTCTTCATACCCAGGCGAACAGGACGGCAGGGTAGTATCTCACCCCAGGCCAAAGGTGCCTGGGATGGAACAGGAACACAGCCTCCGGGTCTAGGGCATCCGGAGATGACCCCACGCACACCCAGGCTGAAGGTGCCTGGACGTGGACGAACCCCTCACAGAAGGCGTCTGCCGTTTTTATATCCTCTCCCAGCATGCACAGCAGGTTCCCTGCCCCACTGTATGGCTGCTGAGAGGGGTCACAAAAGGCACAGCACTGTATTGGTGGATCAACCCTAGCCTACCGTGGCAGCGCCACCTGTAGGCCACAGGGAACTGCACACCAATACTCTTCCTGTGGACAGAATGGTCCATAAACCCTAACAAATTAAGGTGTCTGAGCCTAATTACCACTCAGACACTTCACTTAAATTGACCACCCCGCTACACTAATATATGAGATAGAGTCATTACATGCAAAGCAAGATAGTTCAAATCCACAATCTCAGAAAATTTGAATATTACATGCAATCAAAAAAACAAGGATTGTACATAGAACAATATTGGACCTCTGAAAAGTATAAGCATTCATATGTACTCCGTACTTGGTTGGGGCCCCTTTTGCAGCCTCAATGCGTGGAAGCGATCAGCCTGTGGCACTGCTGAGGTGTTATGGAAGACCAGGATGCTTCAATAGCGGTCTTCAGCTCTTTAGAACACTGAAGATGGGTCGTGGATAGGTCTTCCAGCATGACAATGACCCAAAACATACCGCCCAGGCAACAAAGGAGTGGCTCAAAAAGAAGCACATTAAGGTCATGGAGTGGCCTAGTCAGTCTCCAGACCTTAATCCTATAGAACATTTATGGAGGGAGCTGAAACTTCGAGTTGTCAAGTATCAGCCAAGAAAACCTAAGGATTTAGAGAAGATCTGTAAAGAAGAGTGGAAAAACACACACAGGAAAGCATTTGTCATCAGACTCTCTCTCTAGAATCGAATCTCTATAGAACCATGCCTGAACAGAGTGGGCAGGGAGCCGGAGGGAGGAGGTGTCATTCCCCTGACTCATTAAAGCATATCCTTCTATAGTGTGTACTTGTCTCTATCCAAAGCACCTAGTGTGATTTCTGTCTGCAATGTCCTCCTTGTGCTATCAGACTTTGCTCACAACAGACAATCCAGGGTCACAGTTCTGCACCACCTCCAGCACACAACAGGTTTGACAGGCTCAGCTGTGCATGTTTCCCTATGGGGCTGTGTAGAGGAGGGGTGTGTCCACTCCCTCCACTCAGGTCTCAGATTACACTCATCTCCCTGCTCTATGCTGTGCAGTGTGTGTCATCGGATCCCCTCCCCCTGACTTCTAGTGCTCAGAAATGCTGTGTAAATTCTGGACTTTGGTTGGATGTAGAGGAGAGAGGGCTGCAGATAACCAGGTACAGCTTATGTAGGAGGATTTGCTTCATCTCTATGTATCGTCTGAAGCTAGTTACTTCACTTGATATATATAAGGGTTTGCATACACTTTAAGCTCTGAAAACAAAAGGTTTGTTTCAATAGAATGGCTAAGAATAGACAGGTAAACATGAAAAAGAAGCCTAGCTCCCCTGCTATATAGAAAAAAGAAAGAAAGAAAAATAAAGAAGAGGAAAGAAAAAAAAAAGAGAAAGAAAGAGAGAAAGATAAATAACTTTGTCCATGGGTAGCTCACACAAAATTATTTTAAACTGCTACTGAAACATTTATTGAAAAGAGAAAGAGAGAAAATTGAAACATTGATAAGTGACCAGGAGTTAATTGGATCTATATAAAGGAACACTATGACAGTAACTAATATAGCGCACATGTGTTCTTTCAACGACTGACATAAAATCTATATCCAAACAGATTGTCCTAAGAAGGATCGAAGGGAAAAGCAAAGGGAGAAAGCATAGGAAGGGAGAAAGGAAAAAGGAAAAGAAGAAAGGAGAAAGGAAAGGAAAAATAGGAAAAGGAAGGGAAGGAAAGGAAAAGGTAAAGGATAGGAAAGACAAGGAAGGAAAAAAGGAAAAGGGAGAAAGGAAAGGAAAGGAAAGGAAAATGGGAAAAGGAAGGGAAGGGAAAAAGAAAGGATAGGTAAGGAAAAGGAAAGGAAAGGAAAAGGAAAAGGAAAAGGGAAATGAGAAAATTGAAAGGAAAAACTAGGGTTGGTGTCACCTGGTGCGTCAAAACATGGTGTCACCCCCCGACACCACGCTGTATGTTATATATACACTGGTCTGTATATAATGCAGTGTTTCTCAACTCCAGTCCTCGAGGCGCACCAACAGGTCATGTTTTTGGGATTTCCTGCAGATGAAACAGCTGTGGTAATTACTAAGGCAGTGAAACTGCTCAAATCACCTGTGCAAATCAATGGAAATCCCAAAAACATGACCTGTTGGTGCGCCTTGAGGACTGGAGTTGAGAAACACTGATATAATATACTGTATGGTGCCAGGGTACAGTCTGTACATTATATGTACACCATACGGTACATTATATACACTGGTCTGTATATACCAAGAAGAGAGATATGGGAGAGAGAGAGAAAGGGGGAAAAAAGAGTTGGCGGAGGGAGATGGAGGCAAAGATAAAGAAAGTGGGGGGAGAAAAAAATTGGGACAGAAAGAGAGAGAGAGAGGTGGGGGAGAGAGAAGAGAGAGGGGGAGAGAGGTGGGGGAGAGAGAGAGGTGGGGGGGAGAGAGGTGGGGGAGAGAGAGAGGGACAGAAAGGTGGGGAGAGAGAGAGGTGAGGGAGAGAGAGAGGTGTCAGGGAGAGAGAGGGAGAGAGAGGTGTGGGGAGAGAGAGAGAGACAGACAAAGAGAGGGGGTGGGGAGAGAGAAGTGGGGGAGAGGGAGAGAAAGGTGGGGGAGAGAGAGAGGTGGGGAGAGAGGTGAGGGAGAGAGAGAGAGGTGTCAGGGAGAGAGAGGTGTGGGGAGAGAGAGAGACAGACAAAGAGAGGGGTGGGGAGAGAGAGAGGGGGAGAGGGAGAGGTGGAGAGAAAGAGAGAGATGTGTGGAGAAAGAGAGAGAGGTGGGGAGAAAGAGAGAGAGAGAGAGAGGGTCGGGAGAGCGAGAGGTGGGGAGAGAGAGAGGAGGGGGAGAAAGAGAGAGAGAGGTGGGGAGAGAGGAGGGGGAGAAAGAGAGAGAGGAGTGGGAGCAAGAGAGGAGGGGGAACAAGAGAGAGGAGGGGGAGAAAGAGAGGAGGGGGAGCAAGAGAGAGGAAGGGGAGAAAGAGAGAGGAGGGAGAGAAAGAGAGAGGAGGGGGAGAAAGAGAGAGGGAGAAAGAGAGAGAGAGATGGGGAGAAAGAGAGAGTGAGAAAGAGAGAGGGGAGAGAAAGAGAGAGAGGGGGGAGAAAGAGAGGTTGAGGGGGAGAGAGAGAGAGAGAGGGGGAGAGATGGAGGGGGAGAGAGAGAGGAGAAATAGAGAGAGGAGAGAGAGAGAGGAGAAAGAGCGAGAGAGAGAGGAGAGAGAGAGAGGGGGGAGAAAGAGAGAGAGAGGGGGGAGAAAAAGAGAGGGGGGAGAGGGTGAGGGAGAGAGAGAGGGAGGGGGATCGAGAGGGGGAAAAAGAGAGAGGGGGAGAGAGGGAGGGAGGGGGAGAGAGAGGGGGAGAAAGATGAGAGAGAGGGTGGAGCAAAAGAGGAGTGAGGGGGGGGGTAGAGGAGGAAGTGAGAAGGGGAGAGAGAATGGAGATATGGAGGCAGGAGGGGGCAGTGGAAAAGGTATTGGGGGGAGACAGGGGTTGTGTTCTGTGTGTAAAAGTTTCACTTACCAATTATGCCTCCCTCCTCTTAGGCTGGTTACCCTTTAGGTGGCTTATGCAGCTATAGCAGCCATTGTTTCATATCTCCCGCCCAGCTTCTCACAAAACCCTGATCACAGCTCATTGCAGGCATTTCATGCAGGGGGTTGGACTGTGGGTGGACACAAATGGGATGCGGAGTGTGGCATTGGACAGTTAGTGAAGTGAGGGAGGGGCTGGGAGAACAGACAGGACCAACCGGAAACTGAGAACTTGCAACCCCACTCCCGAGCAAGATGGCTCTCCAAGTCAGGCAGAGTCCCGTTATCTGCCCTTGGTTATTACTGCGACACAGAGCAGAGATAGGGCACCGGCTTTCACTGCAGTGCTCACCTTGATCTAGCAGGCTGCAGCCACTCGCCTGCCGCTATCCAGGCTCCGCTAGTCCGCTGCTTCAAAGGGAGAGAGAGGACGGGGGGGCGGAGTGCAGATGTAGATCACTTCGCCGGCGCCTGCGGGACCTGCAGCCGGAACTATAGAATCTGCATCGGAAAATGCGGCTGGATTACTCTGCGGCTGTGGTCCCTAGTTCCTTGCTCAATCACCTCCCACTCGCAGCACAGCTGTTTTTTCCGGCCCGGACCCGACCCCAGTGGTGGTGACTAAGTTATACAGGGAAATACATGTTGCAGGCAGTCAGCACTAGCAAAAGGTGTGAAAGCACAGACAGAGCACAGGGATGATTAAGGTGTGCCTGGGCACACCCCATGGGCACGCCTAAGCAGCAGCTACAATTACTGTAGCTCCTGACTTTTAACACACAACTACTTACTAGTGTATGGAGTCCAATGATGTCTTCCCTGCAGCTGATTCTTTGCCAGGCTTTGGATTCCCAGTGCTGCCATCTTGGATTTTGGAGCCAGCTGTGACTTCCTGACATCTCACAGCACTTATGCGTGAGACACAGCAATGCATTAAGGCTAGTCTTGCAGCCTCTTGGTACATGTGATGTGTCCCACAGGGCTGCGGGTGGGAGCGGTCATCATTGCCTAGACTAGGATTGAGGAAGTGGGAGTGGGTACCTGTCAAAAAAAGGTTACCACTTCCCCAAAAAAAAAAATGCTGCATATTAGTTAGAGAATAGGGGGAGGAGGAGGAGAATATGCAGCATTTTGATTTTTGGATGACGGTTCGCTTGAACATTGTGAACAAACTATGGTTCCTTTTCAGGTTTGTAGGGGCTAATTTTAGCTCCTACTGTGTGAAAAAAATGTGACCTGAGATGAGAGTCACTGCTGTTTCCAAGTAATGGGTGTGTTATGTTTTATCCTAAGACTCAGGTAAACGTATTCCAACAACTTTTTTTGTTTTCCAAAATCACAGCCATGACCTCCGCGCCTCGTTTCCGAAAATTCTCAAATCCCTTTCACTGGTACACAAGAGGTGTTTGTGGAAGTGTAACATGAAACAAGGTAATGTGTAATGCGCCTATTGTGGGAGAGATTTCATGCTTGTAGTCATAGATGTTCTACAAACCTAACACAGTTTCAGCGACATACTTTAAATAATGAGCAAGAAATAAAGTGGTACTAAACTCTGGTTAAAAAGAAAATTCTATTCGGGTATGGATTCTTAAAGCGGTAGTAAACTTAAAAAAAAAAAATAAAAAAAAAGTTTCTTCCTGTAAGGCTATATCATAATGTGCTAGTGCAGCGCTAATATGCAATATCAGAGTAAACTATAATGAAATAGTGATTAAATGATAATCAGTATATACAGAAAAACAACGTGTGAGATAGAACCCATGAAGGGACATAACACCTAACACATAAATCAACAATACAAAATATATAGTAGAAAGTGGTGGTATGGATAGGCGACAATGTCAGAGAAATGGCACCAACAAAATGCTTCCTCTTTTGAACCCACTATGTAATGCTGCATCTTTCTGTCTTGTTCTAATTATAATGTAGTCGTTTCTAGATCTTTTATTTTTACCTGCTGCCGTCTTTGTTAACTCTATCCCCCCTCTTTTCTAGGGGGGACAGACGATCTGCAAACAGGAATATGGTCTTCTTTTATATATAAGATGACCCATTATTTATTTCATCAACTACAATTTGAACCTTTTTGTTCTTATATATTTCTTTTCAAAGTTCGATCTATGCAGACTGTACTTAATTCAGAACCTTGTTACTTTTCAATTTGTTGCAGTTATTTATCACCATATATCCTCTTAAACAGACAATTGTCTGCAATCCAGGCACCCTTGGTTCTTTTATAACCTTAGTTTGGCTAGATGTAAGTATGCCATGTTATCTATATGGTTCACATTTACATCGTATTTAAAAACACTGTTGTCAATTCTGGTTCCCACTTATTGTATCCAGTACGTACCTCTAACTACACTTCCCCATATAGTCACCTAATATACTAACACCCCTTCACTATATTGATTGCTATCACACCTATCCCACACCTTATTTTCCCTCCCTCTCCCCCTTTTTTTCCCCCTCCTCCCCTCCTCTTTTTCTCCCCCCCTCACTTCTCCTCTCCCTTCTTTATTTCCTTTCCCTTTCCCCTTCCCCCTCTCCCCTCTTTTTCACTCTACCCCTCCACTCCCCATCTCCCGATTCCTCTTTCCTCTTCTTCCCTTCCCCTTATTTCCTGTTCCTCCTCTTTCTTTCCCCCCTCCCTTTTCTCCCCCTTCCCCTCTCCCTTCTCCCACCCCTTTTTTCTTTCCCTCCCCCACATCCCTCCTACATCCAACACTCCAATCATCCCCTCTCTTCCCATTCCATTTTCATTTCTGCCCCTTTCCTGTTCTCTCTCCCTTCTTCCTAGAGTTTCACATTTCCCTTTGTGCTAGTGATCCTACCTTTTGGTTTGGGTTAAACTCAATAATCTATTTCAACACTTTATTGGATAGATCCCGGTTGCATAATCTTTTTTGGGCTCTTTCTGGTTTGCCCATATGTATGCTAACCAGTGACGATCATCTATTTATTTGGCTTGACATCAAGTCGCAGGTAAAAAGATCTTCACATGGGAGGGTGAGGGGTATTGGGCATGGCGGCCAACAGCATATCTTTTTTCAAAATAAATGTCTCTGTCTTGTATCTAAAGTTATTGTAATGTTCCTAATTGTATTTTGTTTTATGCAGTATTACATCTAACTGTTCTCAAAAACATCCCCTGAGGAAGCCCTAAGCGGCAAAACATGTCGGGATAAGTCACTCCAATGCTACTGTCGAGTAACCAATTCTTCCATCTGTTTTGATTTCTAGATGTTCTCTTGTACCTGCGCACCTTACGCATAGCCATTTTTTTTAAACTATGTCTCTTATGTAATAAAATCTTTGTTTTACCTTTTATATATTGGAGTATTGAAAGTACTTTTTTTGCCGACACCCCCAAAAATCCCCCCAAAAACCTTCCCTTGTGTACAAAAAGTGAACGTGATATCCGCAGAAAAAAGGAAGATCAAACATGTGAATGAGTCCAAGTCCATAGATGGATTGTCATGGAGTCATTGAGACTTCAAAGAGAAGAAAATAGATATATAGAAGGTTGCAAGTAGATAATCCACCACCAAATGGTTGAAGGCTTACCGGAGGACTTGGACTCAGACAGGCGTATGCCTAATGAGTCAACCGAGCTTGTGGTGAAGTACACCAAGAAATGTAGGCATCCGTATAGACGACCTCTGACTGGGAGTCACGTAGTAAAATTGACATGTTTGGGACGGGCTCTGCTGATGCCATGGCGTCAATTTTACTAAAGCGCTTTTTATCTTCACCAAATGTGAGTGTTCCTTTTATTTAATATAATACCCCTTTTTCTTAATGGAATTACACTATGTGGCCCTATATTTTTTTCCTTTTTAACCATACTACACGGTAGACAGGGGCGGATCCAGGGGGGGGGGGGCAACAGGGCAATCCCCTACCCCCCCGAGACCATCTGTCACACTCACTTGCTTGCTCTGTTTTTGTTTTTTTGCGTCTGATCTCCCGGACTTTGGGGACCCTGTACCTGCCGGCCGTAGGACCCCTGGACCCCAAACGTGCCACACATGTAGCCCCATGTCTCCTCTACAAGTGTGCAAAGTTTAGTGTCATGGGGACCTACGGCCGGGGAGCACTGATTTTTTAAAGCCGGACACCCCTTCCATAGACTCCAATTTTAAACGGTAATTTATCCGGTGATTTTGCGGACCCGGTACTGGCCGGTCATAGGTCTCCTGGACCCCAAACTTGGCACACATGTAGCCCCATGTGTCCTATATAAGTGTGCAAAGTTTGGTGTCAGGGAAACCTAGGGCCGGGGAGAACCGATTTTTCAAATCCGGGCACTCCTTCCATAGACTCCCATGTTAAACATCAGTCTAGTCATGGGCACAGTGAAGCATGGGCACAGTGAGGCATGGGAACAGTGAGGCATGGGCACAGTGAGGCATGGGCACAGTGAGGCACAGTGAGGCATGCAGATGGACACCCTAGGCTTATACTCGAGTCAATAAGTTTTCCCAGTTTTTTGGGGTAAAATTAGGTGCCTCGGCTTATATTCGGGTCGACTTATACTCGAGTATATACAGTACTTGTTCTGCGGCTGCTGCTGCCTCTCTGAGTCTCTCTCTCAGTTTCTCACATCAGCCTAATGTAGTTATGCCTCACTGACACGATACCAGGAGCGGAGGAGGAGGTGGGTGGAGCCTCTTCCCTGCACTCGTTGCTAACGCCTGGGCCGCTTGGCGTCTAACAATGAGTCACGTCAGTGAGTCACGTCGGGCCGCTCTGCGGGCAGGTGCGATAGCGTGCGGCTCCACAGACGGGTAAGAAAGCGGGCGGCTCCGCTTGCGGCGCGGTTTGAGGGCTGGCGGCGCGGTTCGTGGGCAGACCGTGCTGCTCAGTGTGTTGGCAGCGCAGGTGAGAGTGAGAGAGCAGGCTCAGTGTGGCAGCTGACCAATCAGCTAGCCGGGAGCGGGGGAGCAGAGAGATGAGATCATCTCTCACCGCCCGTGCCTGCCCTGCATTCCTGCAGTGACTTCCGCCCTCACTGTGCAGGCAGCAGAGAGATTACATTTTCTCTCTGCTGCCTGACTCTGGGAGTCTGGGACACAGCAAGAGACAACCAAAACTACACCTTAGCAGGCAAGTTAGTGACAATCCGCAAGGTGTGGCAGGCGACGTGGCAAGTGACAATCTGCAAGGTGTGGCAGGCGACGTGGCAAGTGACAATCCGCAAATTGTGTCAGGTGACGTGGCAAATGACAATCTGCATCTGGTGGCACACAAGTGACAATCAGCAAGGTGTGGCAGGTGACGAGGCAAGTGATAATCCGCAAGGTGTGGCTAGTGACAATCCGCAAGGTGTGGCAGGTGATGTGGCAAGTGACAATCCACAAGGTGTGGCAAGTGACAATCCACAAGATGTGTCAGGTGACGTGGCAAGTGACAATCCGCAACGTGTGGCAAGTGACACGCTCAGGGCTCCCACTAATTGCAGGCAACGGTGGCAAGTAAAACACTGGGGACTCCCACTGATTCTGCATTGAACTATTTAATTTTATATTACAATGTAATAATAGAAATAATGCGCTTCAATCATCCTGACACCATAACAACCATGGTGCCGGGATGATTGAAGCGCCGACACCAGCCATTTCCCCGATAAATTTCCCACAAAAAAAACATATTTTTTGGCAGTGCCCCTCCCGAGAAAAGACTCTGGATCCGCCCCTGACGGTAGATTGTATTCATCCTGCTCCTCGTTTAACCATTCTGTGGGTTACCAATCTGGAGAGCTATTGGAAAGACCATAGGAATACCTGACTCCCAGCCAGAGGTCGTCTATATGGATGCCTACATTTCTTGGTGTACTTCACCACAAGCTCGGTTGACTCATTAGGCATACGCCTGTCTGAGTCCAAGTCCTCCGGTAAAGCCTTCAACCAATTGGTGGTGGATTATCTACTTGCAACCTTTCTATATATCTATTTTGTTCTCTTTGAAGTCTCAATGACGCCATGAATAATATACAAAATAATTCCGCGCTGCCCTCTGGATAAGCTGCTAACACGACAATTAGACAAATAGCAATAATGTGGAAACAAAAAGCGTAGCGCTAATCAAAATGAATAATGAAGGAGTGTCAAATAGACATAAATTGGTGAAGTGCTCAAATAGTGAGTATGAACAATAAAAATAAGAATGTCCTCATAAATGTACATTGAATGTCTGTATACAGGAAAACTTAATACAAGTGCAAACTTGTGCAACTGTGTATCCTTAAAGTGACCAAACTTCAATATTGGTAAAGTTCAAAACTTGGTGAGGGCTTTAAACGAAAATAAAAGTAATGAAGGTGAAGAAATAATGAAGTGAAGAGAACCACCACCGGTAGGTAAGGAGCTTACCAGATTGTTTGAACCCGAGAGAACATATGTTCAATGGGTCAAACGGGCTTTGTGTGGTGGAACCTGGATAATCCTATATGCTGCAAGTTGCTGTGCTAGAAGTGGCCAAACATCAGCAGAATGGAAAAAAAAAAAACAGACTACATTGTTACCACATTTCTTTGCAAAGCGCCTTTTATATCAACATAAATGTAAGCGTTCTTACTACATTAAATTTTGATACATAATACAGAGTTAAGCCCTGTACACATGATCGGTTTTACCGATGAAAACAGTCCGATGAACTTTTTTCATCGGACAAATCGATCGTGTATGGGCCCCATCGTTTTTTTTTCCATCGGTGTTAAAAAATAGAACATGTTTTAAACTTATCCGATGAAAAAAAAAAACGATAGCAAATTACTATCGTCTGTGGGGAACTCCATCGGATAAAAACCCATGCATGCTCAGAATCAAGTCGACGCATGCTCAGAAGCATAGAACTTCATTTTTCTTGGCTCGTCGGAGTGTTTTACCTCACAGCGTTTGGGACGATCGGTGTTTTGATTGATGGTGTGTAGGCAAGACTGATGGAAGTCGGCTTCATTGGATTTCCGATGGAAAAATCCATCGGTTTAAAATCCATAGGAAATCCGATCGTGTGTACAGGGCTTAATGCTATGTGGCCGTTTCTTTTTTCCACTTTATGATATATACCCGTCCATATCCATTGGGAATCTCCTGAACCACTACTGCATATGAGATAATCTGCTAAGAAGTCACCTTTCTTCTGTGTTTTTTTCCATTCTGCTGACGTTTGGCCACTTCCAGCACAGCAACTTGCAGCATATAGGATTATCCAGGTTCCACCACACAAAGCCCGTTTGACCCATTGAACATATGTTCTCTCGGATTCAAACAATCTGGTAAGCTCCTTACCTACCGGTGGTGGTTCTCTTCACTTCATTATTTCTTCACCTTCATCACTTTTATTTTCATTTAAAGCCCTCACCAATTTTTGAACTTTACCAATATTGAAGTTTGGTCACTTTAAGGATACACAGTTGCACAAGTTGGCACTTGTATTAAGTTTTCCTGTATACAGACATTCAATGTACATTTATGAGGACATTCATATTTTTATTGTTCATACTCACTATTTGAGCACTTCACCAATTTATGTGAAATATAATGTGAAATGTGAGCAGCCTACATAACAATTGACTATAATTGTGAAAGCTAAAAATTTTTATAAATGTGGGCGCTGAAATTAGAAAGTGAATATGCAGGAAATTTTACACGTGAGCGTGGTGTAAAAAGAACATAAACACAATGCGATAATATGAAATATGTAAACACAATGTCGTTTACATGATAAAGTGAACAGATGACAATTAATGTGAATAAGTGTCAGTGCGTGAATCAAATATTGGGTGATCAAACACAAGATAAGGACGCGTGTCTCCACTATAAATGGTGCAGTGGTATTAAGAAAAAATATATGTATAATCTATGCAGGTGAGCACAAAATGACCATGTGTCTTATATTATATCTGTACACAAGACAAATACATGATCTCTCCAAGGGGCACTATATACCACAATATCAAATATCGACATATATGACAATGGAGTGATTATGTAAAGTAAACCAGTGCATACATGCATCTAAAGGAAAAAAAACATGATGGATGCAAAGTTCATATAATGAATGCTGACTAGACTTAACAATGTCCATTCAAATGCAACCTATGGTAAAAAAAGGTGCCTCAAAGCGTTCCCTGATGAAATAATGAGTTTCACAGATTCTGAGTAGTCTTCACTCTAAAGTAGGAAAGAGAATTGGATACTCTTACCGCAATCTTTGGACCCAAGTCACCGTACGGTGGTGGGTCAACCAAGCTTGTGTCCACTTCAAGGACTCAGATCGTGGCAATCAGCATGCGACCTCCTTCTTCCTCCATCAGGGGTTCCAACCGGAACAGGATGTCCAAGTAGTCAGCAAGCAGAAATAACTTTCTCTCCAAACATATATGGAGAAAGGAAAGAACAAAAAAAGATCCTCCACATAGTGTGAAATCCAAATGACTGGAATTTATTTTAAAAAAGCTTATAAAACTTTAAAAAAGGTTCAAACAACAGAAGCCAAGATAATCCAAATATAACAGCAAATCAAAGAAGCGTGGACTGGGTGGCTATGGTTAGCGTGTGTACCCGACGCGTTTCGTCTGCAAAAGACATCAACTGGGGTGCCCTTCACCAATTTATGTCTATTTGACATTCCTTCATTATTCATATTGATTAGCGCTACACTATTTGTTTCCTCAATGACGCCATGACAACCCATTTATGGACTTGGACTCATTCACGTTTGAGCTTCCTTTTTTCTCCGGATATCACGTTCACTTTTTGTACACAATATATTTTGTATTGTTGATTTATGTGTTAGGTGTTATGTCCCTTCATGGGTTCTATCACACACATTGTTTTTATTATGCAAGTTTTTCCATATACTGTATATACTCGAGTATAAGCCGAGTTTTTCAGCACATTTTTTTGTGCTGAAAATGCCCACCTCGGCTTATATTCGAGTCACCTTTTTGCGCCTGATCTCCCTGACTTTGGGGACCCAATACTGGCCAAACATGTAGCCCCACTCTTCCTCTACAAGTGTGCAAAGTTTTTTGTCCAGGGGACCTACGGCCGGGGAGCACCGATTTTTCAAATCCGGGCACCCCACCATAGACTCCCATGTTAAATGGTAATTTCTCTGGTGACTTTGGGGACCTGGTACCGACCGGTCGTAGGTCTCCTGGACCCGAAACTTGGCACACATGTAGCCCTATTTCTTCTCTATAAGTGTGCAAATTTTTTTGTCTAAAGGACCTACGGCAGGGAAGCACCGATTTTTTTTCAAATCCGGGCACCCCTTCCATAGACTCCCATGTTAAACATCAGTCTAGGCATGGGCACAGTGAGGCATGGGCACAGTGAGGCATGCACATGGACACAGTGAGGCACAGTGAGGCATGGACACAGTGAGGCACAGTGAGGCATGGACACAGTGAGGCATGCAGATGGACACCGTAGGCTTATACTCGAGTCAATACGTTTTCCCAGTTTTTTAGTGGTAAAATTAGGTGCCTCGGCTTATATTGGGGTCGGCTTATACTCGAGTATATATGGTATACTGATTATCATTTAATCACTATTTAATTTTAGTTTACTCTTAAAATGCATATTAGGGCTGCACTTTTATTTATTTTCTCTGTTTGCAATTGTTCATTTGCTCTGCTGGCTGCTGTTTATTATTTAAAGAGACAGCGCAGTATATTATATATTTTTTCCCATTTTCTAGCACATTATGAGAGACTTACCTTGAAACAAAGCCCTCCAGGGGCGCACTGTCACTGCTGCAGAGGCTTCCATCTTCACCCGGTCTTCCTTCCGTGTTCCGAATGCTCCTTGCTGTATATATACAGCAGGTAAAATAAGTATTGAACACGTCACCATTTTTGTAGGTAAATATATTTCTAAAGGTGTTATTGATATGAATTGTTCACCACATGCCAGTAACAACCCTTACAACCCATACATAAAAAGAAACCAAAACAAATAAGTCCAGAAATAAAGTTCTGTGTAATAAAATGAAATGACACAGGGAAAAAGTATTGAACACATGAAGAAAGGGAGGTACAAAAAGGCATGGAAAGCCAAGACGCCAGCTCAAACCTATCAGTAATTAAAAAGCAATCCTGCCCTTTGTCAGTGCAAATTAATATCAGCTGGTTCAATCTCAACTGATGGCCTATAAAAAGGTGTCTCATTACCAAGGTGTCACAGAAGAAACATCTCATGATGGGTAAAAGCAAAGAGCTCTCTCAACCTTATTGTTGCAAAACATACTGATGGCATTGGTTACAGAAGGATTTCTAAACTTCTGAATGTTCCAGTGAGCACTGTTGGGGCCATAATTCGGAAGTGGAAAAAACATAATATCACTATAAACCGGCCATGACCAGGTCCTCCTCACAAGATTTCTGACAGTGAAACAGTGAGGAGTGAAAAGAATTATCAGAAGGAGTTGTCCAAAAGCCAATGACCACTTGTGGAGAGCTTCAGAAAGATCTGGAATTAGCAGGTACAATTGTTTCAAAGAAAACAATAAGTAATACCCTCCCCCGCCATGGCCTGTATGCACGCTCACCAGGCAAGACTACATTGCTGAAGAAAAAGCATGTTGAAGCTCGTTTAAAGTTTGCTGCGCAACATTTAGACAAGCCTGTGAAATACGGGGAGAATATAGTCTGGTCAGATGAGATCCAAATTGAACTCTTTGGATGCCATAATACACCCCATGTTTGGAGGTCACATGGCACATCACCCCAAACACCCCCCCCCCCATACCAACAGTGAGGTTTGGAGGTGGGAACATCATGGTGGGGGCGGGGCTGTATTTCAGCATACGATACTGGCAAACTTCTACCAGGATGGTGAAGATGAAAGGAGGGAGGACATTTCAGCAAGGCAATCATCCCAAACACAAAGCCAAGGAGACTCTCAATTGGTTTCAAAGAAAGAAAATAAAGCTGCTAGAATGGCCCAGCCAATCACCTGACTTGAATCCAATAGAAAACCTATGGAAAGAACTAAAGATCAGAGATCATAGAAGAGGCCCATGGAACCTTCAAGATTTAAAGACTGTTTGTGTGAAAGAAATGGGCCAAAATCACACCTGAGGAACGCATGCGACTCGTTTCTCCATACAGGAGGCGTTTTGAAGCCGTCATTACCAACAAAGGATTTTGTACCAAGTATTAAATACATTTTAGTGAGCGTGTTCAATACTTTCTCCCGGTGTCATTCCATTTTATTACACAGAACTTCATTTCTGAACTTATTTGTTTTGGTGTCTTTGTATGTATGGATTGCATGGGTTGTTACCAACATGTGGGGGGAATTTCATGTCAATAGGACCTTTTAGATATATATTTTCCTAGAAAAATGGTGACGTGTTCAATATTTATTTTACCTGCTGTATATATACACAGAAACATACTATATATATTGTGACAGCAGGAAGGTAAAGTCACCTGGTTGCATCCAGGGGGGTAGATATATTTCGCCCAGATTCAGGCTTTACGCCGATTTATACAGCTAGGTGGAGAGTTGTATAAGCCCAGCTGAGACTAGTGGGCTCATTGATGACTCATACCTCTAGGGAGAGGGCTGGGCGTCGTGCAGGCAGGGAGTTGATGAGGCCAGCTGAAGCCTGTCAGTTCGTTTAAGGCCTCTATAAAAACTCCCAGATTCATTAGATGTTAGCTCATGCCTGGAACCAGACCTGTGTGGACTGTCTAGGGAGAGTGAACCCCTGTGCGGTGAGAGAAAGCCTGTGTGGCTATATTTTGCTTGGACATTTAAAACCAGGGACTAGGACAGCACTAGGCTGATCCCAGTTGTTAGTTAGGAAACCTGTATGTTTAGTCAGAGGTCAAGTTGACCAGGATTTATTTTGTTTGTTTCTTTTGCTTTGCTGTGTTTTTGTCACTGTAAATAGAAAATAAACGGCACCTTTTTGATTTTGAAAACCACAACCTCCGTCTGCTGGGCCTGTTTTTGTGTGGGGAGCCCATCCCGGGGGTCACACACACCCGCTGCCGAGCTAACCCCCTCACAGTTGGTGGAGAACGCGGGCAGTTTTTTTTTAAGCCAGCATGGAGGAGATACTGAAACAGCTGGCTCTAGCAAATGCCAATCAACAGCAGACAAATGCAGGTTTGCAAAAGAGCCTTGCAGCTCAACAACAGAACTTCGCAGCCCAGCAGCAAGCTCATCAACAGAGCCTTGCAGCCCAGCAGCAAGCTCACCAACAGAGTCTGGAAGCTCAGCAACAAGCCCAGCAACGATCTGAGGCCCGCTTCATAGACCTATTACAGAAGCAAGAGCAGAGACTACAACAAATGGAAGCAGTAATGCAGCAACGTCCGCAGACCAGTGAGGAAAGCCGTCCCACTAATACCGCGTCCTTTGGGGTGAGTCGTTTATTGACAAAAATGACTGGAGAGGATGATCCAGAGGTATTTTTGACCACGTTTGAAAGGACTGCTGAAAGAGAAAAGTGGCCTGAGGAGCAGTGGGCTGGACTGGTGGCTCCTCTGTTAACGGGTGAATCGCAGAAAGCTTACTATGACCTAGACCCTGACCAAGCAAAAGACTATGTGATGCTAAAAGCTGAAATATTGGCAAGGCTGGGTGTCACCCTGGCTGTCCGGGCTCAGCGTGTGCATAACTGGACTTTCCAGCTTGGAAAACCCCCCAGGTCTCAAATGTATGATCTCATTCACCTGAGCAGAAAGTGGCTACAGCCAGAGACTTTGTCCGCACCAAAGATTGTGGAACGTGTTGTAATGGATCGGTTTTTGAGAGCTCTTCCTACTGCCATCCAAAAGTGGGTAAGCCATGGAGACCCAGAGACGGCCGATGGTCTTGTGGATCGTGTGGAGAAATACTTGGCTACAGAGAACCTGACGGCCTCTTCCAGAGACACTCGGACTTTCCACCCTAAGACCAGACCATCCCCAGGGGCGGATAAGATGATTCCAAGGGGTAAGGGTGGAGAGAGTGAGAGGGTGGGAGCTCTACCCCAAGTTTGGCGAGAACAGCCTGGGAAATCAGCGGCTCAAGAGGCGGCAAGAAGGATCATTTGCTACCGCTGCCGGCAAGCGGGACATATTGCAGCAAATTGCCCGGTTTTGGAGGAACCCATGCAGTGTGACTTTCTGACGGGCAGACGTCAGTCGCTGTGTGCGACAGTCGCATGCACTGCCATTCGAGGAACTGAGAAACATTTATGCAAAATGTGTATTAATGGTAGAAATGTTGTGGTATTGCTGGATTCAGGTAGCCTTGTGACCCTGATAAAGGCTGAATTAGTTAAAACAGAGGTCTCTGGGAATAGCAAGGTAGCTGTTATTTGTGTGCATGGGGACACCCGAGAGTATCCAGTGACTACAGTGTGTTTCGAGACCCCCAAAGGTACCCTTTCTCATCCAGTGGGCTTAGTGTCTCAGTTACCGCATGACGCCATTGTGGGAAGGGATTTTCCGAAGTTCTGGGAACTGTGGGATGATCCTGAGCCCCCCACTGGTGCCCCTATGTACCAGGAATATGATAGCCAGAACTCCTCTGAGAGTGGTGAGGACTCTCCCGAATTTCCCTTGTCAGTATTGGCAGGGGAGACTCAAGAAACTGGAGAGGAGCCCACCTCCTCAGACGAAAACCTACCGTCTGTGGAGTTTTCTGATCTTGAGGTTCACAGGGAAAACTTTGCCACAGAACAGTTGAAAGACCCCGCCCTAATAAAGGCACGGGAAAACGTAGTGAAAATAGATGGCGAGTTAGTGAACCCAGATAATACCTGCACTTACCCATACTTCAGCGTAGAGAAGGACCTACTGTATCGGGTGGCAAAAAGGGCAGAAGAAACAGTTGAGCAGCTTGTGGTGCCCAAACCTTACAGGAAGTTGGTGTTGGAGTTGGCCCATGGGCACATTCTTGGAGGTCATCTGGGGACAGAGAAAACCCGAGAGAGGGTATTACAGAGATTCTATTGGCCTGGGGTGATGAAGGACATAGAAAATTATTGTTCCTCCTGCCCTGTGTGTCAGAGGTCGGCCCCGATGCCACACTTCCGTAGCCCGCTGGTCCCTCTACCCATCATTGAGGTCCCGTTTGAGAGAATCGCAATGGATTTGGTAGGTCCTATAATCAAGTCCGCTAGGGGGCACCAGTACATATTGGTTATAATGGACTATGCCACCCGTTATCCAGAAGCGATCCCTCTCAGAAATACCTCGGCCAAAACCATAGCCAAAGAGCTATCTCTTGTTTTTAGCCGGGTGGGTATTTGTAAAGAACTGCTTACGGACCAAGGTACACCCTTTATGTCCCGGGTTATGAAGGAGCTGTGTAAATTGTTCAAAGTGACGCAATTACGTACATCTGTGTATCACCCCCAAACCGATGGGCTGGTTGAAAGATTCAACAAAACCCTAAAACAAATGTTGAAGAAAGTGGTGGATAGGGATGGAAAGGATTGGGACTGTCTACTTCCTTATTTGATGTTTGCTATTAGGGAGGTGCCCCAATCCTCTACGGGATTCTCCCCCTTTGAGTTACTGTATGGGAGACACCCAAGAGGGCTGTTGGATATTGCCAAGGAAACTTGGGAAAGTGAGAGTTCTCCCCACAGGAGTGTGATTGAGCATGTCGCCCTGATGCAAGATCGAATTGCACAGGTAATGCCCATCGTGAAGGAACATTTGGCCCAAGCGCAGTTGGCACAGCAGAGAGTGTACAACCGTGGAGCCAAGACCCGTACCTTTTCCCCGGGGGATAGGATATTGGTACTTGTCCCTACGGTTGAAAGTAAATTCCTTGCCAAATGGCAAGGCCCCTACGAGATAATGGAAAAAGTGAGCGAAGTGAATTACAAGGTCAGACAACCAGGAAGGCGAAAGCCCGAACAGATCTATCACGTTAATCTGTTGAAAGCCTGGAGGGATAGAGAGTCCCTAGTCGCAGACACTTGGTCACCAGCTCAAACTGGTTGCGTGATTCCTGAGGTTGGAATCGCAGCCACCTTGTCACAACCCCAACAACAGGAGGTTAAGGAGTTTGTGCTTCGCAACAAGGAGGTATTCTCTGAGCTGCCGGGACAAACATCTGGGGTAGAGCATGACATTATTACCCCGCCCGGTGAAAGGGTGAAGTTAAAACCCTATCGGATCCCAGAGGCCCGACGGGAGGCAATACGGGAGGAAGTACAGAAAATGCTGAACTTAGGGGTGATAGAGGAGTCCCAAAGTGATTGGTCTAGTCCCATTGTGTTGGTGCCTAAACCGGATGGGAGCTGGCGATTTTGTAACGATTTTCGTCAGTTGAACAAAGTTACAAAATTTGACACCTACCCCATGCCACGTATAGATGAGTTGATCGACCGGCTGGGAACAGCCCGATACATGACGACTCTTGACCTCACAAAAGGGTATTGGCAAATCCCCCTGGCCAAGTCAGCCAAAGAGAAAACCGCATTTGTAACCCCAGACGGGGCGTTCCAATATAAAAGAATGCCGTTCGGGTTACAGAATGCGCCGGCCACATTCCAGCGGAAAATGGACCAGATGCTGAGGCCCCATCGGAAGTATGCTGCGGCTTACCTGGATGACGTAATTGTCCATAGCACAGATTGGGCCTCACATCTGCCAAAAGTGCAAGCAGTCCTGGACTCTGTTCGGGAAGCAGGGTTTACGGCTAACCCCAAGAAGTGTACCATTGGGCAGGAGGAGGCCAAATATCTTGGGTACACCATTGGGAGGGGAGTAATAAAACCCCAACTCAACAAAGTCGAGGCCATCCAGAGTTGGCCACGTCCCAACAGCAAGAAGCAGGTACGAGCCTTTCTGGGAATCGCTGGGTATTATCGGCGATTCATTCCCCACTTTGCTTCTAAGGCTGTGCCCCTAACCAACCTGACGAAGGGGAAAGGGTCGGTCATGATTAAATGGACCCCCGAGGCTGAGGCAGCATTCCAATTCTTGAAACAAGCCTTATGTAGCCAGCCAGTGTTGTACTCACCCGACTTCTCTAAAGACTTTGTCGTACAAAGTGATGCGTCAGATGTGGGGTTAGGAGCAGTATTGTCCCAGGTCTGGAACGGGGAAGAGCACCCAGTCATTTACCTCAGCAGGAAGTTGAAGTCCCATGAGGTAAATTACGCCACCGTTGAAAAGGAGTGTTTAGCGGTGAAGTGGGCTCTAGATTCCCTTCGGTACTACCTGCTAGGTAGGCACTTTGACATGGTTACGGATCACGCTCCGTTAAAGTGGATGGCTCAAAACAAGGAAACAAATAGAAGAGTGAATAGGTGGTTCCTGGCCCTCCAGGAATTCAACTTCACAGTAAAGCATCGCCCTGGCGTTCAAATGGGGAATGTGGATGCTTTGTCTCGAGTACATGAATGCCTGATTGCTGGTGTTCCAACCCCGAGGTTAAAACAAGAGGGGGGGTATGTGACAGCAGGAAGGTAAAGTCACCTGGTTGCATCCAGGGGGGTAGATATATTTCGCCCAGATTCAGGCTTTACGCCGATTTATACAGCTAGGTGGAGAGTTGTATAAGCCCAGCTGAGACTAGTGGGCTCATTGATGACTCATACCTCTAGGGAGAGGGCTGGGCGTCGTGCAGGCAGGGAGTTGATGAGGCCAGCTGAAGCCTGTCAGTTCGTTTAAGGCCTCTATAAAAACTCCCAGATTCATTAGATGTTAGCTCATGCCTGGAACCAGACCTGTGTGGACTGTCTAGGGAGAGTGAACCCCTGTGCGGTGAGAGAAAGCCTGTGTGGCTATATTTTGCTTGGACATTTAAAACCAGGGACTAGGACAGCACTAGGCTGATCCCAGTTGTTAGTTAGGAAACCTGTATGTTTAGTCAGAGGTCAAGTTGACCAGGATTTATTTTGTTTGTTTCTTTTGCTTTGCTGTGTTTTTGTCACTGTAAATAGAAAATAAACGGCACCTTTTTGATTTTGAAAACCACAACCTCCGTCTGCTGGGCCTGTTTTTGTGTGGGGAGCCCATCCCGGGGGTCACACACACCCGCTGCCGAGCTAACCCCCTCACAATATATATATATATATATATATATTGTGACAGCAGGAAGGTAAAGTCACCTGGTTGCATCCAGGGGGGTAGATATATTTCGCCCAGATTCAGGCTTTACGCCGACTTATACAACTAGGTGGAGAGTTGTATAAGCCCAGCTGAGGATAGTGGGCTCATGGATGACTCATACCTCTAGGGAGAGTGTGGGGCGTCGTGCAGACAGGGAGTTGATGAGACCAGCTGAAGCTTGTCAGCTCATTTAGGCCTCTATAAGAACTCCCAGCTTCATTAGATGTTAGCTCATGCCTGGACCCAGACCTGTGTGGACTGTCTAGGGAGAGTGAACCCCTGTGCGGTGAGACAAAGCCTGTGTGGCTATTTGCTTGGACATTTAAAACCAGGGACTTAGGGACTAGGACAGCACTAGGCTGATCCCAGTTGTTAGTTAGGAAACCTGTATGTTTAGTCAGAGGTCAAGTTGACCAGGATTTATTTTGTTTATGTTTCTTTTGCTTTGCTGTGTTTTGTCACTGTAAATAGAAAATAAACCGCACCTTTTTGATTTTGAAAACCACAACCTCCGTTTGCTGGGCCTGTTTTTGTGTGGGGAGCCCATCTCGGGGGTCACACACACCCGCTGCCGAGCTAACCCCCTCACAGTTGGTGGAGAATACAGGCAGTTTTTTTTTAAGCCAGCATGGAGGAGATACTGAAGCAGCTGGCTCTAGCAAATGCCAATCAACAGCAGACAAATGCAGGTTTGCAAAAGAGCCTTGCAGCTCATCAACAGAGCCTTGCAGCTCAACAACAGAACTTCGCAGCCCAGCAGCAAGCTCATCAACAGAGCCTTGCAGCCCAGCAGCGAACAAACGCAACTTTGCAACAGAGTCTGGAGGCTCAGCAACAAGCCCAGCAGCAATCTGAGGCCTGCTTCATAGACCTGTTGCAGAAGCAAGAGCAGAGACTACAACAACAGATGGAAGCAGTAATGCAGCAACGTCCGCAGACCAGTGAGGAAAGCCGTCCCACTAATACCGCGTCCTTTGGGGTGAGTCGTTTATTGACAAAAATGACTGGAGAGGATGATCCAGAGGTATTTTTGACCACATTTGAAAGGACCGCTGAAAGAGAAAAGTGGCCTGAGGAGCAGTGGGCTGGACTGGTGGCTCCTCTGTTAACTGGTGAATCGCAGAAAGCTTACTATGACCTAGAGCCTAACCAAGCAAAAGACTATGTGATGCTAAAAGCTGAAATATTGGCAAGGCTGGGTGTCACCCAGGCTGTCCGGGCTCAGCGTGTGCATAACTGGACTTTCCAGCTTGGAAAACCCCCCAGGTCTCAAATGTATGATCTCATTCACCTGAGCAGAAAGTGGCTACAGCCAGAGACTTTGCCTGCACCAAAGATTGTGGAACGTGTTGTAATGGATCGGTTTTTGAGAGCTCTTCCTACTGCCATCCAAAAGTGGGTAAGCCATGGAGACCCAGAGACGGCCGATGGTCTTGTGGATCGTGTGGAGAAATACTTGGCTACAGAGAACCTGACGGCCTCTTCCAGAGACACTCGGACTTTCCACCCTAAGACCAGACCATCCCCAGGGGCGGATAAGAGGATTCCAAGGGGTGAGGGTGGAGAGAGTGAGAGGGTGGGAGCTCTACCCCAAGTTTGGCGAGAACAGCCTGGGAAATCAGCGGCTCAAGAGGCGGCAAGAAGGATCGTTTGCTACCGCTGCCGGCAAGCGGGACATATTGCAGCAAATTGCCCGGTTGTGGAGGAACCCATGCAGTGTGACTTTCTGACGGGCAGACGTCAGTCGCTGTGTGCGACAGTCGCATGCACTGCCATTCGAGGAACTGAGAAACATTTATGCAAAATGTGTGTTAATGGTAGAAATGTTGTGGTATTGCTGGATTCAGGTAGCCTTGTGACCCTGATAAAGGCTGAGTTAGTTAAAACAGAGGTCTCTGGGAATAGCAAGGTAGCTGTTATTTGTGTGCATGGGGACACCCGAGAGTATCCAGTGACTACAGTGTGTTTCGAGACCCCCAAAGGTACCCTCTCTCATCCAGTGGGCTTAGTATCTCAGTTACCGCATGACGCCATTGTGGGAAGGGATTTTCCGAAGTTCTGGGAACTGTGGGATGATCCTGAGCCCCCCACTGGTGCCCCTATGTACCAGGAATGTGATAGCCAGAACTCCCCTGAGAGTGGTGAGGACTCTCCGGAATTTCCCTTATCAGTATTGGCAGGGGAGACTCAAGAAACTGGAGAGGAGCCCACCTCCTCAGACGAAAACCTACCGTCTGTGGAGTTTTCTGATCTTGAGGTTCACAGGGAAAACTTTGCCACAGAACAGTTGAAAGACCCCGCCCTAATAAAGGCACGGGAAAACGTAGTGAAAATAGATGGCGAGTTAGTGAACCCAGATAATACCTGCACTTACCCATACTTCAGCGTAGAGAAGGACCTACTGTATCGGGTGGCAAAAAGGGCAGAAGAAACCGTTGAGCAGCTTGTGGTGCCCAAACCTTACAGGAAGTTGGTGTTGGAGTTGGCCCATGGGCACATTCTTGGAGGTCATCTGGGGACAGAGAAAACCCGAGAGAGGGTATTACAGAGATTCTATTGGCCGGGGGTGATGAAGGACATAGAAAATTATTGTTCCTCCTGCCCTGTGTGTCAGAGGTCGGCCCCGATGCCACATTTCCGTAGCCCGCTGGTCCCTCTACCCATCATTGAGGTCCCGTTTGAGAGGATCGCCATGGATTTGGTAGGTCCTATAATCAAGTCTGCTAGGGGGCACCAGTACATATTAGTTATAATGGACTATGCCACCCGTTATCCAGAAGCGATCCCTCTCCGAAATACCTCGGCCAAAACCATAGCCAAAGAGCTATCTCTTGTGTTTAGCCGGGTGGGTATTTGTAAAGAACTGCTTACGAACCAAGGTACACCCTTTATGTCCCGGGTTATGAAGGAGCTATGTAAATTGTTCAAAGTGACGCAATTACGTACATCTGTGTATCACCCCCAAACCGATGGGCTGGTTGAAAGATTCAACAAAACCCTAAAACAAATGTTGAAGAAAGTGGTGGATAGAGATGGAAAGGATTGGGACTGTCTACTTCCTTATCTGATGTTTGCTATTAGGGAGGTGCCCCAATCCTCTACGGGATTCTCCCCCTTTGAGTTACTGTATGGGAGACACCCAAGAGGGCTGTTGGATATTGCCAAGGAAACTTGGGAAAGTGAGAGTTCTCCCCACAGGAGTGTGATTGAGCATGTCGCCCTGATGCAAGACCGAATTGCACAGGTAATGCCCATCGTGAAGGAACATTTGGCCCAAGCGCAGTTAGCACAGCAGAGATTGTACAACCGTGGAGCCAAGACCCGTACCTTTTCCCCGGGGGATAGGATACTGGTACTGGTCCCTACGGTTGAAAGTAAATTCCTTGCCAAATGGCAAGGCCCCTACGAGATAATGGAAAAAGTGAGCGAAGTGAATTACAAGGTCAGACAACCAGGAAGGCGAAAGCCCGAACAGATCTATCACGTTAATCTGTTGAAAGCCTGGAGGGATAGGGAGTCCCTAGTCGCAGACACTTGGTCACCAGCTCAAACTGGTTGCGTGATTCCTGAGGTTGGAATCGCAGCCACCTTGTCACAACCCCAACAACAGGAGGTTAAGGAGTTTGTGCTTCGCAACAAGGAGGTATTCTCTGAGCTGCCGGGACAAACATCTGGGGTAGAGCATGACATTATTACCCCGCCCGGTGAAAGGGTGAAGTTAAAACCCTATCGGATCCCAGAGGCCCGACGGGAGGCAATACGGGAGGAAGTACAGAAAATGCTGAACTTAGGGGTGATAGAGGAGTCCCAAAGTGATTGGTCTAGTCCCATTGTGTTGGTGCCTAAACCGGATGGGAGCTGGCGATTTTGTAACGATTTTCGTCAGTTGAACAAAGTTACAAAATTTGACACCTACCCCATGCCACGTATAGATGAGTTGATCGACCGGCTGGGAACAGCCCGATACATGACGACTCTTGACCTCACAAAAGGGTATTGGCAAATCCCCCTGGCCAAGTCGGCCAAAGAGAAAACCGCATTTGTAACCCCAGATGGGGCGTTCCAATATAAAAGAATGCCGTTCGGGTTACAGAATGCGCCGGCCACATTCCAGCGGAAAATGGACCAGATGCTGAGGCCCCATCGGAAGTATGCTGCGGCTTACCTGGATGACGTAATTGTCCATAGCACAGATTGGGCCTCACATCTGCCAAAAGTGCAAGCAGTCCTGGACTCTGTTCGGGAAGCGGGGTTTACGGCTAACCCCAAGAAGTGTACCATCGGGCAGGAGGAGGCCAAATATCTTGGGTACACCATTGGGAGGGGAGTAATAAAACCCCAACTCAACAAAGTCGAGGCCATCCAGAGTTGGCCACGTCCCAACAGCAAGAAGCAGGTACGAGCATTTCTGGGAATCGCTGGGTATTATCGGCGATTCATTCCCCACTTTGCTTCTAAGGCTGTGCCCCTAACCAACCTGACGAAGGGAAAAGGGTCGGTCATGATTAAATGGACCCCCGAGGCTGAGGCAGCATTCCAATTCTTGAAACAAGCCTTATGTAGCCAGCCAGCGTTGTACTCACCCGACTTCTCTAAAGACTTTGTCGTACAAAGTGATGCGTCAGATGTGGGGTTAGGAGCAGTATTGTCCCAGGTCTGGAACGGGGAAGAGCACCCAGTCATTTACCTCAGCAGGAAGTTGAAGTCCCATGAGGTAAATTACGCCACCGTTGAAAAGGAGTGTTTAGCGGTGAAGTGGGCTCTAGATTCCCTTCGGTACTACCTGCTAGGTAGGCACTTTGACATGGTTACGGATCACGCTCCGTTAAAGTGGATGGCTCAAAACAAGGAAACAAATAGAAGAGTGAATAGGTGGTTCCTGGCCCTCCAGGAATTCAACTTCACAGTAAAGCATCGCCCTGGCGTTCAAATGGGGAATGTGGATGCTTTGTCTCGAGTACATGAATGCCTGATTGCTGGTGTTCCAACCCCGAGGTTAAAACAAGAGGGGGGGGGTATGTGACAGCAGGAAGGTAAAGTCACCTGGTTGCATCCAGGGGGGTAGATATATTTCGCCCAGATTCAGGCTTTACGCCGACTTATAAAACTAGGTGGAGAGTTGTATAAGCCCAGCTGAGGATAGTGGGCTCATGGATGACTCATACCTCTAGGGAGAGTGTGGGGCGTCGTGCAGACAGGGAGTTGATGAGACCAGCTGAAGCTTGTCAGCTCATTTAGGCCTCTATAAGAACTCCCAGCTTCATTAGATGTAAGCTCATGCCTGGACCCAGACCTGTGTGGACTGTCTAGGGAGAGTGAACCCCTGTGCGGTGAGACAAAGCCTGTGTGGCTATTTGCTTGGACATTTAAAACCAGGGACTTAGGGACTAGGACAGCACTAGGCTGATCCCAGTTGTTAGTTAGGAAACCTGTATGTTTAGTCAGAGGTCAAGTTGACCAGGATTTATTTTGTTTATGTTTCTTTTGCTTTGCTGTGTTTTGTCACTGTAAATAGAAAATAAACCGCACCTTTTTGATTTTGAAAACCACAACCTCCGTTTGCTGGGCCTGTTTTTGTGTGGGGAGCCCATCTCGGGGGTCACACACACCCGCTGCCGAGCTAACCCCCTCACAATATATATATACACACACTTTTTTCATACTTAATTTTTTTTATACTTGTTCATAATATGTACAGAAGGGAAAACATACACTGACAGGAAACAGGAAGCGCTCTTTTTTTTAATACTAAACAGGATATCAATGTATTAATCTGTAACTGTTATTTTGTTCTATAGAAGGGGCCTCCAAACTTTCGAAATAAAGGGCCAGTTTTCTGTCCTAGACTTTAAAGCGGTGTTCCGCCGAAAAAAAAAAATATTAAAAGTCAGCAGCTACAAATACTGCAGCTGCTGACTTTTAATACATCGACACTTACCTGTACAGGGCGCCCGCGATGTCAGCAGCCAAAGCCGATCTGTCCGTCGGCTCTCCGATCCTGCCGCGGCCATCTTCGGTAAGGGAATCAGGAAGTGAGCTTCACTTCCTGGTTCTCTACTGCGCATGCGCGTCCTCACTGGTCCCTGCTGTCTTCTGGGACCTGTGTGTCTCCCAGAAGACAGCAGGGGGGACAGAGTAGGCGCTGGACGTGGGGTAGGTCACCGCGACCACAGCAGTGATCTATGCCAGGAAGTGGGAGCAAAAACCGGTATTACACAGATATCTGCTCCCTCCTGCCCCCTGAAGGGAGCCAAATGTGACACCGGAGAGGGAGAGAATGAATGAATGATTTGTATAGCGCCACACATGCGAACTGAATCGCCTCTAGGCGCTTTTTGCAGCCAGTGTCTGCTTGGCTGGTGCTGTCATTTTACACCGTAGGATCTCGACACGCTTGGGACACACAGTCGTACACATATATATATACATATATACTGGGCCAATTTGGACAAGATCCAATTCACCTACCAGCATGTCTTTGGAGTGTGGGAGGAAACTGGAGTACCTGGAGGAAACTCACACAGACACAGGGACAACATGCAAACTCCAGGCAGATGGTGTCGTGGTCAGGATTTGAACCAGCGACCCTTTTTTTTTTTGCTGCTAGGTGAAACCACTGTGCTGCCCAAAAAGTGGAAGTTCCATTTTTGGGTGGAACTCCACTTTAAGGGGGCCGGACTTTGGCCAGTGGGAGTAGAAATTGTCCTGGCATCAGTGGGAGTAAACAATGCATCTTTGGTATTAAGGGGAGGAATAGCACCCCGTTGTAGGTGTCAATGGGAGGAAAAGTGTCCCATCTTTGGTGTCAGTGGGAGGAATAATACCTCATCCTTGATAATAGTGGGAGAAATAGTGCCCCTTCATTGGTATCATCGGGAGGATTAGTGACCCATCTTTGCTGTCAGTGGGAGGAAAATTGTCCCATCTTTTGTTGGAAAAGCGTAAAGTCAGCCTGCTTCCAGTATGTTCCCGATAGGGGTGACGGGTTCTGCAAATTACTTACTCCTTCACCAATTTATCCAGGAACTATAGTTCAGTTTAAGGATTCCAACGTTCCCATAAAGAACTAAACTAACCAGCTGTTTTTTCTATTTTGTAATGTTTACTGCTGTATTAACATTATTGTACAACTGCTATAATTGTACCTGTACACTATTATCTTTAAATAAAAATCTTAAAGTTTAAAAAAAAAGAAAAGTGTCCTATCTTTGGTGTCAGTGGGAGGAATAATACCCCATCCTTGGTAATAGTGGGAGTAACAGAGACCCATCATTGGTATCAATGGAAGAAATATTGCCCTGTTTATTAATGTCACCACCAGGAATTATGCCCAATTGTTGGTGTTAGTGGAAGAAATAATGTCTTGTATCAGTGGGAGGAAAAGTACCCCAAGGGCCAGAATAGGACTAGCAAAGGGCCGCATCAGGCCCTCGGGCCACAGTTTGGAGACCACTGTTCTATAGTATGGCACAATCTCAACTAATTTAGCACATATGATGTATCTTAATCTATGAACTAAAAATACCAGGATGGCCATTAAAGAATTGTTATGGTGTATTTATCAACCATGAATATGTTGTGTATAATTTTAAAAGAATGGGTTTCTAGACTTTACAGAACATGAAGAGACAAAAAAAAAAAGGTTGAAGCAGACCATTATGCAGTGCTATGACAATTTATAGAGTGTACATTATTGTTTATTGTCGTTACAAGCAGATATGTGCCCATTTGTTGAACAAAAAGTAAATTGACAGGTCGGTGACAAAAGACAATTATTCACTAGTTATAGTGTTTTAGATTATGTAACACTAACAAACCAATCATTACACATGGGGTAATTATAACAATTACATCATTTAGATTACACATAATGCAACCCCTATAGACGGTGCAATACATAATACATGCATGATACATTTAAAGACATTTAATTACTTAATGTAATGTAATACATAACACAATACATTTATTTCATCTCTGGCAGATATATTTATAGAGATGTATAAAAATTTTCTCCCATGCAGATAGCAGTTTTCTTTTACAACGATGCTCCTTTAATCTTCAGTCATTTATGTTGGAAGGCGGCCTGCATACAATGGGATCCTAGTACATATTGTGGAGGGGACCAGTCACCCCTGTTTGTTCTTTGTGTTCTGGACAATATGTCTCCTAAACACCCCCAGCTCCATTGAGGTCAGTCAGTGCTGTGTGATTTGGACGAAATGCAGCATGAGAATGATTGGTGGCTCCTCTCCCAAAGCGAAGCACCCAGCAAAACTTCCTTTCAAGGCCCCCTCCAAGGAATGGTCCTTATATCGGTCCTTAGCCATTATTATCATTTTTTCAACTTTATATAGCAGGTATTAATGCGGAGCGGCAAAGGGTGATTGGGGAAGGTGGGAGTAAAAGCCTAGAGATGGGCCTTAGGAAACATGGTGCTGCTAAAACAAGCCTGGAAATTATTACTGGGTTACCCAGTCCACACTTGTATACGACCACATTGTTCATAATGTATATCTATAAATTGTATGTGAAATGTGGAGAACTATCTGTAACCTATTTTTTTATTTTTTTTGCATAAACATGTCAGTCACAGCATTTGCTTCTGCAACTGGGCTCCTATAAGGACCATTGAGCCATGATGAAAAGGACCCCTGACTGTTGGAACCAAAGTTAACTGTGAGCATCAATCATAGACATTTAGACAGTTGGCCCGTTAAACCAATAAAGTTGTCTCAATAAAAAAATAGGTGTTACTGTATGGTCTATATTCCCAAAATGTCCAATGTAATGAATTCCAACTGAGTAGACCCTCTATAGAGAAAAGAACCAGGAGATAGGGTACTTAGATGTGGGTGCAAGAGAAGGTTACACATACGAAGCTTCTCCAGCCAGTGGAGAAGTTACTTTTCTGCCTCCTTATGATTTTCACACCCTATGTCTTGTGATGCCGCGTACACACGATCATTTTTCCCGTCGGGAAAAATTACATTTTTTCCTTTGGACGAGAAAAACGATCGTGTGTGGGCTTTTTGTCATTTTTCCAGATGGGAAAAACGACATTAATCACGACAAGAAAAATTAGAACATGCTCTAATTTTTCTCGTCGTGATTCATGTCATTTTTTTCCGCGGCAGTTTTCCCATAGGGAAACACTACCGCGGAGCCTACACACGGTCGTTTTTCTCGCCAAGAGAAAAAATGATGGGAAAAACGGCCGCGTGTGGGGGAACAAGCCGTTCCCTCGTTTTTCCTGTCATGATTCACGGCAGTGTTTTCACCGCCGTGAATCACGATCGTGTGTACGGGGCATTATTGTCACTGCTTTATCAGTGGAGTTTACCTTGCCAGTGTTTAAATAGTCTATGATGGATTCCCTCAGCAGGCCTTGCTTTTTTATAAAGCAGTTTTATTTTTGCATTTTTTTTTTTAAATAAAGCGAAGATAAACTCCCTGCAACTCACAGGTTGCAAAATACAGGCAAGAGACACAAACAGACTGGTAATCTACCCTTCGACATCCCACTGGACAGGTACAAGGGAAGCAATTTGTATTAGATGGTTAGATGGATGTCTGTCCTAAACCTATGGTTATGTTGAATGCCAGCATTACCATATTCCAGTTTTATGTTGGGTGCTTACAGTTCATCTGTGGTTGACTTAGGTTTGTTGTTGTCACCTGTAAGTCATTTTATTTAGCATTATAGTTGCAACAATTATGCTTTGTAAATACAGTCAGGTCCATAAATATTGGGACATCGACACAATTCTAATCTTTTTGGCTCTATACACCACCACAATGAATTTGAAATGAAACAAACAATATGTGCTTCAACTGCAGACTTTCAGCTTTAATTTGAGGGGATTTACATCCAAATCATGTGAACGGTGTAGGAATTACAACAGTTTGTATATGTGCCTCCCACTTTTTAAGGGACCAAAAGTATTGGGACAGATTAACAATCATAAATCAAACTTTCACTTTTTAATACTTGGTTGCAAATCCTTTGCAGTCAATTACAGCCTGAAGTCTGGAACGCGATGACATCACCAGACGCTCGGTTTCATCCCTGGTGATGCTCTGCCAGGCCTCTACTGCAACTGTCTTCAGTTCCTGCTTGTTCTTGGGGCATTTTCCCTTCAATTTTGTCTTCAGCAAGTGAAATGAATGCTCAATCGGATTCAGGTCAGGTGATTGACTTGGCCATTGCATAACATTCCACTTCTTTCCCTTAAAAAACTCTTTGGTTGCTTTCGCAGTATGCTTCGGGTCATTGTCCATCTGCACTGTGAAGCGCGCCGTCCAATGAGTTCTGAAGCATTTGGCTGAATATGAGCAGATAATCTTGCCCCAAACACTTCAGAATTAATTGTGCTGCTTTTGTCAGCAGTCACATCATCAATAAATACAAGAGAACCAGTTCCATTGGCAGCCATACATGCCCACGCCATGACACTACCACCACCATGCTTCACTGATGAGGTGGTATGCTTTGGATCATAAACAGTTATTTTCCTTCTTCATACTCTTCTCTTCCCATCACTCTGGTACAAGTTGATCTCGGTCTCATCTGTCCATAGGATGTTGTTCCAGAACTGGGAAGGCTTTTTTAGATGTTGTTTGGCAAACTCTAATCTGGCCTTCCTGTTTTTGAGGCTCACCAATGGTTTACATCTTGTGGTGAACCCTCTGTATTCACTCTGGTGAAGTCTTCTCTTGATTGTTGACTTTGACGCACATACACCTACCTTCTGGAGAGTGTTCTTCATCTGACACACATACACCTACCTCCTGGAGAGTGTTCTTTATCTGACACACATACACCTACCTCCTGGAGAGTGTTCTTCATCTGACACACATACACCTACCTCCTGGAGAGTGTTCTTAAACTGACCAACTATTGTGAAGGGTGTTTTCTTCACCAGGGAAAGAATTCTTCGGTCATCCACCACAGTTGTTTTCCGTGGTCTTCCGGGTCTTTTGGTGTTGCTGAGCTCACCGGTGCGTTCTTTCTTTTTAAGGATGTTCCAAACAGTTGATTTGGCCACACCTAATGTTTTTGCTATCTCTCTGATGGGTTTGTTTTGTTTTTCAGCCCAATGATGGCTTGCTTCAATGATAGTGACAGCTCTTTGGATCTCATATTGAGAGTTGACAGCAACAGATTCCAAATGCAAATAGCACACTTGAAATGAACTCTGGACCTTTTATCTGTTCCTTGTAAATGGGATAATGAGGGAATAACACACACCTGACCATGGAACACCTGAGCAGCCAATTGTCCCATTACTTTTGGTCCCTTAAATGTGGGAGGCACATATACAAACTGTTGTAATTCCTACACCGTTCACCTGATTTGGATGTAAATACCCTCAAATTAAAGCTAGAAGTCTTAAGTTAAAGCACATCTTCTTTGTTTCATTTCAAATCCATTGTGGTGGTGTATAGAGCCAAAAAGATTAGAATTGTGTCGATGTCCCAATATTTATGGACCTGACTGTAAATAAAGCTTTAGTCTTGCTCTTCCAACCAAAATAGGTCAGTGTCCTTATGAGAGGGCAAACAGGCAAGGCCCATTTGTTTATGTAGCGCCCTGCTCCTATTGGGTAGGCGCTAGTGTAAATTTAGTTGTCTGAGTTATAGTTCAACTCAGAATAATTGTACCAAATTTTGGGTCTCTGTTCCAATTCAGCTGAGTTGCACATTTTCCACCTTCCTCTAGGTGTCGTTGTCACTAGGGATGAGCTTCGAGTTCGAGTCGAACTCATGTTCGACTCGAACATTGCCTGTTCGCCCGTTCGCCGAACAGCGAACAAATTGGGGTGTTCGCAGCAAATTAGAAAAATCTATGGGATAAATCTAAAGTGCTAATTATAAAGGCTTATATGCAAGTTATTGTCCTAAAAAGTGTTTGGGGACCGGGGTCCTGCCCCAGGGGACATGTATCAATGCAAAAATAAGTTTTAAAAACGGCCGTTTTTTCGGGAGCAGTGATTTTAATAATGCTTAAAGTGAAAAAATAAAAGTGAAATATTCCTTTAAATTTCGTACCTGGGGTGTGTGTATGATATGCATGTAAAGTGGCGCATGTTTCCCATGCTTAGAACTGTCCCTGCAAAAAATGTCATTTTTGAAAGAAAAAGATGCATTTAAAACTGACTCGCGGCTATTAATGAATTGTCGGCTCCCGGCAATACATACAAAAGTCATTGATAAAAAAAAAAAAAAAGCGTGGGGGTTCCCCAGAATTCAATTACCAGGCCCTTCAGGTCTGGAATGGATATTAAGGGGAACCCCGCCGCAAATTTAAAAAAAAATTGACGTGGGGTTCCCCCAAATATCCATTCCAGGCCCTTCAGATCTAGCATGGATTTTAAGGGGAACTCCACCCCAAATTTAAAAAAAAAATGGTGTGGAGTCCCCCTAAAAATCCATACCAGACCCCTTATCCGAGCACGCAACCTGGCCGGCCGCAGGGGAAAAGGGGGGGACGAGAGAGCGGCCCCCCTCCCTCCTGAACCGTACCAAGCCACATGCCCTCAACATGGGGAGGATGTCCCCATGTTGATGGGGACAAGGGCCTCATCCCCACAACCCTTGCCCGGTGGTTGTGGGGGTCTGCGGGCGGGGGGCTTATCGGAATCTGGAAGACCCCTTTAACAAAGGGGACCCCCAGATCCCGCCCCCCCCCTATGTGAATTGGTAAGGGGTACATTGTACCCCTACCATTTCACGAAGAAAGCATAAAAAAATGTTTAAAAAAACACACAAACACCTTGAAAAAGTCCTTTATTTAAAAAAAAAAAAAAAAAAAAAAACATTCCAGCGGTCAAATCCAGTGTCCCGCGGCGATCCCGATGTCCAGCGCTGTCCTTCATTGGTTGTGCCTGAGCGGACCTGATGGGGAACTCCCTCTCAGTATTTTAAATGTATAGACCCGCCCCTTCTAAAGTTCCCCATCAGGTCCGCTCAGCGGACCAGATGTGGAACATGAGAAGGGGCGGGTCTATACATGTATTACCAAAGTGAGAGCAGTTCCACATCAGGTCCGCCCCCTCGGTATGTCGGACCCGCCTACGTCATTGGCTTGAGCGGGGAACTTTCTTCACTGTGTAATTTAAATTTACATAGTGAAGGAAGTTCCCCGCTCAAGCCAATGACGTAGGCGGGTCCGACATACCGAGGGGGCGGACCTGATGGGGGACTGCTCTCACTTTGGTAATACATGTATAGACCCGCCCCTTCTCATGTTCCGCATCTCGTCCGCTGAGCGGGCCTGATGGGGAACTTTAGAAGGGGCGGGTCTATACATTTAAAATACTGAGAGGGAGTTCCCCATCAGGTCCGCTCAGGCACAACCAATGAAGGACAGCGCTGGACATCGGGATCGCCGCGGGACACTGGATTTCACCGCTGGAATGTTTTTTTGTTTTTTTTTAAATAAAGGACTTTTTCAAGGTGTTTGTGTGTTTTTTTAAACATTTTTTTACGCTTTCTTCGTGAAATGGTAGGGGTACAATGTACCCCTTACCAATTCACATAGGGGGGGGCCGGGATCTGGGGGTCCCCTTTGTTAAAGGGGTCTTCCAGATTCCGATAAGCCCCCCGCCCGCAGACCCCCACAACCACCGGGCAAGGGTTGTGGGGATGAGGCCCTTGTCCCCATCAACATGGGGACATCCTCCCCATGTTGAGGGCATGTGGCCTGGTACGGTTCAGGAGGGAGGGGGGCCGCTCTCTCGTCCCCCCCTTTTCCCCTGCGGCCGGCCAGGTTGCGTGCTCAGATAAGGGGTCTGCTATAGATTTTTAGGGGGACTCCACGCCATTTGTTTTTTAAATTTGGGGTGGAGTTCCCCTTAAAATCCATGCCAGATCTGAAAGGCCTGGAATGGATATTTGGGGGAACCCCACGTCGATTTTTTTTTAATTTGCGGCGGGGTTCCCCTTAATATCCATTCCAGACCTGAAGGGCCTGGTAATTGAATTCTGGGGAACCCCCACGCTTTTTTTTTTTTTTTTATCAATGACTTTTGTATGTATTGCCGGGAGCCGACAATTCATTAATAGCCGCGAGTGAGTTTTAAATGCATTTTTTTCTTTCAAAAATGACATTTTTTGCAGGGACAGTTCTAAGCACGGGAAACATGCGCCACTTTACATGCATATCATACACACCCCCCAGGTACGAAATTTAAAGGAATATTTCACTTTTATTTTTTCATTTTAAGCATTATTAAAATCACTGCTCCCGAAAAAACGGCCGTTTTTAAAACTTCTTTTTGCATTGATACATGTCCCCTGGGGCAGGACCCGGGTCCCCAAACACTTTTTAGGACAATAACTTGCATATTAGCCTTTATAATTAACACTTTAGATTTCGAACGTTCGAGTCCATTGTATTTAATAGGGTTCTAAAGTTTACACAAACATTTTGTCTGTTCGCAGGTTCTGGTGCGAACCGAACAAGGGGGTGTTCGGCTCATCCCTGGTTGTCACCACAGGTCAAGGTTGGAACTGCAGCTGGCTGGATGTATTGGGTATCTCTTGCCCAGAAGCAGCTCAGTGGGATTAGTCACCCCGCTGTGCATTCTGGGAGAGGGTACTTAACCACTTCAATACCCATCCATAGTCATATGACGTCCACAGATGGGATCTCCCATCCTGGGTGCACGTCATATGACGTCCTGGGCTTTGTGGGGGGATATCTGAATGATGCCTGCAGCTAGAGGCATTATTCAGATATCCTTCTCTTCTGCCGGCGATTCTGTGCACAATAAGAATGATCATAGTGGCAGTTCCACCGCTTAATCGGGGGCCCAGAGAATGAATCGTCCGGCGCCGGATGGGAAGCCGGATGGGAAGCATAGAGATGACTGGTGACCAGATGGTCACCAGTCATCTCTATGACCGTCGGAGGCCCGGGCGTGATGTGATGACGTCACGCCTGGGTTCTTAGAAGTAAACAAAGCCACGATTGCGGCTAGTAAGCATGAGATCTGTGAATTTTTTTTCACAATCTCATGCTTTCCAGCCTGGAGGAGAGAACTGGGGTCTTATTGACCCCGCATCTCTCCATCTCTCCATAAAGAGGACCTGTCACACACCATTCCTATTACAAGGGATGTTTACATTCCTTGTAATAGGAATAAAAGTGATAAAAAAAAATGTAAATAAAAGTGTAAAAAAAAAAAAAAATTAAAACGCCCCTGTCCCCAGTAGCTCGCGATCAGAAGCGAACGCACACGTAAGTCCCGCCAACATATGTAAACGCCATTCAAACCACACATGTGAGGTATCGCCGCGTGCGTTAGAGCACGTGCAACAATTCTAGCCTCTGTAACTCTAAACTGGTAACCTGTAAAAACTTTCAAAGCGTCGCCTATGGAGATTTTTAAGTACCGAAGTTTGGCGCCTTTCCATGAGTGTGCTCAGTTTTAAAGCGTGACATGTTAGGTATCTATTTACTCGGCGTAACATCATCTTTCATATTTTACAAAGAAATTGGGCTAACTTTACTGTTTTGTTATTTTTTAATTAATGAAACCATTTTTTTTCCAAAAAAAAGGCGTTTGAAAGATTATTGCGCAAATACCGTGCAAGATAAAAAGTTGCAATGACCGTAATTCTATTCCCTAGGGTGTCTGCTAAAAAAACATATATAATGTTTGGGGGTTCTGAGTAATTTTCTAGCAAAAGAATGATGATTTGTACATGTAGGAGAGAAGTGCTAGAATAGGCCCGGTATTGAGGTGGTATAAAAGCCCTGTATTGAAGTGGTTAAGGGGCAGACACCGTTTTGGCGGGGTCTTCCGATCCTGACCCGACGGCCCTCCTGGCCTCAGGGATGTGTTTGCAGTTTTCTGCCTCGGGTCCTGCTGGCCCGAGGCTTTGTTACTGAGAGTAGGCCCAGGAGTTGCTGGGGCCTACTGATCCAGAGATGGTCCGAGGAATTGAGGACTCAATTGGAGGATGCATCCGGATCAAATCTACTTCATAGTGCTGCCGGCCTGGCTGAAAGATCCTGGCACTGTGTGTTATGTTTCAGAACTTTATCAAAATACATTTTAATCTTGTAATTCAATAAAAAAAAAATATATTTTTTTTATATACAGTATATAGTGATTTACTGTTTATTCAAAGCATCCTAAAAGTTCCATTAATTTTCTTCCAAACTAATTTCTACATTTTATTTTTTTCATCTCGGGGTCTTGGGGACTCTGCTGCCAATAGGAAAAGTACCTGGGTGACTATATAACTCCAAAATGACTCTGCAACAAGACTAAATACTACCAATCAGAGTAGGTGTAAGCCTTGCCCGGTATAGTTCCCCAAAGTGGTCATTAGATGTAAGGGGTTTGGGACCTTGTAGTGAAGAATAGGCAGTGTTAGTGCCTAGGTAGCTGCCAGGAAGTTAAGTGGGGTGTGCTAGCCCTGCCCAGGTCAATGTGGGGCATCTTGGGTGTAGGGCTCCGAATAAACAGTCTAAACAGTCTGGTGGGAGTCCATCTTAGGCGTTGGTCATTGGAAGCAGTTGAAGGACCAGGGCACACAAAGATGAAATGTTTGAGGCTCTAGCTTCTGCAAGCTTTCCCTTAGGGGTAAGCAAAGAATTAGAGGCACTGGACTAATGGGACTATTGGTTTTGGATGTGGGACTGGCAAACCCCCTAAAGGTAGGGTCTGCTCTTCGACTTGGCTCTCATCTGTGCTGTTGTCTAGCTCTTTGTAAAGAAAGTACCATTACCCTTGGGGTGACTGAAAGTATCTATTAATCTAAATTAACTGTGTTTCAGTAAAGAGTTAAAAGGTTGTTGTTGTATGGACTCTTCCTCCTAACCTCAAGATGGGAACTTCTTCTGGAAATGAAACAGGTGCTGGGTGAAGCTGTTATTAGGGTCCATTGCCATAATGTTTGAGGACGGTATAGAAGGGACTAATGGTTGTGTTAGTTAGGCTAGGCTGAGGGTCTCCGGGGGGTGTCTCTGTACTGGTGCTCAGGGGAGGATCCTGTACCCATAGTGCCTTATGGAGTCTAAGACCAACCCATGCTAGGCAGAAATGGCTTAAAGACCAAATGGCTGCACATCTAGTTAGACTATGACACAACACTGGGATAAAGAACTAATAGATTGGAATCCACTGCTTGCAGCCCCTACAGAGCTCCACCAAAGACCAGACTCTTGTCTCATATCAACTAATTTCCTAGTTTATAATCTTGTAATTTCATTTTTTCCAACTTCTGGCTTTTAACTATAAATATATAAAAAGGTAAGTGAATTATTCACCTGAAATACATATTACTGTGAATTTTACAGAGTTTGCTAGGAGTAGAATTAGAGTTCCTTAAAAGGCCCTGGAGGCTCTGTAATCCGAATATGTTAATGAAAGTGGACGTGCAAGTTTTTGAGGCATAACTAATTTCTCCAAAAAAAGAAAAATACAACTTTAAATATTTAAAACATGAAACAGACACATTTTTTAATCTCAGGTACAGCATGTAATCCTTGTCAAACACCTGACATGTTTCTTTAATTAGTGGTTTGCGGCACTGAGCACTTCATGCTGGAAATCAAGTTTGCCTTACCAATAGTTCCAGTGGCAGACAAGATAAGTGATTGGTTTTAGTGCTAGGGCTTGGATTAAGCCATTTTTTTCTTAAAAGTTTTTATTATTATTATTTATTATTATTAATTCGTTTAGATGCGGCATTCGTTATTTTGGATAATTCGTAATTTCGGATAAATTCATATTCGTTACGCTCGAATTTTCAGATATTCATTCTTATTTTTGAATTTTTGGATTTTCAAATTTTCAAATTTCCAAATTTTCGAATTTACGAATTCTGGAATAATAAAAAAAAAATGTTAAATGGGTTTTCGTTAATTCGAATACTTCTGAATTAACAAATTTGTCGTATTTGTTAGAAAAACGAATTCAGAACGAAACAAAATTGCACATGTCTGCCAGACACTATATCATTTATACATAGGTTAAACAGTAAAGGTCCCAACACTGAACCTTGGGGTATACCCCTGATAACCAAACACTTTTACAAAGTCCAAGTATTCTATATCCACAGCCACTATTGCTTATTTCCTCCTAAGAACAAAAACAGATTTGGTTGACAACTTTGGTCTTTTGTGAATCTAACTAATTCTTAACCAGTTCCTGCCCAGCCAATAGCAGATTGACTGCCGGGTGGTGGCTTTCCTATCCTGACTGGACATCATATGACGTCTTGTCAGGAAGTACCGATCGGGGAGCCGCGCATCGGCGAGATTTGTCACCGGCCATATTGACTGATCAGAGTACCAGCTCGTTGCCAGATCCCATGTGACTGCCGTGACCAATCACAGCAGGTCACGTGACAGTTGTATACAATGGATGGCTTCTTTTCAATGCCATCCATTGTGTACAATTGTGTTGCTAGCTGTGGTTGGTCAATTTGATCACATGGTACAGACAGGGCTAATCACAACCCATCTGTACCATGTGATTAGCTTTGAGCAATCACAGCTAATCACAATAAAACCAACTGAATGATTCTGTTTCATTCAGTAAAATGCTTGCTTATAGCAATGTAATGTACTGCTATAAGCAATCATAATGTGTAAAAAAAACTGATCACTTCCCCAGAGTAGTACAATGTTACTATGGTAACATTATATTGCTTTTGTCACAGTGTGTTAATAAAAAAATAAAAATAAAAAAAAAGTCAAAACTTTTTTTTTCATACTGTCACCAGTCAGTGTCCCTGATCACCACCACACCAGTTATATGACGACGCTGTACTGCACTGGTGACAGTATGTAAAAATAAAAGTGAGAATTTGTTTTGTTTTTTTAATTTCTTAATTTTCCAAAAAATTATGACACAAAATTACAACTTCAAAAAACTCGCCATACCTCTTACTAAAACCTTGGACTGTCTACTTTCCAAAAAGGAGTCATTTGGGGGGTATTTGTACTGTCCTGGTGTTTTCGGGCCTCAAGAAAGGAGATCTGTCAGTTCATCAGGATTGATCAATTTTCAGATATACAGGGGTAGGCAACCTCGGCCCTCCAGCTGTGGTGAAACTACAAATCCCATCATGCCTCTGCCTCTAGGAGTCATGCCTGTGATTGTCAGGGTCTTGCAATGTCTCCTGGGACTTGTAGTTTCAAAACAGCTGGAGGGCCAAGGTTGCCTACCCCCCTTGCTGTATACCATAGTTTGTGGACTCTATAACATTCCTACAGACTAAATAATATACACTGATTTGGGTTATTTTCACCAAAGAAATGTAGCAAAATACATTTTGGCCTAAATTTATGAAGAAGAAAGATTATTTATTTGCAAACATTTTTAACAGATGCGAAAAACTGAAAAAATAAATACATTTTTTTAGGGCTGTTACTGATTTAAATTTTTGTGTTCGAATAATCAATTTTTTTTTAATCGATTAATCGACTAATTTCGATTAATTATAACGCACATACAGATCCAACTACTTTTAGCTGATCTCCTTGCAGGCCGATTCCCAGTGCAGCTACCAACCACTGGAAAAATGGATCGCAGGATACAAAAAACACGCAAAGGCAGCGCTCGATGGGAATAGAATTAAAACTTTTATAGTCTTCAAGTAGGTAACAAAATAAATATTGCACTGGAGATAAAATCGATGTAGCTACATAAACTGTAAAAATGGTGCGAGTAATACCAAACGGTAGCAAAAGCAGTCATAAAAACATGTAGCTAAGTATGATACTGGTATAAAAATGTGTACAACGATACCGCTGCTGAATCCAGATGAGAAGGGGCTAACATCAGTCCGTCAGCATGTAGATGTCCCATGAAGGGAACTATCACAACTCCCAGTGGATGGCTGTAGAATCCCAGGTTGATAGAGGGAAGTGTAACAGCCCTTGCGTGTGGCAGATAGTAAGGTCCCGCCGGCATGCAGATATGAAGGCACAGCAAAGGAGCCCTTCAGATGGACACGGCAAGCCCCGCCGGTGTCCATGACATCACCGGATCTCCCTGAAGACCCGGAAGCCAGGGGAGAGGTGAGTACCGATCAAAAGAGTTTTAATCGATCAAAAGAATTTTGATCGATCAAAACAATTAATCGATTCATCAAGGAATTAATAGTTAATTTCCACAGCCCTACATTTTTTCAAAATATTCACTCTTTTTTCATTTATTTGGCAAAAAAAACTGTGGTGATTAAATACCACCAAAATAAATCTCTATTTGTGTGAACAAAATAATAAAAGTTTTGTTTTGACACAGTGTTGCCAGGGCCGGCTTTGCTCTCCCTGCCGCCCCAATGCCAGGTTCCGCAATGCACCCACTCCCCGCCAACCGAACCACCCCCCCCAAATCAACGAAGAATGGTAACCGGATGGCAGGGGCGGCACAGTTAGTTCAAATTTTTTATTTATTTTTTATCACTTTTTTTTTATTTACTTGTAGCTTGTCGTTTACTTTTATTTTTGTATAATTTTCTTATTATTTTTAATATTATTTTTCTTATTCTTTACTTTTTAATTACTTTTGTATTTTATTAATTTAATTATTGATTTTTATTATTTTCTTTTATTTTTTTTATCATTTTTTTTTTCACTTAACTTTATTGCTATCACACAGGAGAAAACAATTCCCTGTGTGATAGCAATTGGAGGTGAAAGGTTCTCTTTATTGACCCTGTCACCTCCAAAACAGGAGTCCTAGTACTGTGCTAGAACTCCTGTCACAGCTGAGATGGGAAGAGCACAGCTCACCCCTCTCACTGTGTACATCGGCGGCAGAGACATGAGACAGACTTGGCGGCCGGGGGGAGGACGGAGTCCCGAAGACAGAGCCAGCAGAGAGAGGTATGTGGGGGGGGAGAGGGGAGGAGGGACGGCAGCACACATTTTACAAGTGATTTTGGCGACATTGCCGCAATCACTTGTTAACGAGCGAGCGGATTCCCCCACACAACATTTAGTCCTGCTAGAAAGCAACTTACCGCCCTTAACTCTATGTTCCGGCTGTCGGGGGACTCCATGCCGCTGCCACCCCGAGGCGCCCTGCCGCCCTGAGGCCTGGCCTCGGTGGCCTTGTGGGAAATCCGGGCCTGAGTGTTGCATGATCGCGCAATTGTCATTCAAAAGGCCACAGTGCTGAAACCTTTTTTTTTTTAGTTTTTTTGCTAAAAAAGATAAATATGTTTTTCTTAGTTTCTGTTGTAAATAAGTAATTTTTCTCCCTCACGGGTGTGCGCTGATGAGGCTGCACTGATGGGCACTGATAAGCTGCACTGATGGGCAGGCACTGATAAGGTAGCAATGATGGGCACTGATGAGGAGGCACTAATATGCAGCACTAATAGGCGGCACTTATGGGCAATGATAGGTGGCACGGATAGGTGACACTGATGGGCACTGAAAGGCAGCACTGACTGACATCACTGATGGGCACAGATTGCCATCACTGATGGGCACTGTTGGGGCTGCACTGATGATCAGTTCCCTGATTACCTGTACAGGTGTCCCCTGTAAGGAAATGTTGCTGATCGGCTCTCCTCTCCTCACACTCTGTCAGTGTGTGGTGAGGAAAGACGATTACCGGCACTTCCGTGTTTACATGTGATCAGCTGTGATTGGACACAGCCGATCACATGGGTAAAGAGTAGGGATGAGCTGAACACCCCCCTGTTCGGTTCGCACCAGAATCTGCGAACAGACCTAAAGTTCGCGCAAACTTTAGAACCCTATTAAATACAATGGACTTGAATGTTCAAAATTTAAAAGTGCTAATTATCAAGGCTAATATGCAAGTTATTGTCCTAAAAAGTGTTTGGGGACTTTTTTTGCATTGCTACATGTCCCCTGGGGCAGGACCCAGGTCCCCAAACACTTTTTATGACAATACCTTGCATATAAGCCTTTAAAATTAGACTTTTACAGGGTGTTCCGCGGCTTTTCAAATTTGCCGCGAACACCCCAAATTGTTCGCTGTTCGGCGAACATGCGAACAGGCAATGTTCGAGTCGAACATGAGTTTGACTCGAACTCGAAGCTCATCCCTAGTAAAGAGCCGCGTCATCGGCTCTTTACCGAGATTGGGGCGCAAGTGCGGCGAGACTGGGGCGACGGCATATGACGTCTTCCGAGAATGAGAGATGCACCCCGCCACCGTCATGAGTCTATACCAGGGCTGTCCAAACTTTTTTCAAGGAGGGCCAGATTTGATGAAGTGAACATGCGGGAGGCCCGACCATTTTGCCTGACATTCTTTGAACCATTAAAATTCAGTCTAAGTGTGTTAGTTCGAGCACTAATACACTGCCCAATAGTGATGAGCCGAACACCCCCGGGTTCGGTTCGCACCAGAACCCGCGAACGGACCGAAAGTTCGTACGAACATTAGAACCCTATTAAATACAATGGATGCGAACGTTCGAATTCTAAAGTGCTAATTATAACAACTATTATGCATGTTATTGTCCTAAAAAGGGTTTGGGAACCCGGGTTCTGCACCAGGGGACATGTATCAATGCAAAAAGAAGTTTTAAAAACGGTCGTTTTTCGGGAGCAGTCATTTTAATGATGCATAAAGTGAAAAAAAAAAGTCAAATATTCCTTTAAATATCATACCTGTGGGGTGTCTAAAGTATGCCTGTGAAGTTCCACGTGTTTCCCGTGTTTAGAACTGTCCCTGCACAAAATGACACTTCTAAAGGAAAAAAAAGCCATTTAAAACTGCTTGCGGCTTTAATGTAATGTCTGGTCCCGGTAATATGGATGAAAATCTTTAAGAAAAATGGCATAGCTACCCCATGACCCCCCCCCCCCCCCACCCCAGCCCATTACCAGCCCCTTTGGGTCTTGTATGGATATTAAGGGGAACCCCGCACATAAAATAAAAAAGGCCCTATATACTCTGAACAGCCGTATACAGGCGGTGCATACAAGACAGGGACTGTAGGTTTGTTCTTATGTAGAATCTGTTTGTAATTTTGAACAGGTACATTGTTTAAGTGTAGCTCCAGCCCAAAAATCTATTTTTAAACTTTTTGGAAAACATAGGTAAGGGTTATCACCCCTGTAACATTTGTTTTGCTGTCTGTGCCCCTGTTCAGAACATTTCACCTCACTTTCCGTCCCAATGACAACTGTTTTTGAAATGTGGTGTTTTTCTTGAAACAAGGATTGCTGATAAAGCATCAGTACAGAGGAGACACCTTTCTCCCATATTAATTCTTACAGGAGAGAATTTTCCTTCCAAGGGGTAGATTTCCTCTCACTTCCTGTTGTCTTCTTGCGTTTGCAAGTAGGAGTCGTTTGTAAGTTGAATGTTTGAAAGTAGGGACCTGCCGTATATACTCTGCAGAAATAGGCCCCTTAGTTGTTGGTGTTGGCACAACACTGTAAGCACTCACAGTTACTCTTGGTTGGTGCTGGAACGCCCTGCTGTCAACTATTATATCAGGAATTTTAATTACATATAATTGTTGAACAGTGGTAGTAAAAATTGGGCCTTTGATGGTGGTGCTGGTGCCACAACACTGTAAGCCCTGACAGTTACTCTTGGTGGGTGCAGCAATGGGCCCTGCTGTGAATTATTAGATCAAGAATTGTAATTGCATGCCCCTGTTGAACAGGGGCTGAAAAATTGGGCCTTTCGTGGTGGTGGTGGTGGTGGTGGTGTTGCCACAACACTGTAAGCCCTCAGAGTTACTCTTGGTGGGTGCAGGAATGGGCCCTGCTGTGAATTATTAGATCAAGAATTGTAATTACATGCCCCTTTTGAACAGGGGCTGAAAAATTGGGCCTTTCGTGGTGGTGGTGGTGGTGGCGTTGCCACAACACTGTAAGCCCTCAGAGTTACTCTTGGTGGGTGCAGCAATGGGCCCTGCTGTGAATTATTAGATCAAGAATTGTAATTACATGCCCCTGTTGAACAGGGGCTGAAAAATTGGGCCTTAGGCACTGGTGGCACAACACTCCAACCCCTCACAGATACTGTACTTGGAGCACAGCAATGAGCCCTATGGCAAATTATTGCTAAAAAAATTGTAATTACACGCCCCTGTAAAACAGGGGCTGAAAAATTGGGCCTTAGCCACTGGTGGCGGCACCCAAAAACAAAAATGATCTTCCAAGCTATCATCATCAATCGTATCATTGAGGACTCGGAGGAGGAGGATAGCCAGTCAACATAACAGCACAGGCACTCAGCATCAGCATCAGTCTTGAAGGGATGTGACATGTTAAAATCAATTAGTCTGTTATATCAGCATCAGGTGTGTGGTAGCTGGTGGTGATCCAAGACTGGTTCATCTTGATGAAAGTCAGTCGATCAACCGAGTCGGTGGACAGGCGCACCCTGTGATCCGTGACAAATCCTCCAGCAGCACTGAATGTGCGTTCCGAAAGAACGCTGGATGCAGGACAGGCCAGTAGCTCAATTGCATACTGTGCAATCTCTGGCCAGTGATCCATCCTCAAGACCCAGTAAGCCAGAGGATTTTCGGTGGGGAAGGTGTCCAAGTCTGACCTTGCCACTAGATATTCCTGCACCATGTTTATCAGACGCTGGCGATGGTTGCTGGAACCGATCATACTTTGGGGCTGCGGACTAAAGAATTGTCTGAACGCATCGGTCAGACGGCCACCTTCCCCACCGCTCCTTCTTTGACTGGCCGAAGCCTCAGCAACTCGTTGTCCAGGACCAGGAGTTTGTAACCTCCCAGTCTCTGGGAACGCGTTGCACAGACCTTTCTGCAAGGCCTCCCGGAGTTGTCTCATCCTCTGCTCCCTCTGCAATGGTAACATAAGGTCCGCAACCTTACCCTTGTACCGTGGATCAAGGAGAGTGGCCAGCCAGTAATGGTCCCTCTCCTTGATCCGAAGAATACGAGGATCCTTCCGCAGACTTTGCAGGATCAGGGAGGCCATGCAGCGTAGGTTTGCTGAGGCATTCGGTCCGGAGTCCTCTGGGTCACTAAGGACGACATGATCCGCAGCCACCTCCTCCCAGCCACGTACAAGTCCACTGGTTTCTTGGGACAGTAAATCATCCCTAAAAGACTGCTGCTGATGATGCTGAGTGCCAGCCTCCACCTCCATGCTGACACAATCCTCCTCCTCCTCCTCCTCCTCTTCCTGTGCGATGGGTGGGACAGAAGGAACACTGTCTGGGTAAAGGGGGCCTTGAGAGGCAAGGAAGTCCTCCTCTTCCTGCCTCTGTTCTGCCTCAAGTGCCCTGTCCATTATTCCACGCAGCGTGTGCTCCAACAGGTGGACAAGAGGTACAGTGTCACTGATGCATGCACTGCTATAGTGTTAGCACACTATAGCACAAGGAGAATTTCCCTCACTGTCCTTCCCTGTCCCTAGAAACAAGGATTATCACAGTGAAAGAAACTGACACTCTTCCTACCTATAGTTTTCTGTCCCTAGAAAAAAAGTTTTTTTAAAGACGGTTGATGATCAATGCTTTAGCACACTATAGCACAAGGAGAATTTCCCTCACTGTCCTTCCCTGTCCCTAGAAACAAGGATTATCACAGTGAAAGAAACTGACACTCTTCCTACCTATAGTTTTCTGTCCCTAGAAAAAATGTTTTTTTAAAAACGGTTGATGATCAATGCTTTAGCACACTATAGCACAAGGAGAATTTCCCTCACTGTCCTTCCCTGTCCCTAGAAACAAGGATTATCACAGTGAAAGAAACTGACACTCTTCCTACCTATAGTTTTCTGTCCCTAGAAAAAATGTTTTTTTAAAGACGGTTGATGATCAATGCTTTAGCACACTATAGCACAAGGAGAATTTCCCTCACTGTCCTTCCCTGTCCCTAGAAACAAGGATTATCACAGTGAAAGAAACTGACATTCTTCCTACCTATAGTTTTCTGTCCCTAGAAAAAATGTTTTTTTAAAGCTGATTGATGATCAATGCTTTAGCACACTATAGCACAAGTAGAATTTCCCTCACTGTCCTTCCCTGTCCCTAGAAACAAGGATTATCACAGTGAAAGAAACTGACACTCTTCCTACCTATAGTTTTCTGTCCCTAGAAAAAATGTTTTTTTAAAGCTGATTGATGATCAATGCTTTAGCACACTATAGCACAAGTAGAATTTCCCTCACTGTCCTTCCCTGTCCCTAGAAACAAGGATTATCACAGTGAAAGAAACTGACACTCTTCCTACCTATAGTTTTCTGTCCCTAGAAAAAATGTTTTTTTAAAGACGGTTGATGATCAATGCTTTAGCACACTATAGCACAAGGAGAATTTCCCTCACTGTACTTCCCTGTCCCTAGAAACAAGGATTATCACAGTGAAAGAAGCTGACACTCTTCCTACCTATAGTTTTCTGTCCCTAGAAAAAATGTTTTTTTAAAGCTGATTGATGATCAATGCTTTAGCACACTATAGCACAAGTAGAATTTCCCTCACTGTCCTTCCCTGTCCCTAGAAACAAGGATTATCACAGTGACAGAAACTGACACTCTTCCTACCTATAGTTTTCTGTCCCTAGAAAAAATGTTTTTTTAAAGATGGTTGATGATCAATGCTTTAGCACACTATAGCACAAGGAGAATTTCCCTCACTGTCCTTCCCTGTCCCTAGAAACAAGGATTATCACAGTGAAAGAAACTGACACTCTTCCTACCTATAGTTTTCTGTCCCTAGAAAAAATGTTTTTTTAAAGATGGTTGATGATCAATGCTTTAGCACACTATAGCACAAGGAGAATTTCCCTCACTGTCCTTCCCTGTCCCTAGAAACAAGGATTATCACAGTAAAACACACTGACACTCTCCCTACCTATAGTTTTCTGTCCCTAGAAAAAATGATTTTTTAAAGATGGTTGATGATCAATGCTTTAGCACACTATAGCACAAGGAGAATTTCCCTCACTGTCCTTCCCTGTCCCTAGAAACAAGGATTATCACAGTGAAAGAAACTGACACTCTACCTACCTATAGTTTTCTGTCCCTAGAAAAAATGTTTTTTTAAAGATGGTTGATGATCAATGCTTTAGCACACTATAGCACAAGGAGAATTTCCCTCACTGTCCTTCCCTGTCCCTAGAAACAAGGATTATCACAGTAAAACACACTGACACTCTCCCTACCTATAGTTTTCTGTCCCTAGAAAAAATGATTTTTTAAAGATGGTTGATGATCAATGCTTTAGCACACTATAGCACAAGGAGAATTTCCCTCACTGTCCTTCCCTGTCCCTAGAAACAAGGATTATCACAGTGAAAGAAACTGACACTCTTCCTACCTATAGTTTTCTGTCCCTAGAAAAAATGTTTTTTTAAAGACGGTTGATGATCAATGCTTTAGCACACTATAGCACAAGGATAATTTCCCTCACTGTCCTTCCCTGTCCCTAGAAACAAGGATTATCACAGTGAAAGAAACTGACACTCTTCCTACCTATAGTTTTCTGTCCCTAGAAAAAATGTTTTTTTAAAGCTGATTGATGATCAATGCTTTAGCACACTATAGCACAAGGAGAATTTCCCTCACTGTCCTTCCCTGTCCCTAGAAACAAGGATTATCACAGTGAAAGAAACTGACACTCTTCCTACCTATAGTTTTCTGTCCCTAGAAAAAATGTTTTTTTAAAGATGGTTGATGATCAATGCTTTAGCACACTATAGCACAAGGAGAATTTCCCTCACTGTCCTTCCCTGTCCCTAGAAACAAGGATTATCACAGTGAAAGAAACTGACACTCTTCCTACCTATAGTTTTCTGTCCCTAGAAAAAATGTTTTTTTAAAGATGGTTGATGATCAATGCTTTAGCACACTATAGCACAAGGAGAATTTCCCTCACTGTCCTTCCCTGTCCCTAGAAACAAGGATTATCACAGTAAAACACACTGACACTCTCCCTACCTATAGTTTTCTGTCCCTAGAAAAAATGATTTTTTAAAGATGGTTGATGATCAATGCTTTAGCACACTATAGCACAAGGAGAATTTCCCTCACTGTCCTTCCCTGTCCCTAGAAACAAGGATTCGCACAGTAAAACACACTGACACTCTCCCTACCTATCCTTCTCTTTCCCTAAACTAAAGGAATCCAGGTTAAGCAAGAAAAAAAATGTCACTGTCCCTGCCTATGCTTCTCTTTCCCTGCTCCGGAACACACTACACTAGGCCGCCGTGCTGGCGGCCTTTTATAGTGTGGGGCGTGTACTAAACACCCTCAGCAATAATTGGCCACAGGCATCCTGCCTGTGGCCAATCATTGCTCTCCTCGCTGCCGGCGCTGTGATTGGCCAAGCATGCAGGGTCACAGTGCATGCTTGGCCAATCACAGCGCCGGGATTACACTGCGATGGCGCAGTGTATTGTGGGCCGTTCGCGTCACTCGAATTTGGCGCGAACGGCCCAAATCGTTCGTTGTTCGCCGAACGCGCGAACAGCCGATGTTCGAGTCGAACCTATGTTCGACTCGAACACCGAGCTCATCCCTACTGCCCAACAAGAGTTCTCTTGCCTTTGTGGCTGTGTGTGAGTAAAGAGATGAGCTCAGGCGTATTATTTGGATATACTGTATTTATTGGCATATAACACAGAAGTTTCAGGAAAAAAACATACATTTTAAATAAAGAACTGTGAAGCAAAATAAGAGTCAGTGCCCACCTGCAGACCTCCAATTGCCAGGAATGCAGCACCCACCAATGCCAAGAATGCAGCACCCACCATTGCCAGGAATGCACTCACCATTGGCAGGAATGCAGCACCCACTATTGCCAGGAATCCACTCACCATTGCCAGTAATGCATCCACCATTGCCAGGAATGCAGCACCCGGCATTGCCAGGAATGCAGCACCCACCATTGCCGGGAATGCAGCACCCACCATTGCCAGGAATGCAGCACCCACCATTGCCAGGAATGCACCCACCATTGCCAGGAATGCACTCACCATTGCCAGGAATGCAGCACCCACCATTGCCATCAGTGCAGCCTTGGAAGGGAGAGGAGGGGGCAGGACGAGCGCCAAAGATTATCTACAGGAGAATCTCCTGTTTACATGGCGGCCTCTTTAATAGAAAGTCCTGCCTCCTTTGATGGACAGAAAAGTCGTCCAATGGCAGCGGGACTTCCTATTACAGAGGCTGCCGTGTAAACAGGAAATACTCCTTCTGTATGCACGACACTTGTCCCACCACCTCCCTGTCCCTTCCAAGGCAGCTGGCCTATATATCTTTTGTGGCCCCGACGCGGTCCGGTTTTGAATGGCCTGCCTGGTCTATACGGTGGGCGGGAGGTGGTTAAAAGCCATCAAGGGTCATCAGTTTATTGTCAAAGAGTAACTCCACTTTTGTTGAGAAAAAAACATTCCCCTCTGGGTGATCGATGTACATTGCAAGGATTATAACAACCTTTGTTGCAGATTCCTACCTTTTGTTATTCTGAAGAAATCCCTCTGTGTTCCTCTGTCCCTCTGTTCTCATTGGGTCTAATGGGAGTGGTTTCATAATTATCAATCAGTTGTGCAGCTGCAGAGCACGATTTAGAAAATCTGCAGGGCCTGCATCCCTTTAGACGTGTTCCTATTGGGAGTATCCCACCAAAAATGAAATTTTTGTTGCAGGGGATGCCTGAAATCTGACTTGTATCTTAGTGCAGACTTCTGAAAAAATTGGTGAGCCAATCACACAAGCAGGAAATTATGTTTCTGGGGTGTGGTCAGTACACACTCTGTGTACAGAACAACTCCATGTAGCCATATTGCTTTGCATTTTCAGAAAATTACAGCAGCTGCAGATTGAAAAGGAAAGATCATTTTTAATAACATTCAATTTCAATATGACTTGTGTCGCAATTGTATATGCTATATTACTTTTTTTTTATTTGCTATTTTTTTTTTCCTGCGAAAGTGGAGTTACCCTTTAACCATGAATTATGGCCTCCAAATTATTGCTATCACTTTGGGGATATATAAAATGTGTAGCACAATCACTTTGTACGTTATGTACAGTATTAGACCCCTCATGTCTCTGCTTTACTCCACTGAAGCTATTAGAGCACAAATCATACTTCATTAGCTGCAGTGGAAATCTATTCTAAATGGAGTTCAATTGGACATTTGCAATTCTGGATTCTTTATTTTTTTTTCACCGAACCAAAGCCAGGAACATTCGGCTCAATGCTTCTCAGTAGCAAGAGACAAACATTGGCTATGCAGCTTATCCATAAATGAAAGAATGATACAGTGCATTGTATCACCTCTTCTCACAAAACGGAACAGCATTATGATTCATAAATATAAATGTTTTATGTGAAATGTGCATTTTGCTCAGCCAATGGAATAGGAATATTCTATATAAAGTACTATAAATACTCCAGAGAACACAATATTACGTCTTCAGCTGTCACTCGCTGTTGGATAGGACTGCATTGAGAATATTTTTAGATCTGCTGAATTGTCTCCGTTCCCACAAATTCCAGAGACACATCTGGAAACACAGTTAAATCTTTTTTTAATAACATTCTAATATAGTCCTAACAAGTGATATACAAATCAAAAATACTATAATGTGTATATAAATAATATTCCACCAAGTGAAAGTGGACAAATGATAAATATAGTAGTCCTATGTATCCAAAACGTATAATCAAGCAACAAAAGTAATGAAATATATGTGCAGTGAATCATAAATAAAAGTCCATAAAACAATATTCATGAATAAAAAGTCCATAAAGCAAAGTACAAGTGATAAAGAAATCCAGGTGATGAAAAACTCGAGTGCTTCCAACAAATATGCTTAATCTTGAAAATGTAATTATGCTCCTTGACCCACACCACTTGTGTCTGTGAATCCACTCCCAAAGGAAAAAAAACTCACCAGATAGATATGCCTCACACTCTCATGTTCGGCATAAAAGCTTGATACCCCGCCGGGGTTAATAGACAAATCCACCGGAATTTTTACAAGAGAATCCACTCCACATGTAAAAAATGAATAAGTGCTTCCAATGGTGAAGTAAGTAAAAACAATTTATTTTAAAATTGCACACACATCTTCAACCATTGTACTCACATTGTTCAAAATTCAAACAGGCACTTCAAATAAAAAGCAACAGAAATGAATGAAGGAGGCTTGCAATGGCGTACTAGGAATTGCGGTCACGGCGGACCCAGAATAACCAGCAGATCTCACCCTCCAATTGCTCGCTCTCCTTCCCGGCCAGAGTCGTATCAGCCTCGGTGGTGGTGGCTACGTTCAGAGTTCACAAAAAGTTACCGTGCAGGCCACGCCCAGACGTGTTTCGTCGTTAAAGACTTTATCAATGAGATTCTTTAACGACGAAACATGTCTGGTGAGTGGATTCACAGACACAAGTGGTGTGGTGAAGGAGCATAATTACATTTTCAAGATTAAGCATATTTGTTGGAAGCACTCGAGTTTTCATCACCTGGATTTCTTTATCACTTGTACTTTGCTTTATGGACTTTTTATTCATGAATATTGTTTTATGGACTTTTATTTATGATTCACTGCACATATATTTCATTACTTTTGTTGCTTGATTATACGTTTTGGATACATAGGACTACTATATTTATCATTTGTCCACTTTCACTTAGTGGAATTATATTTATATACACATTATAGTATTTTTGATTTGTATATCACTTGTTAGGACTGTTTTTGCATAAACAGAGCGCTACTATTTTTTCACTTAAAATTCACATACCACATTGTTTCAATCTTTAAGTAGCAGCTTCAGGATTATTCGTTCTAATTCCATCTGGGCGCAGTGGTGGTTTGGGGAGTTAATTAGGGGGCATGTTTAGCCCTCCTTATCAGCTTTTACAATATTCTAATATAGCCAAAAATAAAATATTATGTTTATAAAAAAATCTGTATCTGAAGTTATGCTGTTTTGGGTGTTTTACACTGTATGTGCCCCGATATAGACCTCTAAAGGTGTATACCCTGTTTCTCCGAAAATAAGCCCTACCCTGAAAATAAGACCTAACGTCAGTTTCTGGGATGGCTGCAATATAATGCCTCGTACACACGACCGGAAAAACTGTGATGAGAGCTTTTGGCCGGGAATTCCGACCGTGTGTATGCTCCATTGGACTTTTTCCCACAGGAAAACTGCCGGAAAAAAAAAGAGAGCAGGATCTCTTTTTTCCCGTCAGGAGAAAATCCTAGCGGGAAAACCGTTCGTCTGTATGCTTTTCCGACGGGAAAAAAACATGCATGCTCAGGAAACAATTTGACGCATGCTCGGAAGCATAGAACTTAATTTTGTCGGCTTGTCGTAGTCTTTTACGTCACCGCGTTCTTGGCAGTCAAAAGTTCACCGGACTTTTGTGTGACCGTGTGTATGCAATGCAGGCTTGAGGGGAATTCCGTCGGGAAAACCATCGATTTTTTTTTTTGACGGGAAAACCGGTTGTGTGTACGAGGCATTAGCCCTACCCCAAAAATAAGCCCTAGTTAAAGTCCTTGTAAAAACATGTAATCCGTTCTGTAAAAAGATTATATAATGTGCCGTGTGTCATCTTGTGTAACTTTATTGTGGAAAATACCTTATTTACAGCACTGCTGGGCACTCATGTGACCCCGCCACTGCTCTTCTCCTCTCCTTCCGGCTGATGTCAGCAGCCCCTCCCACTGCAGTGCTCGGAGCGGCGCTGATGTCAGCAGGGATCTTGGCTCTCCCTCTGCAGTATTTGGAACGGGGAAGAGGAGCTCCGGCAGGTCACGTGAGCGCCCAGCGGCACTGTAAATAAGGTATTTTTGACAATAATGTTACACAAGGAGACACACTTTTTACAGAACGGGTTACATGATTTTACAAGGTCTTTAACTAGAGTTTATTTTTGGGATTACATAATTTCACAATGCTGACTCCTGAGTCGACAGGGAGAGAAACGTTTTTCTACATAATGTAAATAAATAAGACATCCCCTGAAAATAAGCCCTGGTGTGTTTTTTGTAGCCAAAATTAATATAAGACCCGGTCTTATTTTCGAGGAAACATAGGTTCATAGCAATTGCAATAGAACACAGAAGAAATACACATGGGTGTTGTTTTACCTGCCAAAGGATTTGCACTTCTGTCCATCCAGTCCTGGGAATTAGACAGTTCTGCCACACAGCACAGCCCTATATGACAAGGGAGGAGAGCTGATTTTTCTATGCTGCTGTTCAGTAACATGAACAGGTCTTTTCCCTCCCCCAGCTTGTGATTGGACAGTGAAAGGAGAAGCAACAGAATGATGAGCTCATCTCTCTGTCGCCCTTCTCTCTCCTTTAATCAGCATGCTCTTTGATAGTACATTAGAGCTGCAGTACAAATGATTGGTTCCTTATGCTGCTACTGGAGATCACTGTGTCAATGTCAGCGATTTCCAGCTTCTAGAGCAGGGGTCTTAAGCTGTTGCAAAACTACAAGTCCCATGAGGCATTGCAAGGCTGACAGTTACAAGAATGACTCCCTCAGGCACAGGCACGATGGGACTTGTAGTTCCGCAACAGCTTGAGGGCCACCAGTTTGAGACCCCTGGTCTAGAGGGATCCCACAGGTATGATATACAGTGCCTTGAAAAAGTATTCATACCCCTTGAAATTTTCCACATTTTGTCATGTTACAACCAAAAACATAAATGTATTTTATTGGGATTTTATGTGATAGAGTAACACAAGATGGCACATAATTGTGAAGTGGAAGGAAAATGATAAATGGTTTTCAACATTTTTTTACAAATAAACATGTGAAAAGTGTGGTGTTCATTTGTATTCAGCCCCCTTTACTCCGATACCCCTAACTAAAATCTACTGGAATCAATTGCCTTCAGAAGTCACCTAATTAGAGTCCATCTGTGTGTAATTTCATCTCAGTATAAATACAGCTGTTCTGTGAAGCCATCAGAGGTTTGTTAGAGAACCTTAGTGAACAAACAGCATCATGAAGGCCAAGGAACACACCAGACAGGTCAGGGATAAAGTTGTGGAGAAGTTTGTAGCAGGGTTAGATTATAAAAAAAATATCCCAAACTTTGAACATCTCACGGAGCTCTGTTCAATCCATCACCGGAAAATGGAAAGAGTATGGCGCAACTGCAAACCTACCAAGACATGGCCATCCACCTAAACTGACCGGCCGGGCAAGGAGAGCATTCATCAGAGAAGCAGCCAAGAGGCCCATGGTAACTCTGGAGGAGCTGCAGAGATCCACAGCTCAGGTGGGAGAATCTGTCCACAGGACAACTATAAGTCGTGCTTCTCCACAAATCTGGACTTTATGGAAGAGTGGCAAGAAGAAAGTCATTGTTGAAAGAAAGCCATAAGAAGTCTCATTTGCAGTTTGCGAGAAGCCATGTGGGGGACACAGCAAACACAGCAAACAGTGGAAGAAGAAGGTGCTCTGGTCAGATGAGACCAAAATGTAACTTTTTGGCCTAAAAGCAAAACGCTATGTGTGGCGGAAAACCAACACTGCACATCACCCTGAACACACCATCCCCACTGTGAAACATGGTGGTGGCATCATTGTGTTGTGGGGATGCTTTTCCTCAGCAGGGACAGGTAAGCTGGTCTGAGTTGATGGGAAAATGGATGGAACCAAATACAGGACAATCTTAGAAGAAAACCTCTTAGGGTCTGCAAAAGACTTGAGACTGGGGCGGAGGTTCACCTTCCAGCAGGCCAAGAACCCTAAACATACAGCCAGAGCTACAATGGAATGGTTTAGATCAAAGCATATTCATGTGTTAGAACGGCCCAGTCAAAGTCCAGACCTAAATCACATTAAAAATCTGTGGCAAGACTTGAAAATTGCTGTTCGCAGACACTCTGCATCCAATCTGACAGAGCTTGAGCTATTTTGCAAAGAAGAATGGGCAAAAATGACACTCTTTATGCCACGTACACACGGTCGGAATTTCCGGCAGAAAAAGTCCGATGGCAGCGTTTGGTCGGGAATTCCGACTGTGTGTATGCTCCATCTGACTTTTTCTGTCAGAAATTCAGACGGACTTACATAGAGAGCAGGTTCTCTATTTTTCCGTCGGAAATTCCGACGGATGTTTTCCCGTTGGAAAGTCCGACCGTGTGTACGCGGAATTAGATGTGCAAAGCTGGTAGAGACATCCCCAAAAAGACTTGCAGCTGTAATTGCAGTGAAAGGCGGTCCTACAAAGTATTGACTCAGGGGGGCGCCATACAAATGTACCCCCCACTTTTCACATATTTATTTGTAAAATATTTGGAAAACCATTTATCGTTTTCCTTCCACTTCACAATTATGTGCCACTTTGTGTTGGTCTATCACATAAAAATCCCAATAACATACATTTACGTTCTTGGTTGTAACATGAAAAAATGTGGAAAATTTCAAGGGGTAATGCCGCGTACACATGATCATTATTCACGGCGGTTAAAAAACCGCCGTGAATAATGTCATTAAAAACGAGGTAACGGCTTGTTCCCCACACACGGTCGTTTTTCACGTCGTTTTTTCTCTTGTCGAGAAAAACGACCGTCTGTGGGCTCCGCGGCAGTGTTTCCCTATGGGAAACACTGCCGCGGAAAACATGTCGAAAAAAACGACGAGAAAAATTAGAACATGTTCTAATTTTTCTCGTCATTTTTAATGCCGTTTTTCTCGTCGAAAAAAATGACAGAAAGCCCACAGACTATCGTTTTTCTCGTCGAATGGGAAAAATGTTGTTTTTCTCGAAAAACGACCGTGTGTACGCGGCATTAGAATACTTTTTCAAGACACAGTAGGTGTGATCCAGAGCCAGCACAGAATGGACAGATACCAGATATAATCAGGGACAGCTCCAAAAAAAAAACGTTCTGGGGATAAAAGACAAACTCATTCATATGTAGTAAGTCTGATCCAAGATCGGAAGCCTCTGAGCCCCTCTCCCGGGAAAACACGAGCAGCTAAAACACCGAGAATAAAACAAGGCTTGGTAAACAGGTGTACTAAACCAAACAGATTGTATTCCGGAGGTAAATGTTCGGAATTTACGTCTAAACACATTAACAATCCTCTAGGCCCCGGTGATCATGCAGAAATCCTTCACAAGCGTTGCACAAACACGTATCGCTTTTAACAACATCTCTGCATGTCAGAGGGACCCCCGAGCATCATGACAACTAAACTGGAGAGATGAATGCAAAAGAACACAAAGATACGTTCTTCTTTATTTGTGCTAATTCTGGAAGCAGCTGCGCCTCGGGAACTTCGGGGCGGCTCGACTCCCTGGTGGCACATTAGGAGAAAACCTTACGTGGCCTTAAAGACAACATTCTCAAGAGCTGGATGAGTTCAAAAACAACATAACCTTCTAATGTCAGAGCTGGGTTAACCGTGGTAATGTACGCTGGAGCATGCCCTACGATGAAAGTAGGGATTGAGAGATATAAAAAGACTCGTAGTACTCTATATATGTCTCCAGAAATCATTTCATGTATTATTAAATACTGCTAGTAAAAATACCTTAGAGCTGCATTCACACCTGATGCCTTGTACACACGTACGGGATTCCCGGCGGTAAAAAGTCCGCCGGGAATCCCGAGGGGAAAACCGAGAACCTGCTTGGTAAGTTTTTCCTCCCTACACACGGCCGGGCTCTCATGGCAGGAAAACTGCCATGAGAGCTTTGGTCGGGAAACTCGGCCGTGTGTATGCTCCACTGCAGTGTTTCCCATAGGAAAACTGTTGGCTTAAAAACCACCGGGAATCCTGGCCGGAAAAAAGAGAACATGTTCTCATTTTTCCCGCCAGGATTCCTGGCGGTTTTCCTGTCGGGAAAACTGCGATGGAGCATACACATGGCCGGGATTCCCGGCCAAAAGCTCTCATGGCAGTTTTCCTGCCGGGAAAACCGGTCGTATGTACGAGGCATGAGCGTAGCGTCTTTAAATGTTTTTCCGGCAGGTTTTTTTTTTTTTGCACGTTTTTTTATACAGCGTTTTTGAGCTTTGCCGTTTTGTTTATTAGACAATAGAGCAAACTATCATCTGTTGCATCATTTGTTGCTAGGTTTTTCAGCTTTTTTAGCTTTTCCATCAGCTTTTAATTTTATTTTTTTATTATTATTATTCATTTATTATTATTATTTTTTTGTTAGGGTAAGGGGTCAGAGTTATGCCCTGTACACACGATCGGTTTTACCGATGAAAACAGTCCGATGGACTTTTTTCATCGGACAAACCGATCGTGTATGGGCCCCATCGGTCTTTTTTCCATCCGTGAGAAAAAATAGAACATGTTTTAAATTTGGGAAAGAAAAAACAATAGCAAACTCGCATGCTCAGAATCAAGTCGACGCATGCTCAGAAGCAGTGAATTTCATTTTTCTCGGCTTGTCTGAGTGTTTTACGTCACAGCGTTTGGGACAGTCGGATTTTGGAATGATAGAGTGTAGGCAAGACTGATGGAAGTCAGCTTCATCAGAATCTTCACTGCAATAAAGACAAGTCTCTATCCCCCAATAACTCCAAGGTCCACACCAATTGCAACTCCAACGTAGAGTTTATTTTTCTCTTATGCATAATCATTGAACAGGAAAGGTTGGAGGAAGATCAGGACAGCAAGAGGTGTTGGAGTAGGTCCAGGCACAAACGAATACTTATTCACTACCCATATCTTCAGTTAGTCTCAGCTCATCCGGATAGTCTCCTATTAGAGTGGATCCTAGCAGCCGGAATGATGCTCAAATTAGGTTACACACGCAATCCCTGCACAACTCTGCCACAGACCTGGTGAACGTTGGTTCTGGTTTTAGGCCTCTAACGGGAAGATGACATCCCTCCAGAGAGTTACCGGGCCCCTTCCTTCACTGTGATCTCTCACCAGTCCCTCGGAACGGTCCTCCCCCGGCCTCCTCTTCCAGATACGGGTCTCCTCGCATGGCAGCACCCTGGGATTCCTTCTCCCTCCGTGGGCTCCAGCCGAAGGTGTGGGACCCAAGGCCTTCAGTTGCAGCGCCAGGGCTAAAGGTGCCTGGGACTGATCCACGAGTGTACCGGACCAGGAACTCCACCCCAGGGCTAAAGGTGCCTGGGGTGGCCACGAGCAGGACAACACACCCCCAGGGTCGGACCCCCGGGAACTCACCCCTACAGACAGGGTCTGCTCCGTTTATATCCCCTCCCAGGATGAACAGCAGGCCGACACGCCTACCGCCGAGAGGGGACATCCAAGGCACAGCTCTTTACCAGCGGTTCAACCCTGGCCTCCGATGGCAGCGCCACCAACAGGCCACAGGGAACTACACACCAGCATCCCACCTGCAGTAAAATAATGGTTTACAGAACCCTATCAAATAGTGTGTTTGAGTACAACTACCACTCAAACCTTCCATTAGATTTTAAAGCCCCGCTACATATATATATATATATTTTTTATTTTGACATTTATTTTTTACACGGTCTCTTTCAATTTTTCTTTTTTGGATCAACTTTATTACTATCACAAGAGATGAACAATATCCAATATCCCTTGTGATAGCATGGGCAGTGAGAAGTACTATTTACTGAGAGATCTAAGGTCTATTAGATCTTCCATGCCCTGTAGAAGTGATTGGGCAGCTAAAGAGCCGCTCGGATCATTTCTACATGAAAGCTCATTGCTGGCTGCAAAAAAATTATACCAGAATCATGGCTTCAACTGCAGCCATGATCCTGTTATTATTGCCTCCGGAAGGGGACATAATATATATATATATATATATATATATATATATATATATATATATGTAGCGGGTATGTACTTTCCCGGGTGTAAATTTGAACTTGACAGAGACATTAGTAATGTATAATTCCCTGCAGCCCAGCGGGTGGCGCTGTCGCTCTGGGCTGGGGTTGAATCATTGCTGTGTGTCGTGCTTCCTTTTTGTCCTCTCTCGGCAGCGGTATGGTGGGACCGGGAACCCGCCGTGCTTGCTGGGAGAGGGTATAAAGGGGCCTGCCATCTTTGTCACGGGGTTCGGAGTCCAGGGCACCTTCAGCCTGTGGACGGTGGTTCGTGTTGGTTTTCTAGGCGGGCCTAGGCCTAGAGGACAGTCGGAGGTCGTGTTCCACTCCAGGCACCTTTAGCCTGGGGTGAGGTACTCAGATGGAGGTCCGGAGCTCAGTGCCCAACACTGAGTTCCGCAAGGGAAGAAGATCCTAGGGAACCCCGGGAGTGGGTACCCGAATCCGGAAGGCGTAATGGACCGGGGGGAGCTCCTCATTCGAAGACCGGGTGCAGCATATTGCCAGTGACGGTTGAGTCTCTCACCGGAGAACGCTTGGAAGGAAATCCCCCCTCGTTCGGAGACCGCAACCCACTTTCAGGAAGGAAAGTGGAGAACACATTGTGTCTGGGCCTATTCGCATCCACACCTCCTTTTCTGTTCTGTTTCTACCAAGGGAGTTCAACTGATTGTGTTCATTCAAGAAGAATAAAGGAGTGTTGAACTTTAATGGTGTGGGGCTCATTTCCTGACAGACATTGTTCAAGGTAACTCTCGGTGGAGGCTCCAGGTGCACAACACTGACCCGAAGGTAAAAGAACTTTGCTTGTATCACACTGACACCTGTGACAAAGGCCTGGCGTGGTGTCCCCGCTCCCTTCCCCTCTAAGGTACCCCTAGACAAGAGAGAGACGAGCTGACGAGAAAGAGGGGAGTGAGGAGGGTGCTACATATATATATATATATATATATATATATATATATATATATGTACGCAGGTCAGAAAGCAGTTAAAGCGGAGGTTCAGGCAAAATAACATCCATATACAAGCACACTCCTTAAAGAACGAACATGTACAGTAGCCACTTTTTTTTTTTTTATGTAGTACATACCGTACTAATGTCATTTCCAATTTCGTCTTCCGGGTACTCACTCCCGCGGGAGTAGGCGTTTCTGTTCTCCCGCAATGTAATCTGGGAGTTCGCCCAGATGTGACATGTCCTGCAGAAAAAGTTCCCCGGCGGATAAGGTTCCCCCCGTACTGCGCATGCGTGGCACGAACCTCAACGGAGTTTCCGAAAGTAGCCGAACATGAAGAGCTGCGAGTCGGCTCTACACAGCGCCTGCGCAGTCAGCTCTACATTACTCCTAGTCATTGCACCGTGTAGAGCCAACTCGCAGCTCTACATGTTCGGCTACTTTCGGAAACTCCGTTGAGGTTCGTGCCGTGCATGCGCAGTACAGGGGGGGGAACCTTATCCGCCGGGGAACTTTTTCTGCATTACACCGTCCACCACCAGGAAGTCAGTGCTTGTGGGCTTCAAAATGCCCACAAGCAAAATGGAAAATTCAGACGGCTGATTTTAAAAGTGCATCTTTTGCCAGAAAAAAGACAGGGGAGGTTTAAAGTCACCAAACACGTGAGTACAAATTGGTGATCTAAAAATACTTTGCATGCAAGCGGAAAAAAAAAAAAAAATGCAGCGAACCTCCGCTTTAAGGTATATTTATTTGTTTCAGACATCTATATATTGCCGATAATTTACATAACACTTTACATAGGAGCTTACAATCTAAGGTCCCTATCTCACATGCACGTACTATGTTCAATTTAGACAGAAGACAATTGACCTACCAGCACACCTTTGGTTGAGGGAGGAAACCCAGGCTAGCACCCAGGGAACATGAAAACTCCATGTAGATAATGTCCTGGATGGGATTCAAGTGTTAACCATTAAGAAGCCACTGTGCTGCCTATATGTAAACCTGGGCGGCCATCTTTGCCTCCCCTGAAAGTCTCCCCAGCTGCAATTTAAAAAAAAGAGTTATTAAAACTTACCTTTACCGAAGTCTTCAGGCTGCTCATGTGATAATGCATGGTTCCCTTCTTCTCCAGGTTGAGGGGTCCTCATTGACTCTTGGTGCTGACATGATGCATTACTGCACTGTGAATGAAGGTGGGTTCCGTGTTAAAAATGATCTTTTAACTGAAACGTCTGGTCGTGGTAAACAAGGAGACAAGGTTTGGTCTAAGGCCAAGACCTGATCATCTCAGGCTGGTCTGCAGCTCCCCATTGATTGTGTCCACCATCTGCTCAGGAAAGTCAACTATATGGAGAGGGTCAGGGCTGGAGCTCCCATCTATCTGGCCACCATCCTTAAGTTTCTGATGGCTGAGATTCTCCATACAGTATGGCCAACAGCAAGAAGACCCCCATCATCCCCCAACACCTCCTGCTGGCAGATCGCAATGATGAGGAGCTCAACAAGCTGCTCAGCGGCATCACCATCACCCAGGGAGGAGTCCTGCTCAAAATCCAAGCCATGCTGCTACCCAAGAAGACAGAGAGTCACAAGCCTGCCAAGTCCAAGTAAACTGGATGAATTAATTTATATTATAAAACCCAGCGGTTCTGGATGTGCATTTGGCTTTTGTGGCATAAAGAAATGATGTATTTGGCTCTGTCCACTGTCCTGAAAAAAAGAGATAACCTTATTATTTTTGGAAAGGTGTTAACTGTTAAGGTTTTATTTGTTTAAGCTCTTACTTAACCACTTGCCTACTGGGCACTTTTACCCCCTTCCGGCCCAGGCCAATTTTCAGCTTTCAGCGATGTCACACTTTGAATGACAATTGCGCGGTCATGCAACACTGTACTCATACGAAATGTTTCTATTTTTTTTCCACACAAATAGAGATTTTATTTTGGTGATATTTAATCACCACTGATTAATGAAGACTTCTACCTGGTACAGTAGAGAATGTCAAGTCATCTGTGCCCAGTCTTGTCACAAAGAGTTTATCCAGCTCTGAGCAATAGATGAAAGCAGACTCCTTAAGTTAAACGACACTAGTCACTTGTGAAGATTAAGAAGGGACAAAAGGAACTACAGGTAACTCCCTGGAATTCTGCAGCTAGCATTTAAAGAATGGTAGATGAAATAATCCTGGATGGTAGAGCAGAACAGTTCATCTGGTATGTTATTAGCCAAAAGAAGATGCAGACTCTTCCTGTGTAACCTAAGCACAAGAAATCACAGTGTATGTTTGTTTAACCACTTCCATACCGGGCCATTGTAAAATGACACCGGCAGGAACCCTCTCTCCCTCCGGGTGGACGTCATATGACGTCCTGTGCTTTGTGGGGGGATATCTGAATGATGCCTGCAGCTAGAGGCATCATTCAGATATCCTTCTCTTCTGCCAGCGATTCTGCGCACCATAAGAACGATCATAGCGGCGGGAGGGGACATCCCCCCCTTTCGCCGCCATCCAGTGCTTCTCCGGGCTCTCCCATGCCATTGGGGGCCCGGAGAAAGAATCGTCCGGCGCCGGTGGTCACATGACGAGCATAGAGATGACTGGTGACAAGGTAAACAAAGCTGCTATTGCGGCTGAAAGCATGAGATCGTGATTTATTTTTCCCGATCTCATGCTTTAAAGCCTGGAGGAGAGATGTGGGGTCTTATTGACCCCGCATCTCTCCATAAAGAGGACCTGTCACACACCATTCCTATTACAAGGGATGTTTACATTCCTTGTAATAGGAAGGCAGCACAATCCTCCACTGAAGGAACTGATCAGTCTGAGCCACCTAGACTCTCAGGTGTTGTGGCTGCTTCCAACATTCCAGCCTCTGCATACCTCACTAAGGACGATTTAGCTTCAGCGCTGGCTGGTTTGGAAGGGAAGATAGCTGAGATGCTCGCATCTTCCTCTCAGGATGGGAGAAAACGCGGCAGATCCCCCTCTCCGGCCCTTGACCTCCCAGTATCAGAACCAGAGTGGGTAGGGCCTATGGACATACCTTTGGGGGATCAGGCAGAAAGGCCTACAGATGACTCCACTTCTGAGGGCTTAGTGTCTGAAGAACCTTTCTCAGCTTCGCAATCTCAAAAAATGCAGATTCAATCCCTTACAGAGCTGGTCCATTCTCGATTCAAGTTGCCCCTAGCAGAGGTGGGTGATGCTTCCTTTTCCTCTTTGGGTTTGCTAAAACCTCCCAAGGTTCTCATGCTATCCCTGTTCACCCATTGCTGGAGCGGCTGATTTATGCTGACTGGGATCACCCAGACAAGCATTTTCTTCCTCCTTCCTCCTAAGAAGTTTGCTCTTCTTTATCATATGGAGGAAAAGTTTACAAAAAAGTGGGGTTTGCCAGCAGTAGATGCTGCTATCTCCTTTGTAAACAGGAGTTTAACTTGTCCAGTGGACAATGTCCAGGTGTTTAGAGATCCAGTCAATAAAAAGCTGCTTAAAGCCTCTTTTGCTGTAGCCGGTGCAGAAGCACAACCTAGCCCAAGTTTTAGCTGAGCTACCTAGGGTCTTATGCTTTGCGATGGACGCTATCACGGATTCCATCCATCAGGCGTCACGCCTTGCGCTCAAGTTGGTACACATGCGTAGGATTCTGTGGCTGAAAAATTGGTCAGCCGAGTTGCCATGCAAGAAGCTCTTGGCTGGTTTTCCCTTTCATGGAGAAAGGTTGTTTGGGGAAGATTTGGATAGGTACATCCAAAAAATTTCCAGTGGTAAAAGTACCCTTCGGCTGGTTAAGAGAAGGAGTAGGCACCTTCATTCAAACGTGCTTCCTCTCCAGTGCTAGGGGCAACAGCCTCCAGGCAGTCGCAACGGCCTCCGCCGTCAGGGTCAAAGAGTAAGCCTCATTACCAAACACAGGGCCAGAAAAAGCCCTGGAGTCGGAAGCCCACAAAGCAGAATCCCAAGGCTTTCTTATGAAGGGGCGCCCCCGCTCGGTCGAGTGGGGGGGGAGACTTCGGTGTTTCTCAGAAACTGGGCAGGAGGAGATCCAGGACAAGTGGGTCATCTCTGTGGTAGCCCTAGGCTACAAGCTAGAGTTTCAACAGTTTCCGCCGTTTAGTTTTCTAAGATCAAACGTTCCCAAGGACAAAGTAAAGAGAAAATCCTTATTTCTGGCACTAGACCGATTGTTGTCTCAAGGAGTGATAATAGAGGCCTCCTCAGAAGAGCAGGGCCTGGGGTTTTATTCAAATCTCTTCACTATACCCAAACCGAATGGAGATGTCAGACCCATTTTAGATCTCAAAGATCTGAATCTCTTCCTATGCATCCGCTCCTTTCGCATGGAGTCAATCCGGTCAGTTGTTTACACCCTATGGGGAGGAGAGGCTCTAGCATCAATAGACATCAAAGATGCATATCTACATGTGCCAATTTTCCCCGCTCACCAGAAGTTTCTGCGTTTTGCGGTAGAATAGCGCCACTTTCAGTTTGTGGTCTTGCCCTTCAGGTTAGCCACCGCTCCCCGGGTATTTACGAAAGTTCTGGCCCCAGTACTAGCAAAGCTAAGGGGCCAGAGTATAACAGTAACAGCATACCTAGACGACCTGCTGCTGGTAGATCTGGTCATAGACACAGCCCAGGAAAGAGTGTTTTTGCCCCAGGCAAAGGTCAGCGCTATAAGAGAGCTGGTCCAGGTGGTCAGGGAAAAGAAGGGTCCTTCCATTCGCCTTTACATGAGGTTGCTAGGGAAGATGGTGGCTTAATTCGAAGCAGTCCCCTACGCCCAGTTTCATTCAAGACTGTTGCAATACAGTATTCTGTCTGCTTGGAAAAAGAAGACCCAAGCTTTGGATTATTCAATGAATCTGGCCCCAAAAGTGCGCCAGAGTCTCAGTTTGTGGAGTTTTATATCACTGCTGGTGTTGGATTCATTTAAATGATTTTTTAAAGCAGATTTCTAATTCATTTCTCACATATTCATGTGGACTTTTAACTATATACTACATTATTATTATGTTTTACTGAATGTGTACTTAATTTACTCTGTATTGCATAAGCGGGGCTCTATTTTCTATATATTTGTATGCACTATGGTTATATCACATGGTTGAGTTGCTGCTTTGCACAAATTAATTTGGATACAGTGTGACAGACCCAATCAGGACAGGGGCTTTTGGAGAGGACTAGGGGCAAGTCTCCTACCCACTAATTATGGCAAATGGAGAGAGCAGATCATTCTCTAATGATGGACAACCACGTGATGAATGCTGAGAGTGAGGCTTGGATTAATTCTCTGAATAAAGAATATGGGAGTGGGGTATTGGGACTTTAAATGAGGCTGTTGACTTGTTGAGGTTGGATAATAAGTAAACATATTTAATGAGCATAAATGTATAATGGAATACATGACAATAGTACAAAACGTAAAAAAGTAATTTCATATATATATATATATATATATATATATATATACATACACATGCACATAGCATGGACATCATGGATACATAGATACAGTATATACATGTCGGCTTAGCAGCACATGACAATAAAGAATATATTTTTTTAGTAAAGTTGTATAAATTCACGTATGAACACGTCATATAGACAGCACATCGCAATAATGTAAATTGGTGAAAGATTGTATAGACATGATTAAAGAGGAGGTCCACCCAAATTTTTTTTTTTAAAAGCCAGCAGCTACAAATACTGTAGCTGCTGACTTTTAAAAAATGGACACTTACCTGTCCAGCGTGCCCGCGATGTCGGCAGACGAGGCTGAGCAATCGCTCAGTCCTCGGATGCTGCCGCCGCTATGCTCGGTGAGGGAATCAGGAAGTGAAGACTTGCGGCTTCACTGCCCGGTTCCCTACTGCACATGGGCGAGTAGCGCGGCGTGCTGTCACTGGTCCCCGCTCTCTCCTGGAAACGGTGTTTCCCAGGAGACAGTGGGGGGGACGGGAAGTGGCATAGACTCCCACGGGAGTCTATGCCCGGAAGTGGGTGCAAATACCTGTCTTAGACAGGTATCTGCACTCCCCTCCCCCCTGAAAGGTGCCAAATGTGTCACCGGAGGAGGGGGGGGGTTTCCAAAAAGCGGAAGTTCAATTTTTGGGTGGAACTCCGCTTTAATTGGAGATGGTAAATTTGAATTGATTCCTAATAGAAGGCATATAACTGTATCCTAAATGACCAAAGCGTTTCATGTATGAAAACTTCCTCAGGGGCGGATGCTTAAGAATATCAATATCAGCCACCAGACTTCCTGGCTCCTGAGCTAATAAGAACTCTTGCACCTTTCACGGACGTTCGCTTGTCCGAGGATGAAAGGACCTCCGTGATTGGCGGAACACTGAACACAGTGTCTGCTGGGAAACGAAGTCCGAGGATAAGAGAACGTCCGTGATAGGCGTGAGGTTGCAATGGGCACAGTGAGGTTGCAATGGGCACAGTGAGGTTTGGCACAGGGAGGTTGCAATGGGCACAGTGGGGTTGCAATGGGCACAGTGAGGTTGCATTGGGCACAGTGAGGTTGCAATGGGCACAGTAAGGCATGCAAATGGGCACAGTGAGGCGTGCAAATCGGCACAGTGAGGCGTGCAAATCGGCACAGTGAAGCTGCAAATGGGCATTGTTGACCCTCTTTTCTGCTTACAGTAGCTGCTGCATTCTTACCCTAGGCTTATACTCGAGTCAATATGTTTTCCCAGTTTCTTGTAGTAAAATTAGGTACCACGGCTTATACTCGGGTCGGCTTAAACCCGAGTATATACGGTATGTTAATTATATTCCTTTGCATAGGATAATGTGATCAGGCTTACCTGATCTGGTGTACTATAAATTCTGTGTGAGTTTCAATAAACAGTTCCAGTTCCAGTTTACATGTACAAGCTATTGTCGGCTAGTCTTGTATGCTCAGCTATAATATCTGGTTCTTATGTCCAGACTGGGAGGAAGCTATATATCTTGATGGAAGCACTCAATCTGGGTATTGGACAGTTCCGTCACATATAGTATTGGCATTAGCGCAGTTTCTGCACAAATTTTTACACTGAAATGAGGAGACCAGCCTAGGGTGACAACCTCACCAATATTAGTGTCATCTTCATCTCTAGAAGTCTACCATGTACAAGGTTGATCATCAGAACATTAAACAGCCATGACTCAGTCCTGAGCCTGGCCATATCCAGCTAAGTTTTTGCTCCCCCATGTTGATTGACATTGCTAATATCAGCCAAGAATTGAAGTAGATGAGTGAGTGAAAACAGACAAGCCATGGTACTTATGCAGGGGAGGTCTGGCGGCCTTAGGCTTGGGGGGCAAGTCCAGTCAAGTGGCCCATTGAACCGCCGAATCAGCTCACCATCCATGGCCCACCTGGTTTTTCAATGCAGCCTCACCAGTGCCCATCAGTGCAGCCAACTCCAGTGCCCATCAATGCAGCCTGATCACTGGGGCAGGTTACATGGGGTATATGGGGGGGAGATGGGGGGTCAGCTAGGGGTGTCAGGGTCTCTCACCACAGCAATCTCAGCAGGTCCTTGCACACCACTGTCTCCTTGGGGGGTAACGCTCCTGATCCTGGGGTCAAGTTGCAGCCAGCGCCCAGCCCTGCGTCCCGAGTCCCTGGCACGTCCTGCCTCTGCCTGCTTCCAAGAATCTGGTCCCAGGGAGTTGTAGTTTCCTCTGCGCTGCTGTGTTTTCCACCCACCAGAAGCTTGAGTGCGGACTACAACTCCCGGAATGCAACAGCTAGTGGTCGGCCGCCATGGCCATGCCCCCAGCCCAACTTCCTAGACCAGAATAAAAAAGAAAATGGTAGCGGGCAGCGGCTGCCGGGCATTTTGAACATAAGTTAGGGTGGCCTGGGAGGCAATTGCCACCCTGCCCCCTGGCCCAGCCCTCCCCTGTTTATGTCATCTCCACAGCTAAGTCATTAACCACTTAAGCCCCGGACCAATACGCAGCATAAAGACCAGAGGTGTTTTTACAATTTGGCACTGCACTGCTTTAACTGGAAATTGCGCGGACATGCAATGTTGTACCCAAACAAAATTTGCGTCCTTTTCTTCGCACAAATAGAGCTTTCTTTTAATGGTATTTGATTGCCTCTCCAATTTTTTTTTGCGATATAAACAGGAAAAGACAGAAAATTTTGAAAAAAAATGATATTTTCTACTTTTTGTTATAAGAAAAATCAAATAAACTCAATTGTAGTCATACATTTAGGCCAAAATGTATTCAGCCACACGTCTTTAGTGAAAAAAATGTCAATGAGCGTATTTTTATTGGTTTGCGCAAAAGTTATAGCGTCTAAAAACTAGGGTACATTTTCTGGAATTTACACAGCTTTTAATTTATGACTGCCTATCTCATTTCTTGAGGTGCTAAAATGGCAGGGCAGTACAAAACCCCCCCAAATGACCCAATTTTGGAAAGTAGACACCCCAAGGAAATAGCTGAGAAGCATGTTGAGCCCATTGAATATTTTTTTTTTGTCCCAAGTGATTGAATAATGACAAAAAAAAAAATTACAAAAAGTTGTCACTAAATGATATATTGCTCACACATGCCATGGTTATATGTGGAATTGCACCCCAAAATATATTTTGCTGCTTCTCCTGAGTACGGGATACCACATGTGTGGGACTTTTTGGGAGCCTAGCCGCGTACGGGACTCCGAAAACCAATCACCGCCTTCAGGATTTCTAAGGGCGCAAATTTTTGATTTCACTCCTCACTACCTATCACAGTTTCGAAGGCCATAAAATGCCAAAATAGCACAAAACCCCCCCAAATGACCCCATTTTGGAAAGCAGACACCCCAAGCTATTTGCTGAGAGGCATGGTGAGTATTTTACAGCTCTCATTTGTTTTTGAAAATGAAGAAAGAAAATATATATTTTTTTTTTCAATTTTCAAAACTTTGTGACAAAAAGTGAGATCTGCAAAATACTCACAATACCTCTCAGCAAATAGCTTGGGGTGTCTACTTTCTAAAATGTGGTCATTTGGGGGGGTTTGTGCTATCTGGGCATTCCATGGCCTCCAAAACTGTGATAGGCAGTGAGGAGTGAAATCAAAAATTTACACCCTTAGAAAGCCTGAAGGTGGTGCTTGGTTTTCGGGGTCCCGTACGCGGCTAGGCTCCCAAAAAGTCTCACACATGTGGTATCCCCGTACTCAGGAGAAGCAACAGAATGTATTTTGGGTGGCAATTCCACATATGCCTATGGCATGTTTGAGCAATATATCATTTAGTGACAACTTTGTGCAAAAAAATATATATATTTTTTTTTCACAACTTGTGTCAACATATAGAATATTCCATGGACTCGACATGCCTCTCAGCAAATAGCTTGGGGTGTCTAATATTCAAAATGGGGTCATTTGGGGGGGGGTTTTGAACTGTCCTGGCATTTTATGCACAACATTAGGAAGCTTATGTCACACATCATCCACTCTTCTAACCACTTGAAGACAAAGCCCTTTCTGACACCTTCTAACAAGAAAATTATATTGAACCCCCAAACATTATATATTTTTTAAAGCAAAGGCCCTACAGATTAAAATGGTGGGTGTTGCATTTTTTTTTCCACACAGTATTTGCGCAGCGATTTTTCAAACGCATTTTTTGGGGAAAAAATACACTTTTTTTAATTTTAATGCACTAAAACACACTATATTGCCCAATAAATAAAATAGATGATCTTAGGATACCAAACACGACATGCTTTAAAATTTCGCACAAACGCGCAGTGGCGACAAACTACATACATTTTTAAAAGCCTTTAAAAGCTTTTACAGGTTACCACGTTAGATTTACAAAGGAGGTCTACTGCTAAAATTACTGCCCTCGATCTGACCTTCGCGGTGATACCTCACATGCATGGTGCAATTGCTGTTTTCATATGACACCAGACCGACGCTTGCGTTCACCTTTGCGCAAGAGCAGGGGGGGACAGGGGTGTTTTTTTTTTTATTATTTATTTTGCTTTTTTATTTTATTTTTAAACTGTTCCTTCCATTTTATTTATTTTTTATAATTTTTATTGTTATCTCAGGGAATTTAAATATCCCCTATGATAGCAATAGGTAGTGACAGGTACTTTTTTTAAAAAAAACTGGGGTCTATTAGACCCTTGATCATTTCCTCTGCCCTCAAAGCATTTGACCACACCAAGATCGGTGTGATAAAATGCTTTCCCAATTTCCCAATGGCGCTTTTTATATCCGGGGGGGGGGACATTCCCTCCCACTGCTTGTAAAAGCAGTCTAAAGGCTAATTAGCCGCTAGGATTGCTTTTACATGAAAGCCGGCGGCTGGATGAAAAGAATGATACCAAAATGATACCTAAACCCGCAGGCATCATTCTGGTATAAACATTCAAAGCCCAGCAACATACCAGCACGTTGCTGGTCCTTGTTGGACATGTATTGTAATCTTTTTTTTCATACAGCCTGTTGGCTGAACGAAAAAAAGAGATTGATCGGTGGGTATGCCCACCATTAGAATACCTCCCTTCATCCACCCACTTCTAATGATGGGCATACATGCACCATTTATATATGCCGAAGCATGGGGGCATCATCCCGCAAAAGTTATGCCGCGTACACATGTCTGACTTTTCCACGTGCAAGCCTCCGTCGGAATTTCGACCATATGTACGCGGCATTAGGAGCAAAATCGCTCCTCCGCCTCTGCTGCCCCCATGCTTCAGCATATATGCTCTTTTTTTTTTAACTGTGGTGGTGAAATCACCTCCTACAGCACTGGAGTCGCAGGAATCCGGCCTGTCTCTGCGAACGCTGCAGTTATGTGTGTTGTGTTTTGTAAGTGACAGTGATCGATCGATACTGCACTTGGGTGGCCTGGGCTGGACGGAGGGGCAAAACGCAGGTGCTAGCAGGTATCTGGGCTGATCCCGCTAACACTGCGTTTTTGGGAACCCTAAACTGCTGGGGACGCTAGTATAGATCTGATCAGATATTGATCTGTTCAGATACTATACCACTAAGGGAGGTGTATGCTTTGCACGTGGGTGTTAGCGCTACTGGCACTAACCTGACACTGCCTGGGGCGACGCAGACCCTCTCTGACGCTAAAACCTAATTGATATCACCCACCGGGCGATCAGGGGGTTAAACCTTTACTGGGTTATATATGGCGGGTGCCCTGACACTATAAAAAGCAAACTAACTAACCAGCGTCACCCGTAACACTTATACAGTGATCACTGGTGAAAGGGTTAACTAGGGGCAATCAGGGGGTTAAAACCTTTATTAGGTAATATATGGGGGTACCTGACGCTATTTAAAAACCTAACAAGGAACCTAAATAACTAACTGGCTAACCAGTGTCACCAGTGACACTTATACGGTGATCATTGGTGAAAGGGTTAACTCTAGGGGCAATCAGGGGGTTAAAACCTTTATTAGGTTGTATATGGGGGTACCTGACGCTATAAAAACCTGAGAAAATAACTGGCTACCTAGCGGCACCAGCGACACTAATACAGCGATCAGAAAAACAATTGCTTAGTGACACTGGTGATAGGGGGTGAAAGGGTTACCTGGGGGCAATCAAGGGGTTAAACCTTTATTAGGTAATATATGGGGGTACCTGGCGCTATATCAGAACCTGACGGGTAACCTAAATAACGAAATAACTAACTGGCTAACCAGTGTCACCAGTGACACTTATACGGTGATCACTGGTGAAAGGGTTACCTGTTGGGCAATCAGGGGGTTAAAAACTTTATTAGATAATATATGGGGGTACCTGACGCTATAAAAACCTGGCGGCGAACCTAAAAAATAACTGGCTACCTAGCGGCACCAGCGACACTAATACAGCGATCAGAAAAAACGATTGCTTAGTGACACTGGTGATAGGGGGTGAAAGGGTTACCTGGGGGGCGATCAAGGGGTTAAACCTTTATTAGGGGGGTTAGGGGGCTACCCTGGACCTAAAGGGGCCTAAACCTAACTGCCCTGACACTTTTTACAGTCACAAATTACACTGATTGCAGTGATTAGTAAATAAATGATCACTGCAATCAGTGACACTGTGACTGGGGGTGCAGGGGGTGATCTGGGGGTGACTGGGGGGTGAAAAGTGTGCTTATGTGTACCTGGTGTCAGTGTATTGTTGGTACACTAACCTGATGTCTTCTCCCCTCGAGCTCTGGTGAAAAACACTGCCTCGGGGAGAGATGACATCACTTCCTCCTGCCTGTGATACATTACACAGGCAGGGGAAGCATCTCATTCGCCGGGGGAGCGATCGTGAGGGGGTGGCCAGAAACCAATGGCGGCCCCCTCATCCCGGATCGCTCCTGAAGCGATACCGACCGCCTCATGTACCGGGGGGGGGGGTCCGATCGGACCCCCCACCCGCACAAAGGCAGGCACGTACAGGTACATGATTGTGCCTGTCCGTGCCATTCTGCCGACGTATATGTACATGGGGCGGTCGTTAAGTGGTTAATCACAATCCGAAGAAATTCTGAGAGCGCCCCACTGTTTACAATATTGTGTGCAAAATGAGTAGTGCTAGTCCCATAGGAGCCACTGGATAGGATGGATCCTCTGTTCTTTGCATTGACCTCCAGAACTTCCGCCCCTCTGACACACTGAGCATGCAATATCACAGAAAATCACTGAAAGTAATACCTGGTATCTAGTAATAATACCATGCTCAAGAAATAAATTAGTAAAGATAACCTTTATATTTTGTCACTTGATATGGTAGGTAATGAGACAAGCATGAAAATGGATTACCAAAAGGTAATAACACAATATAGCATACAGGGTGATTAGTAGTATGGACTAGGCATGAGATAACACTTGGCGTCCAGATCAGCATAAACAGTAGCATGGTCACCTAAAGTGCAACATTGGGCGATAATAAAGCTTGATTTAGTGGATACAGGAGACTATACTGCCAAAGTGCATGAATGGTGACTATGCTAGGCCTAGACCGACTGGATATGCACTGTCTGTAGAAATGAAAAAAAGGGAAGAAAGGATCAAATGGGACTTGCAAGATGGTTTTGCTGGAGGAACAGTCCTCGATGTTGCTTTTCTGCCGGCTATCCTTGGGGCCCCTTAGGAAGTGGCGATGCACTTAAAGTGTTACTAAACCCAGTAATATGAAAATAGTTCATCTGACCCCCCCCCCCCCCCCACAGTGCCCACAGATTATAAATCATCTTTTTACATTAAAATACTGCCACTATATACCTTTTTGGATGATCTGTATACCACCGTTACATGATAAACTGCAAACTTTCTCCAGTCCTGAGAGTTCAGGAAGGAGGAGATTTTTCACTACAGCCTGTATACACGCTCACATGTATGATGTCAATATCATGTGACCTGGCTATCTCTGAGAACAAGTAAATGTTCTCTCCAGCATAAAAGACACAACTGAGTATGTGCAGGTCAGCTACTCTGCCTGTGTGTTAGCTGGCCTTCCCCAGATAGAAAGTGCAGGAGGGGGAGGATCTATGCATACATGATAAAACAGCCTTTTTACAAAATGCAGAGGATTCACCCCTTAAGTTCCACAGTGAGTATAACAAGCATGCTATGCTGCATATACTGACTGATTTTACTGATGTGGGTTTAGTAACACTTTAACGATAGTTTTAGTAAACCAGCATGCAGTATAGTTACAGTAAAGATGCAGTCAAGATGCTGTGTAGGTGTGGTACAGGTGCAATGTAGATGCAGGTCAAATGCAGTGACAGTTCAGTATAACCCATACCAACCCAGTATAGGGTTAGTATGGGCGCAGTATAGGTTTTGGTAGAAATGCGGTATAGGGCTGACATAGATGCGGCATGGGTTTGGTGAACTTGGTGTCCAGCTGCTGGTGTCTCAATCTCTGCTAACAGTGTCAATAATGGGTGGATAGCCCTCTCACCAGTCCCCAGGATGTTACTGTGGATGCTCGCTCTAGAAGAGGGTCCCCCTCAGTCTCACCCTAAAAGCCTCCAGCTGTGGGAAGCAGAGGGCGAGTACAGGCTCTTGTCTCCTTGCAGTAGTGGTGAAGGAGTTGTGATGTGGGGCGGTGCTGAGCTGCCTCTGAGTGTTTTCACTCCCAGTCTCAGGTTCGCATCCCCACTGGGATGGTTCTCTTTCTCCAACTTCTCTGCACCAAGAGGAAGAACTTTCCCTGGGCAGTTTAAAAAAAATCCTCTCTCCACTCCTCCTACTGCACAGTGTCTATGTCTAAAGAGTCTGTGGGTCCCATGATATGGCTGCCATTCCAAACTACAACTCCCTGTATTCTCAGTACACTGCATAGAGGTCTATGGGCTTGATTGGCATTAGCTCTCCCCCTGCTGGCCAGAGGAAAATGGTGGAGCATAATATCAGTATCTCAGTAGAAAGTGAAAGTAAACTGATTGTACGAAGGGAAAGGTCTTCTTCCCCAGGTTTCTGTAGTCCAGAACAAAGGGCCTGGCATGAATTTTCGGGAAGGCCCTAGGCATTTGTTTTTGTTTTGTTTTTTGGCATGGGGTCCCCTTCAAAACCCATACCAGACCCAAAGGGCCTGGTATGGATTGGGGGGACCGACATTCTACTGTCAGTGGGGAATCACCCACTGGCAGCAGGGATGACTCATCATTGTTAGGACACCGGCAGGTGCCAGCTCCTTAACAACCAATGACTCCTCTCTGCTGCTGACAGCAAGGATGAGTCACTAGTTGTTAGGACGCCGCTGGTGCTGGCTCCTAACAACAGAAGTCACAGGCAAAAACGCCTTACCCTGCATTTTGATGTATTTTTCAGATTTGTTCCATGCAGAAAATTTTTTGCAGGTTCTACTCTTGCTGACTGCACTGGAACGCACTGCACTGGTGTGAACTAGGGCAGTGGAATCCATGTTAACTACTGTCCATGCTTTTTTAATGCGGATTAAAAATGCACTGAACTGCATTTGGTGTAAACTGGCCCTCAGGGTTTCACAAACTGGGAGTTTGATTACTTCCCCCTGCCTCTGGAAGAAGCTTTCAGAGCTTGGGGAGGAAGATTTAGATAACCAGCCTGAATATTTATCATGCTTCAGGCAATCTCTAGAAGGAAGTATCCAGAAGTCTCCGGAAAGGTGATAAATAGTCTGAAGCACTGGAGAGCCAGGTTCCTCCTTGTCGGGGCTGAGTGCCTGGATGGATTTTCCTAGAAGCTTGTTAGAGGGGCTTTGTGGCTGGCAGAATTTGGTGCAAAGAGCAAAAGTACCAATCCCCACACCAGCCCTGCTAGAATGCTGTCCCTCCTGCTGAGTCCGAACCCTCCACCATCTTGTGTCCTCCTCCTTGCTATAGGCCTTCACAGGACCTTCCCGGACGTAGACCTTTATATGCATACACACAAAAGTAGTTTTGCTGCATTTTACTGGTGGTACTTAGGGAATGGCAAAACAGTCACATCAGAAGGACATACATTCCGCAGTCAATTGACACTACACAGTCAATCACATTTAGTGGATGGTCTTCAGAAGTCTCAAGTGAAAGCGTATGCAGCACCTCAGCAGCCATCTCCCTTATGGTCTCTCCTCTGCCCAGGGTTGTTATTACTCACTACTCATAGGACTGTGCTCTCTAGTCACCTCCATGCTAGGTACATCTATCCCCACAAACCCTCCAGGGAAGCAGCCTCATACTGGGATCTTTGGGCCTGGCTTCCTACCTCCATAAGGTACAGGAAGACTACAGCCAGATCCTCCTGCATACAGGTCCACTACACCCGGCCTCCTGCCCTGTCCAGGGCCTACGTGTGCTGGTTAAATCCACATAGATGTGGGGTGTTTAGCTTCCATGCCCCAAATGTATCTGTGGCCCTTCCTACCTGACTGCTATGTGGGTGTTGCCTCAATCCTGACATCACTGTAGGAGGGCTCTACCTAAAAGCTGGTGACACTACCTGCTGTACCAGACACTATTTTGGTGCTAAGGCACCTTGTAGCAAAGTAGCTAACTACACCTGCCTACAGGTGCTGATTGTTGGACCTCACCACAAGGGATCTGGTCTAGAGAAGAAATGTCTCACTTACAGGAAGGTGGCAGCTGTACTGGGGACTTGTGAGTAAAGACCCTAAATTGATCCCTGTGACTGTGCGGTGCTCTGAAAATCGCATTAGCCGCCAGTAGTTGTGCATATGTGCAAGGTAACCAGATGTCAAAGAAACTTGCTTCATGGTCCCCAGCTGTCAGGCCTTAGACTGCTTAGAAACTTGCATCATGGTCTTCAGCTGTGAGGCTTAGACTATCCAAGATTCACAATTACTTAAGAAGAAGATTGTCTTTTAATTGCCATATGCTAATTGTTTTGGAGTATCACATGCCCTAACCTCTCTCCTGTTAAAGTCTCTTCAAGAAACAAATCTTAAAAAGACAACCCCTAGACTGTTATTGGAGCTGGTGTGTATGGACTGGTGCTTCAGGTGGTGGACAGCCTCTGTACCATTAGGGAGCTACCAGTTTATTACCAGTGGCCCCTGCGGGTGCTAACATTTCCTGTAACGTCAAATTTTCCTGTGACCCTCACACTAACCCTCCTCGAACACCAACCTTCACTGTAAGCCTAACACAACTCCTCACACTATCCTTGCCTACAACACTAACACTCCCTATAACCACTACACTAACCCACCTTGTAACCCTAACACTCAACAAATACTTATACTAACCTTGCCTACAACACTAACACTTCCCTACATTACCCTCCTTGTGACCCTAACACAAATCCTCACACCAACCCTAACAATAAACATCACCGTAACCCTCACACTAACCCTCATGGTAACCCTAATGCTAACCCTCCCTATAATCCTAGCACTGACCATCTCTGTAACTCTAACACTAACCCTCCCTGTAACCCCAACACTAACCCTCCGTGTAACCCCAACACTAATTCTCCCTGTAACCCCAACACTAATCCTCCCTGTAACTCCAAAATTAACCCTCCCTGTAACCCTAATACTAACCCCTCCTATAAACCTAACACTAACCCTTCCTGTTATCCTCACACAAACCCTCCCTGTAACTCAATGTAACATGCTTCCTAACCCTGCCTATAATCCTAGCACTGACTCTCCTGGTAACTCTAATTCCGATGAAGCTGACTTTCATCAGTCTTGCCTACACACCATCAGTCAAAATTTTGACCGTCCAAAACGCAGTGACGTAAAACACTCCGACGAGCCGAGAAAAATGAAGTCCAATGCTTCTGAGCATGCATCGACTTGATTCTGAGCATGCGTGGATTTTTCTCCGGTGGAGTTCCCCACAGACGATCGGAATTTGCTATAGTTTTTTTTCCCATTGGTAAAATTTAAAACATGTTCTATTTTTTTTCACCGATGGAAAAAAGACCGATGGGGCCCACACACGATCGTTTTTTCCGATGAAAAAAGTCCGTCGGTCTTTTTTCTTTGGAAAAAACGATCGTGTGTATGCGGCATAACACTTACCCTTCCTGTAACTCAATGTTAATTGCTTCTTAACTATATCACTAACCTTCCCTCTAACCCTAACATTAACCCTCCCTGTAACCCTAACACTAAACCTCCCTTTAACCCCAACACTAACCCTACCTGTAACCCCAACACTAACCTTCCCTCTAACCCTAATACTAACCCTCCCTATAACCTTAACACTAACCCTCCCTGTAATCCTCGCATAAACGCTTCCTTTAATTCAATGTAAATTGCTTCTTAACCCTATCACTAAACTTCCCTATATTCCTAGCACTGACTCTCCCTATAACTCTAACCTTGCCCTTAATTCTCACGCTGACCCTCCCTGTAACCCAATGTAACTTGCTTCATAACCATATCACTAACCCTCCCTGTAATCCTAACACTAACCCTCCCTGTAACCCTAACATTAACCCTCGCTGTAATCCTAAAACTAACCCTCCCTGTAACCCTAACATTAACCCTCCCTGTAATCCTCACACTAACCCTTCCTGCAATGCTCACACTGACTCTCCTTGTAGCTTGCTTCTTAACCCTAACATTAAAGCCTCGTACATACAAACGAGTTTCTTGGCAAGAAACGGCAAGAAAACTGCTGGGAGAGCTTTCTTGCTGAGAAAAACGTTCGTGTGTATGGTTTCTCGTCGAGAAAACTGACCAGAATCTCGATGAGAAAAATACAGTAGGTGCCGCCGATATTGACACCCTATGAGCTCCGTCGCGAGAGCCAGCGCCGAGCTGTCTCGTCATCGGGAAAGGAAAAAATGTTCCTTTCACGATGAGCTACACGCATTGCCGATAGGCGGGGATCCGACGTGGATTCCCGCCAATACCAGGCACTGCGTTTGGTATGAATCCTGAGCGGGAACTCCACGCCAATTTTTAAAGAAGGGTGCTCTGGGGTGGGGGGGCCGCAGGTCGCCCCCCTGCCCCAGAGCACCAAACCCCCCATGTTGAGGGCATGTGGCCTGGTACGGTTCAGGAGGGAGGGGGGCCGCTATCGTCCCCCCCTCTTCCCCTGCGGCCTGCCAGGTTGCGTGCTCGGATAAGGGTCTGGTTTGGATCTTGAGGGGGACCCCCACGCCGTTTTTTCGGCGTAGGGTTCCCCTTCAAATCCAGACCAGACCCAAGGGCCTGGTATGCCCCTGGAGGGGTAACCCACGCCGGTTTTTTCTTTAAAAATTGGCGTGGAGTTCCCGCTCAGGATTCATACCAAACGCAGTGCCTGGTATTGGCGGGAATCCACGTCGGATCCCCGCTCAATACAGTGTCGCGTCTCCTCGCTATTGCAGCGAGCGCGACACGTGTCGCCACCCTGCTGCCGACATCTCGGCACTCCTGTCGCCGAGAATCTCGGCGATGGGAGCGCGATAGAAACACAATATCGGCGGCACCTACTGTAGAGAACCAGCTCTCTATTTTCTCGTTGAGATTCTCGTCGACATGTTTCTCGACGAGAAAAGTGTGTGTGTGTACACTTACCTGTCGCCGTGGAAACCCGCGCATGCTCGAATTGACTTTGACGCATGCGCGGTAGCTTCCTAGGCATAGGTAGGGTGTAGCAAGATGGCGACGACGGCATCGAATGTGACGAGTGCATGCTCGTCGTAGTCGATGACGTCACCGCGTTCGCTCCATTCAAAGAACCGCGGGTTCTTTGAAAGGAGCGTGTGTACACTCGGCCGGGACAAGTTTCTTGGTCAAGAATCTCGTCAAGAAAAACGACGTGTTTTTTCCTGACGAGATTCTCGGCCGTGTGTACGAGGCCTGACCCTTCCTTATGCCAGGGCCGGCCCTACCATGGGACCCGGTGGTACCATTGTACCAGGCGGCACATTCAGGGGAGCGGCAAGTTGCCACTATCCAGTTCCGCCCACTCCACTCCCCCTGCACTCAGGGCTGGCGGTACCACTAGGCAGCCGCCTAGGGCGCAGCCATGGCCACTGGTTCCCTATCTCAATGTGTGACAGTAGTAGTCCTTGCCGCCGCGCAGTCCTGTGGAGGAAGAGGCACTGGGAGCTTGACGCAGCCTCGATCATCCAACAGTTGTTGGGTCAGTAGGTGGATCAATGTGCTCCCCTCCCCCGGCTCCTCCCCTTCTCCCGCGCTCTGCGAATCTCCTACCAAGTACCATGTGCAGAGCGCGGATAATGGCTGCCGCCGCCGCCGCTGCTGAGCAGCTCCTTGAATTCCTCTCCAGGATGGACGGCCGTAGTGTGGAAGACGTAGGTACTGTGAATGACGGTCCGCTGCCCGACACTGACAGCATCCAGTGACGTCACTCCCTGAACGAGGGAGCCCGAACATCCCTGCTACCAGCCGCCCGTGATGACCTCACACACAGCCCTAATGCTATGATGCCATCTACTGTCTCCTGTCATCATCATGCTCCTCGTCATCCCCCTGTTCCTGGCATGATCCCACCACCCTACCTCTGAGGCCTGTCTTACATTTTATCACCCCCTGTCATCTCCATCCTCCCTGTCATCTTCCTACCACCCACCCCTGTCATCTCCATATTCCCTGTCATCTCCATATTCCCTGTCATCTCCATCCTCCCTGTCATCTTCCTACCACCCACCCCTGTCATCTTCATCCTCCCTGTCAGCTTCCTACCACCCACCCCTGTCATCTCTATCCTCCCTGTCAGCTTCCTACCACCCACCCCTGTCATCTTCATCCTCCCTGTCAGCTTCCTACCACCCACTCCTGTCATCTCCATCCTCCCTGTCAGCTTCCTACCACCCACCCCTGTCATCTCTATCCTCTTTGTCAGCTTCCTACCACCCGCCCCTGTCATCTCCATCCTCCCTGTCAGCTTCCTACCACCCACCCCTGTCGTCTTCATCCTCCCTATCAGCTTCCTACCACCCACCCCTGTCATCTCCATCCTCCCTGTCAGCTTCCTACCACCCACTCCTGTCATCTCCATCCTCCCTGTCAGCTTCCTACCACCCACTCCTGTCATCTCCATCCTCCCTGTCAGCTTCCTACCACCCACCCCTGTCATCTTCATCCTCCCTGTCAGCTTCCTACCACCCACTCCTGTCATCTCCATCCTCCCTGTCAGCTTCCTACCACCCACCCCTGTCATCTCCATCCTCTTTGTCAGCTTCCTACCACCCGCCCCTGTCATCTCCATCCTCCCTGTCAGCTTCCTACCACCCACCCCTGTCGTCTTCATCCTCCCTATCAGCTTCCTACCACCCACCCCTGTCATCTCCATATTCCCTGTCATCTCCATATTCCCTGTCATCTCCATCCTCCCTGTCATCTTCCTACCACCCACCCCTGTCATCTTCATCCTCCCTGTCACCTTCCTACCACCCACCCCTGTCATCTCTATCCTCCCTGTCAGCTTCCTACCACCCGCCCCTGTCATCTCCATCCTCCCTGTCAGCTTCCTACCACCCACCCCTGTCGTCTTCATCCTCCCTATCAGCTTCCTACCACCCACCCCTGTCATCTCCATCCTCCCTGTCAGCTTCCTACCACCCACTCCTGTCATCTCCATCCTCCCTGTCAGCTTCCTACCACCCACCCCTGTCATCTCCATCCTCCCTGTAAGCTTCCTACCACCCACCCCTGTCATCTCCATCCTCCCTGTCATCTTCCTACCACCCCCTGTAATCTTCATCCTCCCTGTCACCTTCCTACCACCCACCCACCCCTGTCATATTCCTACCACCCCCTGTAATCTTCATCCCCCCCTGCCAGCTTCCTACCACCCCACCCCCTTAATTTACTGGTGCACATCACATATGATGGACGCAGGGACATTTTTTTTTTGGGGGGGGGGGCGCACATAGCTGGTCTTGCCTAGGGCGCCAAATTGCCTAGCACCGGCCCTGCCTGCACTGTGAGGCAAATTGCCACTGGCCAGCCCGTTCCGCCCGCCAGCCCGTTCTGCCCGCTTCACTCCCCGCTGCACTGTGAGGCAAATTGTCGCCAACTCGTTCCGCCCGCTCCGCGCTTCACTGTGAGGCAAATTGACGCCCGCCTGCCAGCCAGCCTGCTCCGCTCCACCTGTTCTGCCCGCACGCTCAATTCACCTGGGCGTCGGGCCCAGGTAAAAGGAGCGTGCGGGCAGAACAGGGGAACAGTCAGCGGGCGTGACAGTCAGCAGGTGAGCGGGCTTGCTGGCCAATCAGCGGGCGGGGGAGCAGAGAGATGACATCATCTCTCACTGCCCGCCCTGCATCGCTGCAGTTCGGCCCCCACTGTGTGGGCAGCAGAGAGATTACATTATCTCTCTGCTGCCCTCCTTTACTCTGGGACACAGCAAGTGGCAATCCGTTATGTGTGGCAGGTGACGTCATGGCAAGTGACAATCTGCAATGTGTGGCAGATGACGTGGCAAGTGACAATCCGCTATGTGTGGCAGGTGACATTGTGGCAAGTGACAATCCGCAATGTGTGGCAGGTGACGTGGCAAGTGACAATCCGCTACGTGTAGCAGGTGACGTGGCAAGTGACAATCTGCAACATGTGGCATGTGACGTCGTGGCAAGTGAAAATCCGCAATGTGTGGCAGGTGGCGTTGTGGCAAGTGACAATCCCCTACGTGTGGTAGGTGACGTGGCAAGTGACAATCTGCAACGTGTGGCAGGTGACATCATGGCAAGTGGCAATCCGCAATGTGTGACAGGTGGCACGTGACAATCTGCTACATGTGGCAGGTGACGTGGCAAGTGACAATCAGCTACGTGTAGCAGGTGACATCGTGGCAAGTGACAATCCGCAATGTGTGGCAGGTGACAATGTGCATCTGAAGGCAGGTGACGTTGGCAAGTGACACGCTCGGGGCTCCCACTGATTCTGCAATAATGGTGAGTTGAACTATTTTATTTTATATAACAATGTAATAATAGAAATAATGCACTTGAAGCATTTTTATTATTATTATTTTTTTACTAGTAATGGTAGTGATCTGAGATTTTTTTTTTGCGAGACTGCGACATTGCGGTGGACAGGTCGGACACTTTTGACACATTTTTGGGACCATTGACATCTATACAGCGATCTGTGCTATAAAAATGCACTGATTACTGTGTAAATGTCACTGTTAGGGAAGGGGTTAAATGTGTTTCCTGGGAGGTGTTTCTAACAGTGGGGGGGGATGGGAATGACTGGAGGAGGAGAGAAATCTCTGTTCCTAATCACTAGGAACAGCAGATTTGTCTCTCCTCCCTTGTCAGAATGGGGATCTGTCTATTTACATTGACAGTTCCCCGTTCTGGCTCTCTGTGGACCGATCGTGGGTGGACGGCTGACATTGCGGCCGCCGGCCAGGCACAGGTCCTTTTATACTCCTATATACATGTATAGAGCCATGACAGGTCCTTTTTATACTCCTACATACATGTATAGAGCCATGACAGGTCCTCTTTATACTCCTACATACATGTATAGAGCCATGACAGGTCCTCTTTATACTTCTACATAGATGTATAGAGCCATGACAGGTCCTCTTTATACTCCTACATACATGTATAGAGCCATGACAGGTCCTCTTTATACTCCTACATACATGTATAGAGCCATGACAGGTCCTCTTTATACTTCTACATAGATGTATAGAGCCATGACAGGTCCTCTTTATACTCCTACATACATGTATAGAGCCATGACAGGTCCTTTTTATACTCCTACATACATGTATAGTGCCATGACAGGTCCTCATTATACTTCTATATACATGTATAGTGCCATGACAGGTCCTCATTATACTTCTATATACACGCATAATGCCATGATGGTCCTCTTTATACTCCTATACATGAATAGAGCCATAACAGGTCCATTTTATAGAGCCATGACAGGTCCTCTATATACTCCTTTACATGTATAGAGCCATGACAGTTCCTCTTTATTTATCATATCAAATAATGGATGTGGGGGCATTTCGGTGTGCGTGATTTTTTATTTTATTTGGGGGGGGGGGGGGGGCAGCATTTCATTCTTGGTACCAGGCAGCACAATGTCTTGGGCCGGCACTGCCTTATGCATACAGTATTCTCCTCTCCTGTGTAAAAATGCACCATAGACGAGTCCTTCTACTGCTGACAGATATCAGAACTGAGATCAAAGATCCTTTAGTTTAATTTTTCTAAAAAAAAAAAAACTTAACACTTTGATATCTTTTACTGAAATCCTGCATTGAAGGAAAAGCTTTCAATCTCTTCATTCTAAAAAAAAGTACCAAACACAATCTCAGCAATACCGCTATCATCAGTGTAATAACAGGAGGTATTATTAAAGCGGAGGTGCAGCCAAAAAAATAAATAAAAAAAAAGTCAAGGCTACTAACAGTGTAGCTGCTGACTTTTAATAAGGACACTTACCTGTCCTACACGCCCGCGATGTCGGTCCCCGCCACGGCGATTGATCGCTGCTGGCAGCTCCCGGCTCCTCCATCCTGAGTAAGGGAAACAGGCAGTGAAGCCGTAAGGCTTCACTGCCGGTTTCCTACTGCGCATGCGCCACTCGCACGGTGCTTTGTGAATGGGCGGCTTGCCTCCTGGGATACACACAGTTCACAAGAAGAGGAAGCGGAAGGAGACCCACCGCGGATAAGAAGAGGAACATTAGAGGCAGATTAGGGGACTTCCGCATAGCAACGGGCATTTAGGGTGAGTATAAAATAAAATAAAAATTCTATTATTTTATTTTTTTTAGGATTTTTAATGTAAAGATTTTTTTCAGGGTGGACCTCCACTTTAAAGAATAAATGTAACCATGTAGAAATCCCGGCTTCTCTGAGATCAATAGTGAGACGGGATAAGACAGTAGTAAAAACAAAAATCACAGAGGAATACAATTTAAAGCTTAGTTAACTTCCTATTTGGTGGAATCACCGAGGCGAGGTGATAAATACAAAGTTCTGAATATCTGATCCCAGACATGCTTCAAAATGTTCTTCCAGGAGTTAAATTTTATTAATGAAATATAGAGATCTGACACGAAGAAGTCATTTTAGGTTAGAAGAAATATTTTTCACTTGTTTGTGAATAAATGTTTTTTGTTTATCTTGATACAATATCTACATGTACAAAGCAAGCTGAAACAGTAGATTTCAGCACTAAGTTTACACTAGAATGCGGTGCGGGAAACCTGCAATCCATGTGCATTTCCCACACTGCATTCAAATCGCACTGCCCTTGCGATCTGCAACAGGTGTCATTGCAATATCAGCAACACCCCAACACAAGTCGCAACTGTAGTGCGTTTGCCTGCACCGGATCATATGGTACAAAACAACCGGTTGCAGTGCGGTTCCAAAATTGGTGCGATGCAGTGAGATCTAATCTATGTGCCCGGGCCCTAATTTACATGCAAGGCACCGGACACATGGATTTCAATTCGTTTTTTTTTTTTTTAAAAGCTCGTGATTAGAGACTGAGGCTCTAATTGGCTTCAAAAAAGGGTAGGCTCGGGGCGCAGAACACTGCGCCCCGAGCTCACCCAGTTGTGTAACAATAGCAAATTAATATTTGCTATTGTCTTCCTGATTCTCCTTCCGGCCAATCAGGAAGCAGTTCCTGAGACCCGATTGGCCAAGAGGAGAAGCGATCCTATTGGCCGCCGAGGAGGAGGAGGGAGGAGACGCATGCTAAGCCACGCTGCCATGAAGCCAAGAAAAGAGGAGACACAGGGTCCACCTGCCGACCAGAGGAAGCCCACGACCTAGATGGGTTAAGTGCGACTGCCCCCTGGGGGTGGTGGGTGTTAGCGGCTGGTTTGACGCCGCCTCCCCCACCCAAAATTATAACACCAGCCGCCACTGCTGTAGACCTATCGCGCTACTTAATATGGACTTCAAAATACTTACCAAATTGCTAGCTAACAGACTAAAGCGACACACGGTCGGACTTTTGGCCAACAAACTTCATTTTGAGCAAGTTGGACCAACAATCAAACCGTGTGTACGCTCCATCGGACACATTTTTTTGCTTTTTTCTTGTTTTCATCGGACAAAAGTTGGGTCTGCAAACAGACAAACTTTTGCCCAACAAAAGTCCGATGGAGTAAAGTCCGACCGTGTGTACAGAAAACCATCAGACTTTTGTCCGATGGACAAAACAACTAATGTTAAAATCAACCAACAATAGCAGAAGTTGACCAAAGGGTGGCGGTAAAGAGCAGAAAAGAGCAGAAAAACCACGTGATGTCTGTCTATTCTGAATTAATTAGCTTTATTCTCTGGTCTGAAAATCATGAAAAAAACATTCGCAGGGTCCCAGTGAACTGCCCCTATAACAGGGTGATAGGGTGAAATACCTGGGCATTCATATTTCTAGCTCAGTAACGGACTTCATCACTCTGAATGTCACGCCACTCTTGCTGACCCCAAGACATAGGCTGCGAGCTTGCAGAATCTTCCCCTAATGCTCATTGGAAAAGTTAACTAGCTAAAGATGACATTTTTACCCCTCTTCCTGTATATATTCCGTAACTTACCTGTATGGGTATCAAAATACACTATATTGTCAAAAAGTATTGGAACGCCTGTCTTTACACACACATGAACAAGGTCCATATACTGTAGACATGAATGAACAAGTTTGGGGTGGAGGAACTTGACTGGCCTGCACAGAGTGTTGACCTCAACCAGATAGAACACCTTTGGGATGAATTAGAGCTGAGACTGAGAGGCAGGCCGTCTCGTCCAATATCAGTGTCTGACCGCACAAATGTGCTTTTGGAAGAATGGTCAAACATTCCCATAGACACACTCCTAAACCTTGTGGACAGCCTTCCCAGAAGAGTGGAAGCTGTTATAGCTGGAAAGGGTGGGCCAACTCAATATTGAACCCTACAGATTTATGCCGCGTACACACGATCAGACATTCCGACAACAAAACCGTGGATTTTTTCCCGACGGATGTTCGCTCAAACTTGTGTAGCACACCCAGCTCATTCTTTACCTGCATTTAACTTGGCTCCTCCGCAGGAAGAATGAGGCACACCGCACCACAAGCCCGTACCCTCCCGGATGGGGAGGTTGAGCGGTGTTAGTCTTGGGCCTGCCTGCGGTTGGGGTCTGAATCCTCCCGAGAATGATCTTGCTTCTATCTTGACCAGAAGCAAGTCCTTTTCTTTCCCCCAGTAATGTAACTGTCCACACCAACTGAAAGTCCAACTTCTATATTTATTTCTCACGGATAATAAATAGTCTCTTTAACAGCAGACAGGTTGGAACAAGACACAGGACAGCTTAGGTGGGAGGAGGTCCAGGCACAAACTTGAATCTACTCTTTGACTGTTTAGATTTCACAAACCGTTTTGGCGCACAATCTCTGCCACAGACCGTGAGGTTGGTTTCTGCCACAGACCGGGTGTAATAGAAGTCACTGCCACTGACTTGCTGAACGGGTCACTGCCACTGACCGGATGAATAGGGCCTTGCCCTATTAGGTCACTGCCACTGACTCGGTGTGCGTAGGGTCACTGCCACTGACCTGAAGAACATGCGCTTCCTTCTTAGCGTACTTGGCCCATGTCAAGGAGAAACACATCCCTCTGGAGAGTTACCAGAGGCCCCCACCGTCACCACGACTCTGCGCTGGGTCTTCGGAAGGGGTCACCTCCCTGGCCTCCTCAATCCTAGATACGGGTCCCCTCGCAAGGCGGCACCCTGGGAGTCCTCGATCCCTAGCGGACCCCAGCCGAAGGTTGCTGGGCCCCGGGCCTTCAAAATAGTACCTCACCCCAGACTGAAGGTGTCTGGGATGGATCAGCACCCGGAGATGACCCTCACTCACCCCCAGGCCGAAGGTGCCTGGGTGTGGAACCCGAACGGAAGATGTCTGCCCCTTTTATACCCTCTCCCGGCAGGCACAGCAGGTTCCCCGCCCTGCCGTACTACTGCCGCGAGGGGACACAAAAGGCACAGCCCTCCACTGGCGGTTCAACCCTGGCCTATGGCGACAACGCCACCTGTAGGCCACAGGGAACTGTACACCAATGCTATCTTCCACGAGCTGAATTGGTCCATGAATCCTAACAATCAATGTGTCTGAGCCTAATTACCACTCAGACACTTCCCCTAAATAGAGCACCCCGCTACACTTGTCTTACATTCAAGAACGCGGTGACGTGCAACACTACGACGAGCTGAGAAAAATGAAGTTCAATGATTCCGAGCATACGTCGAATTGATTCCGAGCATGCGTAGAACTTTTGTGCGTTGAAATGTGTACACGCGGTCGGAATTTCCGACCACAACTTTTGTTGTCGGAAAAATTGAGAACCAGCTCTCAAATTTTTGTGGTTGGAAATTCCGACAGCAAATGTCCGATGGAGCATACACACAGTCGGATTTTCCGACAACAAGCTCACATCGAACATTTGTTGTCGGAAATTCCGACCATGTGTACGCGGCATTAGACTGGGATGCCATTAAAGTTCATGTGCGTCCCAATACCTTTGACAATATAGTGTACAGTATATATTCAGGAGCATAGATTGTTTAGTCTTAGCCTTTCTGACGAAGGGGCGAAACCTGTAGGTGCTTCCAGGGGGGCTGGCGGTTCCTGATTTTTTCCGTTATTCCCTGGCAGGTCAACTGGTCTTTGCTCATAGGTGGCTAACCCTCCCGGATGATGATGCAGCAGTCGCTTTAGTGGCTGCCATAGTTGGTTCCTATGAGGCACTGAAACATCTGCTGCTCCGAGGAAGATTTGAAGTCTCTGCTTCAGGTCGACGCTTTAGCTAAGGTCATGTCCACTATGTATAAGCAATTATTTACTGGTATTAATAGGGTCCTTGCACCTTGCAGAGAAGCAGTGTTTCCTCAGCTAGACGCGAATGACTGGGATGATCTTCGGGAGATTCATCTTTCCAGACTGGTATTGACTAGAGACCATCTTATTCAATACAAATTCCTATATCGAATATACCTCACTCTGGCCAGAATGGCTAGGATCTTTTCCACCCAGCCACCCTGTTGCCGGTGGGGTACTTCACTCAGAGCAGATTTTCTATACATTTTTTGGGTCTGTATGGCTATTCAACGGTTTTGGCTAGAGGTCACTAAATGTATAGAGGATGTAACTACACTTTGTGTAAGGCCAGTTGTCGAAGTGTGTCTCCTGGGACCAGTTGACGCCCTGGCCCCTAAAAAAAAGGGACACGTACCCTTTTGAAATGTAGCACCCTGGAGTTTAGTCAGGGAGCTCCTCACAGAGCTTTCTTGCCGAGAAAACCGGCCGTGTGTACGAGGCTTTCAGGTTTCTCGTCAGGAAAACTGACCAGAATCTCGACGAGAAAAAAAGAAGACCTGCTTTCTTTTTTCTCGCCGGGATTCTCGTCGGCCTGTTTCCCGACGAGAAACCCGAGTGTGTGTACACTTACCTGTCGCCGTGGAAACCCGCGCATGCTCGAAATGACTTTGACGCATGCGCGGTAGCTTCCTAGGCATAGGTAGGGTATAGCAAGATGGCGGCCACGGCATTGAATGTGACGAGCGCACGCTCGTCGTAGTCGATGACGTCACTGCGTTTGTGCCATTCAAAAGAACGGCGGTTCTTTTGAAAGGTACGTGTGTACACTCGTCCGGGACAAGATTCTTGTCAAGAATCTCGTCAGGAAAAACGACGGGTTTTTTCCTGACGAGATTCTCGGCCGTGTGTACAGGGCTCTAGGGACACGAACATGAAAAATCAAAAGTGCTTATTTTAAAGGCTTATGTGCAAGTTATTGCCATAAAAAGTGTTTGGGGACCCGGGTCCTGCCCCAGGGGACATGTATCAATGCAAAAAAAAAGTTTTAAAACTGACATTTTTTTCAGGAGCAGTGATTTTAATAATGCTTAAAGTGAAACAATAAAAATGAAATATTCCTTTAAATATCGTGCCTGGGGGGATGTCCTTAGTATGCCTGTAAAAGTAGCGCATCTTTCCCGTGTTTAGAACAATACCACAGCAAAATGACATTTCTAAAGGAAAAAATTTCATTTATAACTGCTTGCGGCTGTAATTAATTTTTGGATCCGGGCAATATAGATAAAAATCATTTTAAAAAACGGCTTGGGTCCCCCCAGTCCATTACCAGGCCCATTTTTGGTCTGGTGTGAATATTTAGGGGAACCCAGCACCAAAATTTAAAAATAAAATTGCGTGGGGGTCCCCCCAAAATCTATATCAGGCCCTTCAGGTCTGGTATGAATATTAAGGGGAACCCTGCGCCAAAATAAAAAAAATGGCGTAGGGGTCCCCCAAAAATCCATACCAGACCCTTATACGAGCACGCAACCTGGCAGGCCGCAAGAAAAGGGGGGGATGAGAGAGCGCCCCCCTCCTGAACTGTACCAGGCCACATGCCCTCAACATGGGGAGGGTGTTTTGGGGTTCCCACCCAAAACACCTTGTCCCCATGTTGATGGGGACAAGGGCCTCAGCTTGCCCGGTGGTTGTGGGGGTCTGCGGGTGGGGGGCTTATCGGAGTCTGGAAGCCCCCTTTAACAAGGGGACCCCCAGATCCCGGCCCCCCATGTGAATGGGTATCGGGTACATTGTACCCCTACACATTCACTAAAAAAAGTGGCAAAATGGTAAAAATTACAGTAGACATTTTGGGTAAAGTCCTTTATTAAAATATAAAAAATAAAAAGTGTCCCACGATGTCCATTCATCTTCGATCACAGCGTTCCGACGGACTGAGAAAAAAAACCTCTGCCTCCATGGGAGGCTCCCGCTGACTGCAGGCTTTCTGCATTGACAGCTGTTATATAGCTGAGGGCAGGGCCACCCGGTGACATAAATGGGTGATCCCGCCCCCTTCTGACGTCATGTGATGTCACGTAACGTCAGAGGGGGGCGGGGGTCACCTGTTTACATCACCGGGTGGCCCTGCCCTTAGCTATATAACAGCTGTCAATGCAGAAAAAAAATTTAATTGCGTGGGGGTCCCCCATCCCCATCAACATGGGGACAAGGTGCTTTGGGGGGGACCCCAAAGCACCCTCCCCATGTTGAGGGCATGTGGCCTGGTATGGTTCAGGAGGGGGGTGCTCTCTCCACCCCCCTTTTCCTGCGGCCTGCCAGGTTGCGTGGTCGGATAAGGGTCTGGTATGGATTTTGGGGGACCCCCATGCCATTTTTTTAAAAATGGCGCACGGTTCCCTTAAAATCCATACCAGACCTGAAGGGCCTGCTATGGATTTTGGGGGGACCCCCACACCATTTTTTATTATTTTTTTTGGTGCTGGGTTTCCCTTAATATTCATACCAGACCCAAAGGACCTGGTAATGGACTGGGGGGGAGCCCATGCCGTTTTGTGCAATGATTTTTATGTATATTGCCGGTATCCAACAATTCAATACAGCCGCGAGCAGTTATAAATGACATTTTTAGAAATGTCATTTTGCTTTGGTACTGTTCAAAACACTGGAAAGATGTGCTACTTTACAGGCATACTAAGGACGCCCCCAGGCACGATATTTAAAGGAGTATTTCATTTTTATTGTTTCACTTTAAGCATAATTAAAATCACTGCTCCTGAAAAAACAGCTGTTTTTAAAACTTTGTTGCATTGATACATGTCCCCCGGGGCAGGAAACGGGTCCCCAAATACTTTTTATGGCAATAACTTGCATATAAGCCTTTAAATTGAGCACTTTTGGTTTTTCATGTTAGTGTCCCATAGACTTTAACAACGTTCTGCGGCTTTCGAATTTGCCGCGAACGCTGCATATTGTTCGCTGTTCGGCAAATGGGCAAACACCCGATGTTCGTCTCGAACTTACGTTCGACTCAAACATCGGGCTCATCCCTAACCAGGAGTAGTTACCCTGGTCAATTGTTAAAGATCCATTGATTTCTCCCTAAGTTTGGCCTTGTGGAACTTTTCTCTTCTACCACTAAGTGACCGGGTACTTGGTGGTACTAGATACGAAAAGGGCAACCCAAGGTCAGGTTATGGGTATATGGGGTATCTCAGCCAATGGGCATGGGTTTTCTTGAATCCTTTAGCCTGCTGGGAGAGCGTATATATTTGGGCGAGGTCAGGTGATTTATGTTCTGTGCTACCTGGACCGCTGTCTGGGTGGACGTGTGTCATTGCCCCGGGCTGCTAGGCTGGAGATTGGATCTATCTCGGGGGCATCTAGCTGCCAGGCTGTGTGAGGGCCTATCCAAGAGGGCAGCGCAGGGTTGGGACTGCGGCTTGCAGTCCAACCAAAAGCGACGGTTCTGCCGGCCGGAGAATCTGTCAGTGGTCGGAGGTAGAAGGGAAGCTGTCGCCACACAAGGACCAATCGCCTTTACCAGAAACCACGGTGATTAACTGAAGAAAGTTCTGGAATTATATTCTCACCGAAAGGGTAAGGTGGAGAATCGGAAAATTTCAGGCGGTGATCAAGTCAGGGACCCAACCTGCGGAGGTGACACTTGCAGAGCAGCCTTGTGTGTCAAGCTAGGGACAGAGCCGGTCAGCAGGGGTGAAGCTTGAAGGTATCCGAAGTGCCAAGCTAGGGACCCAGCAGGGAAGCGTGGGTGGCGCTTGAGAGAGATACCACCGCGGAAGTCTTGAGGAGCTCAAGGGATTCAGACTCAGTGAATCAGAGGGTCCAGTGAGAGACCAGGAGCTCAGTGTTGAGGAACTACAATAATCGGTTGTAATGGAGCTGAAAGAACTGTGATGCCGCGTACACACGACCGTTTTTAATGTCATTGAAAAAAACAGCGTTTTTCTCGACGTGATTCTTCTCAAGCCTGCCTTGCCTACACACTATCGTGGAAAAAAATGCTCGAGTAAAGCGCGGTGACGTACAACACGTACAACGGCACTATAAAGGGGAAGTACCATTTGGATGGCGCCACCCTTTGGGCTGCTTTTGATGATCCTCGTGTTAGTAAACTTTGTTGAGAGACGATTCGCGCTTTTCAGCCTCGTGCTTTTCAGTCCGTTACAGCGTGACGAATGTGCTATCTCCATTACGAACGCTAGTTTTACCAGAACGAGCGCTCCGGTCTCATAACTTGATTCTGAGCATGCACATTTTTTTTCACGTCGTTAAAGCCTACACACGGCCGTTTTTCATGACGAGAAAAACGACGACGTGAAAAACGACGAGAAAAATTAGAGCATGTTCCAATTTTTTCATGGCCATTTTTCACGTCGTGAAAAATGCTCTGAAGCCCACACACGATCGTTTTTAATGACCATTTTAAAAAATGGCATTTTTCTCGTCATTAAAAACGGTCATGTGTACGCGGCATTACATTTGAGTTAGGAACTGTTAAAGGACTGTTACCATAGGAGACAGCAATCCTGCATGTGCAGAAGTGGCGCCTTGCTGGGGGCCTTTCCCTGTATGGCTGTCCTCCTATTGAAGTCTCGGAGTTTGCCAATTGAGTTTGCAACTATCTAAGGGTGTCCTGGGACTAACCCTCTTTCCCCCAAAATATATCAAAAGGACTGTCAAAAGAAATAAAACCTCTTTTGCATCCAAGAAGTGTCTGGCACTCAATGACTTTCACCATCCTTGCCCCCACTATGCCTCACAACCCACCACATATTGAAGGATGTCAGTTATCTTTGTCCTTGGAGGTCCTCATTAGACCAAAAGAGGTAAACTACTTTGCTACAGACATTATTGTTTTATTATGCTAGGAAGCTGATAGTTCTCTCCTGGAAAAAGTCTACTCCTCCTGCCGTTCTGGCCTGGAAGGCACTTATTAACAGTGGCGGCCCGTTCAAACGAGGCGCAGAGGCGCAGCTCTCTTAATTCATGTGCCCGGCCCCTAATCTACACGCAGGGCACCGGACGCATGGATTCCAATTGTTTTTTTTTTTTTTTGGAAGCACATGATTAGAGCCCGGGGCTCTAATTGGCTTCAAAAAAGTGTTCCTATTGGCCGCCGATGAGGAGGAAATGCAGGGGAAGCTGCCGTGAAGCCGAGGATGAGAAGACGCAGGGTGAAGCCGCCGCCCAGTGCCCGCAGCAATCGCTGCCCGGGGGTGGCGGGTGAATTGTTTGCCGCCCCTCCAAAAAAAAAATAACACCAGCCGCCACTGCTTATTATTAAACTCTTCCCCTGTATAAGGCCATGTAAACTAGTAGAGGAATACCCAATAAGTTTAATAAAGTGAGGGGCGAGTGGACAAATAATATGTCTACAGTGTCTGAATAAACTGACATGTTAAGATGCTCATGGTAGTTGCAATGTCTTATATATGTGGAGCTAGGTCCAGGAATTATGAGATTGTGTATTGAGCTACCCTGGGTGTAGGTTGGGTATCTGTGAACTATATGTAGAGTCTGTTGATCTTTATTGCTAACATAGGCTCTGTTATGAGATCTGGGAGCCAGTAGCTGCCAAAATGTAAGGATTTGCATTTGACATATATGTACAGTGGGATTACTATATTATTATGGACTTGTATTAGCCTTGGAGTTATACTGATTGCCTAGTGCTGAGGTCTTGTTTGTTATGTGTGTCATGAGGGTGACCACGTGTCCCGGATTGCCCGGGACAGTCCCGCATTTTGCAGGTCTGTCACGGGCACATTCATTCCAGGACAATACAGTGTCCCTGAATGAAACTGACACAGCTACCCCCCGGGCCAATATGATGCCCCCAAAAAAGGCGGCCACATCACTGCTTTACTCACTGACAGTACTTGTCCTGGCCGGGAAAGCCTGGAGGAGCACAATCCCGCCCCCTGTTTGTGATTGGAGAAATCATAAATCCCGCCTCTTGTGTCCAATCACTGTGCTGTGATTCGTTACAGCACAAGCTGATTTTTGGGAAGGGAGGGTGTCCCTGAATGGGAGTTTGGAAATGTGGCCACCCTAGTCATGTGACGCCTGGTTGCTCAGGCTGCCTCTAAATGTTCTATAAGTTTTCTTTGTATTGCTATGGAAAAATCAATAAAAATAATTTTTCTAATTTTTTCTAAATGAATGGGCTCAAATTGCACTGCACTGAATCACATGCAAATTGCACAGGAATGTGGTGCAGCTCCTATGCGATTCATATGCGGTTCATCGTGTGAACTGAGCGTAAGAGAGTTATGGGGGGGGGGGTAGGTTTGGGGTTTGCGATAGGGTAAAGCCAACTTACATGGTTTATAATCTGGCTGGTTCAGCAGAGACTGGCTGAACTTCAGGCCATGTATGGGCAGGGGGGTTGTACAGAAGTCGATCTTCCTATCAGCCTGTTGGATTTTCCCCACTCAATCAGTGTCGCCAGCTATAGCCGGCAGCACTGATCAGTGTATTCTGATAGCGGGGAAGTCTCCCCACTGTCAGAATACATAGGTTCAGCAGGGAGGATTCCCCCTTCCACCTCGGGTGTGCAGATAGGGGAATCGGGTCAGTTTTTTTTATTCAACAAACGACTAATCTATGGGCTGCTTCAGTGTGAGGGATATTATGAGGGCTACAAGGAGCATTAGTGTTGGGGTTACAGGCAGTGTTAGTGTTTTTTGGTTACAGTTAAAGTGGAGTTCCACCCTAAAAAAAAATTACACAAAAATCCTGCAAAAAAATAGAAAAAAAATAATTGAAAAAAATAAATAAAATTTTACTTACCAGAAATAGCGGTTGCTATGCGGATGTTCCTAATCTGCCTCTTCCTAGTCCGAGGCAGGTCTTCTTCCAATTCCTCCTCGCGTTGTCTTCTGGTGAATGGGGAGCGCTGCCTTCTGGGAACTGTGTGTATCCCAGAGAGCAGCTGCCCATTCATACAGCGCCGCGAGACTCGCGCATACGCAGTAGGAAACGGGCAATGAAGCCGCAAGGCTTCACTGCCTGTTTCCCTTAGTGAGGATGGTGGCGCTGGGACCTGCCAGGATCGAGGGGTCGGTCTTGGGGCACCAACATCGCGGGCGCCTAGGACAGGTAAGTGTCCTTATTAAAAGTCAGCAGCTACAGTGTTTGTAGCTGCTGACTTTAAAAAAAAACTGCGGGTGGAATCCTGCTTTAAGGTTAGTGTTAGGGTTACAGGGAGGTTTAGTGTTGGGGTTACAGGGAGGTTTAGTGTTAGGGTTACAGGGAGGTTTAGTGTTGGGGTTACAGGAAGGGTTAGTATGAAGGCTGCAGGGAAGGTTAGTGTTGGGGTTACAGGGAGGAATAGTGTTAGGGTTACAGGAAGGGTTAGTATTGGGGTTACAGGGAGCGTTAGCATGAGGGCTGCAGAGAAGGTTAGTGTTAGGGTTACAGGGGGGTTAGTGTCAGGGTTACAGGGAGGGTTAGTGTTAGGGTTACAGGAAGGGTTAGTATTGGGGTTACAGGGAGCGTTATCATGAGGGCTGCAATGAAGGTTAGTGTTAGGGTTACAGGGGGGTTAGTGTCAGGGTTACAGGGAGGGTTAGTGTTAGGGTTACAGGAAGGGTTAGTATTGGGGTTACAGGGAGCGTTATCATGAGGGCTGCAATGAAGGTTAGTGTTAGGGTTACAGGGGGGTTAGTGTCAGGGTTACAGGGAGGGTTAGTGTTAGGGTTACAGGAAGGGTTAGTATTGGGGTTACAGGGAGCGTTATCATGAGGGCTGCAATGAAGGTTAGTGTTAGGGTTACAGGGGGGTTAGTGTTAGGGTTACAGGGAGGGTTAGTGTCAGGGTTACAGGAAGGGTTAGTATTGGGGTTACAGGGAGCGTTAGCATGAGGGCTGCAGGGAAGTTTAGTGTTAGGGTTACAGGGAGGATTATTGTTATGGTTATAAGGAGGGTTAGTGTTAGGGTTTTAAGGAGGGAGGGTTAGTGTTAGGTTATAGGGAGGGATAGTGTTAGGGCTACAGGGAGGGATAGTGTTAGGGTTTCAAGGAGGGTTAGTGTTAGGGTTATAAGGAAGGTTAGTGTTAGGGTTACAGGGATGGCTAGTGTTAGGGCTACAGGGAGGGTTGGTGTTAGGGTTATAAGGAAGGTTAGTGTTAGGGTTACAGGGATGGCTAGTGTTAGGGCTACAGGGAGGGTTGGTGTTAGAGTTAAAAGGAGGGTTAACATTTGGGTTACACAGAGGATTTGTGTCAAAGTTACAGGGAGGGTAAGTGTGGAGGTCACATGGAAAGGTTAATTTAAGGGCTACAGGAAGTGTTGGTGTTAGGGTTACAGGTAGGTTTAGTGTGAGAGTCATTGTGTTGGTTAGTATTAGAATTACAGGGAGGGTTAGTGTAAGGGTTAGAGATAGTTATTGTTTTTAAGTAAGTATCCATCAGTGTTTTTCTCAATTCTACCTTTTACTTATCTACCTGTTTGTTCTCATCTATTATTCTTTTATATCTGTAGCCTGGTCTTTTAGTGTGCCCTCTGTGGCCACTTATTTGAGGCCTCCCTCTTCTGCTCGGGCTGGTGCTCGCCCCGCTCTTTGGGTGGTGGTCATCCCTGGGAATTACTTCTGGTCGGGAAGGTTCCATTACTGTTAGGGTGAATGCGATGACTTTGACACATGCCTCCTGTTATAATAATATTAGTTTCTTTGCTATTGAATCTCTGTTTTTGATGCTGTATTTCCTAATGTATATTTTCTTTATACTTTGTATAGTATCATGAATTCTCTGTTTACCTTCGTATATCCCCTGAGGAAGCATTTATGCGAAACATGTTGGGATAATATGCGAAGCCTCAATTAAACTGCTGTAACTGGATACCCGCCTTATACGACCATCTAGCATTTGAATTGTTATTCATGCCAATCAATTTGTATGCTTTTTAACTTTGATATCTATTAAAATTTGTTATATCCATTTTTCAAAAAATTGTTTCTCATTATTATTTGCAATGCACAGCAAAAATCCCCCTTTTTCTCTCAATTTCATATGTTTAGAGATAGTTAGTTTGAGGTTTGGAGGGGTTAGAGGGAGGATTGGTGTTGGGGGTTACAAGGATGTCTAGTATTAGGGTTTCAGGAACGGCCAGTACTGGAGTTATAGGTAAAGTTAGTGTTAAGGGTTACAGAGAGAGTTATTTTGAGAACTATAGGGAGGGTAAGTGTAAAGATTAGGGTCACCAATTTAGCAGGCTGGCAGTGCATTCTTGAGCGATACTGTTGAAGCAGTGGGAATTGAGGACTTGATGGCCTTTTCTTGAAATTACACTATATTGTCAAAAGTATTGGGACACCTGTTCTTATACGCACATGAACTTTAATAGGATCCCAGTCTAAGTCCTTAGGGTTCAATATTGAGTTGGCCCACCCTTTGCAGCTATAACAGTTTCAACTCTTCTGGGAAGGCTGTCCACAAGGTTTAGGAGTGTGTCTATTGGAATGTTTGACCATTTTTCTAGAAGCACATTTGTGAGGTCAGGCACTGATGTTAGAGAGAAGGCCTGGCTTGCAGTCTCCGCTCGGATTCATCCCAAAGGAGCTCTATCGGGTTGAGGTCAGGACTCTGTGCAGGCTAGTCAAGTTCCTCCAGCCCAAACTTGCTCAGTGGAGAATGACCCTTTACGTTGGTGGTCAGTGGGAAAAGTGGTCAGTAGAGAAGGATCCTTGGGCTGTGGGCTGTGAAGAAATGCTTACTTATATTGGTGGTCAGTGGAAAAAAGACCACCTTAGATTGGTGGTCAGTGGAAAAGTATACCATTATGTTGTTGGTCGATGAAGAAGTGTCCCCAAACATTGGTGCTCAGTGTAAACTGACCCCTACATTGGTAGTCAGTGGAGAAGAAGTCCCCTGCATTGGGCCCCAGTGGAGAAGAATCCCCTTACACCGGTAGCCAGTGGAGAAATTTTCCCTTACATTGCTTATCATTTAAGAAGGATCCCCTTATACTGGTGGCCAGTAGAGAAGGACCCCCTTACATTGATGATCAGTAGAGATAAACCCACTTATCGGGATCTACAACTATAATTAAATACTAAGCGGGTTGACAAAGGAGGCAGGTAGGAAACAATCAGGGGTCAGGTGTGTGTTCCATCTCCTGGACACAGACTCGGAATAGACTGATACATCAGAACATCAATGCTTTAGAGCAGCCTTTCTCAACCTTTTCAACACAGAGGAACCCTTGAAATAGTTCTCCGGTCTCGGGGAACCCCTGCTAAAAATTTGAACTCTACAACTCATGATACATTAGTGTAGTGGTCAGTGGGAAGAATGGTCCTTACACTTGTGGTCATTGGGAAGAATTACCTTCTTACAGATAGATAAGTTCCCACTGACACCAGTGATCTTTTTATCTGAGGCCTCGTACACACGACCGAGTTTCTCGTCGTAAAAAACACGTCATTTTTTTCGACGAGATTTTTGTTAAGCTTGTCGATTTTCTCGTCAAGCTTTCTATGCGTACACACTGTCATTTCCCAATTTCCTCGTTGTTCTCCGCGCTCACGTCCAGCACGTACGACGGCACTATAAAGGGGAAGATCTTTTTTCTTGGCGCCACCCCTTGGGCTGCTTTTGCTGATCTCGTGTTACCGCGTGTGAAGTAAAAGTTTGGGAAGAGACGATTCGCGCTTTTCAGTCTTCGTACTTTTCAGATCATTTTCTGCGGTTCAGTTTGTGCTTGTGGGTTCGTATCTTGACTTTCAGGGCGTCTAGGCAGGTCGTATCTGTTTTACAGTGCGTTCTTGCCTGTTCGTTTCTGTTTTTCAGTTCGTTATTCATAGGCCTTGCTGTTCTAAAGTGCGTTCTGTTCTGTACGTTCTGATAAGACGACCGTTTCCTAGCCATGTCGCCTGGACGTTCTTGTCGTCGAGTTCGTGCTGTGCGTGCGCTTGGTGTTGGTCTGCTTGTTTTGGACCAAGACCAGTCCATGAATGGTGTGAGGAGGAGTTCATGGACCAAGAATTGGTTGCTCCAGCGGGACTACAGGAATTTTCTGCGGATGTCTGACCCCGTTTTTCAGGAACTGTTGGCTTTGGTGTCCCCCTATATTACCAGGAAGGACACCGTTACACGGGAAGCCATCAGTGCTGAGCAGAGGCTCATCGCCACGTTACGTTACCTGGCGACAGGGAGAAGTCTGCAGGACTTGAAGTTCACCACAGGCATCTCCCCCCAGGCTCTGGGCCTCATAATCCCAGACACCTGTTCTGCTATTATACAAGTCCTGCAGGAGGACTATATTAGGGTAAGTTTTCTCCATTAACATCACATTTTATGTATTACATGTATGCTAATGTATTGTATTTCTTTCATCCTTCCCTAATTACCATGATTGTAATATGCTGAGAATGTCCCCTTTGTCCCCATGCATGTTGGAAGCTTTAGATTGCCCCTTTTTTCTCCTCCATAAATATTTGCCTTCACTAACTTTTCCAGCAGGGGCGCCTGTTGCTCCAAATGTTTGGGGGTCCCACCCCAATTTATGAACTAAACTTCCTCCTTTTTTGCTCAGGTGCCTATTAAACGCCCCCAGTTGTCCCCTCTAATGCAGCCATTTTGTTCCCTCCAATGCAGCCATTTAGTCCCCTCTAATGCAGCCAGTTTCCCCCCAGCCCTGCACTTACCTTCTTGTGGTCAGCGCCATCCTTCTTCTGTCCTTGATGTCTTCTCCTTCCCTTGATGTTGCATCAGCTAATCATGTTACCATTAAACAGACTTGGTGAACATGATTGGCAGAGCAGCCTGCCAGTGTTTCCCCAAGGAATGCCCCCCCCCCCTGCGTCCCCTATTTTACTTTTCGGAAGCCAATTACATCCCTCAGGTTGTAATGTGCAAGACTATTTTACTACCTGTTTCTGCTATGCAATTTGAACCCCCTAAATGCCGCAATTATTCATATGTCGGTCGCTTAACAAGAGGCCATCCACCTGAATAGTGGGCGGCATAGACAATACATAGGTTAATGCAACGCATGAACCTATGTATTGTTCTGAGTGATGGGCACAGGAGAGAGGGGGCAGTGCTCCAGCGCCCACTCTGGACACACCGCCACTGCAATGCTATCCTGTGGCCAAACACATTTCCCCCCCCCAAAATAATTTAGTAATGGCCCATCAGAGGGGGTGATGAATATGATAAATGAGCCCTCCCTTATACTTATTTTAAACACCTTAATAAACGTAGAATTTGATTGATGTTGGCCTTTATTTTTTTATAATCAAATTTCCTTGTAATGTCTGACTTTGGTATTCTAATATTATTTCATCTTGTTTCACTCCACAGCTTCCTTCCACGCCACAGGAATGGCAGACTGTGGCATCGGAGTTTGCCACGCGGTGGGACTTCCCCAACTGCGGTGGTGCCATAGACGGGAAGCACGTCCGCATCGTGCCGCCACCCCGTTCTGGGTCCTACTACTACAATTACAAGGGGTTTCATAGCATTGTGCTGATGGCGGTGGTGTCAGCACGGTATGAATTCCTCTATGTTGATGTAGGGAAGAATGGCCGGATGTCCGATGGGGGATCCTTCATCCAGACGGAGTTTGCCCTCCGTCTCCAGAGTGACGACCTTGCATTGCCACCGGATGCAGGGAATATTGAAGGACTCCCCTTTGTTTTCTTGGCTGATGAAGCCTTCGGACTCGGACGGCATCTTATGAGGCCATTTCCACAGAGGACCCTGACCCCAGAGAAGAGGGTGTTCAATTACCGGCTGGCCAGGGGCCGAAGAGTTGTCGAAAATGCCTTTGGCATAATGGCCAGCCGGTTCCGCCTTTTTATGACTTCAATACACTTGGCGGACTACAAAATAAACTATGGCGTATTATGCTGCTGTGTGCTACACAACTTTCTGAGCCAAAAATCAAATTCCTATATGGCCTCAGTTTTGCCAGAGGCTGGACTTTCCCCTGCAAATCCCCTGCCGGGCCTGGAATCTGCCCGCCCTGGCTTGCCCTCCCAAAATGCCCGTGAGGTTCGGGACAAATACATGGAGTATTTCACGGGTAGGGGGGCAATTCCTATGCCAGCCTATGTCTAAGGATCCCAATAAAAAGCTTGTTTAAACCTTTAATTATTTGTTCTTTCCTGTCTCCTAGTTTGTCTTTGTGCATTTGTAGTGCCAAGTGTATTTTACTTTAGTAAATAACAACCATTTCACTATGTAACCTTACAAAATAACCAAATAAGCTTAGAGGGTATTATAAAAAGAAGCTACACGTTGTTTGTGGTCAAATATTTTACTCTGTGCACATTCTCACCATTTTTAGTTTTTTCTGTTTTTTTGGGTTGGCCTGGCCCCAACCCAGCAATTTTTTGCTTATGAAAATACAAAAATAACAGTTGCATTCCAAAAATTCCAACATTGGATACCTCTGAGCAATCTGAGACATTCACTTACACAAACTATGTCTCTATGTGCCCGTCCTAATATGGGGTCCTGCCACCCCTTGCCCAGCCAAAAATTGAATATGCACACATTTGGGATTTTTTTCATCTAGGAAGTTTACAATCCTGATCCCTATTGTCAACATGTGCTATCTGCCATCAGGGGTGATCAATGGACGTGTTTTGGGGGTTCAACCCCTTCCTCAGTTCACCGACTTTAGATACGAGGAAGGGGTTGCACCCACAAAAGACGTACATGGATATCCCCTGATGGCAGATAGCACATGTTGACACACTGTGTGCAGATTCAATTTTTGGCTGGTTTGATTGTCAAAAAAATTCGAAAAGTTGCAAGAACAAACATGTAAAAACAAATGTGTTTGGATGGCTTATTGAATTCTCCCCAAAACATCGAGAATGTCTTTAAATGTTTGTTCCATCACATGGATTCTTTGTTTAATAAGGTCCAGTTCCGTGCTACATTCCATCACTTGCTGGATGAGGCGGAGGGCACTGTCAGCAGAGAACCGTGTACTATCCTTCACAACATTTATATCCCCTAAAAACAAAAAACAAAAGGTATTATAACTCTGCAGGCCTACATCTCTTACCTGAAGCTGTGGTGACAGATACTGACCTGTTGTGGTGACCAGATCCACAACGTCATCCACCTCTCCTTCCTGCACTTCTCCTTCCTCCACCTCAACTTCCTGCACATCTTTCGGTTGTGGGTCTTTGGGAGTTTGGGGTTGCTTGGAAGTTGTGGGGTGCATGTGCTCCCTGGAGTGTCCTCCTCCCAGTCTTCTCTCCCCTATGAGAATCAAACAAAAGGTCTATTTATCACACTGTAAATCTCAATGTTAAAATAAAAACAGGCTAAATTGATTGGAAGTGTGGTACAAGTGTGTGTTTGGGCGGAATTTAAAGAAGAATGCATTATTTATGACCAAGAATATGCTTAGTATTCACCTTTGGATGTAATTTATTTGACATGGAGGCACCACAAAAATTCTCGGATGCACCTGTGTGGGACACCCAAAAAAGGCGGGTCTGGTGGCCCACACTATAGTGCTCCAAAGTACAGATGTGGAAGCAGCTGCTGAGTGTCCTCTCCTTTACACTGATAAAAGTTTGCATTTCATTCTCTTTACAAACACATCATCTAGACGAAAAAATACGCCACAATTTTGGAGCAAAAATGGCAGATGTCTAATTACTTTGGTGGCTCTACAATAAGCCAAAACTGCGGATAGTGGCCGAACGAAGTGTCGGTAACGTAACGAACGATTATTGTGCCCAACCAAGTTCAAAATATTACATTTTGGAAGCGAGTCCAATATGAGAAACCAAAATAAAGAGCAACATGTCAGTTTAGAAAAAGATTAATAGCATAAAAGTCTACTTTTTACTTACTTTTAGCGAGCATTCTCTTTATGCTCCTCAACTGCTCTGGCTCCCTCAGTTTGAGGTCTGACCACCTCTTTCTGAGCTGCTCATTTGAGCGTTTCACCCCGAACTTCGCCTTCAGACTCTTCACGACTTTAGTGAGGATTTTGGCCTTCCTTCTATTTGGTTTGCTATACGGCCCATGCTTGGCATCATAATCAGCCTTGAGCAAGATGTCCACCATCTCCGCCATCTCCGCCAAAGACATATCCGATGCCTTGAATCTCCTCCTTGATCGTGACGTTTCCTCGGTCTCCGGACTTGTCTCCTCCTAGTTAGTTGCGGAATTATCAGACACCTGCTGTAACTCCGCCATATCTGTCTGCGCGCTGAAAGAGAAGGGGCGGGGAAAAGATGTCAGTTAGAACGTCATGGGCGGGCGACGTGTGCGGAGCGACGTGTTCGTATTTTGACGCATGCGTGGTGTGTATATAGCAAACACACATGTGACTATAGTACGTTCGGTGTGCGGAGAGAGGAGTTCAAGTGACGGACGTGCGAACAAAGGTATGTGATTTTGTGACTTGTACAAATTGTTGGCCTATACTGTCTTGAGAATGTTGTAGGATATATATGGTGACTAGCATGTTAAGGAGGTTAGACTGTTTGCCTCACATTAGTTATATATAATTTATTTAACTTGCAGATACAATATGAATGTCTTTATTAGCGACAAAGAGTTCCTGGCGGAATTTATTGACCGGGTAAGGGAGCTGCTGGCTCTGTGGGAGACGAAAAACCCCATCCACAAAAAAAGAGGGGTGAGAAAAGCAGCGCTGGAGAAGCTGCTCCCATTTGTGCAGACCAAGGTGCCCACAGCCACAGCAAAACAAGTGGACACTAAAATTGGGAGCTTGAGAGGTACCTACAGGACTGAACGCTCTAAGGTGCTGGCTTCTCAGAGGTCAGGAGCAGCAGCAGGTGATGTTTATGTCCCGATTTTGTGGTACTACAACAGGATGTCCTTCCTGGATGACCACATTGAGACAAGGCCATCACTCTCCACTCTTCCCCCCAGACTTCCCTGCAGCCAACCTGAGCCTTCTCTGGAGCAAGAGGAGGCAGCCATCCTGGATGAACCTGATTTGGCCATCTGGAGCCAGGTATAGTATTAAATGAAAATGTTTTGGGATAAACTTAATGTTTGACAAATATGTCAAGATGACAAACATAAAATATTTTGGATTGCACAAGTGAAATCAAGATCTGTAGACATTATTCTGCACTTAATTGGGTGCTAAATAGTCAATCTGATGTAGTGGTAAATTTAAAGCAAGGATTTATGGATTTACATTCTAATTGCTTCAATCAGGATTACAAAGTTTGATGCAAAGATTAAACCAACATATTAAACTACAGGTCCTTCTCAAAAAATTAGCATATTGTGATAAAGTTCATTATTTTCTGTAATGTACTGATAAACATTAGACTTTCATATATTTTAGATTCATTACACAAAACACAAGTAGTTCAAGCCTTTTCTTGTTTTAATATTGATGATTTTGGCATACAGCTCATGAAAACCCAAAAATCCTATCTCAAAAAATTAGCATATTTCATCCGACCAATAAAAGAAAAGTGTTTTTAATACAAAAAAAGTCAACCTTCAAATAATTATGTTCAGTTATGCACTCAATACTTGGTCGGGAATCCTTTTGCAGAAATGACTGCTTCAATGCGGCGTGGCATGGAGGCAACCAGCCTGTGGCACTGCTGAGGTGTTATGGAGGCCCAGGATGCTTCGATAGCGGCCTTAAGCTCATCCAGAGTGTTGGATCTTGCGTCTCTCAACTTTCTCTTCCCAATATCCCACAGATTCTCTATGGGGTTCAGGTCAGGAGAGTTGGCAGGCCAATTGAGCACAGTAATACCATGGTCAGTAAACCATTTACCAGTGGTTTTGGCACTGTGAGCAGGTGCCAGGTCGTGCTGAAAAATGAAATCTTCATCTCCATAAAGCTTTTCAGCAGATGGAAGCATGAAGTGCTCCAAAATCTCCTGATAGCTAGCTGCATTGACCCTGCCCTTGATAAAACACAGTGGACCAACACCAGCAGCTGACATGGCACCCCAGACCATCACTGACTGTGGGTACTTGACACTGGACTTCAGGCATTTTGGCATTTCCCTCTCCCCAGTCTTCCTCCAGACTCTGGCACCTTGATTTCCGAATGACATGCAAAATTTGCTTTCATCCGAAAAAAGTACTTTGGACCACTGAGCAACAGTCCAGTGCTGCTTCTCTGTAGCCCAGGTCAGGCGCTTCTGCCGCTGTTTCTGGTTCAAAAGTGGCTTGACCTGGGGAATGCGGCACCTGTAGCCCATTTCCTGCACACGCCTGTTCACGGTGGCTCTGGATGTTTCTACTCCAGACTCAGTCCACTGCTTCCGTAGGTCCTCCAAGGTCTGGAATCGGTCCTTCTCCACAATCTTCTTCAGGGTCCGGTCACCTCTTCTCGTTGTGCAGCGTTTTCTGCCACACTTTTTCCTTCCCACAGACTTCCCACTGAGGTGCCTTGATACAGCACTCTGGGAACAGCCTACTCATTCAGAAATGTCTTTCTGTGTCTTACCCTCTTGCTTGAGGGTGTCAATGATGGCCTTCTGGACAGCAGTCAGGTCGGCAGTCTTACCCATGATTGCGGTTTTGAGTAATGAACCAGGCTGGGAGTTTTTAAAAGCCTCAGGAATCTTTTGCAGGTGTTTAGAGTTAATTAGTTGATTCAGATGATTAGGTTAATAGCTCGTTTAGAGAACCTTTTCATGATATGCTAATTTTTTGAGATAGGAATTTTGGGTTGTCATGAGCTGTATGCCAAAATCATCAATATTAAAACAAGAAAAGGCTTGAACTACTTCAGTTGTGTGTAATGAATCTAAAATATATGAAAGTCTAATGTTTATCAGTACATTACAGAAAATAATGAACTTTATCACAATATGCTAATTTTTTGAGAAGGACCTGTATTTTAGATTCATTACACACAACTGAAGTAGTTCAAGGCTTTTCTTGTTTTAATATTGATGATTTTGGCATACAGCTCATGACAACCCAAAATTCCTATCTCAAAAAATTTGCATATCATGAAAAGGTTCTCTAAACGAGCTATTAACCTAATCATCTGAATCAACTAATTAACTCTAAACACCTGCAAAAGATTCCTGAGGCTTTTAAAAACTCCCAGCCTGGTTCATTACTCAAAACCGCAATCATGGGTAAGACTGCCGACCTGACTGCTGTCCAGAAGGCCATCATTGACACCCTCAAGCAAGAGGGTAAGACACAGAAAGAAATTTCTGAATGAATAGGCTGTTCCCAGAGTGCTGTATCAAGGCACCTCAGTGGGAAGTCTGTGGGAAGGAAAAAGTGTGGCAGAAAACGCTGCACAACGAGAAGAGGTGACCGGACCCTGAAGAAGATTGTGCAGAAGGACCGATTCCAGACCTTGGAGGACCTGCGGAAGCAGTGGACTGAGTCTGGAGTAGAATCATCCAGAGCCACCGTGAACAGGCGTGTGCAGGAAATGGGCTACAGGTGCCGCATTCCCCAGGTCAAGCCACTTTTGAACCAGAAACAGCGGCAGAAGCGCCTGACCTGGGCTACAGAGAAGCAGCACTGGACTGTTGCTCAGTGGTCCAAAGTACTTTTCTCGGATGAAAGCAAATTTTGCATGTCATTCGGAAATCAAGGTGCCAGAGTCTGGAGGAAGACTGGGGAGAGGGAAATGCCAAAATGCCTGAAGTCCAGTGTCAAGTACCCACAGTCAGTGATGGTCTGGGGTGCCATGTCAGCTGCTGGTGTTGGTCCACTGTGTTTTATCAAGGGCAGGGTCAATGCAGCTAGCTATCAGGAGATTTTGGAGCACTTCATGCTTCCATCTGCTGAAAAGCTTTATGGAGATGAAGATTTTATTTTTCAGCACGACCTGGCACCTGCTCACAGTGCCAAAACCACTGGTAAATGGTTTACTGACCATGGTATTACTGTGCTCAATTGGCCTGCCAACTCTCCTGACCTGAACCCCATAGAGAATCTGTGGGATATTGGGAAGAGAAAGTTGAGAGACGCAAGACCCAACACTCTGGATGAGCTTAAGGCCGCTATCGAAGCATCCTGGGCCTCCATAACACCTCAGCAGTGCCACAGGCTGGTTGCCTCCATGCCACGCCGCATTGAAGCAGTCATTTCTGCAAAAGGATTCCCGACCAAGTATTGAGTGCATAACTGAACATAATTATTTGAAGGTTGACTTTTTTTGTATTAAAAACACTTTTCTTTTATTGGTCGGATGAAATATGCTAATTTTTTGAGATAGGATTTTTGGGTTTTCATGAGCTGTATGCCAAAATCATCAATATTAAAACAAGAAAAGGCTTGAACTACTTCAGTTGTGTGTAATGAATCTAAAATATATGAAAGTCTAATGTTTATCAGTACATTACAGAAAATAATGAACTTTATCACAATATGCTAATTTTTTGAGAAGGACCTGTATGTTCCTTTTTCATACACAGGATGAAATCAGCCAGGAGGAGGGTCTGGAAACTGTCAGGCAGGAGGAGGAAGGGCCCAGTGGCAGCCAGGAGGTGGCAGGGCCCAGTGGCAGACAGGAGGTGGCAGGGCCCAGTGGCAGACAGGAGGTGGCAGGGTCCAGTGGCAGTCAGGAGGTGGCAGGGCCCAGTGGCAGACAGGAGGTGGCAGGGCAAAGGAGAAGCACCAGATCCCAGGTGCCTCCCATCCGGCTTCACAAAAGAGGCAGGAGGGACAGGAGCACGAGTGAGGCAGCAATGGCCCTTATTCGTGAGGCCCATGCCATCCTCCAGGAGCCCACATCCCCTGAAGAGGCCATTGCCGGCCTAGTGGAGGCTAAGTTCAAGGTGATGAGCATGGAGCAACGCCTCCTATGCGAGCCCCTGCTCATCACCTTGCTCAACAAGGGGGTGATGGAGAAAATTACCCCCAATACCGCCATATGTGAGGTGGCACAACTGACCCAACCTCAACCTCCACCTCCCCCTTCTTCTTCTGCACCACCCCCTTCTGCTACACCTCCACCTTCTTCTTCTGCCCCACCCCCTTCTGCTACACCTCCCCCTTCTTCTTCTGCCCCACCCCCTTCTGCTACACCTCCACCTTCTTCTTCTGCCCCACCCCCTTCTGCTACACCTCCCCCTTCTTCTTCTGCCCCACCCCCTTCTGCTACACCTCCCCCTTCTTCTTCTGCACCACCCCCTTCTGCTACACCTCCCCCTTCTTCTTCTGCCCCACCCCCTTCTGCTACACCTCCACCTTCTTCTTCTGCCCCACCCCCTTCTGCTACACCTCCACCTTCTTCTTCTGCCCCACCCCCTTCTGCTACACCTTCACCTTCTTCTTCTGCCCCACCCCCTTCTGCTACACCTCCACCTTCTTCTTCTGCCCCACCCCCTTCTGCTACACCTTCACCTTCTTCTTCTGCCCCACCCCCTTCTGCTACACCTCCACCTTCTTCTTCTGCCCCACCCCCTTCTGCTACATCTCCTCCTCCTCCTCCTGACAGGAGTACCCCTCCAGTGGGCCAGCCTCCAGCCAAACGAAGAAGGAAGGCTGCAGGGAAGGCTTCAGGGAAAGTTGCAGGGAAGGTTGCCAGGAAGAAGAGGAAGTGATGGCCTTGCTTCATTGTGGTCGGACAGAAGGCAGCCTGTTGTAGTACCACACACTTGGGACATATATCTCACCTGCTGCTGTTCCTGACCTCTGGGAGGCCAGCATCAGATTGTGTTCAGAAATGTTGGCCTTCTCAAGCTCCCAATTTTAGTGTCCACACAGGGTTGCTGTGTGCTCTGGGGTCCCTGTTATGCACAAATGGCAGCAGCTTCTCCAGCGCTGCCTTCTCTTTATTTTATTTTTAAACATGAATAAATGTCATTTTTGTTTAAGTTCATACTTGACTATGTGTATTTGTAAAAATTAAAAATCTAGCTTTGGAGTAAGCAGATACATTTGACTGACAAAAAAAGGGACAGATAACAACCCCCCAAAAGAATAACTAAATCTGATTCTCAAAAAAACATGGTGGGAAATTTAACTAATATAGATTCCAAAATTAAATGGGAGATCACTACCAAAACATTGCGAAATTATAATTAACATCATTTTTAAAAATATTACCATTTAAATTATCCCTAAAAACTTGCACGATATAATACACATAAATCTTCTTAAGAGCAGCATGAAAAAGGTTAAAAAAAAAGTCATAACTCTGTGTGAATATCAGCAGTAAAAGAAGGTCACTCGTTTTGATTAATGTAACATTCTAACGAAGATTTCAATGCACAACATTTAAACGATGAAATATTTTTGAGCGTGACGAATGTGCTCTCTCCATTACGAAGGCTTGTTTTACCAGAAGATGCGCTCCCGTCTCATAGTTGCTTGTGAGCATGCGCGCTTTTGGAAGAGTTGTAAAGCATACACACGAACCATTTTCTCATCACAAAACAGCCCGACGAGAAACACGACGAGGAAATCTGGAATCCTGACGAGAAAATAGAGAGCAGGTTCTCTATTTTCTCGTCGAGATTCTCGGCAATTTTCTCGTCGTAAAACCATACACACGAACGTTTTTCTCGACAAAAAAGCTCTCGCGGCACTTTTCTTGCCGGTTTTGGACGAGAAACTCGGTCGTGTGTACGAGGCTTCAGAGGCAGAAATTGCCCAATGCTGAAGGAACCCCTAGTAAACTCTGGAGGAACCCTAGGGTTCCACAGAACCCTGGTTGAGAAACACTGCTTTAGAGGCTTGCCAAGTTCTCTGCTTACCTAGTTGATGTTATGTATGTGTTTTAATAATGACTTAGACCATTCAAATTGATCATCGCTATAGTTGATTCAGAGGCTTCCTTTCTTTCTTCTCTAGTTTGTTTGCTTTGATGTTCGACAAATGTCGTCCTCACGTTAATCCACTATTTTCCACACATTGTATAAGTCATTATATTGAGCTTATTTAAGCCACATGATGGACTAGTCAGTGTCCAGGCACTACTTGGTAGTTAATTGTATATCTTTTTTACTCTTAGCCTGGTCTATATATGTCTCCTGCACCTTTTCTCCAGTCCTTGGTGCCAGCGGTCAGTTAGGAGCTTGTCGGTGATTGCACGGGTAAGCGGGAGATGAGTATGACAGAGTGAATATTGGTTAATTTGAACCATATTAACAACTGTGTTAAAATGCATTATATGTTAATTTCAAGTGAATATTAAATGTTATTATTATTTATTTTATTTATTTTCCTTTTTTGTTATAGTCCATTAATTATTAGTGTCTTTCCTGAGGAAGCCATTACTGGCAAAACATGTCGGGAGCAGACACCACAGTACCAGCTTTTGCCTAAATTGCTCAAGTTGATCACATTATGGACATGTGTATTTTATCTATGTCTTCAATTATCATGTTTTTACTATAGGATAAATTCTTAACCACGGACAGGTCACTACAATTAGCACCACATCCCTAAATTGAATAGATATAGGAATACTTGTGGGATTTTTAAGGTGTATGTACTAATAAATTGATCCAAGGAGTTATATTAAAAAAAATATACATTTTATTTAACCACTTCAGCCCCTGGACCATTTGGCTGCCAAATGACCGGGCCGCTTTTTGCGATTTGGCACTGCGTCGCTTTAACTGACCCTTGCACGGTCATCCGACGTGGCTCCCAAACAAAATTGACGTCCTTTTTTTTCCCCACAAATAAGCTTTCTTTTGGTGGTATTTGATCACCTCTGCGATTTTTATTTTTTGCGCTATAAACAAAATTAGAGCGCCAATTTTGAAAAAAAATGCGATACTTTGTACTTTTTGCTATAATAAATAACCCCAAAAAAGGGGTTAAAAAAGCAAATTTTTTTTCTCAGTTTAGGCTGATACGTATTCTTCTACATATTTTTGGTAAGCAAAAACGCAAAAAAGTGTATATTGATTGGTTTGCGCAAAAGTTATAGCGTCTACAAAATAGTGGGTAGTTTTATGGCATTTTTATTATTAATTAATTTTTACTTGTTATGGCGGTGATCTGCGATTTTTATCGTGACTGCGACATTATGGCGGACACATCGGACACTTTTGACACTATTTTGGGACCATTCACATTTATACAGTAATCAGTGCTATAAAAATGCACTGATTACTGTAAAAATGTGACTGGCAGGTGAGGGGTTAACCAGTAGGGGGCAGGGAAGGGGTTAAGTGTGTCCTAGGGAGTGATTCTAACTGTTAGGGGGCGTGGCCTACTGTGACACGTCACTAATCGCTGCTTCCGATGAGAGGGAGCAGACGATCAGTTCTGTGTCACTAGGCAGAACAGGGATATGCCTTGTTTACAAAGGCATCCTCCCGTTCTGCCATTCCGTGACACGATCGCTGGACACCGGCGAACATCGAGTCTCGTGGGCACGGTCACTGAGAGCGTGGCGGGCGCGCGCTCGCTAGGGGGCAGGTTCAAAGCAATGAATATATACGTTGCTTTGCCTGGCCGTGCCATTCTGCCGACATAAATGTGCGTGAGGCAGTCGGCAAGCGGTTAAACAATAGTTAAAAAATTGTCTAAAAACAATTCCACGACAAGTACAAAAAAGTACAATCCTTATGGATACAGCAGATTTGATGGAGTTCCCCAAAATCTGCTGTATCCATAAGGATTGTACTTTTTGTACTTGTCGTGGAATTGTTTTTAGACAATTTTTTAATTATTGTTTAAATAAAATGTATATTTTTTTAATATGCCTCCTTGGATCAATTTATTAGTACATGCACCTTAAAAATCCCACAAGTATTCCTATATCTATTCATGTCTTTACTATGTATTAATTAAAGTTGGTAAATTTTATTACTTTGACGGAATTTGTTCTTGGCACCGCTCTAATCCCATTACCTATTCACCACATTTCCATCAGAACAACATGTTCTCTTTCTAATTTCCAAGTATTTTGTACTTTAAAAAGTGATCTAATTAAATCACATACTCAAAGTGTTTTTTTTTGCTACGTTATTTATGTTATGACTGTGGGAAGTTTCTAAAATGTTCTCAGACATTTTGCTTGTACATAGTTCATTAAAATGACATTCTATTTTGCAACCTCATGCGGGACCTCCTAGGTCAGGGCTGGGAAATACATAGATGTAAAAGAACTACAAATACAAGAATGTTTATCCAGAGTGCTAATATCTGTCTTAAGCCCCGTACACACCGTCGGACTTCCGTCAGACTTTTCCGTGGTTTTTTGTCCGAACGGAGTTGGTCGGGCACACCCATAGCATACACACGCTCAGACTTTTCTGCAAACTTTCCCAAAACTTTTTGCAACATCACGTGGTTTTTCTGCTCTTTTCTGCTCTTTACCGCCACCCTTAGGTCAACTTCTGCTATTGTTGGTTGATTTTAACATTAGTTGTTTTGTCCATCGGACAAAAGTCCGATGGTTTTCTGTACACACGGTCGGACTTTGCTCCATCGGACTTTTGTTGGGAAAAAGTTTGTCCGTTTGCAGACCTAACTTTTGTCCGATGAAAACAAGAAAAAAAATAAAAATTTGTCCGATGGAGCGTACACACGGTCGGATTGTTGGTCCAACTTGCTCAAAATGAAGTTTGTTGGCCAAAAGTCCGACCATGTGTACGGGGATTTAGATGTGTGTGTGTGTGTAGGGCTGCTGTTAGAAATCACGGGGCCCCGTACAGCCTACCTGACAGGGCCCCCCCCCCCCCCCGAAATATATCAAAACAATATTTTCACAAACAAATACACTAAAATCATTATTAGCGGACACAAAAATAACAGAGAACCTGTGTGAATTAGCCCTTTTTTAAAAAGTTTTTAAAAATCTTTAAAAAAAAACATGTATATAATTTTTTAAAGAATGTTAAAATGTATTAAAATTTATTTTATTTTACAATTTGTTATTTTTTTAAGAGGACAGGTAAGCCAGCAGTGCCGTGGGGGGGGGGGGGGCAGCACAGTGACAGGAGGCACAGAGGGGGATCAGAAGCAGGCAGAACAGGGAGGGGGATCGGTGCCGGGGAAGTAATTCTGTAATTGCCCCTCCATCCGACCACAATGATTCCCTCTGCTGTCCGGCCCCCCCGTTTGCCCGGGCCCCCTACAGGAGGGCTGGTGGTCCCCCCCTATCAGCGGCCCTGTGTGTGTGTGTGTGGGGGGGGGTGTATCATTACTTTAAAACGCATCTATGGAAAAATGTAAAATCATATGTAGGGATCTGCTGCCCTCTACTGTTTGTATTTGTGAATAACCTAGCTGCTAATATCACAGAGTTATGTATAATTATGCATCAGTACTTCCTGACTCTGAGAGACTTTCTTGGAAACTCTAGAAGAAGGAAGTGAAAGAGAGACAGGAGCTGAGACCACAACAGTTTACTATTGTTGCCCATAGCTACTTGCTACATATAAAAGGGAGTACCTACAGGAGTCGCAGGGGGTGCAATTGTGACCCGGCCCCATGTTGCAGGGGGCCCATGCGGTCCCCCACTATACACCTGAAAAAGAGGCGCGGCAGAGGCGGCTGTATATAGAGGAACCAAGCTCTGCAGCAGCTTAATGCCCGCAGGAGGTAGAGGAAGAGAAGCGGGCATTCAGCGGCTGCAGGAGGAAAATCGAGAGATCAATTCTTCTATATGCAGCTACCCCCCCCCGCCGCTCTTCCTATCCAGCTTCCTTCTGCTGCATCCCTGGTGCTCTCCAGCCCCCCTGAGCTCTTTCCCGCCAGAGAAGGGGCCGGTAAATTTGTCATTTACTGGCCCCTTCCTCTTTTGAATGGAGAATCAGTGATCAGTACCGATCACCGACTCTCTCCATTCATAACCGAGGCATAGTAAACTGCTTCAGTTTGTGAATGAACAGGAAGCTCTGTACAGAGCTATGTCTGTAATTCATTCTATGCTGCTGAGGCTACAGAGAAGGAGATTGAGGGTTGTGTCCTTAATCTCTTTTCTCTGTCTCAAAGGTGGAACATTAGAGGTCTGTTTAGACCCCTGATATCTCACCAAAGCCCCCGAACAGGGCTGCTAAAGAACAGTAAAAAATTATTTAAAGAAAGAACATTTAAAAAAAAATGGTAAAAATAAATAAATAAAAAACTTCTGACACCAGTGGCGGAACTACCACGGTCACAAAGATCGCACTTGCGTTTCGCCACCTGGCTCGGAAGTGAAGGGCCCCAGCCGGGGGTTAGGGGGCCCTTCATGGTTTCTTGCACTGTGGTCCTGAAGGTTCTAGTTACGTCACTAGTATATATACACTATATTACCAAAAGTATTGCATGTGTAAGGTAAAGTCTACAGGATTGGAAATATCAGTTTGTAAATGGATAGAAAACTGTCTACAAGACAGAATTCAGAGAGTCGTGGTTAATGATTCTTACTCTGAATGGTCTATGGTTATCAGTAGTGTACCCCAAGGTTCAGTGCTGGGACCCTTACTTTTTAATATCTTTATAAATGATATTGGGTCTGGGATTAAAAGTAACATTTCTGTCTTTGCAGATGACACCAAGCTATGCAGTGGAATAACGTCCTTACAGGATGTCGCCAATTTACAAGCCGACCTCAATGCTCTGTCTAATTGGGCGACTATGTGACAGATGAGGTTTAATGGTGATAAATGTAAAGTTATGCACTTGGGGGCTAAGAATATGAATGCATCATATATACTAGGGGGAGTACAACTGGGGGGATCCGTAGTGGAGAAGGATCTGGGGGTTTTGGTAGATCATAAGCTCAATAATAATATGCAATGCCAAGCTGTGGTTTCCAAAGCGAGCAAAGTCCTTTCTTGTATAAGAGAGGTATGGACTCCAGAGAGAGAGATATCATTTTGCCCCCCCTGTACAAATCATTAGTAAGGGCTCTTTCACACGGAGGTCCGTTCAGGTCCGCCTGTCAGTTTTTTAGGCTGACCTAAAACGGATCCTCCATGTACCCCTATGGAGGCACGGATGTCAGCGGAGACATGTCCGCTGACATCCGCTCCGCCAAAGTGTGACCGAGGAAAACCCTATTTTTCCTTCCGTCGGCGGAGCGGATCGGATGACAACGGACTCTACGGTCCGTCGTCATCCGATTCCCCATAGGGGAGAGCGGCGCTCTGACAGGGCGGTCCCTGCACAGTGTGCGGGGACCGCCCAGTCATCCGTTGGCTCAGCGGGGATCAACGGAGCGATCCCCGCTGAGCAAGCGGAGCTTCACGGGGCGGATCTGCACGGATCCGCCCCGTGTGAAAGGACCCTAAGACTTCATCTGGAATATGCAGTTCAGTTTTGGCCCCAGTTCTCAAAAAGGATATTGGGGAACTAGAGAAAGTGCAGAGAAGGGCAACCAAACTGATAAGAGGCATGGAGGAGCTCAGCTATGAGGAAAGATTAGAGGAACTGAATTTATTCTCTCTTGAGAAGAGGAGAATAAGGGGGGATATGATCAACATGTACAAATATATAAGGGGTCCATATAGTGAACTTGGTGTTGAGTTATTCACTTTACGGTCAACACAAAGGACAAGGGGGAACTCTTTGCGTCTAGAGGAAAAGAGATTTCACCTCCAAATACGGAAAGGTTTCTTCACAGTAAGAGCTGTGAAAATGTGGAATAGACTCCCTGCAGAGGTGGTTCTGGCCAGCTCAGTAGATTGCTTTAAGAAGGGCCTGGATACTTTCCTAAATGTACATAATATAACGGGGTACTGACATTTATAGGTAAAGTTGATCCGGGGAATATCCGATTGCCTCTCGGGGGATCAGGAAGGATTTTTTTCCCCTGCTGTAGCAAATTGGATCATGCTCTTCTGGGGTTTTTCTCCTTCCTCTGGATCAACTGTGGGTATAGAATTGGGTATATGGGATTGTACGATATTTCTTTTCTTTTTTTATGGTTGAACTGGATGGACTTGTGTCTTTTTTCAACCTGACTAACTATGTAACTATGTAACTATTGGGACGCCTGCCTTTACACGCACATGAACTTTAATGACATCCCAGTTTTAGTCTGTAGGGTTCAATATTGAGTTGGCCCTTTGCAGCTATAACAGCTTCAACTCTTCTGGGAAGGCTGTCCACAAGGTTTAGGAGTGTCTATGGGAATGTTTGACTATTCTTCCAGAAGGGCATTTGTGAGGTCGGGCACTCATGTGGATGAGAAAGCCTGGTTCGCAGTCTCCACTCTAATTCATGCCAAAGGTGTTTTATCGGGTTGAGGTCAAGACTCTGTGCAGGCCAGTCAAGTTCCTCCACTCCAAACTCACTCATCCATGTCTATATGGACTTTGCTTTGTGCATTGGTCCAAATCATTTGGTGGAGGGGGGATTATGGTGTGGGGTTGTTTTTCAGGGGTTGGGCCAGGGGCGGATCCAGAGTCTTTTCTCGGGAGGGGCACTGCCAAAAAATATGTTTTTTTTGTGGGAAATTTATCGGGGACATAGCTGGTGTCGGCGCGTCAATCATCCCGGCACCATGGTTGTTATGGTGTCAGGATGATTGAAGCGCATTATTTCTATTATTACATTGTAATATAAAATTAAATAGTTCAATGCAGAATTAGTGGGAGCCCTGAGCGTGTCACTTGCCACACGTTGCGGATTGTCACTTGCCACATCACCTGCCACACCTTGCGGATTGTCACTAGCCACACCTTGCTGATTGTCACTTGCCTGCCACCAGATGCAGATTGTCATTTGCCACGTCACCTGGCACAATTTGTGGATTGTCATTAACTTGCCTGCTAAGGTGTAGTTTTGGTTGTCTCTTGCTGTGTCCCAGACTCCCAGAGTCAGGCAGCAGAGAGATAATGTAATCTCTCTGCTGCCTGCACAGTGAGGGCGGAAGTCACTGCAGGAATGCAGGGCAGGCACGGGCGGTGAGAGATGAGCCTGCTCTCTCACTCTCACCTGCGTTGCCAACACACTGAGCAGCACGGTCTGCCCACGAACCGCGCCGCCCGCCCACAAACCGCGCCGTAAGCGGAGCCGCCTGCTTTCTTACCCGTCTGTGGAGCCGCACGCTATCGCACCTGCCCGCAGAGTGGCCCGACGTGACTCACTGACGTCACTCGTTGCTAGACGCCAAGCGGCCCAGGCGTTAGCAATGAGTGCAGGGAAGAGGCTCCACCCACCTCCTCCTCCACTCCTGGTATCGTGTCAGTGCGCCGCGTAACTACATTAGACGAGTCTCTCTCTCTGCGCCGCTGATCAGCTGATGTGAGAAACTGAGAGAGAGACTCAGAGAGGCAGCGGCAGCCGCAGAACAAGTACTGTATATACTCAAGTATAAGCCGACCCGAATATAAGCCGAGGCACCTAATTTTACCCCAAAAAAACTGGGAAAACGTATTGACTCGAGTATAAGCCTAGGGTGTCCATCTGCATGCCTCACTTTGCCTCACTGTGCCCATGCCTTACTGTGCCCATGCTTCACTGTGCCCATGACTAGACATGTTTAACATGGGAGTCTATGGAAGGAGAACCCGGCTTTGAAAAATCGGTACTCCCCGGCCGTAGGTCTCCCAGACACCAAACGTTGCACACTTGTAGAGTAGACATAGGGCTACATGTGTGCCAAGTCTGGGGTCCAGGGGACCTACAACCGGCCAGTACCGGGTCCTCAAATTCACCAGAGAAATTACAGTTTAACATTGGAGTCTATGGAAGGAGTGCCCGGCTTTGAAAAATCGCTTCTCCCCAGCCGTAGGTCTTCCAGACACCAAACTCTGCACACTTGTAGAGAAGACATGGGGTTACATGTGTGCTAAGTTTGGGGTCCAGGGGACCTATGACTGGCCGGTACCGGGTCCCCAAAGTCCGGGAGATCAGGCGCAAAAAAAAAAAAACAGAGCAAGCAACTGAGTGTGACAGATGGTCTCGGGGGGGGGGGCAATTGCCCTGTTCCCCCCCCTGGATCCGCCCCTGGGTTTGGCTTGGCCCCTTAGTTCCACTGAAGAGAACTCTTAATGCATCAGCATACCAAGACATTTTGGACAATTTCATGTTCTCAACTTTGTGGGAAAAGTTGGGGGATGGCCCCTTCCTGTTCCAACATGACTGCGCACCAGTGCACAAAGCAAGGTCCAGAAAGACATGGATAAGTTTGGGGTGGAGGAACTTGACATCAGTTCCGGACCTCACAAATGTGCTTCTGGAAGAATGGTCAAACATTCCCATAGACTTACTCCTAAACCTTATGGAGAGCCTTCCTAGAAGAGTTGAACCTGTTTTAGCTGCAAAGGGTGGGCACGCTTATTATTGAACCCTACGGACTAAAGCCTCGTACACACGGTCGGGCTTCAAACAAACCTTTCCGTGGATTTTTGTCCGAAGGGAGTTGGCTGGGCACACCCATAGCATACACACAGCAGGACTTTTCTGCAAACTTTCCCAAAACTTTCCCAACATCACATGGTTTTTCTGCTCTTTTCTGCTCTTTACCGCCACCCTTTGGTCAACTTTTGCTATTGTTGGTTGATTTTAACATTGGTTCTGAGCATGCGTGTTTGTACCTAGGACAAAAGCCCGATGGATTTCTGTACACATGATAGGACTTTGCACCATCGGACTTTTGTTGCCGAAAAGTTTGTCCGTTTGCAGAGCAAACTTTTGTCCACTGAAAACCGAAAAAGTTTGTCCGATGGAGCGTACACACGGTCGGATTTTTTGAAAAACATGCTCATTTTGAAGTTTGTTGGCAAAAAGTCTGACCGTGTGTATGGGCCTTTAGACTGGGATGACATTAAAATTCATGTGCGGGTAAAGGCAGGTGTCCCAATTATTATACAGTATATTTGCCCTCTTGTTGTTATCTCACACGCACTATACAGATAGTTTGGTCTGTGACCCAGTGTTCTTGTGTAGTGGTCACCTTGCTTTGTGTGTTAGTAGGTGAACCTGATTGTTGCACTAGAGTTTATATGCAGCTCCTGTTAGTCTAGTTTACCCTGTCCCTTCTGATCATGAATTCGATAGCTTAGGGCTCAAAAACCAGCATAAGCTAAAGCCAGGTTAGGCATCCAATGGCAACTTGGTAGTTAGAGGTCTGGCTGTATGACAAATTAGAAGATTCTAGAGGCTGATGCCGCGTTCACACGATCATTTTTCCCGTCGGGAAAAATTAAATTTTTTCCTTTGAACGAGAAAAACGATCGTCTGTGGGCTTATTGCCGTTTTTCCCGACGAGAAAAACGGCATTAATCACGACGAGAAAAATTAGAACATGCTCTAATTTTTCTCGTCGTGATTCCTGTCATTTTTTTCCGCGGCAGTGTTTCCCATAGGGAAACACTGCCGCGGATCCTACACACGATCGTTTTTCTCGCCAAGAGAAAAAATAACGGGAAAAACGGCCGTGTGTGGGGGAACAAGCCGTTCCCTCATTTTACCTGTCGTGATTCACGGCGGTGTTTTCACCGCCGTGAATCACGATCGTGTGTACACGGCATGAGACACAGTGTAGATGGGTGGACTCTGAGTTCCAGTGTCACACTATTATTTCTAAAAGCTGTGTTCCAGGCTGGTTGATCAACATCTAGACTAGAGGGTCTCCTCTGAAGTTTAGCATTCAGTTTAGAACCAGTTTAAGAGAGTGGAACCTGCCATTTAAAGCCTATTGGATCCTAAAACACCACCAAAAACCACCTACGGTAATTTGCCTTTCCTATTGACTTCAATGCATTTCACTAAAATCATGACATTTTGCCAAAATCTCCCAATCAGTGCAAAACGCAGGACTGACACTGACAGCCTACTCCTGCTGTGCACTATTTATGAATTAATGAAATGTTGCTGTAACCTCTGTAGCGGTCTCACCCGCTCTCTCCCTTCTTTTTTTTGGCTGGTTTACTCGTCTAGGGGAACCAAGGGGGGAGGAGTGAGATGCTGCCACCTGCTCACCCCTCTTAGGTGTGTAGAGGTTTGAGCTTTGATCTTTACCTTCGGGTCTGTGTCCCTGTCCAGAGATTCCACTTCAGAAATGACCAGTAGATAGGTGAATGTAGAACACTTTGCTCCCAGAAAAGTAAGCCCACACCAGGTGACAGTACAACATCTATATTTATTTCCGCAGAGATAAATATGCCTCTTTGCAAGCAGACAGGTTGATACAAACACAAACTTGGTGGGGTGAGGGTTCAGGCACAATCCTTTTGGATCAGAGAAGCTGCTAGGAATTTACAACAACTTTTGGCGCACGGTCGCTGCCACTGACCGTGAGGTTGGTCCCTGCCACAGACCAGGTGAACGATGAGGTCTCTGCCACAGACCTTAGAATAGGCCTCTGCCACCGACCTGATTGTAGTTGGGTCTCTGCAAAGACATTAGAACATGAACTACCTTCTAATGGTGACCCCTGTTAGGGAGATGATCCATCCCGGACGGTCCCCAGAGGCCTGTACTGTCACCAGCCAATGCTGCGCTGGATCTTCAGGCCAGGTCACCTCCCTGGTTCTCCTCGTCCGAGACTCGGGTCCCCTCACTCGGTGGGACCACTAGGCATCTTCTCCCATGCGGGACCCAGTCGAAGGTACTGGGCCCCGGGTCTTTGCTAGTACCTCACCCCAGGCCTAAGGTGCCTGGGATGGAACTCGAACTCCCTCGCACCCAGGCCTAGGGCACCTGGGCATGGACGACAGAACAGCAGCCCCCAGGCAGAAGGTGCCTGGGTCTTCGACCTCGTGCGCAAGATGTCCGCCCCCTTTATACCCTCTCCCAGCAGGCACAGCGGGTTCCCCGCCCCGCCGTACTACTGCCGCGAGAGGACACAGAGGGCACGGCCCTACAATGATGGTTCAACCCCAGCCCAAGGCGACAGCGCCACCCAGGGGCCGCAGGGAACTGAGCACCATTATATCCTCCACGAATCAAATTGGCCATAGATTTCTAACAATTAGTGTATCTGGGTCATACTACCACCCAGATACTCCCCTTAAATGTTAACCCCCGCTACACTCACCCCCCGGCAAATAGACACTGGCCCCCAGTGTCTGGAACGAGCCATGCTCCAAAGGGAGCCAACATAGACCCGATCCAGAGACTTGCTTCTAAAAAAAAACGTCAAAATAATTTGAAAAAAACTAGGGAGTTGCGCCTGAACCCAACAGGTAAAGGGAAAAGTGAACATGAGGGAAACACTCATTATAAATGCACATCACATAACACACAAATGACATTCTCCCCCCTCCCACATCACTAACTAAGACCCACCCATTCTCAGCAGTCTTGACCGATGTTCTCCTGCAGAGGGAAGAGAAAAGAAGGAAACAACACACAATTCCTGACACATATGTGAGTGTTGGAGTGAAACAGATCTTCCAAGAAGTGTGCAATGCAATGTGATGAACGTTGCACAACGCTGCCACCTGGTGACAGCGCTGCGGTAAAGCACTTGTGAAATCCAGATTCTTCTCTGTACTGTGGCCCTGACTACACCCCAAAGTCCTGATCATCTTTGGGGTGGGAAGCAGAGGGAGACCAACATAAAACACAACTGCTCCCATGCCTCCAGAGAGTAAAACACCCCTAGACAGGGTACAGTTCCAGAGTACCGGAATGTTCAGCAATAGAAAACAAACAGGAGTCTTTCCTCCTACAGGTAAAACCTTGGATGCGGCAGCACAAGAGGTTTTAAATATCGATCAAAGGTCTCCATATGATACTCCACATCTTCCCCGTCTTTCCGGCAGATAACGACCCGGTCAGCATGGATATGCCGACCCAACATCCACTCTGCCTTGCAGTCCTTGAACCGCTTTGAAGCTGTGGGTGAACATACGAGGTAGCGACGGGCATGAGGCACCTTTATGTGTGTCCATACAAAGTCATTGTGCCACCTCTGCCGGCAGGCCTCCACCTCGTACAACAACTCTTTGGACAAATATGGGTACTCCCACCCATATTCACTAGCAACTTTTTGGCAGAAAAGCCTCTGTAGCCTGGACAAGGGTGGCATCGTGGAGCGGTCTCCCTCTCCAGGCAGAACAATCGACTCTGGGTGCCGAGTTGCCTTGAACACCTCCTGACTGGGCGTAGGTGCCAGCAGCGGCACTCTTTTCACCTGAGCAGATGGCGCAGGTAACTCTGGGGGCGGAAGGGCAAGCAGGGGACTGGATCCCTCCTCAGGCACCGAGGCCTCCACCCAGGGTGTACTATCCCCTGTAGACATGGGTGAGTCCCAAGGTGCACGGGACGAGGCCAGGGGTACTTCGTCCCAGCCCTTCCATTCAAATAGTTCATCTATTTGTCCATCATCTCCTGCATCGGAGACCGACTCTAGGTCGGAGGTGTCATACTCTTCTGCGGGTAGGTAATTCCCTGTAGATGTGGAATCACCCCCTCCCACGGGCTCCGATAACTGCGGATCCCCGACACCTCCAACAAAACACCAAGTCCCGTTCCCTAGCTTACCTCGGCCGATACTTGAACATAGAGGTCTGGGAATTTTCCCACTGGATCCATCCGGGCCAGGCAAGCGCAGGGGTTGTCCTCTATCTCGGCCGCTGGAAGCTCTTTCTTCCTTTAGCAATTTTTTTCTGGGCTGATGAGTTACGGTGAGTTATGAGTTATAAACGACTTTAGTTCACAGATGGAAGAACGTAATTTAGTTATGAAAATGGTAATGAAACCTGGCTCCGGATTAAAACATATTTAATACCAAAAATTGTAACACATTGCAGCTTACCAGCGCATTAGTTTCCTTTTCAGGCTCCCCCCCCCCCCCTTTCATTTCTCCTGTTTATCCTGCCAGTAACACACTTCCTGTCCTAGGGTGACAATGCTCACTCACCGTACTGTATCAGTGGAGGAGCAGCAATGTTCTCCCATTTCTCTAATGACCGCCCCCTTAATCTCTATGCGCAGGCCCATAATCTCCAGTTCTATGAGGTTCTATGAGGTTTTTTTTTTTTTGTGAAGCACGTGATTAGAGCCATTCGTGCAGTGCCCCGAGCCCACCCTTTTTGAAGCCAGGAGATCGAGTGCTGAGGAAGGTTATGTTACATTTGTGTGCGGCTGCCTGTCTTCCTGATCGTCAGGGCCGTTTGAAGGAATTTGGGGGCCCCAAGCAGAATGGGGGGGGGTGCTACCGCGGGACATTGGCATTTTTTTTTTTTCAGGACACCAAGTTGTTGAGCGGGGAGGTGCTACCGCGGGACATTGACGCTGATTGCGGGAGGGGGGCGCCGATCGCATGATGTTACAATATCATTACAGTGGATATGCGGGGGAACGTCTTACCTGCTCCTTCCGTGCTGCCTCCTCGAGTCCTCTGGCTCTTCTTTCTGCTGTGCTGCCCTCTGCTGGGGGGGGCTATCGCGGGGTTGTTTAGCGGGGGGGTGCCTCTGCTGGGGCCCCAGGACAGCTCGGGGCCCCAAGCAGTTGCTTGGTTTGCCTGTCCTGTTCCGACGGCCCTGCTGATCGTATGATGAGATTCTCAGTGCTGAGGATCATGCCCTTATTCAGCCCATCCGCATATTGCACAGCTAGCCAGGGGGAGGAGGTTAGTGCTGCGGGGGGACCAGAGAAGTGGAGGGAGATGGGGGCGGCGGTGCGCTAGCAGGAGGTAGAGGTGGAGAAGTAGATGCAAGAGGATTGGTACCAGCTGCAGCACCCCCCTCAATGCCAAGCCTGGGGCACATTCCCCCCTGCCCCCCCCCCAGCCTAGTTTCGGCCCTGGTTTATATATTAGATTGTCATCACCCAGTGATCATTCTTATTGTGCCTTTTTCAGGTTGCCTCTGTGCAGTCGGTGTCCCTGCTCTTGTACTGCCATTTTGAAAATGTATGTGTAGCACTACCCCCGTAGGAGCTGCTGGTTTAGATTTGGGCCTTGCACGTTACCTCACCATTCGTTGTCTAGGGGATGAGAGTCTACAGAAAGTTCAATGTCCACACAAGTTATGAATCCTTTTCGTCAGGTTTTATTTCCAAACAAACTTGCACAGGTAGAGGGATGGAGGGTAAGGGGAAGGTTCAGGCACACACAGCAGATCACTGGGGAAACTTCTAAGCTTCAAAAAGTCACACTCACCACTCTCCTTCAAGTGGGTGTTGCTCACCCGGATAGGCCCCTCTCACTAGCCTAGCAGCCGGGATGATGCACAACCAAAATGAAGAACAACAGTCTCTGCCACAGACTTTAAGACGATAAAGATGAGCTGTTCAATAATCCTCTGCCACAGGATTTAGTATCCGGGGATCCAGCCTTACAGTTTTAGAGCCTTTAAGCCAACGCGGCACACTGTAAGGTAACATAAGCTACGGTGCATCCTCTAATAAGGTCACCAGGCCTTCCCCGAGACACCAGCCTTCCGCTTGGTCCTCTCCAGGACAGGTCCTCCCCTGGTTTCCTCCATTGAGTGGCTTCCTCCCGCAGGACAGACAGCACAGGATCACCTTCAAAGCGTAGGCCCCAGTCAGGACAACTGGGCCTACCCGGCAGAGATGCAGCCTCGGGCCAACATGGCTCCGCGGCTGAAATTTGACTATCACATTCCTCGAGCCAGGAGGGCCACAAGGCAAAGAGCCCCAAAAGAATGGCGTCTGCCCCTTAAGTACCCTTCCCCAGCATGCCCCATGGGGAGACCACTCCCACTGAGCTGTTCCCGGGGAAAAATACCCAATGCACTCTGGCCTGCCTGTGTTCCAACACTGGCCTGGGGTGGTAAGGCCACCTTCAGGCAAACATTGGGCAATCCCTCCAAGCACAGCCATAGCCGGAACAGAAGCCGATTTAGCCTTAATTATCAAAGTCTGAGCTAACTACCAGCTCAGACACCCACTAAATTTAAACTTAGCGCCTGGTCATCAGGAGCAGGGCGCTACATATGTTTTACTGCGCATGCGTAAGATAAAGTACATGATGTCATTCGCCTCCTTGACTGCAATCCAATGAATAAAAGGGGCGGGCCAGGGACTGTCAGGCTTAGAACAAAAGGCCTAGATGATGCTGGATGTCCTCCAGCCAGGAAATGAGGCGGAGCTCTATCTGACTTGCTGCAGCTTCTAATGCACATTGTGAGAAGCTCGCAGTGTGCAGTGAAATCAGAGGAAGCCATTTCAGTCCAGGAGAGGAGCCGGGACAACCGTGTAAGACTAAAGAAAAGACCAGAAGTCAGATTTAAATACAACGTAGCAAACTTCTCTCATATGGTTCCCCAAGCAGTAAAATGTATTTCTCCTCCCACGGGGGAGAGATTATTAGAGTTAGAAAACCTCAGTGTTCTCATTGTGCTCTATGACTGCAGAGGAGTTGTGTGAGTGTTTATGCGGCAGATTCCTCTATTGTCAGCCGTGTATGTGATCCCTGGCAGGAGCTGATGTACAATCATATTATCTGCCAATCAAATCCCAGGAATGAGGAACAATATGTCAGTCTCTGCAGAGCGCTAATGTGCCATCTCCGGGTGTAATACTGATTATAATGTCATCTTAATATGATTTTCAAGAAATAATTGAGAGACCGTTTTAGCTGGCAGGAGAAATGAGTCTAAAAACAATAGATTGGTAATGACAACCGCTGTCGTCACAGTGCCGTTCTCATCAGTGTCTCTGGATTATATAACTTTTAACACGATTTTAAGAGTATCAGAGTCTCCCTTTACATTAGAGTCCCTATCAAAGTCCCCCTCCCCCCCCCCACACCTGTGTCTCCATCAGAGTGCCCCCTTACACCAGGATCCCCATCAGAGTCCCTCCTTACATCAGTTGCCCCCCTCAGAGCCCCCCCCCCCCCCCCTGCAAAAAAATGTCCCCATTAGAATATCCTTTTACATCAAACAGCTTCCAACAGAGTGTCCCCTTACATCAAATTTTCTCATCAAAGCACCCCCTCACATCAGGGTCCCTATCAGAGCCCCTGCTTATATCACAGTCCCCATCAGAGAAATCCTTGCATAAGTGTCTCTGTCAGAGCCCCTCTTTACATTAGTTGTTCTCACCAGAGTGCCCCCTTCCCTAAACTGTCAACATCAGAGTGTCCCCTTACATCAACTGCCTCCCGTATAGTGCCCCCTTAGATCAACTATCCCCATCAGAGTTTCCCTGTTACTTCTAATGTCCTCATCAGAGTGCCCCCTTACATTAAAGTTCCCCATCAGAGTGCCCCCTTACATCAAAGTTCCCCATTAGAGTGCCCCCTTACATCAATGTCCCCCCATTAGAGTGCCCCCTTACATCAAAGTTTCCCATCAAAGTGTCCCCTTACATCAAATGTCCACATCAGGGTCCCCCCCTTATACCAGATGCTCCCAGCAGACAGCCCCCTTACATCAAAGTTCCCCATCGGAGTACCCCCTTACATCAAAGTCCCCCATCAGAGTGCCCTCTTACATCAAATGTCCACATCAGGGTCCCCCCCTTATACCAGTTGCTCCCAGCAGAGAGCCCCCTTACATCAAAGTTCCCCATCGGAGTACCCCCTTACATCAAAGTCCCCCATCAGAGCGCCCTCTTACATCAAATGTCCACATCAGGGTCCCCCTTATACCAGTTGCTCCCAGCAGAGAGCCCCCTTACATCAAAGTTCCCCATCAGAGTACCCCCTTACATCAAAGTTCCCCATCAGAGTACCCCCTTACATCAAAGTCCCCCATCAGAGCGCCCTCTTACATCAAATGTCCACATCAGGGTCCCCCCTTATACCAGTTGCTCCCAGCAAACAGCCTCCTTACATCAAAGTTCCCCATCAGAGTTCCCCCTTACATCAAAGTTCCCCATCGGAGTACCCCCTTACGTCAAAGTTTCCCATAATAGTGCCCCCTTACATCAAATATCCACATCGGGGTTCCCCCTAGGGATGAGCTTCGTGTTCGAGTCGAACATACGTTCGACTCGAACATCGGCTGTTCGATCGTTCGACGAAGATCGAACGATTTGGGCCGTTCGCGCCAAATTCGAGTGACGCGAACGGCCCACAATGCACTACGCCATCGCAGTGTCATCCAGGCGCTGTGATTGGCCAAGCATGCACTGTGACCCCGCATGCTTGGCCAATCACAGCGCCGGCAGCGAGGAGAGCAATGATTGGCCACAGGCAGGATGCCTGTGGCCAATTATTGCTGAGGGTGTTTAGTACACGCCCCACACTATAAAAGGCCGCCAGCACGGCGGCCTAGTGTAGTGTGTTCCGGAGCAGGGAAAGACAAGCATAGGCAGGGACAGTGCCATTTATTTCTTTCTTGCTTAACCTGGATTCCTTTAGTTTAGGGAAAGAGAAGGATAGGTAGGGAGAGTGTCAGTGTGTTTTACTGTGCAAGTCCTTGTTTCTAGGGACAAAGAAGGAAAGTGAGGGGATTTCTCCTTGTGCTATAGTGTGCTTTAAAAAAACATTTTTTCTAGGGACAGAAAACTGTAGGTAGGGAGAGTGTCAGTTTCTTTCACTGTGCCAGTCCTTGTTTCTAGGGACAAAGAAGGAAAGTGAGGGGAATTCTCCTTGTGCTATAGTGTGCTTTAAAAAAACATTTTTTCTAGGGACAGAAAACTCTAGGTAGGGAGAGTGTCAGTTTCTTTCACTGTGCCAGTCCTTGTTTCTAGGGACAAAGAAGGAAAGTGAGGGGAATTCTCCTTGTGCTATAGTGTGCTTTAAAAAAACATTTTTTTCTAGGGACAGAAAACTCTAGGTAGGGAGAGTGTCAGTTTCTTTCACTGTGCCAGTCCTTGTTTCTAGGGACAAAGAAGGAAAGTGAGGGGAATTCTCCTTGTGCTATAGTGTGCTTTAAAAAAACATTTTTTCTAGGGACAGAAAACTGTAGGTAGGGAGAGTGTCAGTTTCTTTCACTGTGCCAGTCCTTGTTTCTAGGGACAAAGAAGGAAAGTGAGGGGAATTCTCCTTGTGCTATAGTGTGCTTTAAAAAAACATTTTTTCTAGGGACAGAAAACTGTAGGTAGGGAGAGTGTCAGTTTCTTTCACTGTGCCAGTCCTTGTTTCTAGGGACAAAGAAGGAAAGTGAGGGGAATTCTCCTTGTGCTATAGTGTGCTTTAAAAAAACATTTTTTCTAGGGACAGAAAACTGTAGGTAGGGAGAGTGTCAGTTTCTTTCACTGTGCCAGTCCTTGTTTCTAGGGACAAAGAAGGAAAGTGAGGGGAATTCTCCTTGTGCTATAGTGTGCTTTAAAAAAACATTTTTTCTAGGGACAGAAAACTGTAGGTAGGGAGAGTGTCAGTTTCTTTCACTGTGCCAGTCCTTGTTTCTAGGGACAAAGAAGGAAAGTGAGGGGAATTCTCCTTGTGCTATAGTGTGCTTTAAAAAAACATTTTTTCTAGGGACAGAAAACTGTAGGTAGGGAGAGTGTCAGTTTCTTTCACTGTGCCAGTCCTTGTTTCTAGGGACAAAGAAGGAAAGTGAGGGGAATTCTCCTTGTGCTATAGTGTGCTTTAAAAAAACATTTTTTCTAGGGACAGAAAACTGTAGGTAGGGAGAGTGTCAGTTTCTTTCACTGTGCCAGTCCTTGTTTCTAGGGACAAAGAAGGAAAGTGAGGGGAATTCTCCTTGTGCTATAGTGTGCTTTAAAAAAACATTTTTTCTAGGGACAGAAAACTGTAGGTAGGGAGAGTGTCAGTTTCTTTCACTGTGCCAGTCCTTGTTTCTAGGGACAAAGAAGGAAAGTGAGGGGAATTCTCCTTGTGCTATAGTGTGCTTTAAAAAAACATTTTTTCTAGGGACAGAAAACTGTAGGTAGGGAGAGTGTCAGTTTCTTTCACTGTGCCAGTCCTTGTTTCTAGGGACAAAGAAGGAAAGTGAGGGGAATTCTCCTTGTGCTATAGTGTGCTTTAAAAAAACATTTTTTCTAGGGACAGAAAACTGTAGGTAGGGAGAGTGTCAGTTTCTTTCACTGTGCCAGTCCTTGTTTCTAGGGACAAAGAAGGAAAGTGAGGGGAATTCTCCTTGTGCTATAGTGTGCTTTAAAAAAACATTTTTTCTAGGGACAGAAAACTGTAGGTAGGGAGAGTGTCAGTTTCTTTCACTGTGCCAGTCCTTGTTTCTAGGGACAAAGAAGGAAAGTGAGGGGAATTCTCCTTGTGCTATAGTGTGCTTTAAAAAAACATTTTTTCTAGGGACAGAAAACTGTAGGTAGGGAGAGTGTCAGTTTCTTTCACTGTGCCAGTCCTTGTTTCTAGGGACAAAGAAGGAAAGTGAGGGGAATTCTCCTTGTGCTATAGTGTGCTTTAAAAAAACATTTTTTCTAGGGACAGAAAACTGTAGGTAGGGAGAGTGTCAGTTTCTTTCACTGTGCCAGTCCTTGTTTCTAGGGACAAAGAAGGAAAGTGAGGGGAATTCTCCTTGTGCTATAGTGTGCTTTAAAAAAACATTTTTTCTAGGGACAGAAAACTCTAGGTAGGGAGAGTGTCAGTTTCTTTCACTGTGCCAGTCCTTGTTTCTAGGGACAAAGAAGGAAAGTGAGGGGAATTCTCCTCGTGCTATAGTGTGCTTTAAAATAACATTTTTTCTAGGGACAGAAAACTGTAGGTAGGGAGAGTGTCAGTTTCTTTCACTGTGCCAGTCCTTGTTTCTAGGGACAAAGAAGGAAAGTGAGGGGAATTCTCCTTGTGCTATAGTGTGCTTTAAAAAAACATTTTTTCTAGGGACAGAAAACTCTAGGTAGGGAGAGTGTCAGTTTCTTTCACTGTGCCAGTCCTTGTTTCTAGGGACAAAGAAGGAAAGTGAGGGGATTTCTCCTTGTGCTATAGTGTGCTTTAAAAAAACATTTTTTCTAGGGACAGAAAACCGTAGGTAGGGAGAGTGTCAGTTTCTTTCACTGTGCCAGTCCTTGTTTCTAGGGACAAAGAAGGAAAGTGAGGGGAATTCTCCTTGTGCTATAGTGTGCTTTAAAAAAACTTTTTTTCTAGGGACAGAAAACTCTAGGTAGGGAGAGTGTCAGTTTCTTTCACTGTGCCAGTCCTTGTTTCTAGGGACAAAGAAGGAAAGTGAGGGGAATTCTCCTTGTGCTATAGTGTGCTTTAAAAAATCATTTTTTCTAGGGACAGAAAACTGTAGGTAGGGAGAGTGTCAGTTTCTTTCACTGTGCCAGTCCTTGTTTCTAGGGACAAAGAAGGAAAGTGAGGGGAATTCTCCTTGTGCTATAGTGTGCTTTAAAAAAACATTTTTTCTAGGGACAGAAAACTGTAGGTAGGGAGAGTGTCAGTTTCTTTCACTGTGCCAGTCCTTGTTTCTAGGGACAAAGAAGGAAAGTGAGGGGAATTCTCCTTGTGCTATAGTGTGCTTTAAAAAAACATTTTTTCTAGGGACAGAAAACTGTAGGTAGGGAGAGTGTCAGTTTCTTTCACTGTGCCAGTCCTTGTTTCTAGGGACAAAGAAGGAAAGTGAGGGGAATTCTCCTTGTGCTATAGTGTGCTTTAAAAAAAATTTTTTCTAGGGACAGAAAACTCTAGGTAGGGAGAGTGTCAGTTTCTTTCACTGTGCCAGTCCTTGTTTCTAGGGACAAAGAAGGAAAGTGAGGGGAATTCTCCTTGTGCTATAGTGTGCTTTAAAAAAACATTTTTTCTAGGGACAGAAAACTGTAGGTAGGGAGAGTGTCAGTTTCTTTCACTGTGCCAGTCCTTGTTTCTAGGGACAAAGAAGGAAAGTGAGGGGAATTCTCCTTGTGCTATAGTGTGCTTTAAAAAAACATTTTTTCTAGGGACAGAAAACTGTAGGTAGGGAGAGTGTCAGTTTCTTTCACTGTGCCAGTCCTTGTTTCTAGGGACAAAGAAGGAAAGTGAGGGGAATTCTCCTTGTGCTATAGTGTGCTTTAAAAAAACATTTTTTCTAGGGACAGAAAACTGTAGGTAGGGAGAGTGTCAGTTTCTTTCACTGTGCCAGTCCTTGTTTCTAGGGACAAAGAAGGAAAGTGAGGGGAATTCTCCTTGTGCTATAGTGTGCTTTAAAAAAACATTTTTTCTAGGGACAGAAAACTCTAGGTAGGGAGAGTGTCAGTTTCTTTCACTGTGCCAGTCCTTGTTTCTAGGGACAAAGAAGGAAAGTGAGGGGAATTCTCCTTGTGCTATAGTGTGCTTTAAAAAAACATTTTTTCTAGGGACAGAAAACTCTAGGTAGGGAGAGTGTCAGTTTCTTTCACTGTGCCAGTCCTTGTTTCTAGGGACAAAGAAGGAAAGTGAGGGGATTTCTCCTTGTGCTATAGTGTGCTTTAAAAAAACATTTTTTCTAGGGACAGAAAACTGTAGGTAGGGAGAGTGTCAGTTTCTTTCACTGTGCCAGTCCTTGTTTCTAGGGACAAAGAAGGAAAGTGAGGGGAATTCTCCTTGTGCTATAGTGTGCTTTTAAAAAACATTTTTTCTAGGGACAGAAAACTGTAGGTAGGGAGAGTGTCAGTTTCTTTCACTGTGCCAGTCCTTGTTTCTAGGGACAAAGAAGGAAAGTGAGGGGAATTCTCCTTGTGCTATAGTGTGCTTTAAAAAAACATTTTTTCTAGGGACAGAAAACTGTAGGTAGGGAGAGTGTCAGTTTCTTTCACTGTGCCAGTCCTTGTTTCTAGGGAGAAAGAAGGAAAGTGAGGGGAATTCTCCTTGTGCTATAGTGTGCCAAAGCATTCCTCATCAACCATCTTTGAAATCCTTGTTTTTTGGACAGTCAGGGAAATTGTCGTTGTGCTATTCTGTGCAAAAGCAATAATCCTCAACCATATTTAGAAATCCTTAAGTAAAGGGACAGAGAAGGACACCTGAAGGTAGCCCTTGTTGCTTTTTTCCCATCTCCCTGCAGGCCATCTATTAGAATGTCTGGAAGGCAAACAAGGAGAGGCAGACAGTCAGGAGGCAATAAAAGAGGGCAAGCAGGCTCTGTGTCTGGGGGCAACAGTGCTGGTCGTGGACGCGGTGCATTGTCATCAGCACATGGCCATGGGACACGCTTGTCCTTCTTTTCGGCAGCTGGACATGTTGAGCCACATCATGCCGAAGACTTGGTAGAGTGGATGACCAAGCCCTCCTCCTCCTCCTCATCCTCTCTCACCCAGGCTCAGGGTACTGGCAAAGCAGCTGCCAAAGCGTCCTCTTCCCTGGTATCAATGTCAGACTCATCATCAGTCACTCCTTCCCTAGACCCACCATGTCCTCCTCCTGAGGAGTCCCCCGAACTGTTTGAGCACAGTGTTGGGTACATGCTCCAGGAGGATGCCCAGCGTTTCGAAGGGTCTGATGATGAAACCCAGCTACAGGAAGGCAGTAGCGTGAGAGCAGACAGAGGGGATGCTCAAGAAGGACACCAATCTGGCAGTCATGTTCCAGCAGCTGCAGCATACTGCCAGATTGGCTCCAGTGATGAGGAGGGAGGGGATGATGAGGTCACTGACTCCACGTGGGTGCCTAATAGGAGAGAGGAGGAGGAGGAGGATGAGGAGGAGGCACATCTCCAACGAGGCAGGATGCCCTTTGGTGGCCAGCGTAAGGGCAGTACACCGACGGAATCACACCGCAGAGCTCCGCCTGTGCAGGGCGCAGCCTCTGCCCGTCATTCAAAAAGTTCCTTGGTGTGGGCCTTTTTTGAGGCTAGTGCATCAGATCGCACAGCTGCTGTTTGCAACATATGTCTCAAGCGTATATCGCGTGGCCAAAACATCAGCCGCTTGGGTACCACATGCCTGACCAGACATATGTTGACCTGCCATGCAGCTCGTTGGCAAGCCTACCTCAAAGACCCACACCAAAGAACAAAGCGGACCTCTCCTTGCACCGCATCAGCTGGGATCTCCAACCCCACTATAACTTCAGTCCTCTCTGAAACATGCACTGAGAGGAATGAAGGTGTAGAATTAGGTGTGTCACAGCCAAGTACTTGCGGCCACTCTGCTAGCAGTACACCGACGTCCGATTCTAGCAGGCAAATTTCCCTGCCCCAGCTGCTGGACCGTCGAAAGAAGTTCACTCCCAGCCATCCACATGCCCAGCGGTTGAATGCTAGCTTGGCTAAATTGCTAGCGCTTCAACTGCTGCCTTTTCAGTTGGTAGACTCGGCCCCCTTCCGTGAGTTTGTGCAATGTGCGGTTCCTCAGTGGCAGGTTCCCAAACGCCACTTTTTCTCACGGAAGGCTATTCCGGCTCTCTACCGGCATGTGGAAGGCAATGTCTTGGCCTCGCTGGACAGGGCGGTCAGCGGTAAGGTGCATATTACCGCTGACTCATGGTCCAGCAGGCATGGACAGGGACGTTACCTTTCTTTCACGGCCCATTGGGTCACTCTTTTGGCAGCTGGGAAGGATGCAGGACAAGGTGCAGTAGTGTTGGAGGTTGTTCCACCGCCACGCCTCCAAAATGCTACTACTGGTTGTGACACACCTCTCTCCTCCACCCCCTCCTCTTCTTCTTCCTCCATGGCCTCTTCCTGTGGTTTGTCCTATGAACCAGCGGTGCTCCGTAGCCGTTCACGGGGCTACGCAAGTACGCAGGCAAAAAGATGCCATGCCGTGCTTGCGCTGGTGTGTTTGGGGGACAGAAGCCACACTGGGGCAGAGGTCCTGTCTGCTCTGCAGGGCCAGGCCGAGAGGTGGTTGATGCCACGCCAGCTTAAGCCAGGAATGGTGGTTTGCGACAATGGCACCAACCTCCTCTCCGCCCTCCGACAGGGACAACTGACCCATGTGCCCTGTGTGGCTCACGTCCTTAACCTGGTGGTGCAGCGGTTCTTGGGCAGGTACCCGGGCTTACAGGATGTCCTGAGGCAGGCCAGGAAAGTCTGTGTGCATTTCCGCAGATCTTATAATGCCAGTGCTCGCCTGGCTGAGCTGCAAAAGGAGTTGAACCTGCCCAAGAACCGCCTTATATGTGACATGCCCACCAGGTGGAACTCAACGTTGGCCATGCTGCAGCGGCTGCACACGCAGCAGAGGGCCATCAATGAGTACCTGTGCGACTACGGCACCAGGACAGGGTCAGGGGAGCTTGGTTTTTTTTCTCCACGCCAGTGGGGCATGATCAGGGATGCATGCACTGTCCTGGCACCATTTGAGGAGGCCACGAGGATGGTGAGCAGTGACAGTGCATGCATCAGTGACACTGTACCTCTTGTCCACCTGTTGGAGCACACGCTGCGTGGAATAATGGACAGGGCACTTGAGGCAGAACAGAGGCAGGAAGAGGAGGACTTCCTTGCCTCTCAAGGCCCCCTTTACCCAGACAGTGTTCCTTCTGTCCCACCCATCGCACAGGAAGAGGAAGAGGAGGAGGAGGAGGAGGAGGATTGTGTCAGCATGGAGGTGGAGGCTGGCACTCAGCATCATCAGCAGCAGTCTTTTAGGGATGATTTACAGTCCCAAGAAACCAGTGGACTTGTACGTGGCTGGGAGGAGGTGGCTGCGGATCATGTCGTCCTTACTGACCCAGAGGACTCCGGAGCGAATGCCTCAGCAAACCTACGCTGCATGGCCTCCCTGATCCTGCAAAGTCTGCGGAAGGATCCTCGTATTCTTCGGATCAAGGAGAGGGACCATTACTGGCTGGCCACTCTCCTTGATCCACGGTACAAGGGTAAGGTTGCGGACCTTATGTTACCTTCGCAGAGGATGAGACAACTCCGGGAGGCCTTGCAGAAAGGTCTGTGCAACGCGTTCCCAGAGACTGGGAGGTTACAAACTCCTGGTCCTGGACAACGAGTTGCTGAGGCTTCGGCCAGTCAAAGAAGGAGCGGTGGGGAAGGTGGCCGTCTGACCGATGCGTTCAGACAATTCTTTAGTCCGCAGCCCCAAAGTATGATCGGTTCCAGCAACCATCGCCAGCGTCTGATAAACATGGTGCAGGAATATCTAGGGGCAAGGTCAGACTTGGACACCTTCCCCACCGAAAATCCTCTGGCTTACTGGGTCTTGAGGATGGATCACTGGCCAGAGCTTGCACAGTATGCAATTGAGCTACTGGCCTGTCCTGCATCCAGCGTTCTTTCGGAACGCACATTCAGTGCTGCTGGAGGATTTGTCACGGATCACAGGGTGCGTCTGTCCACCGACTCGGTTGATCGACTGACTTTCATCAAGATGAACCAGTCTTGGATCACCACCAGCTACCACACACCTGATGCTGATATAACAGACTAATTGATTTTAACATGTCACATCCCTTCAAGACTGATGCTGATGCTGAGTGCCTGTGCTGTTATGTTGACTGGCTATCCTCCTCCTCCGAGTCCTCAATGATACGATTGATGATGATAGCTTGGAAGATCATTTTTGTTTATGGGTGCCGCCACCAGTGGCTAAGGCCCAATTTTTCAGCCCCTGTTTTACAGGGGCGTGTAATTACAATTTTTTTAGCAATAATTTGCCATAGGGCTCATTGCTGTGCTCCAAGTACAGTATCTGTGAGGGGTTGGAGTGTTGTGGCACCAGTGCCTAAGGCCCAATTTTTCAGCCCCTGTTTAACAGGGGCGTGTCATTACAATTTTTGAAGCAATACTTTGCAACAGGGCTCATTGCTGTGCTCCAAGTAACGTATCTGTGAGGGGTTGTAGTGTTGTGCCACCAGTGCCTAAGGCCCAATTTTTCAGCCCCTGTTCAACAGGGGCATGCAATTACAATTCTTGATCTAATAATTCACAGCAGGGCCCATTGCTGCACCCACCAAGAGTAACTCTGAGGGCTTACAGTGTTGTGGCAACGCCACCACCACCACCACCACCACGAAAGGCCCAATTTTTCAGCCCCTGTTCAAAAGGGGCATGTAATTACAATTCTTGATCTAATAATTCACAGCAGGGCCCATTCCTGCACCCACCAAGAGTAACTCTGAGGGCTTACAGTGTTGTGGCAACACCACCACCACCACCACCACCACGAAAGGCCCAATTTTTCAGCCCCTGTTCAACAGGGGCATGCAATTACAATTCTTGATCTAATAATTCACAGCAGGGCCCATTGCTGCACCCACCAAGAGTAACTGTCAGGGCTTACAGTGTTGTGGCACCAGCACCACCATCAAAGGCCCAATTTTTACTACCACTGTTCAACAATTATATGTAATTAAAATTCCTGATATAATAGTTGACAGCAGGGCGTTCCAGCACCAACCAAGAGTGCTTACAGTGTTGTGCCAACACCAACAACTAAGGGGCCTATTTCTGCAGAGTATATACGGCAGGTCCCTACTTTCAAACATCCAACTTACAAACAACTCCTACTTGCAAACGCAAGAAGACAACAGGAAGTGAGAGGAAATCTACCCCTAGGAAGGAAAATTCTCTCCTGTAAGAATTAATATGGGAGAAAGGTGTCTCCTCTGTACTGATGCTTTATCACCAATCCTTGTTTCAAGAAAAACACCACATTTCAAAAACAGTTGTCATTGGGACGGAAAGTGAGGTGAAATGTTCTGAACAGGGGCACAGACAGCAAAACAAATGTTACAGGGGTGATAACCCTTACCTATGTTTTCCAAAAAGTTTAAAAATAGATTTTTGGGCTGGAGCTACACTTAAACAATGTACCTGTTCAAAATTACAAACAGATTCTACATAAGAACAAACCTACAGTCCCTGTCTTGTATGCACCGCCTGTATACGGCTGTTCAGAGTATATAGGGCCTTTTTTATTTTATGTGCGGGGTTCCCCTTAATATCCATACAAGACCCAAAGGGGCTGGTAATGGGCTGGGGTAGGGGGGGGGGGTCATGGGGTAGCTATGCCATTTTTCTTAAAGATTTTCATCCATATTACCGGGACCAGACATTACATTAAAGCCGCAAGCAGTTTTAAATGGCTTTTTTTTCCTTTAGAAGTGTCATTTTGTGCAGGGACAGTTCTAAACACGGGAAACACGTGGCACTTCACAGGCATACTTTAGACACCCCCCAGGTACGATATTTAAAGGAATATTTGACTTTTTTTTTTTCACTTTATGCATCATTAAAATGACTGCTCCCGAAAAACGACCGTTTTTAAAACTTCTTTTTGCATTGATACATGTCCCCTGGTGCAGAACCCGGGTTCCCAAACCCTTTTTAGGACAATAACATGCATAATAGTCGTTATAATTAGCACTTTAGAATTCGAACGTTCGCATCCATTGTATTTAATAGGGTTCTAATGTTCGTACGAACTTTCGGTCCGTTCGCGGGTTCTGGTGCGAACCGAACCCGGGGGTGTTCGGCTCATCACTAGTTCCCCCTTATACCAGATTCTCCCAGCAGAGTGCCCCCTTACATCAGTTGTCCCCATCAGAGTGCCCCCTTACATGAATTGTCCCCATCAGAGTGCCCCCCTAGATCAGTTGTCCCCATCAAAGTGCCTCCTTACATCTGTTGTTTCCATCAGAGTGCCCCCTTCCATAAACTGTCAACATCAGGGTGTCCCCTTACATCAACCATTAGAGTTTCCCCGTTAAATCTAATGTCCTCATCAGAGCGCCCCCTTACATCAAAGTTCCCCATCAGAGTGCCCCTTTACATCAAAATTCCCCATCAGAGTGCCCCTTTACATCAATTGCTTCCATCAAATCTCCTTACATCAAATTTCCCCACTAGAGTCCCCCTTACATCAGAGTCCCTATCAGAGTCCTCCTTACATAAGTTTCCCTATCACATTCCCCTTACATCAAATTTCCCCATCCGATTCCCCTTTACATCAGTTGTTCTCATCAGAGTGCCTCCTTCCATAAACTGTCAACATCAGCGTTCCCTTACATAAATTGCCTCCCGTATACTTCCCCCTTACACCAACTATCCCCATCAGAGTTTCCCCGTTACATCTAATGCCCCCCAAAAGAGTGCCCCCTTACATGATTATTCATTCACACAGAATAGAGTGAATCTGGAAATTACAGCACTATGGCCACTAGATGGAGCTAACTATCAAAGTAAACAAGTACTGCATTTACTGTATTCCCTTTGATCATCAGCTCCTTCCAGTGGCCATAATATGGGATGTAACTGATTCACACTATTCTTATGAATAAGAAAATCTGGTATGGAAAAAAAATTTGTCTAGTATCAATTTTGCCACCATTTTGTAGGTGATGTCAGTAGCCCCAGCAGGCTCAAGTGACACGTTATAGTATTTCCCTTCGATCCCCCCCCCTCCCCGGCAGTTACATAAAAGGTTAATTTGGGAGGTGGGGGAGGAGTGTAGGAGCTGGGCCAGCACAGAAGTCATTACACACTCCCAGAGGAGGAGAGGGCTGAAATGACATGCAAGGAGGAAAGTGACTGTGTTAGGGAAATGACTATTTAAATATGCTAGCTAGTTCTGAGACACACTGGAAGGTAATAACAATTGTCCATGGAAACAAAAAATGTTGTAAGTAACCCAAGGCGGTGACAGGGTCTGAATTTGCAAGCAGGAGCTCTCCATAGTGCTGAAACTGTGTGGATACATAATTTTATCACTGGGACTGTCCCTTTTTTATGTAACAAAATAAAAAAAATGCTCCTTCTACCATGAGCCAAGCGGTCAGGTACAGCAACCATGCGCCAGGTATCCTCATAGCAAGGACTTTGCTAGCTTAATGCTATGATGACACCAGCCAATATGTCCGTATCGCCGACTGTCTCAAGCATTTGCTCAGCTGTCGCAAAAAATCCCATATTTTAACGTATATGTTTATTTCCTATGATCGTCAGCTCCATCTAGTGGCCGTAACAGGGTATTTTCCCGAAATACCTTGATCAGGTAAATACTGCATTATAAACACTAGATGGAGCTGACGATCATATAAGATAAATGTATTAGACAAATGACGAGGATTATTTGTGACATTCGCAACAGGAATTTATTTTTATGAACAGACCACTTAAGTCCCTGTACAGTTACAGATGAACCAATCATGGACTGTGAGGTTTGCATACTGGCAGGCCCCAGAGGTCAAAATATGGTGACTAGTCTTCCAGCTGTAAAGAGGAAGTAACCCAACCTCTTGTGCTCGTGATCTATAGTAGGTCCCCTGGCATGGGAACTGGGAACTGGCTTATCGATTTCTGATAGGGGGTGCTACGCCTGGGGGGCAGATAAGTACATATATATGTCCCTCTCTGGGTTCACACTTATGCATATTGGATAAGGGTTTCCCCGCATCCAACTCGCATGACAGGAGACTGTAACCGGCTCTCAATGGAGCCGGTTCACACAGTTCCGGGGCGGCCGCGGTCCACACTGGAAAAGGGTCCTGTCCTGTCTTTGGCTCCGTTTCAGGACCACATTCAGGAAAAAATTCAGACCTGATTCGCACCTGAAACGGAGAACCGGGGACGCACCGGACCCCCTGTTGTGAGCCGTGGCCGCAGCTAGTTTGAACCGGCCTTAAAGTGGTTGTAAACCCTTTTAAAAAATTTTTTTTTTAAACGACCTGTAAGAGAAAGGCATAATGAGCTAATATGACTATCATAATAGCTCATTATGCATCACTTACCTTAGATCGGGGCCCCCGAAGCCGTCCTCGTCTCCCTCTTCGGCCACATCCATCGCTGCGGTGATAGCCGGAAGGTTACTTCCGGGTATCGCCGCTCCAGCCAATCACAGCGCCGCTCCGGCGCTGTGATTGGCCGGAGCGGCGGAGACGTCACTCTGTGCATGCGCGCATGAGCCGTCACATTCGGCTACGCCCAGTGATTGCTGGGAAGTAGCCAAATTTGTGAATGGGATTAACCCCATGAATGCGCCGTTGTCTACGGCGCGCATGCGCCGTAGACAGCGGCGCCTGTCATTTAACTAAATATCTCCTAAACCGTGTAGGTTAAGGAGATATTTCTTGCACCTACAGGTAAGCCTTAATCTAGGCTTTCCTGTAGGTGCAAGTTGAAAAAGTGGGTTTACAACCACTTTAATGGCAGCCAACAGAGGTCACAATATGGCAACTAGTCCCCCAAGGGGGAAGTAGCCTAACCTCTTGTGCTCATGATCCATAGTAGGTCCCCTGGCATGGGAACTGGGAACTGGCTTATCGATTTCTGCTAGGGGGTGCTACGCCTGGGTGGCAGATAAGTGCATATATATGCCCCTCTCTGGGTTCACACTTATGCATATTGGATAAGGGTTTCCCCGCATCCAATTCGCATGACAGGAGACTGTGACCGGCTCTCAATGGAGCCGGTTCACACAGTTCCGGGGCGGCCGAGGTCCGCCCTGGAAAAGGGTCCTGTCCTGTCTTTGGCTCCGTTTCAGGACCAAATTCAGGCAAAAATTCAGACCTGATTCGCACCTGAAACGGAGAACCGGGGACGCACCGGACCCCCTGTTGTGAGCCGTGGCCGCAGCTAGTTTGAACCGGCCTTAATGGCAGCCCACAGAGGTCACAATATGGCAACTAGTCCCCCAACTAGTCCCCCCCCTAGTCCCCCAAGGAGGAAGTAGCCTAACCTCTTGTGCTCATGATCCATAGTAGGCCCCGTGGTATAGGAACTGGTTTAGTAACCGCTGCTAGGGGACACCTCACCTGGGTGCACATACAGTAAGCCCCTCCCTTGATGGCAGCCCCCAGAGGTTGTAACATGGTGACTAGTCTCCTGGCTGTAAGGAGAAAGTAGCCCAACCTCTTGTTCTCATCTACAGTGGGACCCCTGCTACAGGAATTGGCTTATCAACTGCTGCTAGGGCGTGCTACACTTGGTGAGTGGCAGGTAAGTGCACATAAGCCCATCACATGGCTAGCAGCCCCCAAAAGTCACAATATGGCGACTTTTCCCCCCAGCTGTAAGGAGAAAGTAGCCCAACCTCTTGTGCTCATGAGGTTAGGCCTCCCAGACCCCCTGGCATGGGAACTGGTTTATCAATCTCTGCTAGGGGGGCTTTCACCTGGGTGGCAGGTAAGTGCACAAATGTTCCTCCCTTACTGGCACCAGAGTTGCAATATGGAAGTAGAATCAAGGAGGGAGACACTAGGAGGAGATAGGAAATGGTGCTGCGCACCCCGATATGAAAAAGAAAAGGGAAGTTTCCCCCACTGGGGTTTTCAAGGCAGCAAAAATTTAAGAATGTGACAATGGGAATGATAAAAATATAATTTATTGCTAGAAACCGCAAGGGTTGGACATTTTAACGGTTAAGATAAGAGCTCTGGTACATGATTAAAATCTCAATACAAAAGAATGCAAACACTATGTATCATACAACATCGCTGGGTAGTACAATGTATATGGATACAAATATTCTTGACGCGTTTCGACCCATCCGGGTCTTCTTCAGAAGATGTGTTTAACTGTGAGGAAATTGCATTTAATAAATAGTTACGAAATTCAGAAAACATTATATTAGCATAGGCAAAAATTGTAGAGCATATTTGCCAAACAGTCTGTATTGCTCAAGATCGCGTGAAGAAAAAAATGCATGCGATCTTGTGCAATACAGCCTGTTTGGTAAATATGCTCTACAATTTTTGCCTATGCTAATATAATGTTTTCTGAATGTCGTAACTATTTATTTTTTTTGTTGAAAAGTTTTTATTGAGATCGTATAGAGGAGTACATAAAAATAATAAATGCGGGCGCAGCCGCTACAATAAACACAAATGTATACTCGTACAATCTTAACTACTTGCTTACTGGGCACTTAAACCCCCTTCCTGCCCAGGCCAATTTTCAGCTTTCAGCGCGGTCACAATTTGAATGACAATTGCGCGGTCGTGCGACGTGACTCCCAAACAAAATTGACGTCCTTTTTTTCCCACAAATAGAGCTTTATTTTGGTGGTATTTGATCACCTCTGCGGTTTTTATTTTTTGCGCTATAAACAAAAAAAGAGCGACGATTTTGAAAAAAACACAATATTTTTTATTTTTTGCTATAATAAATATCCCATTTTTAAAAAAATATATATATTTTTTTCCTCAGTTTAGGCCGATACGTATTCTTCTACATATTTTTGGTAAAAAAAAAAAATCGCAATAAGCGTTTATTGATTGGTTTGCGCAAAAGATATAGCGTCTACAAAATAGGACATAGTTTTATTGCATTTTTATTAATATTTTTTTTTTACTCGTAATGGCAGCGATCAGCGATTTTTATTGTGACTGCGACATTATGGCGGACACATCGGACACTTTTGACACCATTTTGGGACCATTGTCATTTTTACAGCGACCAGTGCTATAAAAATGCACTGGTTACTGCATAAATGTGACTGGCAGGGAAGGGGTTAACACTAGGGGGCGAGGAAGGGGTTAAATGTGTGCCCTGGGAGTGATTACTACTGTGTGGGGGGAGGGGACTGACTGGGGGAGGGGACCGATCTGTGTCCCTATGTACAAGGGACACAGCATCGGTCTCCTCTCCCTGACAGGACGTGGATCTCTGTGTTTACACAGAAATACACGACCCTGCTCTGTGTACATGCCGATCGAGGGTACCTGGCGGACATCGCGGCCACCAGGCACGCGCATCGGCATCTCAGTGATGCGCCGGGCGCGCGCGTGCCGCTGGCGGCGCTCGCGCGCCCCCCAGTGGCCGAAATAGCCGAGGACGTCTATTGACGTCCTCCCGGATTTTTAGATCCACATTGAGGCCGTCATTTGTCAATGGCCCGGATCTAAAGAGGTTAAAGTTAAGTTCATATAACAAACATTAGTAGATAAGGCAAAATGAGTCAATAACTGGGAATGTGAAACCTTGTGAGCAGGTACATAAATGAGATTTTTGATATCACGCCTGTGAGAAGGGTACCTGGCATTGTAGAACTCTTCTAATCATTAAAATCTTAAGTAGTTAATGATTGAAGTGGGCCATCAGGGGAGAAAGGTGGTGAAATGGAGAATGAATAGCCTTCTAAGTAGGAAGGGAGTATAAGGGAAGTATATATAACTAGAGGTGCTATTGGGGATTTTCATGAGTTTTCAGTCGTAACTATTTATTAAATGCAATTTCCTCACAGTTAAACACATCTTCTGAAGAAGATCCGGACGGGTCGAAACGCGTCAAGAATATTTGTATCCATATAAATTGTACTACCCAGCGATGTTGTATGATACATAGTGTTTGCATTCTTTTGTATTGAGATTTAAATCATGTATCAGAGCTCTTATCTTAACCGTTAAAATGTCCAACCCTTGCGGTTTCTATCAATAAATTATATTTTTATCATTCCCATTGTCACATTCTTTAATTTTTGCTGCCTTGAAAACCCCAGTGGGGGAAACTTCCCTTTTCAATATGGAAGTAGTACCCCAGCTGTAAGGAGGAAGTAGCCCAACTTCTTGTGCGTAAAGATCTACAGTAGGAGGTCCCTTGGCCACGAGAACAGGCTTATCAACCACTGTTAGGAGACACTACACCTGAATGGCAGGTAAGTGCAAATACGCCCCCTCCCTTGCTGGTAGTCACCTGAGGTCATGATACGACAACTAGTCCCCCACCTGTAAGGAGGCAGTAGCCCAACCGCTTGTGCTCATAAGGTTGGGCCTCAGACACCCTGGAATGGGAACTGGCTTATCAACCACTGCTGGGGGGGGGGGGGTGCCACACCTGGGTGGAAGGGAAGTACACACAAACCCCTCCCTTGCTGGCAGCTCCTCCAACACAGGGGCTGAAGAACCCAGTGACCATCAGAATTTGGGGAACTGGTGCTTTGGGAGGGGGGCTCCATTTTCGCTCCCCATCAGCCAGAGAGCAAAAAAATGTGAAAGCCTGAAATGTGTGGACGGGTACAGAGTAGACTTTCTTTTTTCTCATAAAGTGAAGATGGAGAGAGAAGGTCTCTGCTTTTCTTGAATAGCTGAGGTTGGAACAATTCAAGTCTGGAGTCATGGGAAGCTTTTATACACAAAGCAATCCCGGCACAAAGGAAGCCGATTCTTCCTAATGCAGAGAGCGCGAGGTGATCGATTGTACGTGGGAGAGTCAAGGATTCAAACATCAAGCAATCTCCGAGGTGAAGTATTCTCTGAATCTCCACACTAAAAGCAAATGCCAAACAATAACCTGGCCTATGGATCCAGCTAAACAAAGTACGCCTCTGCCACAACCACTCTTCGAGAATGTCGTCATTTGTATCGGATACACAGGGTGATAAAGAGACACTTTTATTGAAAGATAAACTTTGCTTCTCCGTGAAGGTTTATTCTTTTTTTTCAGAACTGAACTTACTTCATTATATATCTTAGATGTGTGGGTGAGCCTTGTACACATAAACATTCAACTCTGAGGAGGACAGCTGATGTAAGGGGGCACTCTGATGGGGACATTTGATGTAAAGGGGGCACTCTGATGGGGACATTTGATGTAAGATGGCACTCTGATGGGGACATTTGATGTAAGGGGCACTCTGATGGGGACATTTGATGTAAGGGGGCACTCTGATGGGGACATTTGATGTAAGGGGGCACTCTGATGGGGACATTTGATGTAAGGGGGCACTCTGATGGGGACATTTGATGTAAAGGGGGCACTCTGATGGGGACATTTGATGTAAGGGGCACTCTGATGGGGACATTTGATGTAAGATGGCACTCTGATGGGGACATTTGTTGTAAGGGGGCACTCTGATGAGGACATTTGATGTAAGGAGGCACTCTGATGGGGACATTTGATGTAAGGGGGCACTCTGATGGGGACATTTGATGTAAGATGGCACTCTGATGGGGACATTTGATGTAAGGGGGCACTCTGATGGAGACATTTGTTGTAAGGGGGCACTCTGATGAGGACATTTGATGTAAGGGGGCACTCTGATGGGGACATTTGATGTAAGGGGGCACTCTGATGGGGACATTTGATGTAAGGGGGCACTCTGATGGAGACATTTGTTGTAAGGGGGCACTCTGATGGGGACATTTGATGTAAGATGGCACTCTGATGGGGACATTTGATGTAAGGGGGCACTCTGATGGGGACATTTGATGTAAGGGGGCACTCTGATGGAGACATTTGATGTAAGGGGGCACTCTGATGGGGACATTTGATGTAAGGGGGCATTCTGATGGGGACATTTGATGTAAGGGGGCACTCTGATGGGGACATTTGATGTAAGGGGGCACTCTGATGGGGACATTTGATGTAAGATGGCACTCTGATGGGGACATTTGATGTAAGGGGGCACTCTGATGGGGACATTTGATGTAAGGGGGCACTCTGATGGGGACATTTGATGTAAGGGGCACTCTGATGGGGACATTTGATGTAAGGGGGCACTCTGATGGGGACATTTGATGTAAGGTGGCACTTTGATGGGGACAACTAATGTAAGAGGGCACTCTGATGGGACATTTGATGTAAGAGGGCACTCTGATGGGGACAACTAATGTAAGAGGGCACTCTGATGAGGACATTTGATGTAAGAGGGCACTCTGATGGGGACATTTGATGTAAGGGGCACTCTGATGGGGACATTTGATGTAAGGGGGCACTCTGATGGGGACATTTGATGTAAGGGGGCACTCTGATGGGGACATTTGATGTAAGGGGGCACTCTGATGGGGACATTTGATGTAAGGGGGCACTCTGATGGGGACATTTGATGTAAGGGGGCACTCTGATGGGGACATTTGATGTAAGGGGCACTCTGATGGGGACATTTGATGTAAGATGGCACTCTGATGGGGACATTTGATGTAAGGGGGCACTCTGATGGGGACATTTGATGTAAGGGGGCACTCTGATGGGGACATTTGATGTAAGGGGCACTCTGATGGGGACATTTGATGTAAGATGGCACTCTGATGGGGACATTTGATGTAAGGGGGCACTCTGATGGAGACATTTGTTGTAAGGGGGCACTCTGATGAGGACATTTGATGTAAGGGGGCACTCTGATGGGGACAACTAATGTAAGAGGGCACTCTGATGAGGACATTTGATGTAAGAGGGCACTCTGATGGGGACATTTGATGTAAGGGGCACTCTGATGGGGACATTTGATGTAAGGGGGCACTCTGATGGGGACATTTGATGTAAGGGGGCACTCTGATGGGGACATTTGATGTAAGGGGGCACTCTGATGGGGACATTTGATGTAAGGGGGCACTCTGATGGGGACATTTGATGTAAGGGGGCACTCTGATGGGGACATTTGATGTAAGGGGCACTCTGATGGGGACATTTGATGTAAGATGGCACTCTGATGGGGACATTTGATGTAAGGGGGCACTCTGATGGGGACATTTGATGTAAGGGGGCACTCTGATGGGGACATTTGATGTAAGGGGCACTCTGATGGGGACATTTGATGTAAGATGGCACTCTGATGGGGACATTTGATGTAAGGGGGCACTCTGATGGAGACATTTGTTGTAAGGGGGCACTCTGATGAGGACATTTGATGTAAGGGGGCACTCTGATGGGGACATTTGATGTAAGGGGGCACTCTGATGGGGACATTTGATGTAAGGGGGCACTCTGATGGGGACATTTGATGTAAGGGGCACTCTGATGGGGACATTTGATGTAAGATGGCACTCTGATGGGGACATTTGATGTAAGGGGGCACTCTGATGGGGACATTTGATGTAAGGGGGCACTCTGATGGGGACATTTGATGTAAGGGGGCACTCTGATGGGGACATTTGATGTAAGGGGGCACTCTGATGGGGACATTTGATGTAAGGTGGCACTTTGATGGGGACAACTAATGTAAGGGGGCACTCTGATGGAGAGAACTGATGTAAGGGGGCACTCTGATGGGGACAAGTGATGCAAGGAGGCATTCTGAGGCCTTTTAATGGGAAATTTTGATGCAGGGTGGCACTTTGATGGGGACAACTAATGTAAGCGGGCACTCTGATGGAGAGAACTGATGTAAGGGGGCCCTCTGATGGGGACATTGGATGTAAGCGGGCACCCTGATGGGGAAATTTGATATGAGGGGTGGGGGGCTCTGATGACGATATTAGATGTAATGGGATAAATGTGAGCAATTGATGTAAAGGAAAATTCTGATGGGCATAGGTGATGCAATGGGGAACTCTGATGGGGACAATTGATGTAATGGGGCATTCTGATGGGAACATTGGATGTAATGGGGCACTCTGGTGGGGACAATTGATGTAATGGGCACTCTAATGGGGACAATTGATGTAAGGAACGCTCTGATGGGGACAATTGATAAAAGGAGGAACAATGATGGGTCGTTACTTGTGGCACAGAAGCATACTGAGTGAACTGGGAATACTGGTCCCCTGCATCTCTGTCAATGACTCAAACACAGTGTTGACATTATGCACCCCTGACTTTTTTACTGCACCCCTAGATCAGATAAGCTAGACCTGTACATACACGATATTGTCAAAAGTATTGGGACACCTGCCTTTACACGTACATTAACTCTAATGGCATCCCAATCTAAAGCCCTGTACACAAAAGGGGCGGGAATCTCGTCGGGAAAAAAACATTGGTTTTTCCGACGAGATTCCTGGCAAGCTTTTCTTGCTCGCCGAGTGTACACACGGCCATTCAAAAGAACCGCCATTCTTTTGAATGGAAAGAACGCGGTGACGTCATCGACTACGACGAGCATGCGCTCGTCACATTCTATGCCGCCGCCCTTCATCTTGCTACACCCTACACTACCATTGTATGCTACCGCGCATGCATCGAAGTCTCATCGAGCATGCGTGGGTTTACCTGGAGACAGGTAAGCATACACATGCCTGGTTTTCTCGTCGGGGCAGGTTCTCTATTTTTCTCATCGAGATTCCCGGTAGTTTTCCCGACGAGAAACCATACACACGGCCGGTTTTCTCGGCAAAAAGCTCTCCCAGCAGTTTTCTTGCAGAGAAAACCGGCCGTGTGTACGAGGCTTTACTCTATAGGGTTCAATATTGAGTGTTTGTGAGGTCAGGCACTGATGTTGGAGGAGAAGGCCTGGCTCGCAGTCTCCACTTTAATTCATCCCAAAGGTGTTCTATCGGGTTGAGGTCAGGACTCTGTGCAGGCCAGTCAAGTTCCTCCACACCAAACTCGCTCATCCATGTCTTTATGGACCTTGCTTTGTGCACTGGTCCAAATCATTTGGTGGAGGGGGGATTATGGTGTGGGGTTGTTTTTCAGGGGTTGGGTGGCCCCTTAGTTCCAGTGAAGGGAACTCTGAAGGCGTCAGCTTACCAATACATTTTGGACAATTTCATGCTCCCAACTTTGTGGGAACAGTTTGGGGATGGCCCCTTCCTGTTCCAACATGACTGCACCAGTGCACAAAGCAAGTCCTTATGCTGGTTAAATTAGTAAACTATGAGAACTAATGAAGGTGCTATATATAATCTATATCAGCCCTCAAAAATTCCACTCGCCCGCTCGCAGGGGCATAACTAGAAATCACAGGGCCCCCCACAAAAAAATGGCGGACTTAAATCACATGTCCCGCATTGGACCGGCGTTCTGTCTATTAAAGGCGCCGGGCCAAGAGGTGGGGCTATGTGACGGTGAGCCCCGGGAACGCAGGACATTCAAATGAAAGCTATTACAGCCCTCTGCTTGTACGCACAGTGCGCCTCTTCCTCTCCTCACTTCCCCTGGCTGGGGGACCGTGCGGGCGGTGCTCACCCCCCGGCAGTATTCATTCCTCCTCTTCCCCACGGGCCCCTCTCGGTTGCGGGCCCCATAACGGCCACGTGTGTCGCTATGGCGGTAGTTCCGCCACTGCCCGCTCCCATTTTTGAGTGGATTTTGAGGGCTGGCGAGAAGGGCTGCCTGGGAGATGATGGGGACGGGGGGGGGGGGGGCGATCACAGAGGGGAAGAGAGGAGAGCCGCCGGCTGGATGATCAGAGCAGGGAACATCACAACTTTCATTTCAAAAGCTGTGTGTTCCCCCGCCATGCACCGTCACATAAGCCCCTCCTCTTTTTCCAGGACTTTGATAGACAGATCATCCGTCCAATCCTGGGACTGGTGACATGTATCAAAGTTCCCCGGACAAGGGGAGGGGCTTATGTGATGGCGCACGGCGAGGGAACAGACAGCTATTGAAATGAAAGCTGTGATGTTCCCTGCTCTGATCATCCAGCCGGCGGCTCTCCTCTCTTCCCCTCCACAGGTAGGCTGCAAGGTGGGCACAAACTGCATTGGACACAGGCTGCATGGGACACAGGCTGCATGGTGGGCACAAACTGCATGGGACACAGGCTGCATGGTGGGCACAAACTGCATGGGACACAGGCTGCGTGGTGGGCACAGGCTGCATGGTGGACACAAACTGCATGGGACACAGGCTGCATGGTGGGCACAAACTGCATGGGACACAGGCTGCGTGGTGGGCACAGGCTGCATGGTGGGCACAAACTGCATGGGACACAGGCTGCATGGTGGGCACAGGCTGCATGATGGGCACAGGCTGTGTGGTGGGCACAGGCTCCGTGGTGGGCACAGGCTGCATGGTGGGCACAGGCTGCATTGGACAAAGGTTGCATGGTGGGCACAGGCTGCATTAGACACAGATTGTATGGTGGGCACAGGCTGCATTGGACACAGGTTGCATGGTGGGCGCAGGCTGCATGGTGGGCACAAGCTGCATGGTGGGCACAAGCTGCATGGTGGGTACAGGCTGCATTGGGCACAGGCTGCATGGTGGGCACAGGCTGCATGGGACACAGGCTGCATGGCGGGTACAGGCTGCATGGGTGGCACAGGTTGCATTGGTGGGCACAGGCTTCATTGATGGGCACAGGTTGCATTGGTGGGCACAGGCTTCATTGTTGGGTACAGGCTGCATTGGCGGGCACAGGCTGCATTGGCGGACAGTGACACGGATAAAGTTGGTAATATTTTTATAACTTAATTCTGCATAAAACATTTAAGTGTCATTTCAAGAGATAATTTTATGAGGGCGGGTTTAGGGGCTAGGTTAGGGGGCGGGGCAGGGTAGGGGTTGGGCGGGGCAACTGGTGGCGAGTAACCCTTGAGGCCTGGCTAGTAGCTCAGGACTTGAAATTTTGAGTCCTGATCTATATAATCAGAGAATGGTTCAGGTTCTATTCTTTTATTATATAGATTATATATGGCACAATCATTAGTTCTCATAGTTTACTAATTTAACCAACATAAGGACCTGTTTTAATAAAATCAGGACTGATGGTAGCTATATAGAGCACAGTGTAAGTTGTATTTTTTATTTCTTCAATCTGTAACAGCCCAGTACTTGACCAGTGAAATCTCAGCATTTACAGGGCTGTTACAGGGCTGTCCAATAGATTATTTTCACCAGACGCTTATTTGTCTGGGGGAATCTGATTGACTGCCTGCGTCCTGATGCGCCTTTTTTTTTTTTTAGTGTAAGCCAATTGGCTGAAGATGTAGATGACATTTTTCATCTCACAGCGGTTGGCTATGCTGTGGGGGTTTATTCACTAAATGATGATGTGGGGGTCTATTCACTATGGTGATGTGGGTGGGTATCTGGCTCTGATACTTGGCAGTGCCTCACCAGCCACTGACATCACCGCATGCCCCTGACTAACAGTGTGCCAGCTGGCCCTGGGAGTTGTAGTGCTTCAAGCATGTATTGTGCTGGAGGAATGCAAATAGTCTGTACAGAAGAAGTTGTCCCTGAAAAGTTCTGCTAAATTCAAGTGGGCATCCCATAATACCCCTATCTCTATTCAAGCTCAATACCCCTAATAAAAACACAAAAACAAAGCTGCAAGGACTGTTTTCTGATTACTGTGTTGAGGAAAATCCTGTGTGCCTGGCTGTGCAGGGTAGGGGATCCCTTATCGGTCTGATGGACTTTTTTCATCGGAAAGACAGATCGTGTGTGGGCCCCATCTGACTTTTTTCCATCGGTGTAAAAAAAATGTAACATGTTTTACATTTTTCCGATGGAAAAAAAAAAACAATAGGAAGTTCGATCGTCTGTGTGGAACTCCATCGGAGAAAAATCCACGCATGCTCAGACTAAATTACAAGACGGGAGCGCTCCTTCTGGTAAAACTAGCGTTCGTAATGGAGATAGCACATTCGTCACGCTGTAACGGACTGAAAAGCACGAAGACTGAAAAGCGCGAATCGTCTCTCACCAAACTTTTACTTACACGCGGTAACACAAAATCAGCAAAAGCAGCCCAAGGGGTGGGGCCATTGGATTTGAACTTCCCATTTATAGTGCCGTCCTACGTGTTGTATGTCACGGCGTTTGGGACAGTCGGAATTTTGACTCATGGTGTGTAGGCAAGACTGATGGAAGTCAGCATCATCGGAATTCCGACGGAAAATTCCATCAGAAATCCGATCGTGTGTACGGGGCTTTACTCACCAGTGGCTCCTGCAGGGGCAGCGCTACATTATTATATTTCATGTCATTGCAGTTTCTGATTTATTTTTGAAGCCTAGAAGTCCAAGGGGGATATGTCTATTGTCTGTATATTGTGAATCAAGAATGAGCACCACATCCCTCTCTATTAGAGCTGCACGATTAATTCTTAAAGAATCGTGATCACTATTCTACCCCCCCCTGCTTCCCCCCCCCCCTCAATCTTAAAAAAGCATTTCCTTGATTCAGTTTAGAGCGGACAGCTATCAATAAAAAAAAAAAAACAGGCAGCCTGCCAAGTTTCTCACAACATTGCTAGAGAGAAACATTGTAACATATAGTTCTTTTAAAGGGATAAACTTCAGTCTGTAAATGAGGTCAGTTTAACCACTTAAAGTGGAGCTCCACCCTAAATAGCAACTTATGCTATTTGGAACCCTCCCCCCCTCCGGTGTCACAATTGACACCTTTCAGGGGGGAGGGGGGTGAAGATACCTGTCTAAGACAGGTATTTTCACCCACATCCGGGAGTCCTCTCTCCGGGAATCTGCGGGAGTGACGTCACTTCCCGCAGACTTCCCTTGGTGTTCTGGGAGACACTCGGCTCCCAGAACACAGGAGGACGAATCAGAACGGCGCAGCGCAACTCGCGCATGCGCCGTAGGGAACCGGGCATGAAGCCGCAGGGCTTCACTTCCTGGTTCCCTCAGCGAGGATGGCGGAGGGAGCAGCAGAGCGACGAGCGATTGCTCGTCCTCTGCTGTGGACGTCGCTGGACTCCAGGACAGGTAAGTGTCCAAATATTAAAAGCCAGCAGCTGCTGTAGCTGTAGCTGCTGGCTTTTAATTTTTTTTTTTCCGGTGGAGCAACCCCTTTAAAGTGGACCTTTAGGCATTTTTTCATCTTTCCATCTTTTAAATCTTCTGCCCTTGTTGTTGTTTTAACTTTGGATAGTAAAACTTTTTTTCCCTGCCAGTAAATACCTTATACAGCCCACTTCCTGTTTCTTGTCTGGCAATTAGCCTAGGCTTATGACATCATGCACAGCTCTGTCTCTCTCTCTCTCACTCTCACTCTCGTGAGAGTTTGCCAGGAAGGGAGGGGGAATGAGTCATAAGAGGGCCAATCAGAGCGGGAGTTGTGTCTGTGTAAATCCAGAAAGTAAACAGGCAGCAGCTTCAGCTGCCCACAGTTAAAATGGCTGCAGCCAGACTCAGTGGAGGGAGATTTCTGCAGCATATTTGGCAAGTACAGAATCACAGTATACATAAAATAATATGCAAAGTGCTTGGAGGGAAGCTTCAGAATGGCAAAAATGTTTTTATTACAAATTATGTGAGCAGACTGCAGTTCCTATTTAAAGACTAAAAATTTTCTGACATATGCGGCTTACAAGTTCAAATTTGTATTTTTTTGCTAGAAAATTACTTAGAACCAGGGTTCAAGTCCTGGGGAAAAAAGTGTGGGAACTCCCACCCAAGATCCACTCCCCCACCAAAAAAAAAATGATATGCTCAAACCCTGCCTTAGGTTAAGGTGACCAGATTTTTTAATTGAAATCCGGGGACATATTTTTTTTTTTTTACTAGCAATGGCGCCAATCAGCGACTCTCTGCCCGCGGCCCGCCTGCCTCACAGCCTGTCAAGTCTTACTCCTCGGGCCCCGGCTACTACTGGGAGGGGAGCGGAGGAAGATCACTCCGCCAGAGAAGGGAAGGAGATAGGCAGGTGGCTGGCTGGGACTTGAGCCAAGGCAGAAGAACATGCGAGCGGAGCTGGATGGGCATGCACCCGAAACTGAAGAAATATTCCCTCCGCTCCGACCAGCACATGATCATCAGAAAGGGGCACAGATAATGGAAAAAAATACACCCCCTAAGCTAGTGGGAGTGGCAGAATGGGGGTGTATTTCAGAATTCTTTTTTTTTTTAAATCTGCACTGACTGTCTTTGAAATTGCCCCAGCCCCTGTTCAAATCCAATCCGGGGACAAAACTGGGGACAGACTTGGTCCGGGGACAGTGTCCCCAGTCCGGGGACTGTCCCCTGAAACCGGGGATGTCTGGTCACCCTACCTTAGGTAGGTTAGGTTTTTATGGTAAAAAGGTAAATAATCCGCGCTAACCTATCTAAACCAATGGGATAAAACCATATGAAAATGTGAAAAAAACCTTTGAAGGTGTATGTGACAGGTGCTGCAAACTTATAAACGGCCGGAATAACAGCTGTAAACGTGTATGCTAAAATATATATAAATCAGTGCACAACCTATTAAATAAGCCTACACAGTGCTTATAATTATACAAATGAGAAGTGAAAATAAACATATAAAAAGATAGACACTTAAACAAATGTCCTATAGTGACACCTAATTGGCAAGTGAAAAAAAAGGGGGAACAAAAACCAAAACCACAGCAATGTATATTATCCCCTGAAACTAATATACTCCTGGGTACACAGTTCAAGTGTGTTAGAGTTCATATAGACTGGAATGTCGGCATCAGACGATTTCCATCAAACAAACAACACCCGATCATGTGGTGCAGATAAAGCAAGACTTTTTCAACTTGCTGGGATAAATGATAAAGGCAATGGAGGCTTACCAGCTCAGGTGGATCCCGATTACAGAGATCATATGGGGCTCATACATGAATAGAGACATCCACCGACATGCCGCAGATCTGTACCTCCAATCGTCCGATATCCCGATCCTCCAGGGGCCCTCAGAGCAAGGTGATCACGCAAAGGACTCCCTCGCTCATACAGCAAAAAAGGATGTTGAAATGAAAAAAGAAAAAAACCTGATGCCGAGTATACACGATCGGTTTTCTCATCGGTCAAAAGACCGGCGAGAAAACCAAGGAGAAAACCGAGCACCGGCTCGGTCACTTTTCCCCTGTGTACACACGGCCAGGTTTTCCCGACATGTTTTCTCTTGGTCGGGAAAAACGGCCGTGTGTATGCTCCACCGCAGTGTTTCCCCATAGGAAAACTGCGGTGAAAAAAACCGCCGCGATTCGCGGCGGGAAAAAATGGAACAGGTTCTAATTTTTCACGTTGTGACTCTCGGCGGTTTTCCTGTCGGGAAAACTGCCAAGGTGCATATACACGGACGGTTTTCTCGACCAAGAGAAAACATGACGGTTTTCCCAACGAGAAAACCGGTCGTGTGTACGCGGCATTAGACCAGGAGCCAAGGAAAGGCAGGCACCAGTAACAGGATGAAACTGGTAAATCCACCCGCCCGATCAAAGCTACAAACCGCACTCCATTCTATGGGGGTACAGTTGTACTTTCTCACTTAGCTCACACCTCTAGCTCCGGACCTATATTACTTTTGTATGTATCGACCTTACATCATTACATCATTCAGCTTTGTAACTATGTAACCAACCTGTATCCTAATGTTATCTTGACACTGACAACATTGAACCATGCCTGTGTAATGGGTGCCAAAACAGCCACTTGTAGTCTTTGGCAGAAACCTGTGAGACACTATTGACCCCATAGGAGTACAGTTAGGCTACAGAGACAGAGCGTTGTCACCCCTTAACAAGTGCCTGAACAAAGACTGGCGACCACCAAGGATCATTTTAATGAAAGCTGCAGGCTTAAAAAGGTTGAAAATTACTTTAAAAGGGGGGAGGGGCATGCAGCGCGGCGATCGTTGGTGTGGTGTGTCAGTCTGACACACCGCATCTCTGATCTAGGTAAAGAGCCTCTGACCGAGGCTCTTTACCATGTGATCAGCTGTGTCCAATCACAGCTGATCACAGTTTAAACAGGAAGAGTCGTTTATCGGCTTTTCCTCCACTCGCACTGACAGACGCGAGGAGAGCCGATCGGCTTCTCTCCTGACAGGGGGGGGTCTGCCCTGACTCATTATCAGGGCAGCCCCCCAAGGATGCCCACCTGTGTTTACCAGGTATGCCCACCCATGACCACCAGGGATGCCAATCAGTGCCCATTAGAGGTGCCAGTTAGTGCCCATTATAGATGCAACTTAGTGCCCATCAGTAATGCCTATCAGTGCTGCCTATCAGTGCCACCCATCAGTGCCACCTATCAGTGCCCATCAGTGCCGCCTATAAGTACCCATCAGTGTGGCCTTTCAGTGCCCATTAAAGTGGTTGTAAACCCCCAAAAAATTTTTTTTTTAATAAAAACCTGCAAGACAAAGGCATAAATAGCTCATTATGAATTACTTACCTACACGGAAGTGCTGGGGAGTGAGGGAATTCCTTTTGGACTCCTGTCTTCCTCCATATATCCTTCTTCCCACCCCTTCCCTCCCCCCCTTTTAGGTTCCCCCCTCCCCCCTTTCTTTTTCCTTTTCCTTTTTTTTTTCTTCTTTTTTTTTCTCACCCTACACACTAGTGGGTTCGGAGAAGGAGCCCTCTTAAACAATCCCCGAAAATAAGACCTACCCCGAAAATAAGACCTAGCGCTATTTTCCAGGAGGGCTGCAATATAAGCCCTACCCCGAAAATAAGCCCTAGCTTTAAAATGCTTGTAAAATCCTATAATACACTCTATTACAGTAATATATAATGTACAATGTCTGTGTTTCTGTAATATAATTGCGGGGAAGAGAGCTCCGGCGGGTCACAGAAGTGCAGAGCAGCACTATAACGAAGGTATTTGGCACAATTATATTACAGAAACACACATGTAGCGGGTATGTACTTTTTAAACTGGTGAGGACACCAGTGATGCATAGTTCCCTGCGGTCCAGCAAGTGGCGCTGTCACTTTGGCTCGGGGTTGAACCATTGTTGCAGTGTCGTACCGTTCGTGACCTCTCACAGCGGTTGTACGGCGGGGCGGGGAACCTGCCGTGCATCCGGGGAGAGGGTATAAAGGGGGCGGACTTCTTCACCACGAGTTTCGAGTCCCGGGCACCTTCAGCCTGAGGGCTGTGGTTGCGATTGGTGTCCAGGCGGCCTAGGCCTGGACACCTGGAGTTCGTGTTCCATCCCAGACACCTTCAGTCTGGGGTGAGGTACTTAGCCGGAGGCCTGTGGCCCAGTACCTTCCGCTGGGTCCCGTGAGGGAGGGATCGTCCTAGGGGGCCCCGGGAGTGGGGCACCCGAATCCAGAGGCGTAAGGGACCGGAGGAGGGACTCACCCGAAGACCTGGTGCAGCAGATTACCAGTGCCGGGTGAACCTCTGGAGACCGCCCGGAGGGATATCTTTCCCGAACAGGGGCCAATTTCAAAGAGGAAGTTTAGTCCACGTTCAATGACCGGTGGCAGCAGTCCAGCTAATTCACTCAGGTCAGTGGCAGAGGCCTGCTATTAGGCCTGTGGCAGGGGCCTCAACAGTTCATCCGGTCGTTGGCAGCGACCAAAACTCACAGTCGGTGGCAGAGACCGTGCGTCAGGCCTATTCGCTAAAAAGGAATAGGAGAGTACAGTTGTGCCTGGGCCTACTCGTTCCCACACCCCCCATGTTTGTTGTTAATGGAAGTTCAACTGATTGTGTTACGAGAAATAAAGGAGTGTTGGACTCTCGATTGGTGTGGGGCTCTATTATTGGCAGACACGTTTCCAGGGAACAACAAGGCTTCGTATGCAGTGGACAGACCCGGGAGGTAAATCAACTAACTTTGCTCAACCCTCTTATACACACGAGGGGAGAGTTTGGCGTAGCGTTCCTGCACTCTCCTCTCCCAGGTACCCCTAGAAGCAAGCCATTCACAATAACCAAGAGGGAGAGTGAGGTTCCGCTACACACACATTGTACATTATATACTACTGTAATAGACTGGATTATAGGATTTAACAAGCATTTTAACTCAGTTCACACTGGGGATTCCTGACAGGCAGGGAGGGAGAGGGGGAGAGAAGACAGCACATTACATGGTAAGACCTACCCCGAAAATAAGCCCTACTGTGTCTTTTGTTGCCAAAATTATTATAAGACCCGGGCTTATTTTCGGCAAAACACGGTATAATTTTGCACCACTAGACTTTGTTGGTCTTCATTTGCACCGACACCAGAAACCCTAATTTTTCTTTATTTTAAAGACACACACACATGTTACATACACATTAGTAGGCTTGGAGAGGAAGCCTTCTTAAAGGAGTAGTAAAGTTACATGTTTTTTCACCTTAATGCATCCTATGCATTAAGGTGAAAAAACATTCGACAATACCGCCCCCCCCCCCGAGCCCCCGTTTTTCTTACCTGGCCCCTCGAAAGTCCCATGCTCGTCCCCGTCATCCTCTTCGTTTTTCAGCCTGGCCGCCGATTGGCTACACTGGATGGATTGAAAGCAGCGCAGCCATTGGCTGGCGCTGCTGTCAATCACATCCAATGACGCGGCACGCCGGGGGGCGGGGCCGAGTGATACAGTCGGCGGCTATGGCCGCCGCTGTATCACGGGAGCGCGCCCGCAATCACTCCACACCATGCGAGCTCACTCGCATTAAGGTGTGGAGTCCTTGCGGGGAGGAGCCAAGACAGCCGCCGAGGGACCCCAGAAGACCAGGTCGGGGCCACTGTGTGCAAAACGAGCTGCACAGTGGAGGTAAGTATAACATGTTTGTTATTTTTAAGCAAAAAAAAAAAAAGCTTTAGTGCTCCTTTAAATTAGCTCACACATATAACTTTGCATCACTAGATTTAGTTGGTCCTTATTCACACCCACACTTTTTTTTCTTCCCTCTTCCCTCTCTTTCTTCCTCCTTTTTTCTCTTCTTATCCCCCCTCTCTCTCTCCTCTGGTCTGCTTGGCTACTCTCTCCTTTATCTCGCCTCTCCCCTCTCTTATTCCCGTTTCCCCTAACCAGTGGATTTAGAGTATGAAGGCCTTAGAGCTGGGCATATCTTATATGGGATAAGTAGATCCTTCAGTATACATTGTTATTAATATGTCTAGTTCATTTTAATGTAGGGGTTTATATTGAGACCGTATATGTATGTTTTGTTTATGTGGTTTAAATATTTTTGTATTGCTATGTATGTAATGTTGGAAAAAGACTAATAAAAACATTAAAAAAATAAATAAATGAATTACTTACCTTAGATCGAAGCCGTCGTCGTCTCCCCCTCAGGCCGCAGGCTTTTCGCCCTGAGGTTACGTCTGGGTATCGCCGCTCCGGTGCTCTGATTGGCCGGAGCGGCGATGACGTCACTCCGAGCATGCGCGTGGGAGACGTCAAAGCCGGCATTATCCATTGAGAAAACCGTCATTCTCAGTGCGCCTGCGCCGTTGTCTACGGCGCGCATGCACCGTAGACAACGGTGCATTCTTTTTGGCAAATATCTCCTAAACCGTGTAGGTTTAGGAGATATTGCAAACACCTACAGGTAAACCTTAATCTAGGCTTAACTGTAGGTAAAAGTTGTAATGGAGGGTTTACTTCCATTTTAAAGCCACCTATGAGTGCCCATCAGTGCTGCCTATCAATGCACATTAGTGCTGTCTATCAGTGCCCATCAGTAATGCCTGCTAGTGACTCCTCATCAGTGCTGCCTATCAGTGCCATCAATCAGTGCCACCCATCAGTGCCCATCAGTGCCACCTCTAAGTACCCATCAGTGCGGCCTTTCAATGCCCATCAGTGCCACCTATGAGTGCCCATCAGTGCTGCCTATCAATGCCCATCAGTGCTGCATATCAGTGCCACCCATCAGTCCCATCAGTGATGCCCATCAGTCCTGCATATTAGTGCCCATCATGAGTGCCACCTCATCAGTGCCCATTAGTGCAGCCTCATCAGTGCCCATCAGTGAAAGATAAAACGTACTTATTTAAAAAATGTTCTAACAGAAACAAAAGAAAAAAAAATCAAAATTTTCGGTCTTTTTTTATTTGTTTAGCAAAAAATAAAAACCGCAGAGGTGATCAAATACCGCCAAACAAAAGCTATATTTGTGGGAACAAAATTATAAAAATTTTGTTTGGGTACAGTGTAGCATGACCGCGCAATTGTCATTTAAAATGCGACAGCGATGAGAGCTGAAAATTGACCTGGGCAGGAAGTGGGGGGGGGGGGGGAGTGCCCGGTATTGAAGTGGTTAAAGTTTATATGAGATTTTAGGATTAGGATCACATCTACCGGTACTTTAAAACTGTCCTGATTGTCCTGGAGGTGAGTTGAATTTGGGATCCTTCGGCCTCCTTGTGTATACATTACCAGATTAAATATTTTAGTTTGCTTGTTTCTACATTTAAATTTGAGAACTCAACTGACCTTGGATGTTCTATGATGTCATCACCTCACTTTGGTTTGAGTTATCGGGCGGAGGGTTATTCTAAGGAAACTGAAGAAATATTTGAGCCATTCTGAACATTCTATTCCTTTCTTGCATTCTCTGTGTTCTGTGAGACTCAACTTTCTTAATTATCTTTGTTAAACTTGTTCTGATCTGCATGTACAGTACATGTATTTAATCTCTGGAGTCAGAAGGAATTTCTTGGATTGCTTCAAGATCTTGATTGAAAGCTATTTGCAACACTGTTTTAAAATGTAGATAATCCCAAGTGTGTTGCACAGAGATATACAAAAAGTTATTAGCAAAGGTTTTAGGTTTTTCTTTTTAATACCTTTCACACAGACATTGTACATATACTATATTGTCAAAAGTATTGGGACACCTGCCTTTACACGCACATGAACTTTAACCCCCCCCCCCCCCGGCGGTATGATTATGTCCGATTTTTGATGCAGAAAGCGGTACAATTATTTTGCATGGGAATTTGGCATTTTATATTGTAGGCCTGCAATTCTTAAGCCTCGTACACAGGGTCAGACTTCCATCGGACTTTTCCGTGGATTTTTGTCCGAACGGAGTTGGGCGTGAACGCCCATAGCATACACGCGCTCTGACTTTTTAAGTGTAGCCGGTATGCACTTTCCCGGGTGTAAATTTGAATCTGGCGGTGACACCAGTGATGTGTGATTCCCTGCGGCCCAGCAGGTGGCGCTGTCGCCACGGGCTGGGGGTTGAACCATTGCTGTGTGCCGTACCCCTTTTTGTCCTCCCTCGGCAGCGGTATGGTGGGGCGGGGAACCCGCCGTGCTTGCTGGGAGAGGGTATAAAGGGGCCGGCCATCTTTGTCACGGGGTTGGTAGTCCCAGGCACCTTTAGCCTGCGGACGGTGGTTCGTGCTGGTCCTCTGGGTGGCCTAGGCCTAGAGGACCACCGGAGATCGTGTTCCATCCCAGGCACCTTTAACCCGGGGGTGAGGTACTTGAATGGAGGTCCAGAGCTCAGTGCCCAACACTGAGTTCCGCGAGGGAAGGAGATCCTAGGGAACCTAGGGATTGGGTACCCGAATCCGGAAGGCGCAATGGACTGGGGGGAGCTCCTCACTTGAAGACCCGGTGCAGCATATTGCCGGTGACAGGTGAGCCTCTCGTCGGAGACGGCCTGGAAGGAAATCTACGCTCGTGCGGAGACCGCAACCCACTTTCAGGAAGGAAAGTGGAGAACGATTGTGTCTGGGCCTACTCGCATCCACACCTCCTTTCCTGTGCTGTTCTACAAGGGAGTTCAACTGTTTGTGTTCATTTGCATGAGAATAAAGGAGTGTTGGACTTTAATGGTGTGGGGCTCATTTCTGACGGACATGGCTCAAGGTGACTCTCGGAGGGAGGATCCAGGTGCACAACACTGACCCGAAGGTAAATTAAGAACGTTGCCTATACCGCACTGATACATGTGGTGGAGGCCTGGCATGGTGTCCCCGCTCTCTCCCCTCTGAGATACCCCTAGACAAGAGACAGACGAGCAAGAACAAGAGAGGGGAGTGAGGAGGGCGCTACATAGCCAACAAACATGAACGTAGTGACGTTTCAACGTTCTGACGAGCCTTCAAAAGAGGATCCTTCAATTTTCCGGCGTCACGCTTTGGTCTCGTTCTGCTAAGCACGAGGTAGTGGCGGTTTGGCGTCGGCAGATTCGTCCTGGTCCTTTTACGGTCGTTTCTTTTAACCTCCGTTCTTTATTGAAGATGTTGTGGAATAGAGAGAGAGAGCGTGCTATATATAGCCTGGGAGTTGTGGCCATCTCTCATGCCCAGTCCAGGTCAAGGGGTAGGAGGAGGACTATTTGGACCAAAAATTGGTTGCTTCAACACGACCAACTTTCCCACATGACCTTGCTGAGGGAGCTAAGGGAGAATAATCCCCACGATTATCGGAATTATCTCAGGATGTCTGACTCATTCTTCCAGCACCTTTTGTGCTTGCTGTCCCCCTACATTAGGAAGCAGGACACCTGCATGAGGAGTGCTATTCCTGCTGAGCAAATGCTCATAGCCACTCTGCGCTACTTGGCGACAGGGAGAAGTCTCCAAGATATAAAATTCACTACCAGTATTTCTCCCCAGGCTCTTGGCCATATTATACCGGAGACATGTTGTGCCATAATTCAAGTTCTGCAGAAGGACTATATTCGAGTATGTAATGTGATCTTATCTCCAATTCTATATACTTTTTTTATTTTATTCTTTGATTCTGTATGTTTTCTTCCATGATTTCCAGTAATGTATTTCGCTCTGAATGTCCTTTATGTAGATGTTAGTTTATTTTCCCTGTCCTACATGCATATTTGTCATCACTTACCTCCCCAGCATGCTTTCCTTGGCACATCCACATTTAGATATTTTTATTTTTTTGGGGGATATTTTTGTTAGGGGATTACCCTAAACACCCCCTAAACTGTGTCAAATTAGTATTGTTGTTCTCATATTTTTTTTTTTTTTGGCTCCACCAAATATTTTAGAACCCTCCCTCCCCTCCCCAAAATGCATAATCAACTGATCCAACTACTCTTTTTATGCATTTTTAAGAATCCATTCTCACTATTAATTTGTTATTTTTTAAATGTTTCGTCATGAATTTTCAAAAGCATGTAGTCACTAGCATGTAGTATACTATTAACCACTTCACGCCCGGGCTATAAGCAAAAGACGTCCGCAAAGCGGTCGTCAATTGCTGATAGCACGTCTATGGACGTCCTCTTATTTACTTCCGCGATGCGCGCCACCGCGGGCGCGCGTCGGGGAAAAACTGTGCCCGCCGTGTCAGGCGAGTGCCGATGCGCGTGCCTGGCGGCCGCGATGTCCGCCAGGTACGAGCGATCGGCTGTCACAGAGCCAGGGACGTGGATCTCTGTGTGTAAACACAGAGATCCACGTCCTGTCAGGGAGAGGAGACGGATGGTGTGTCCCTTGTACATAGGGACAACCATCAGTCACCTCCCCCAGTCAGTCCCCTCCCCCCCACAGTAAGAACATCTAGCAGGGAACATATTAACCCCTTGATCGCCCCCTAGTGGTTAACCCCTTCCCTGCCAGTCACATTTATACAGTAATCAGTGCATATTTTTAGCACTGTTCGCTGTATAAATGTGAATGGTCCCAAAAATGTGTCAAAAGTGTCCGATGTGTCCGCCGTAAAGTCACAGTCGCAAAAAAAAATCGCAGATCGACGCCATTACTAGTAAAAAAATAAATAAAAAAATAATAAAAAAAATCATAATTCTATTCCCTATTTTGTAGGCGCTATAACTTTTGCGCAAACCAATCACTATACGCTTATTGCGATTTTTTTTTTTACCTAAAATATGTAGAATACGTATCGGCCTAAACTGAGGAAAAAAATTGTTTTTTTTTTTTAAAAAATGGGATATTAATTATAGCAAAAATTAAACAATATTGTGTTTTTTTCAAAATTGTCGCTCTATTTTTGTTTATAGCGCAAAAAATAAAAACCGCAGAAATGATCAAAGACCACCAAAAGAAAGCTCTATTTGTGGGAAAAAAAGGACGTTAATTTTGTTTGGGAGCCACGTCGCACGACCGCGCAATTGTCATTCAAAGCGTGACGGCGCTGAAACCTGAAATTTCGCCTGGGCAGGAAGGGGGTTATGTGCCCAGTTGTCAAGTGGTTAATTTATGCTCCTCACTTTTTTTAATGATATTTAATGTATTCAAAATAATTGTATAGAAACTTATATATGATGGCACTTATTATTTTCCCATTGTGCTGGAAATATTTTAGAAACAGAGTGGCTTGTAAAATGTACCTTCATTTGTTCCTCATTTCTCTTTAATGGAAGTGGAGAGGGTTCTTACCTGTCCCCAAACTCTCTCCCCCCCCCAAATTACAAAAATGTGCCACCAGAGGGAGTGAGGAAGCATATAATAAGAAGTGTGATGCTTTTTTTATTACATACTGCTTTAAATTTTCTATTTTAATCTTGGCACCAGAATGTATGTGTCATAACTAATTTGCATTTTCAGTGCTCAAGTCTTAATTTATTTATTTTGTTTTTTATTCTCAGTTTCCTTCAAATCCCCAGCAGTGGCAGGATGTGGCGGCCCAGTTTCAAAACTTCTGGAATTTCCCAAACTGTGGGGGTACCATTGATGGCAAACATGTTCGCATCATACCCCCACCCAACTCTGGATCTTTTTTTTTCAATTATAAGGGCTTTTGCAGTATAGTTTTGCTCGCCCTTGTTTCGGCCAACTATGAGTTCTTGTATTTGAGGATCAATGGGCGGCATTCAGATGGCGGGGTGATGCTCCACACCGAGTTTAATAAACGCCTCCAGAATGGCACATTGAATTTACCACCTGCCCAGGACAATATTGAGGGGCTTAATTTTGTATTTCTAGCCGACGATGCGTTTGCTCTGGGGCCTCATTTAATGAAGCCCTTTCCAATGAGGAACTTAACCCCAGAGCAGCGCATATACAATTACCGCCTCTCACGTGCCAGGAGGGTGGTCGAAAATGCGTTCGGAATTCTCGCAAACCGTTTCCGCCTTTTTTTAACGGCAATCAATATGGCGGAATATAAAATAAACCATGTAGTCTTGTGTTGCTGCATTCTACATAATTTTTTGCGTAGGAATGGCACAAACTTTATAGGTTCAGTGGCTCAAGATGATACCTCAGGTGTTATGGCAGCTGAAGAGCCAGTGATGCCAGCTCTGCAACCTGGTGGAGTTGGGGTTTCCTCCCAAACTGGCCGTATTGTGAGAGAACAATATAAGGCCTACTTTGTGGGTAGTGGGGCAGTGCCCTGGCAACAAAATGTTGTTGATAATGTGTAATTATACCCTGTATTTTGTTTATTAAACCCCAATATCTTTGAAATACTGTTGTATGTGTTTATTTTTTTAAATTATTCTTCTAATGTAATTTTTATGGATTTTAGTTTAGTTGCCAAACCATAATTGTAATGTATTAGCTCAAAATCTTGCCTTGACATATGTAGTGTATTATGTTGTGCTGTGGCTCTGCTACACCCATTTTCAAGTACACTGTCAATGTAACTTCACCAACTTAACAAATATACTGTTCTTATTAATCATATAAATAGGAAGCCACACATAGGAAATTTCAAAAATATTTACTTTCACCACCACAAAATATTTTGGTTCTGGTTTAACAACAAAACAACCTTTGTTTTTTTTTTTGTTTTGTTTTTTTTTCCATTGTTTGTCTTTCTTCTCAACTTTGAGGTGGGTAAACATGCATCTTTGAAAGCACAGCAATACACATCACAAAATCAGTACCTAACAAATTACAAAATCTTCTGTAAAAAGGCCATACAAGCCATTTTGCATTGTATTCTCAACGTGAGAATATATCGCCTTCCTCAGGTGGAAAGAGCTCCTACCTTTCTGCGACAAATGTTAACCACTTCCCTACCCAGCCATAGTCAAATGACGTCCACAGATGGGATCTCCCATCCTGGGTGGACGTCATATGACGTCCTGGTTTTGTAGGGGGATATCTGAATGATGCCTGCAGCTAGAGGCATCATTCAAATATTCTTTTGAAGTGCCGGCGATTCTGTGCACCATAAGAATGATCATAGTGGCGGTTCCGCCGCTTGATTGTTCTTATAGGCGGCGGGAGGGGACATCCCCCCCCCCCTCCCGCCGCCATCCGGTGCTTCTCCGGGCTCTCCCGTGCGATAGGGGACCCGGAGCGAATCTTCCGGCGCCGTTGGTGGGTCACGTGACGAGCATAGAGATGACTGGTGACCAGATGGTCACCAGTCATCTCTATGATCGTCGGAGGCCCAGGCGCGATGTGATGACGTCACGCCCGGGTCCTCAAATGTAAACAAAGCCGCCATTGCGGCTAGAAAGTATGAGATCAGTGAAATTTTTTTCACTGATCTCATGCTTTCCAGCCTGGAGGAGAGATGTGGGGTCTTATTGACCCCGCATCTTTCAATAAAGAGGACCTGTCACACATATTCCTATTACAAGGGATGTTTACATTCCTTGTAATAGGAATAAAAGTGATCAAAAAAAAAAAGTTAAATAATTGTAAAAAAAAAAAAAAAAAAAATTATAAAAAAAAAAAAAATGTAAACGCCCCTGTCCCCGGTAGCTCGCGATCAGAAGCGAATGCACACGTAAGTCGCCCAAATATGTAAACGCCGTTCAAACCACATATGTGAGGTATCGCCACGTGCGTTAGAGCGCGTGCAACAATTCTAGCACTAGACCTCCTCTGTAATTCTAACCTGGTAACCTGTAAAAAAAATGAAAGCGTCGCCTATGGAGATTTTTAAGTACCGAAGTTTGGCGCCATTCCATGAGTGTGCGCAATTTTAAAGCGTGACATGTTAGGTATATATTTACTCGGCGAAACATCATCTTTCATATTTTCCCAAAAAATTGGGCTAACTTTACTATTTTGTTATTTTTTAATTCATTAAACTATTTTTTTTTTAAAAAGGCGTTTGAAAAATGATTGCGCAAATATCGTGCAAGAAAAAAAGTTGCAATGACCGTCATTTTATTCCCTAGGGCGTCTGCTAAAAAAACATATATAATGTTTGGGGGTTCTGAGTAATTTTCTAGCAAAAGAATGATGATTTGTACATGTAGGAGAGAAGTGCTAGAATAGGCTCGGTATTGAAGTGGCACAAAAAGCCCGGTGTTGAAGTGGTTAAAGAGGGGAAATTTAAAAATGGCACTTATGATACCCTTCATAAAATGTCATTCCGTAAACATTATTAAACAAAGCCCACTGTGTCCACATGTACTAGCTGACATCATGGGATCTGACTGTTTTTGTGTTGATGGCAGCTTGAACATGTGGGCACAGTGCTGTTTTTTATAACTCTAAAAACGTTGTTGAAAATACAAGTGCACTTGCCACTGCACTTGTATTTTCACATTTTTGGAGGTTATTTTCAAAACACACACTGTGTTAACATTTTTAATCCTCATGGTGGCAAACCGTATTCTCTTTTGTAATCTCAAAAATACCCAAGTATGCAAAACATTAGTAAAAAGGGAACTTTGTACACAGTTTTTTCCAACTCTCCTTATCCAAGTGCATTTCGTGTTATTATTTTAGCTCTTTGTAACTATAGTCAAATTTTTTAGTAATTATTTTTTTTTGTTAAATACCCCAAGATGTTGTGTATACTGACTACACTAAATATAAAAGGAGGTGGTCAAGCACCTAGAGAAGGCGGGTGGAGAAACACTGACCTACAAACCTGAACACAAATTTTTGTCTAATTTTTAAGGGGTTGTAAAGGTCCAATTTTTGTACCCTAAATAGCTTCCTTTAGCTTAGTGCAGTCCTCCTTCACTTACCTCATCCTTAAACTTTTTACTAAATATGTCCTTATTTCTTCCTAGTAATCCTCAGTTGGTGTTCTTCTGTGTGTAAATCCACACAGTATTGCGAGGCTTTCTCCCTGGTGTGGAGTGTCGGCCTCGCCCCCTCCCTTGGACTACAGGAGAGTCAGGATGAGCACTAAAACACAGGTCCTTTCGAAATCTGCAACGTAGAGAGCGTCCTGACTCTCCTGTAGTCCAAGGGAGGGTGCGAGCACGACACTCCACACCAGAGAGCAAGCCTCGCATTCCAGTGTTGATTCCAGACAGAAAAACAGTAAATGCGGATTATTAGAGGAAGAATTAAGGACATTTCAAGTTAAATTTTAAGGATGAGGTCAGTGAAAGAGGGCTGCAGTAAGGTAAAGTTAGATTTTTTTACACAATAAAATATTAAATTTACAACCCCTTTAAAGTGGAGCTCCACCCTAAATAGCAACTTTTGCTATTTGGAACCCTCCCCCCCTCCGGTGTCACAATTGACACCTTTCAGGGGGGAGGGGGTGAAGATACCTGTCTAAGACAGGCATTTTCACCCACATCCGGGAGTCCTGTCTCCGGGAATCTGCGGGAGTGACGTCACTTCCCGCAGACTTCCCTTGGTGTTCTGGGAGACACTCGGCTCCCAGAACACAGGAGCACCAATCAGAACGGCGCAGCGCGACTCGCGCATGCGCCGTAGGGAACCGGGCATGAAGCCGCAGGGCTTCACTTCCTGGTTCCCTCAGCGAGGATGGCGGAGGGAGCAGCAGAGCGATGAGCGGTCGCTCGTCCTCTGCTGCGGAACGTCGCTGGACTCCAGGACAGGTAAGTGTCCAAATATTAAAAGCCAGCAGCTGCTGTAGCTGTAGCTGCTGGCTTTTAATATTTTTTTTTCCGGCGGAGCTCCGCTTTAAGTGAATTGGCATGCGATTCCACATGACAATTCACATTAAAAGTCACAGCATATGGCATTGTTCTTTCCTACTCAAAAATCCCAGTAATTCCATGGAACTATTGTTATTTCAACATATCAAGAATCATAGTCTGTGCTTAAAAGTATAGTAAAAAGAATCAAACAAAAAGAACCAAGAACTTAAAATTTTGCTAACAGGTCGACATAATCCTGCATACGCCTTAGAACACCAGTGGCAGCCTCCTTTATTTGTTCAAGTTCAGTCATTGCCTGCAGCATATCAGCACTGATCCGACCAATTGTGCATCTTGGTAGTTTGTGGCCTTTGAAAAATAGAAAACATACAAATGGGAATCAAGGACAAGTGGCTGTGGCCCTACAAAAGTGAATTATGGTAAAATTATTAACCCTGCCAATTGGGGCAAATACTTCCCTCGAATTTAATTTGGATTCCCAAACCTGCTTGCTCTTCAGACACCTACACTACTAGGAATGTACACACTGTATCTACTCTAGAATCTTGTCCCTGGTGCCTGTGTCTCCCCCAATTGGTTACCTAGGAAAACTGCCAGCTCATTGCACCTCATGTCTCTTTCTACATGGAAATGTTCAATGCACTACCTACTTTGCCTCTGTGTTTGGCTGTTAATTTAAATATAATTTAACCAATCCCTAGACATGTCTATACCAGTGTTGCATCCATATATGGTGCCGTATAAACGGCCCCACTCTGTCTTGTAACGCCACTGAAAGACAATACACAGATTCATGCATTGCATGAATCTGTGTATTGTTGCCCCTTCAAAACAATCTTCTGATGGCTGGCCTCCTGTTGAGTACAGGACATCTTAATTTAGAGCGGTGGTTGTTTTTTTGGAAGTGTCTATCAGAGCAAGTGGCTCTGATAGGCTTTCCTGTTGAACAGACCTCACACTAGAATTTGCCAATACATAGTAGACAAGGTGTCGCACAGTGAGTTTGTAACTTAAAAATCAATGACATGCATCTCAGCCAATCATGATCATTGGATATTGTTACCGGTAACAGCGACTTTGCTAGCAAGGTGCGGGGGGGGGGGGCGCACCCGGGTGACACCCACCATAGGGGTGACACCCATGGGTAGTGGCACAACGCTAACACCGGCCGCCCGCTGCCCTGTGCCTCGTGGCTTGCACCGCGGCTTGTGTCCCTCTGCGGAGCGAAAGGAAGCCGCCGCCCCCTCCTCCTCTCTGTTTACATCCACAGAGGAGGAGGAGGCGGAGCCCACACTCGAGGGTCACACAGCTGTGTGTATGCTCATTCTGCTGCTCTGTAAGGTAAGGGGGGGCTGCACTATGGGGGATATTGCACCAGGGGGGGGCTGTAGCTGAGGGGTGTCTGTAAATGAGGGGGTGTCTGTACTGAGGGGGACTATAGTTGTTGGGGGGCACACCATTTTGTGAGGCACCGCGTGACACCAACCCTAGTGACGCCACTGACCAGTAACCTCATTGGCTCAAGCAACATCGAGGGCGGGAGAAGACATCTTAGGACTGACGAAGGACAGCGATGAGCCAAGGCTGGTAAGTGCATGGGTGGGTGTAAACTGGCTTGATGTTAACCCAAAATTGGTGCATTTTTAGTAGACAAACTGTTGCCCTTTGGCCACAGTGGCTGCGTTTAATGGGCACAGTGTCCTAACTTTTTGCATTTTTGTGCCACTTTGTTAGCGGCCCACAAAAGATAACAAGTTAAATTAACCAAATAACACTGTCTACACATTTCAAGACAAAGGGGTTGATTTGCTAAAGGGAAATCCACTCTGCACTACAAGTGCACTAGAAAATGCACTTGTAACTGCAGTCACTGTAGATCGCTGTAGCTCTGAGGGGAAGCTCTGGAATTAGAGGAAGCTCTGCTGATTTTATCATCCAATCATGTGCAAGCAAAAATGGTGATTTAATTTTTTGCTTGCATGTCCCCCTCAGATCTACAGTGACTGCACTTTCAGTGCACTTGTAGTGCAAAGTAGAGTTGCCTTTTGTAAATAACCCCCAATATGTTCTAAATACTTACTGGGGCAAACAACAGGCTCAATTAAATCATCTTCCAGTTGATGCAATACCCCACCCTCTGCATGACTTGTGTCTGGGGATGTGAGGTCCACTGGAGGCTCTTTGCTGGGTCCAGCTCCATGATCACACTCCTCCAAATTTTGGAGCTGACCACACTCACGTTTCTGTAAAAAAAAAAAACGATAAAAAAATCACCCCAAATCCAAAAAATGTGACTAGAATCCCTGGAGAAGAATTAGGAGACCAACCTTGCACTAGTGACAATGTTTTCTCCAGCCTAGTGGACTAACATGCGCAATAAGCAATTTTGAAATTACAAATATGCATTGTAAAGGTTAGATGATGTACTTTCAAATGATGCCCAAAAAGCCAATATGCCAAGATCTCCAAAAAATGACATTTGACAAACACCACTCTTGTGTCCTATGGGATATGGGATCTATGATGAACATTCGAGCAGCCGTGACTCTGTGTGACTGTGATCCCCAGGCCCTCTCCTCTACCCATGTGTAGTCTTGAAAGGCGTCATTTAATGTGCAGTGATGATTCGCACAGCAGACCTTTAAAATGAAATACCCCTTATTAAAGTTAACTATATGAGACCATGTCCTTGTGACAACCAAGAATATCCCCTGTCAGGGGAAAGCGCTATTTAATTAGAGGGTTAACTTACGATTTGTGGATGATGCTGGCACTGTTGTCTCCCCTGTTGGGGCCTTGCCAAGGGAAGCCTCCCTTCCTCCCCTCTGGTGGCTTGTCTGCTGGCTTGCTCTGTGCCTTTTTCCTGTGAATATCATTAGATACTGTATATTAATTATTGCTCCAAAAATGTGGAGTCAGAAAGAATACGTTTCTTCAAACATATATGCATTAACTGAAATTAATTTATTATTTCCCCCCACAAAATAAAAAAAATAAAAGAAAAGGAAAGTCAGCTAATTCAAACATAAAGATAATTACTACAGTCAGGAATTTGGCTTACTTCTTTTGCTGATGATGCGGTGAATCGAGTCCAACTGTTCTTTCTTTTTGTGTTTTAAATCTGACCATCTTTTCCTAATTTGATCTTTCGTTCGTTGGACGCCATATTCACGATCCAATACCGCGAGGACCTTCTCCAGAATATAGTCTTTATGGCTGTTGGGCCTGTCATAGTTCTCCTGCTTACAATCGTAGTCATATTTGTCAAAGATGCGCACCATCTCCACCATCTCCCCCTTGCTCATGGGGGTGGCCTTGTGTTTTCTATATTCACCACTGTGGGGCCTGGTCGTTTTCGTTGCGGCCTCCATCTTGTTCTCCCTCACGAATGTTCCGCCGTGTATGTCGCATGCAGGAAAAAGTATGTTGGCACGCCCCAGCATCATGACGTACTGAGAGCGGAGTTTGACGCATGCGCAGGGTACATAAATCCCTAACGACCATTCGACGTACCGGACGCTAGAACGTAACCTTAGGAAACGAAACCCAGATGAAGGCATAGTCGAAACAAAGGTATGTGACAACATTGTGACAGTGTGTGCAATGGACACATAGCATAACATTGAATGAGTGCTGGGGCAGTTTGAAAAAGTGTACTAATGCCTATGAATGCGCGTTGAGCAGCGTCTCATGTGCATGGGGCCTTATGACAATATTCTAATTACCTAAAGGCAGGGCTGCCATCAGGGGGGTACAGGCAGTACACCTGTAAGGGTCCTGGAGGTCCCCAGGGCACAGGATGGAAACACACCCTTTTAGTTAACTTGTTCGTCAGCATCCAAAGCCACCCCAATCTCAAATATTTGATGCGTCAGCAGCCCCTGCTTTGAAAAAACCGCTTCACCTAGGCTCCAGGGGGCACATGCCTGAAGCTGGGTAAGGGGAGCAAAAATTAATGATGGCGGGCCTGCATAAAGGCCTATATTCTAAGCAGGTTATGAGCTAGAAGCTAAAAATTATTGGTTTGTCTTGTGTTCTTTCTTGCAGCCATCTGATCAAATTTGAGTAACAATGAAGGGGACCGTTCTGAATAGCCCAGAATTCATGGCTGACTTCATAGAAAACTACCGGAATCACGCCTGTCTGTGGCAGGTGAAACATAAGGATTATTCCAATAAGGCAGCAATCGATCAATTGGTGGAATTGGCAAAGACTGTGTACCCCAGGGCAGACGAGACAACGGTCAAGACAAAAATTGGAGGCCTCAGGAGTATGTTCAACAGGGAGATCAAGAAGATCGAGGAATCCAAGAGATCGGGAGCAGCAGCAGAAGACATTTATGTCCCCAAGCTGTGGTACTTCTCAAGCCTGGGATTTTTGAAGGACCAGACTGTGCCACGCAGGCATATTTCAACGCTACCCTCCACACTACCATCCACATCAGCTGAGGCCACAGATACTGAGGCGGATCCGACACAAGAAGAAGAGGAGGAGGAGGAGCTCAGCTTGCCCCAGGTATAGCATTGTCCCAAAAAAAAATATTATAGAAAGTGAGGAAAATGTGTTGTTATGATGCCTCCAAAACTATAGCCGAAATTAAGTGATTAGAAATGAGAAAATAGACAGAAGTTGAAAGTACAAATTTGGACAAGAAGGATAAATGCTGGAGTCACAATGATAGCCTTTGCTTTTTAAAAACATTACATTTTTGAGAAACAAAGGATGCTAAAATGTGTTGTGAAAATGTGGACTACTACTAAATAATTTAGTAATTATGTTGATTTTTCAGACCCAGGAAACTTTGCCACAAGACGAGGCCGGGTCCAGCAGCCAAAGCACTGAGTCCAGAGTGCCTACCCTGCGCCCTCCTAGCAAAAGGGGCAGGTAGAGGGACCACCTTGATGAGGCCACAGCCGAGTTCCTTAATCGGGCTACTGCAGTCATCACCACGGCACCCGATAGTGCAGAAGGCTTTGGATGTTTTACAGCCAACAAGCTGAGGGAGGTTGATGTGGAGCAAAGGGAGCTATGTGAGGGGCTCATCATCCAGTTCCTCAGCAAGGCGAGGAAACGGGAGCTCACCCCTAAAACCCATGTCTGTGATTTGGAGCACACAGCTCCTCAGCTTCAAACCTACCCACCCCATCCAACCTACCCACCCCAGCAAGCCCACCCACCCCAGCAAGCCAACCCACCCCAGCAACATGGGGGTCAGTGGCCACATCAGACCCTGGATCCCCAACAAGGCCAGTGGTCTGGGAAGTTTAGGGGCTACTAAGAATTTAGGAGTATTTATGAGGATTATTTTTTGGGGATTAACCAATTTTAGGGGGTCACCAAGAAAAAGATAAATCATTATTTGAGTTGTGTTGGTAATGCACACTATACCAAAATGGCCTCAGCTGATGTGGATGGAAGTGTGGAAAGCAATGTACGTGGTTCAGTCTGGTATGCCACAAATACCAGTCCCTTGTTGGAGTACCACAGCCTGGGGACAGATATGTCTTCTGCTGCTGCTCCCCATCTTTTTTGTTTCACGACCTTCTTTGAGCTCCCTGTTGTATATACTCCTCTGGTGACCAATTCCAACATTAATTTAATATTTGTATGCTCTGGGGTACAGAGGCCTCGCCATTTCCACCATTTGATCGATTGCTGCCTTCATGTTTATAGAATTATAGGATATGCCATTATTATTATGTTTTCTTTGATTTACTAAACCAAATAAAATCCTGGCAAAAATATGAATTTTGTGTTTTATCCTAATATTTACTGTTTGGGAGTAGGCAGGTAAATTTTAAAAAATTAAGGGACACACATATAGTAGCTTGTGGTTTCAGCATAAAATACATAGGGGGTAATGTGGTTGTGCTAAATAGAAACAATACATAATATATTTTACTATGATTCTAAAATATAAAACAAAAAAACATTCAAGAAAGAGGAAAGACTTTGTTTTTAAGTTATTCCGTCGGTATCAACACATAAAATGCTTTTTGGATTATTAGGGCATTGTAAACAATCATGAAAATGTGTGCTGTATTAAAATAGTTCATAATTGCTGCATCACGAATGTAAAATCTCCATAACGAACGCTAGTTTTACAAGACTGAACGCTCCCGGCTGTTCCTTGCTTCTGAGCATACGCGTACCTAGGACAAAAGTCTGATGGTTTTCTGTACACACGGTCGGACTGTGCTCCATCGGACTTTTGTTGGGCAAAAGTTTGTCCGTTTGCAGTCCCAAAAAAAAACAAAAAAAAGTTTGTCCGATGGAGCGTACACACGGTCGGATTGTTGGTCCAACTTGCTCAAAATGAAGTTTGTTGGGCAAAAGTCAGACCGTGTGTACGGGGCTTTAGGAATAACTCACTTAAATCTGTCCAAACCAGAGTCTCGTAGACATCCCGGGTATGATAAAGTTTGAAACACGAAAGCATAAATTATAATATAATAAATAATTATAACAAATAGTAATGTAATTATAATAAAAAAAAATTCAATAATGTAATCAAATCAAAAACACAGAAATTTGCTCAGTTGCAGAATTGTCGCTGTCATTAGATTTAGTGTTTGATGACAAATTTCTCCACAAATCGCTATCGCTCAATTCTGCAAGTGATTCTAATTTATTATTGCTGTTTTCTAGCTGGTCTAAACGCACTTTTAAAGTAAAGGGACAATTTTTGGTTGCTATGGACAATCTCCAGTTTCCAGGCAGAAAGAACAGTATTTATAATATAAAACTGCATGCAGGACACTGGACAGACCACTAGGGACAAAGGGGATGTGAAACTATTTGATACAGTACTGTAATCAGTAAGATTCCAGTGTACTGTATCTTAACTGTGTTTTTTACTTTTTGAGTTTGGCGCCGAACTCCGTCCCCGTGCATCGCAATGCTCGCAGGGCACGGAGCTCGGCACTGTGAATCGACCAAGACGCAGCGGCTCGCAGACACAGCGGGGAGACATTGCAGGATCCAGGGGACAAGGCAAGTAGAAAGTGCAAAAAATTATCGCGCCCAATATAAATGAAAAATAATAAAATAATAAATTATTCTAATGTGAAATAATTGAAAATAAATACAATAAACAAAACTCATAGAATAAACATCCACTGTAGTGTCTTAGTCCACAACCACCCTAAATGAGAATCAGGGTGAAGTAGAAATCAAGGAAATCAGTGATTATTAAAAAGTAACCATAAAGTCACAATGAAGTGACGTACAATAATGTAAAAAAAGTCCTTGATAAACTTATTTACAACACCAAAAAATGAAAAAAGAAAAAGAATCAGAAAAAAGAAAAACAAAAAAGAAGGGGGGGGGGGTGTTGGAAGGCAAAAAACTTGTCCAATGTAATCAATGTTTCACAGAGGGGAAATGGAGGGCTCTTCTAAAGATGTTGAAGACAGAAGAAATATCCCAGGAAAGTCCACACAGACCAAGAGGAATAATCACATCCACCACGGTGAGAATGGTTAGAAGATGGTTACTTTACCAGACGTGTTGGACCTCCTCTGTGGCAAGGTCTAAAGAGCCTGCAGATACCACCCTCTGCGGGGTACAGATGATGGTTCCTGAAATCCAGAAGATATCACCAAACCGCAATCCTAGTACTAGCTCCTAGTACACACTGTCACTTCAGCTGACACGAAGCAGGTCTCCAAGATCGAATGCAGGCACATGAAGGAAAGAAAAGGGGACTCGAGTAGTGTATTACCTCCAGAAACGTTTATTCCACACTCGCGAGGCATACAAATTCCAAAGTACAAATTTTTAAAAAAGCCGGCATAAAATAATAATAGCGTTCGCCCTTGCTGGCGGGGTCACGTAGTAGTGACGTCAGTGCGTTGCACCGCCCTGACTAGTTTCGTTTCCTGTAAACGTTCTCAAAGGGCACGGGCGACGCACTGAAACGTCACTCTATATATACGTAAGAGGCGCATCCACGCCTCATTTTCGTATCAACACCATTGCAGGTGAAATGATGAAGCGCATTCACGCCTCGTTTTCAGAACAGTTGCCATAACAATAAAGTGACGGCAAGCGTCCCATAAGGTTCACCATTAAAAACAAAATAACAGCGAAGAACGCGCCGCCCACATAAATGTTAGGCGATGCTAGTGCAACAGCTGAAACTAAAAATCCCTTTTTACATACATCCTAAGAACCAGCATTGCATGACATAACTTCAATATGTTCGCCCAAATGTTACAGACATCCCATAAACAAGGGGAAAATAACATATCGCAGCTGTCTGCATTCATCATAGCGAACATAGAGATGACCCTAAAAGATATTGGACTGCATATGTATAAAAAATAAATAAATTATAGAGCCAAAGATAAACTAAAACACATTAGCACACATGAGATCTATATGCCATTATTCAAACTAATAAATTGTAAAATAACAAAAGATCATTATTCATATGGCAGCTGACAATATAAATTTAAAAATACTATAGTAAACTATTACCCATAGTGAATAGCCACAAGAATGGCTTAGAGGGATATCCCTATGACGGATAAAACCCGCAAAGTTAGGAAAACCATATATGAAATGATACTGAATACTTTTTAATAATCACTGATTTCCTTGATTTCTACTTCACCCTGATTCTCATTTAGGGTGGTTGTGGACTAAGACACTACAGTGGATGTTTATTCTATGAGTTTTGTTTATTGTATTTATTTTCAATTATTTCACATTAGAATAATTTATTATTTTATTCTTTTTCATTTATATTGGGCGCGATAATTTTTTGCACTTTCTGATATTTTTGTATGGTTTCACATATTTATTTGTCACAGACAAGGCAAGTAACCTGTACATGGATCCTGCGATGCGATCCCGAGTGTGGCTCGGGGTTACCGCTTTTGGTACTGAAATTTCGTCCCAAGCCACACTCGGGAATACCGCCAGGGAGGTTAATGGCATCCCAGTCTTAGTCCGTAGGGTTCAATATTGAGTTGGCCCACCCTTTGCAGTTATAACAGCTTCAACTCTTCTGGGAAGGCCGTCCACAAGGTTTAGGGGTGTGTCTATGGGAAGGCTGTCCACAAGGTTTAGGGGTGTGTCTATGGGAAGGCTGTCCACAAGGTTTAGGGTTGTGTCTATGGGAAGGCTGTCCACAAGGTTTAGGGGTGTGTCTATGGGAAGGCTGTCCACAAGGTTTAGGGGTGTGTCCATGGGATGGCGGTCCACAAGTTTTAGGGGTGTGTCTATGGGAATATTGTCCACAAGGTTTAGGAGTGTGTCTATGGGAAGGTTTGACCATTTTTCCAGAAGCTCATTTGTGAGGCCAGGCACTGATGTTGGACGAGAAGGTCTGGCTCACAGTCTCCACTCAAATTCATCCCAAAGGTGTTCTAGCAGGTTTAGGTCAGGACTCTGTGCAGGCCAGTCAAGTTCCTCCACCTAAAACTTGCTCATCCATGTCTTTATGGAGCTTGCTTTGTGCACTGGTGCGCAGTCATGCTGGAACAGGAAGGGGCCGTCCCCAAACTTTTCCAAAAAGTTGGGAGCATGAAATTGTCCAAAATGTCTTGGTATGCAGACGCCTTAAGAGTTTCCTTCACTGGAACTAAAGCCCCGTACACACGTTCGAACTTCCATCGGACTTTTCCGTGGTTTTTTGTCCGAACGGAGTTGGTTGGGAACACCCATAGCATACACACGCTCGGACTTTTCTGCAAACTTTCTTAAAACTTCTTACAACATCACGTGTTTTTTCTGCTCTTTTCTGATCTTTACTGCCACCCTTTGGTCAACTTCTGCTTTTGTTGGTTGATTTTAACATTAGTTGTTTTGTCCATCGGACTAAAGTCCGATGGTTTTCTGTACACACGGTCGGACTTTGCTCCATCGGACTTTTGTTGGGCAAAAGTTTGTCCGTTTGCAGACCCAACTTTTGTCCGATGAAATCCAAAACCAAATGAAAAAAGTTTGTCCGATGGAGCGTACACACAGTCGGATTGTTGGTCCAACTTGCTCAAAACGAAGTATGTTGGGCAAAAGTCCGACCGTGTGTACGGGGCTTAAGGGGCCAAGCCCAATCCCTGAAAAACAACCCAACACCATAATCCCCCCCCCCCCACCAAATGATTTGGAGGGGTGGCAATCTAGTGGGGATGAGCAAGTTTGGGGTGGAGGTACTTGAAGAAGCAAGACTATGCTCCTGCTTGTTCTGACCTAAAGGACGTCTTTGGACTTCATTGGAACCTGGAAACTACCTACTTGCCTCCCCTTGCCCATCAGCATTGAGCAAGGGTGCTTTAGGGGTGATCCCATTTTTTGGAGAATACTCAGTTGAAGCATGCCCCTAATATTGAAGTGTGGGCTGATATAAGCATAGCAGGGGGACTGCAGGCTTGCTACTCCCTTGCTATGAGAATTCCAGCCTACATGCCTGGTGTACCTGGTTGGTTCATTGTGGGAAGGCACACAGTGTTTTTGTTCTTTTTCCTGAAAAACCAAAAAATATGCAAGGTGTTTTTAATACAGGTCCAGCACTCTTCATGAGCTAAAAAGCTTCAAAGGAAACAAACACTTTATAATACACATCCCCACCAGTGTTAATTTCGTCAATGAAAACGTTTTCCTCATAATTTTCGTCAGAGGCTTTTTTACAGTGACGAAAACAAAACTAAAAGTACAGCACATTTTCGTCAACTGACGAAAACTATGACAAAAATCTAATCCGATTTCGTTAAGGAACGAAAACGGGACGTTAATGGAAAGGAGGGACCTTTACCCTCATGAACTACTGTATTTATCGGCATATACTGTATACTGAACTACTGTGTTATACACTGATATTTGTTCTTTACCAACACGGGGCAGGGATCGGGCGGTCCGCCCTGGGTGCCACACATTGGTGGGGTGATCAAGCCAGCCCTTGGACAGCACTGCCAGCAAAGTCTAAATTTAGGAAAAAATCACTGCCCGCCCCTTCTCCTACACCGCTCCTTCTCATGTGTCACTCTCATTGTAAGCTGAAGCTTCTAAATACCTCAATAGCTTTGTTCTCGTTGGCCCTCTCCTCCTCCTGCTCCTCCTCCTCCAAGTGTTGCTTTAGATTGGAGGAGAAGAGCGGTCACATGACCATCCATGAATCCTCAGAGGAGAGCAGTCATGTGACCGGGTCCATGCAAGAACGAAGCTATTGAGGTATATTTAGAGACTTTGATTTAAAATGAGCGTTGTATGAGAAAGGGCTGGCAGTAATTTATTCTTAACTTTAGAGTACGCTGGCAGTGCTGTCCCAGGAGACTGGGGGTCTCCTGGGAATGCAGGGGGGCTGCGTATTGTGGGGGGCTTTGTATTGTGCAGGGGGCGGGGGGCTGTGTGCTGTGTACTATGGGGGACTGTGTGCTGTGATGGGCTTTGTATTGTGCAGAGGGTGGGGGGCTGTGTGCTGTGTACTGTGGGGGGCTGTGTGTTGTGTACTGTGATGGGCATTGTATTGTGCAGAGGGTGGGGGGCTGTGTGCTGTGTACTGTGGGGGGCTGTGTGCTGTGTACTGTGATGGGCTTTGTATTGTGCAGAGGGTGGGGGGCTGTGTGCTGTGTACTGTTGGGGGCTTTGTATTGTGCTGAGGGTGGGGGGATGTGTATTGTGCAGAAGGTGGGGGGCTGTGTACTTTGATTTTAGTTTACTAAAATGATTTTATTCTACTACTGGGGGGCTGCGTGCTGTGTACTGCGGGGGGCTGTGTGATGTGCACTGTGGGGGCTTTGTATTGTGCAGAGGGTGGGGGGCTGTGTACTGTGGGGGGCTATGTGCTGTGTACTGTGGGGGCTTTGTGAAGAGGGTGGGGGGCTGTGTACTGTGGGGGGCTGTGTGCTGTGTACTGTGGGGGGCTTTGTGAAGAGGGTGGGGGGCTGTGTACTGTGGGGGGCTGCGTGCTGTGTACTGTGGGGGCTTTGTATTGTGCAGAGAGTGGGGGGCTGTGTACTGTTGGTGGCTGTGTGCTGTGGGGGCTTTGAATTGTGCAGAGAGTGGGGGGCTGTGTACTGTTAGTGGCTGTGTGCTGTGTACTGTTGGGGGCTTTGATTTTAGTTGACTAAAATGATTTTATTCTACTAAAATGTACTGGATATTTTAGTCAACTTAAATACGATGACTAAAATGGGACTAAAACTAAAATAGCATTTTAGTCAAAGACTATAACTAAAACTAAAACACTTGCAGAAGACTAAAATGGGACTAAAACTAAAATGCCATTTTAGTCCTAAGACTAAAACTAAATCGAAATTTGCTGCCAAAATTAACATTGATCCCAACTCTAAACCAGGGAATAGTTTAAATATTGTACAAAGCAAAAAAATTTGCAAATGTTCAGCAGATTTTTAAAAAATACAAATTTATTGAGTGGAAAATAGGCTCTGTTTTAGAGGTGACGGGAGGGGTGCCCCTCTCCTGCCGCTTTCCGGACATTTCCAGTAAATCCCGGAAACAATCCAACCCGCAGGCAGGAAGTCGAGTGAGGGAAAGCTGACCCCAACTCAGCTCTATGCCCTTGGAGGACCGAAGCGACCGTTGACGTCACCTCCAGTTCTTGGGCTTAAAGATTCAGGTGTTTTTTTAAGTCAAAGTGTAAAAAAAAATTAAAAAAAATTGCTTTTAAAGGTAAATGAGAGCTCGGGGGGTCCTTTTGACCCCAGATCTCTCAATAAGGAGGACCCGTCATGCTTATTTCTAAAACAAGGGATGTTTACATTCCTTGTAATAGGAATAAAAGCGATAAAAATAAATAAATAAATAAGAGCCCATTCACACAGGGGCAAAACGACTTCCAGCGCGACTTTGGGAGGCAACTTGGACACGACTTGAGTATGAATCACAGCGCGACATGAGGCAACTTACAAGGCAACTTCAAGTTGCCTCCAGGACAGGCGACTTTCCAGTGGCCAATCAAACAATAATCTGCTCTGTGGGAGGGAGGGGTTTGCCTGGAAAAAAAAATTATTTCCTGGAAAGTTGCTTCAGTTAAGACAGGGGATCTGACTTGGAGGCGACTTCCATTGAAATCTATGGGTACAAGTTGCCTAGAAGTCGGATTGAAGTAGTACAGGAACCTTTTTTGAAGTCGGAGCGACTGCAGTAGTGTACATTAAGACGGCTCTCATTCACTTACATTAATTTTCTCATGTCGCGCGACTTGAGGCAACTTGGGGCGACTTCAAGTTGGACCCAAAGTCGCCCCTGTGTGAATGGGCTCTAAAGGGACAGTGTAAAAATAAAAAGTAAAATAAATAGGATTTTTTTCTTTTTTTTAAGGCACCCCATCCCTCCGTGCTCGTGCGCAGAAGTGAACGCATATGTAAGTCACGGCCGCATATGTAAACCGTGTTCAAACCACACATGTGAGCAATAATTCTAGCGCTAGACCTTTTCTATACCTCTAAACAGGTAACCTGTAAAATCTTTAACGCGTGGCCTATGGAGATTTTTAAGTACCATAGTTTGTAGGGATGAGCTCGGTGTTCGAGTCGAACATACGTTCGACTCGAACATCGGCTGTTCGATCGTTCGACGAAGATCGAACGATTTGGGCCGTTCGCGCCTAATTCGAGTGACGCAAACGGCCCACAATGCACTACGCCATCGCAGTGTCATCCAGGCGCTGTGATTGGCCAAGCATGCACTGTGACCCCGCATGCTTGGCCAATCACAGCGCCGGCATCGAGGAGAGCAATGATTGGCCACAGGCAGGATGCCTGTGGCCAATTATTGCTGAGGGTGTTTAGTACACGCCCCACACTATAAAAGGCCGCCAGCACGGCGGCCTAGTGTAGTGTGTTCCGGAGCAGGGAAAGAGAAGCATAGGCAGGGACAGTGACATTTTTTTTTCTTGCTTAACCTGGATTCCTTTAGTTTAGGGAAAGAGAAGGATAGGTAGGGAGAGTGTCAGTGTGTTTTACTGTGCTAATCCTTGTTTGTAGGGACAGGGAAGGACAGTGAGGGAAATTCTCCTTGTGCTATACTGTGCTAAAGCATTCATCATCAACCATCTTTAAAAAAACATTTTTTATAGGGACAGAAAACTATAGGTAGGGAGAGTGTCAGTGTGTTTTACTGTGCTAATCCTTGTTTCTAGGGACAGGGAAGGACAGTGAGGGAAATTCTCCTTGTGCTATACTGTGCTAAAGCATTGATCATCAACCATCTTTAAAAAAACATTTTTTCTAGGGACAGAAAACTATAGGTAGGGAGAGTGTCAGTGTGTTTTACTGTGCTAATCCTTGTTTCTAGGGACAGGGAAGGACAGTGAGGGAAATTCTCCTTGTGCTATACTGTGCTAAAGCATTGATCATCAACCATCTTTAAAAAAACATTTTTTCTAGGGACAGAAAACTATAGGTAGGGAGAGTGTCAGTGTGTTTTACTGTGCTAATCCTTGTTTCTAGGGACAGGGAAGGACAGTGAGGGAAATTCTCCTTGTGCTATACTGTGCTAAAGCATTGATCATCAACCATCTTTAAAAAAACATTTTTTCTAGGGACAGAAAACTATAGGTAGGGAGAGTGTCAGTGTGTTTTACTGTGCTAATCCTTGTTTCTAGGGACAGGGAAGGACAGTGAGGGAAATTCTCCTTGTGCTATACTGTGCTAAAGCATTCCTCATCAACCATCTTTGAAATCCTTGTTTTTTGGACAGTCAGGGAAATTGTCATTGTGCTATTCTGTGCGAAAGCAATCATCCTCAACCATATTTAGAAATCCTTAAGTAAAGGGACAGAGAAGGACACCTGAAGGTAGCCCTTATTGCTTTTTTCCCATCTCCCTGCAGGCCATCCATTAGAATGTCTGGAAGGCAAACAAGGAGAGGCAGACAGTCAGGAGGCAATAAAAGAGGGCAAGCAGGCTCTGTGTCTGGGGGCAACAGTGCTGGTCGTGGACGCGGTGCATTGTCATAAGCACATGGCCATGGGACACGCTTGTCCTTCTTTTCGGCAGCTGGACATGTTGAGCCACATCATGCCGAAGACTTGGTAGAGTGGATGACCAAGCCCACCTCCTCCTCCTCATCCTCTCTCACCCAGGCTCAGGGTACTGGCAAAGCAGCTGCCAAAGCGTCCTCTTCCCTGGTATCAATGTCAGACTCATCATCAGTCACTCCTTCCCTAGACGCACCATGTCCTCCTCCTGAGGAGTCCCCCGAACTGTTTGAGCACAGTGTTGGGTACATTCTCCAGGAGGATGCCCAGCGTTTCGAAGGGTCTGATGATGAAACCCAGCTACAGGAAGGCAGTAGCGTGAGAGCAGACAGAGGGGATGCTCAAGAAGGACACCAATCTGGCAGTCATGTTCCAGCAGCTGCAGCATACTGCCAGATTGGCTCCAGTGATGAGGAGGGAGGGGATGATGAGGTCACTGACTCCACGTGGGTGCCTAATAGGAGAGAGGAGGAGGAGGAGGATGAGGAGGAGGCACATCTCCAACGAGGCAGGATGCCCTTTGGTGGCCAGCGTAAGGGCAGTACACCGACGGAATCACACCGCAGAGCTCCGCCTGTGCAGGGCGCTGCCTCTGCCCGTCATTCAAAAAGTTCTTTGGTGTGGGCCTTTTTTGAGGCTAGTGCATCAGATCGCACAGCTGCTGTTTGCAACATATGTCTCAAGCGTATATCGCGTGGCCAAAACATCAGCCGCTTGGGTACCACATGCCTGACCAGACATATGTTGACCTGCCATGCAGCTCGTTGGCAAGCCTACCTCAAAGACCCACACCAAAGAACAAAGCGGACCTCTCCTTGCACCGCATCAGCTGGGATCTCCAACCCCACTATAACTTCAGTCCTCTCTGAAACATGCACTGAGAGGAATGAAGGTGTAGAATTAGGTGTGTCACAGCCAAGTACTTGCGGCCACTCTGCTAGCAGTACACCGACGTCCGATTCTAGCAGGCAAATTTCCCTGCCCCAGCTGCTGGACCGTCGAAAGAAGTTCACTCCCAGCCATCCACATGCCCAGCGGTTGAATGCTAGCTTGGCTAAATTCCTAGCGCTTCAACTGCTGCCTTTTCAGTTGGTAGACTCGGCCCCCTTCCGTGAGTTTGTGCAATGTGCGGTTCCTCAGTGGCAGGTTCCCAAACGCCACTTTTTCTCACGGAAGGCTATTCCGGCTCTCTACCGGCATGTGGAAGGCAATGTCTTGGCCTCGCTGGACAGGGCGGTCAGCGGTAAGGTGCATATTACCGCTGACTCATGGTCCAGCAGACATGGACAGGGACGTTACCTTTCTTTCACGGCCCATTGGGTCACTCTTTTGGCAGCTGGGAAGGATGCAGGACAAGGTGCAGTAGTGTTGGAGGTTGTTCCACCGCCACGCCTACAAAATGCTACTAGTGGTTGTGACACACCTCTCTCCTCCACCCCCTCCTCTTCTTCTTTCTCCATGGCCTCTTCCTGTGCTTTGTCCTCTGAACCAGCGGTGCTCCGTAGCCGTTCAAGGGGCTACGCAAGTATGCAGGCAAAAAGATGCCATGCCGTGCTTGCGCTGGTGTGTTTGGGGGACAGAAGCCACACTGGGGCAGAGGTCCTGTCTGCTCTGCAGGGCCAGGCCGAGAGGTGGTTGACGCCACGCCAGCTTAAGCCAGGAATGGTGGTTTGCGACAATGGCACCAACCTCCTCTCCGCCCTCCGACAGGGACAACTGACCCATGTGCCCTGTGTGGCTCACGTCCTTAACCTGGTGGTGCAGCGGTTCTTGGGCAGGTACCCGGGCTTACAGGATGTCCTGAGGCAGGCCAGGAAAGTCTGTGTGCATTTCCGCAGATCTTATAATGCCAGTGCTCGCCTGGCTGAGCTGCAAAAGGAGTTGAACCTGCCCAAGAACCGCCTTATATGTGACATGCCCACCAGGTGGAACTCAACGTTGGCCATGCTGCAGCGGCTGCACACGCAGCAGAGGGCCATCAATGAGTACCTGTGCGACTACGGCACCAGGACAGGGTCAGGGGAGCTTGGTTTTTTTTCTCCACGCCAGTGGGGCATGATCAGGGATGCATGCACTGTCCTGGCACCATTTGAGGAGGCCACGAGGATGGTGAGCAGTGACAGTGCATGCATCAGTGACACTGTACCTCTTGTCCACCTGTTGGAGCACACGCTGCGTGGAATAATGGACAGGGCACTTGAGGCAGAACAGAGGCAGGAAGAGGAGGACTTCCTTGCCTCTCAAGGCCCCCTTTACCCAGACAGTGTTCCTTCTGTCCCACCCATCGCACAGGAAGAGGAGGAGGAGGAGGAGGAGGAGGATTGTGTCAGCATGGAGGTGGAGGCTGGCACTCAGCATCATCAGCAGCAGTCTTTTAGGGATGATTTACAGTCCCAAGAAACCAGTGGACTTGTACGTGGCTGGGAGGAGGTGGCTGCGGATCATGTCGTCCTTAGTGACCCAGAGGACTCCGGACCGAATGCCTCAGCTAACCTACGCTGCATGGCCTCCCTGATCCTGCAAAGTCTGCGGAAGGATCCTCGTATTCTTCGGATCAAGGAGAGGGACCATTACTGGCTGGCCACTCTCCTTGATCCACGGTACAAGGGTAAGGTTGCGGACCTTATGTTACCGTCGCAGAGGGAGCAGAGGATGAGACAACTCCGGGAGGCCTTGCAGAAAGGTCTGTGCAACGCGTTCCCAGAGACTGGGAGGTTACAAACTCCTGGTCCTGGACAACGAGTTGCTGAGGCTTCGGCCAGTCAAAGAAGGAGCGGTGGGGAAGGTGGCCGTCTGACCGATGCGTTCAGACAATTCTTTAGTCCGCAGCCCCAAAGTATGATTGGTTCCAGCAACCATCGCCAGCGTCTGATAAACATGGTGCAGGAATATCTAGGGGCAAGGTCAGACTTGGACACCTTCCCCACCGAAAATCCTCTGGCTTACTGGGTCTTGAGGATGGATCACTGGCCAGAGCTTGCACAGTATGCAATTGAGCTACTGGCCTGTCCTGCATCCAGCGTTCTTTCGGAACGCACATTCAGTGCTGCTGGAGGATTTGTCATGGATCACAGGGTGCGCCTGTCCACCGACTCGGTTGATCGACTGACTTTCATCAAGATGAACCAGTCTTGGATCACCACCAGCTACCACACACCTGATGCTGATATAACAGACTAATTGATTTTAACATGTCACATCCCTTCAAGACTGATGCTGATGCTGAGTGCCTGTGCTGTTATGTTGACTGGCTATCCTCCTCCTCCGAGTCCTCAATGATACGATTGATGATGATAGCTTGGAAGATCATTTTTGTTTATGGGTGCCGCCACCAGTGGCTAAGGCCCAATTTTTCAGCCCCTGTTTAACAGGGGCGTGTAATTACAATTTTTGAAGCAATACTTTGCAACAGGGCTCATTGCTGTGCTCCAAGTACAGTATCTGTGAGGGGTTGCAGTGTTGTGCCACCAGTGCCTAAGGCCCAATTTTTCAGCCCCTGTTCAACAGGGGCATGTAATTACAATTCTTGATCTAATAATTCACAGCAGGGCCCATTGCTGCACCCACCAAGAGTAACTCTGAGGGCTTACAGTGTTGTGGCAACGCCACCACCACCACCACCACGAAAGGCCCAATTTTTCAGCCCCTGTTCAAAAGGGGCATGTAATTACAATTCTTGATCTAATAATTCACAGCAGGGCCCATTCCTGCACCCACCAAGAGTAACTCTGAGGGCTTACAGTGTTGTGGCAACACCACCACCACCACCACCACCACGAAAGGCCCAATTTTTCAGCCCCTGTTCAGCAGGGGCATGCAATTACAATTCTTGATCTAATAATTCACAGCAGGGCCCATTGCTGCACCCACCAAGAGTAACTGTCAGGGCTTACAGTGTTGTGGCACCAGCACCACCATCAAAGGCCCAATTTTTACTACCACTGTTCAACAATTATATGTAATTACAATTCCTGATATAATAGTTGACAGCAGGGCGTTCCAGCACCAACCAAGAGTAACTGTGAGTGCTTACAGTGTTGTGCCAACACCAACAACTAAGGGGCCTATTTCTGCAGAGTATATACGGCAGGTCCCTACTTTCAAACATCCAACTTACAAACGACTCCTACTTGCAAACGCAAGAAGACAACAGGAAGTGAGAGGAAATCTACCCCTAGGAAGGAAAATTCTCTCCTGTAAGAATTAATATGGGAGAAAGGTGTCTCCTCTGTACTGATGCTTTATCACCAATCCTTGTTTCAAGAAAAACACCACATTTCAAAAACAGTTGTCATTGGGACGGAAAGTGAGGTGAAATGTTCTGAACAGGGGCACAGACAGCAAAACAAATGTTACAGGGGTGATAACCCTTACCTATGTTTTCCAAAAAGTTAAAAAATAGATTTTTGGGCTGGAGCTACACTTAAACAATGTACCTGTTCAAAATTACAAACACATTCTACATAAGAACAAACCTACAGTCCCTGTCTTGTATGCACCGCCTGTATACGGCTGTTCAGAGTATATAGGGCCTTTTTTATTTTGTGTGCGGTGTTCCCTTAATATCCATACAAGACCCAAAGGGGCTGGTAATGGGCTGGGGTGGGGGGGGGGGGTCATGGGGTAGCTATGCCATTTTTCTTAAAGATTTTCATCCATATTACCGGGACCAGACATTACATTAAAGCCGCAAGCAGTTTTAAATGGCTTTTTTTTCCTTTAGAAGTGTCATTTTGTGCAGGGACAGTTCTAAACACGGGAAACACGTGGCACTTCACAGGCATACTTTAGACACCCCCCCAGGTACGATATTTAAAGGAATATTTGACTTTTTTTTTTTTCACTTTATGCATCATTAAAATGACTGCTCCCGAAAAACGACCGTTTTTAAAACTTCTTTTTGCATTGATACATGTCCCCTGGTGCAGAACCCGGGTTCCCAAACCCTTTTTAGGACAATAACATGCATAATAGTCGTTATAATTAGCACTTTAGAATTCGAACGTTCGCATCCATTGTATTTAATAGGGTTCTAATGTTCGTACGAACGTTCGGTCCGTTCGCGGGTTCTGGTGCGAACCGAACCCGGGGGTGTTCGGCTCATCACTAATAGTTTGTTGCCATTCCGCACGCGTTTTTAAAAGCATGACATGTTAGGTATCTATTTACTCAGCCTAACATCTTTCAGATTATACAAAACAATTGGGCTAACTGTTTTTTTTTTTTTTTAATTCATTAAAATAAATTATTTACAAAATTTGCATTTGAAAGACCGCTGTGTAAATACAGTGTGACATAAAATATTGCAATGATCACCATTTTATTCTCTATGGGTCTCTTCTGAAAAAAAAATATAATGCTTGGGGGTTCTGGGTAATTTTCTAGCAAAAAATACAAATTTAAACTTGTAAACAAAAAGTTCCAGAAAAGGCCTGGTCAGCAAGTGGTAAACATGTAAGCTTTCAAAATAAGAATAATGTAACAAAAACATGTTCTCCTTTAATTTGATGGCATTCTCCCATCTATCTGAGAATATAACAGGGCATAGTGTCCCTTTCATAACTATATTAGACCATTTCTATCATCCTAGAAATTGTTTATACCAGTTTGTAAAATATAGAGATTTTAGACATTAATGCCGCGTACACAGGATCAGAATTTCCGACAACAAATGTTCGATGTCAGCTTTTGGTCGGATATTCCGACCGTGTGTAGGCTCCATCAAATACATTTGCTGTCGGAATTTCTGACAACAAATGTTTGAGAGCTGGTTCTCAATTTTTCTGACAACAAAAGTTCTTGTCGGAAATTCTGATCATGTGTATCCAATTCCGACGCACAAAAATTCTGCGCATGCTCAGAATCAATTCGACGCATGCTCGGAATCATTGTACTTAATTTTTCTCAGCTCGTCGCAGTGTTGTACGTCACCGCGTTCTTGATGTTCGGAATTTCCGAGCAACATTTGTGTGACTGTGTGTATGCAAGACAAGTTTGAGCCAGGATCCGTCGGAAAAAAATCCACGGTTTTGTTGTTGGAAATTCCGATCGTGTCAGTGGCGGTGCGTCCATAGAGGGCGCCGGAGCGCCGCCCCCTCTCGCTCCCGTACCGCCACTGAAAGACAATACACAGATTCATGCATTGCATGAATCTGTGTATTGTCACCGCTGCCGCGCTGCCCACTATTCATATGGCCGGCCTCCTGGTGAGCGCCGGCCATATGAATTAGAGCGGCGGCCGGCGGTGGGTGTAATTTGGAAGTGCCTATCAGAGCCAGCGGCTCTGATAGGCTTTCCGAATACAGCTCTCACGCTGTATTCGGCTTCCAAAAACTCCTCCCAGGTACGCACGGGGGTGCGTTCCTGGAAGAAGACTGTGTGGAGGTTTCAGCCAATCAGGTTCACCGGATCTGGTTACCGGTAATCTGATTGGCTGAAGCGACATCGAGGGCGGGAGAAGACATTGAGGACGGCGCGGACCGAGGAAGGTAAGTGCAGGGCTGGGGGGGGGCAGGCTGCATTTGGGGGACAAACTGGCTGAATATGGGGGACAAACTGGCTGAATATGGGGCACAAACTGGCTGCATTTGGGGGGAACTGGCTGAATATGGGGGACAAACTGGCTGAATATGGGGGGAACTGGCTGAATATGGGGGACAAACTAGCTGAATATGGGGGGAACTGGCTGAATATGGGGGACAAACTGGCTGAATATGGGGGGAACTGGCTGAATATGGGGGACAAACTGGCTGAATATGGGGGGAACTGTCTGTATATGGGGGACAAACTGGCTGAATATGGGGGGAACTGGCTGTATATGGGGGACACGCTGGCTGCATTAGGGGGAACTGGCTGTATATGGGGGACAAATTGGCTGCATTTGGGGGGAACTGGCTGTATATGGGGGACACGCTGGCTGCATTTGGGGGGAACTGGCTGTATATGGGGGACAAACTGGCTGCATTTGGGGGGAACTGGCTGTATATGGGGGACAAACTGGCTGCATTTGGGGGGAGCTGGCTGTATATGGGGACAAACTGGCTGTATATGGGGGACACACTGGCTGCATTTGGGGGGAACTGGCTGTATATGGGGGACAAACTGGCTGCATTTGGGGGGAACTGGCTGTATATGGGGGACACGCTGGCTGCATTTGGGGGGAACTGGCTGTATATGGGGGACAAACTGGCAGCATTTGGGGGGAACTGGCTGTATATGGGGGACAAACTGGCTGCATTTGGGGGGAACTGGCTGTATATGGGGGACAAACTGGCTGCATTTGGGGGGAACTGGCTGTATATGGGGGCACACTGGCTATATATATGGGGACACACTGTCTGTATATGGGGGCACACTGGCTATATATATGGGGACAAACTGGCTGTATATGGGGGCACACTGGCTATATATATGGGGACAAACTGGCTGTATATGGGGGCACACTGGCTATATATATATATATATATATATGGGGGCACACTGGCTGTATATGGGGGCACACTGGCTGTATATGGGGGCACACTGGCTGTATATATATGGGGCACACTGGCTGTATATGGAAACAAACTGGCTGTATTTGAGGGGGCAAACTGGTGGCGTTTGGGCACAGTGGCTGCGTTTAATGGGCACAGTGGCGGCAATTGATTTTTTTTTTCAGTTTGTTTGCGCCCCCCAAAAAATTTTGAGCACCAGCCGCCACTGGATCGTGTTATAAGACTCCATACACACTATTAGATTTTCTGCATATTTTTGTCTTCAGATTTACCAAAACCATATAATATGAGGTCAAACCTTAATGCCGCGTACACACGACCGTTTTTAATGCCATGGAAAAAAACACAGTTTTTCTCGACGTGATTCTTCTCAAGCCTGCCTTGCATATACACTATCGTGAAAAAGAAAGTTCAAGCAAAGCGCGGTGACATACAACACTTACGACAACACGTACAATGGCACTAAAAAGGGGAAGTTCCAATTCGGATGGCGCCACCCTTTGGGCTGCTTTTGCTGATTTCGTGTTACCGCGTGTTAGTAAAAAGTTTGGTGAGAGACAATTTGCGCTTTTCAGTCCCTGTGCTTTTCAGTCCGTTACAGCGTGACGAATGTGCTATCTCCATTTCAAACGCTAGTTTTACCAGAACGAGCGCTCCCGTCTCATCACTTGCTTCTGAGCATGCGCGTTTTTTCCCATCATTAACCACTTCAATTGACGGCGGGTGGAGGACACTCTCGTTCTGACAGGACGTCATATGACGTCCTGCCTTTAAAACGAGCTAGGGGGCGCGCGCGTGCCGCCGCCGGTGCGCCCGCGCAAGCCCGCCGCGTTCCAAAGGACCCGATGCGCGTGCCCGGCGGCCGCGATTGCCGCCGGGCACCTGCGATTGCCCGGGAACCGAGCAGGAAAGTGGATCTGTGTGTGTAAACACACAGATCCACGTCCTGTGAGGGAGAGGGGACCGATGGTGTGTCCCTTGTACATAGGGACAACCATCGGTCACCTCCCCCAGTCAGTCACCTCCCCCCACAGTTAGAACACATTGAGGGAACATATTTAACCCCTTCCCGCCCCCTAGTGGTTAACCCCTTCCCTGCCAGTCACATTTATACAGTAATCAATGCATTTTTATAGCAGGGATCGCTGTATAAATGTGAATGGTCCCAAAAATGTGTCAAAAGTGTCCGATGTGTCCGCCGCAATATCGCAGTCACAATAAAAATCGCAGATCGCCGCCATTACTAATAAAAAATAAAAAAATTTAAAAAATGCTATAAATCTATCCCCTATTTTGTAGACACTATAACTTTTGCGCAAACCAATCAATACGCGCTTATTGCGATTTTTTTTTACCAAAAATATGTAGAAGAATACGTATCGGCCTAAACTGAGGAAAATTTTAATTGAAAAAAAAAAAAGGGTATTTATTATAGCAAAAAGTAAAAAATTGTGTTTTTTTCCAAACTGGACGCTCTTCTTTTGTTTATAGCGCAAAAAATAAAAACCGTAGAGGTGATCAAATACCGCCAAAAGAAAGCTCTATTTGTGGAAAAAAAAGGACGCAAATTTCGTTTGGGAGCCACATCGCACGACCGCGCAATTGTCAATCAAAGTGTGACAGCGCTGAAAGCTGAAAAATGGCTTGGGCAGGAAGGGGGTTTCGTACACGGTAGGGAAGTGGTTAAAGCGTACACACGGCCATTTTTCACGACGAGAAAAACGACAACGTGAAAAACGACGAGAAAAAATAGAGCATGTTCCAAATTTTTAATGCCCATTTTTCTCGTCGAGCAAAATGCTCTGGAGCCCACACACGATCGTTTTTAATGACCAATTTTAAAAATGGCATTTTTCTCGTCATGAAAAACGGTCGTGTCGTGTGTACGCGGCATAAGAGTTTCAATTTGTATACAATCAGGCAGGCCCTTGTACTACATGGTTTTGGTAAATCTGAAGACAGAAATCTGCAAAAAATCTAATAGGCTTAAGTACTACTGTGTAGATGATCAAACATCCTTTTACAGGTACGGTAAGTAAAAGAAAAGAGCTTCAGGAAGGTAATGTAACAAAAAATCTGGTAAATAGGTGGAAGGGGGTGGAAGGGAGGAATGAGAGGTGAGAGAGCTTAAATTATTAGCTAATGCTAGGCTTTCTCATTGGAAAGTTCAGCATTCTTTTCAGATTGTTATGAAGCTTCCTTATATTTATTAAAACAATACAGATTTGATACAGATAACTGAAAACCATATAAAACATTAATTTATAAACATGTAAGCTTTCAAATTATAAATAATGTAACACATTTCACCAAAAACATGTTTCCCGTTAAACTGATGGCATTTACTCATGTATCTAAAGCCTCGTACACGCGGTCGGACTTCCATCGGACTTTTCCGTGGATTTTTGTCCGAACAGAGTTGGCCGGGCACACCCATAGCATACACACCACAGGACTTTTCTGCAAACTTTCCCAAAACTTTTTGCAACATCACGTGGTTTTTCTGCTCTTTTCTGCTCTTTACCGCCACCCTTTGGTCAACTTCTGCTATTGTTGGTTGATTTTAACATTAGTTGTTTTGTCCATCGGACAAAAGTCCGATGGTTTTCTGTACACACGGTAGGACTTTGCTCCATCTGACTTTTGTTGGGCAAAAGTTTGTCCGTTTGCAGACCCAACTTTTGTCCGATGAAAACAAAACCAAACGAAAAAAAGTTTGTCCGATGGAGCGTACACACGGTCGGATTGTTGGTCCAACTTGCTTAAAACGAAGTTTGTTGGGCAAAAGTCCGACCATGTGTACGGGGCTTAAGACTATACCAGACCATAGTCTTCTTTCAGAACTATTATAGACCATTTCTACCATCCTAGAAATTATTTATGCCAGTTTGTAAAATGTAGAGATTTTAGACACTAAGTATTACATTAAGTATTATTGATGAGCAAACATTCATTTACAGGTAAGGTATGTAAAAAAAACAAAAAACAAAAAAAAACAACTTCAAAAGGTATCTTAAAAAAAAAAAAAAACTGGTAAATGAAATGAAGGGGGTGAGAGAGAGGCAATCCTCCACGATTGTCCTAAATTAATAGCCAATGCTAGGCTTTCTCATTAGCAAGTCCACCATTATTATTATTATTATTATTATACAGGATTTATATAGCGCCAACAGTTTGCGCAGTGCTTTACAACATGGGGGCAGACAGTACAGTTACAATACAATTCAACCCAGGAGGAATCAGATGGATATCTTAAAGGGGTTGTAAAGGCAAAAAAAAATTCACCTCAATGCATTCTATGCATTAGGGTGAAAACACATCTCAGGATTAGCGGCCCCCCGAGCCCCCCGTTTACTTACCTGACCCCTCGAAAGTCCCGCGCCGTGAACGCGCAGGCATCTCGGCCGGCTTCTTGGCTTATTCATTGGTTGATTGAAAGCAGCGCAGCCATTGGCTCGCGCTGCTGTCAATCGCATCCAATGACGCGGTGCGCCGGGGGGCGGGGCCGAGTGATACAGTGAGCGGCTATGGCCGACGGCTGTATCACTGGAGCGTGCCCGCAATCACTCACCACCATGCTCGCTCGCTCGCATGAAGGTGATGAGTTCTTGCGGGGAGGAGCCGAGACAGCCGCCGAGGGACCCCAGAAGACCAGGTTCAGGGCCACTCTGTGCAAAACGAGCTGCACAGTGGAGGTAAGTATAACATGTTTGTTATTTAAAAAAATAAAAAATATTATCTTTAATGTTCCTTAAGACCCCATTCACACAGGGGCGACTCGTCAGGCGTCTCAGCCGCCTGGCGAGTAGCGTCCCATTCTGTACAATGGAACCGTTCTAAGCAGAGCGACTGAAGTCGCTCCGACTTAGAAAAAGGTTCCTGTACTACTTCAAGACGACTTCAAGGCGACTTCCATTGACTTCAATACTGCTTTGAAGTCGTCTGCAGATCGCCCAGCACAGTCGCGGCACAAGTCGTGCCGCCCCTGTGTGAATGGGCTCTTAAAGCCACCTTATATTTATTTATATTTATTTATTTATATTTATTTATTTATATTTATTTATATTTATTACGACTATACAGATTTGATACAGATAAATAAAAACAACATAAAATATCCGTTTATAAACGTGTAAACTTTAAAATTCTAAATAATGTAACAAATTTCACCAAAAACATGTCCACCATTAAGCTGATGGCATTTACTCATGTATCTAAGAATATAACAAACCATAGTCTCCCTTTCATAATTATTCTAGACCATTTCTATCATCCTAGAAATTATTTCTACCAGTTTGTAAAAATGCAGAGATTTTAGACACTGAGTATTATAGATGAGCAAACATTCTTTTACAGAAGTGGGGTTGATGACATGTAGCAAAATGTATCAATCAGCATTCAAGCCTTTCCTGGCAGAGTTCCACACATTTCACAATAATCCTATTGATGACCTTGAGCCGAGATCTCCATACCAGAACAGTAAACCAGTAAGGGCCTCCATCCTGGAAATTAATCACGCTGTCAGCGGGGAAGGGCAGACCAGGAGGGAGGTACAAATTTAGAACAAACTCGACTATTTTAAAAAAACGAATATTATTGTGCACTGTGGGGATTGGAGGTACGTTGATGCACAGAGGACCTTTTCCAGGAGACAGACGTATGATGAAGAGTATACACTTCATGGCAGCTCATCAACTCTAAACTAACAAATAATAAATCACTTTAAATCACTTACTCCATCTGATGGTCTACAAAGAGATTTAAAAGAGCGATCTTACAGCATGCAGCAATCAAAAGAGCGTGTATATTTGAAGGGGAACTCCACCTTTTGCAAAAAAATTATAAATACACCCATTTTGCAAAAAGCTAAAAAATGTGCATTTATACATTTTTTGCATTTAAGCCTGCAAAGCATTGCAACCATGATCAGTGGATGGTGCAATGCTCTGGCTCCTGCAGACTGTTACTCCCACTTTAGTTACAAAGCTGGAGGAAGTATCAAAGGAACAATGTCACGGCACTGGTGCTTTAGAACTACAAGCCCCACTATTGTGCTGGCAGATTGGGCTTGTATTTTTTTTCGATCACAACTCTCTGTTGACGCAGAGTCACTCACACCATATCCACTTCCCGACCACCCACGGCATACAGGCACAGGTATCCGTTTATGAAGCAGTGAATAGGGATGAGCTTCGAGTTCGAGTCGAACTCATGTTCGACTCGAACATTGCCTGTTCGCCCATTCGCCGAAGAGCGAACAATTTTGGGTGTTCGCGAGAAATTCGAAAAGCTGCGGAACACCCTGTAAAAGTCTATGGGAGAAATCTAAAGTGCTCATTTTAAAAGCTTATATGCAAGTTATTGTCATAAAAAGTGTTTGGGGACCCGGGTCCTGCCCCAAGGGACATGTATCAATGCAAAAAAAGTTTTAATAACTGACGTTTTTCGGGAGCAGTGATTTTAATAATGCTTAAAGTGAAACAATAAAGTGAAATATTCCTTTAAATTTCGTACCTGGGGGGTGTCTATAGTATGCCTGTAAAGCAGCGCTTGTTTCCCATGCTTAGAGCTGTCTCTGCGCAAAGTGTAATTTCAGGTCTGGTATGGATATTAAGGGGAACCCTGCGTCAAATTTAAAAAAAACAATTACGTGGGGTTCCCCCCAAATATCCATACCAGACCCTTCAGATCTGGCATGGATTTTAAGGGGAACTCCACGCCAAATTAAAAACAAATGGCGTGGAGTTCCCCCCAAAATCCATACCAGACCCTTTATCCGAGCACGCAACCTGGCAGGCTGCAGGCAAAGAGGGGGGACGAGAGAGCGCCCCCCCTCCTGAACCGTACCAGGCCACATGCCCTCAACATGGGGAGGATTCTTTGGAAGTTTGTGACCCCTCAAAGCACCATGTCCCCATGTTGATGGGGAAAAGGGCCTCATCCCCACAACCCTTGCCCGGTGGTTGTGGGGGTCTTATCGGAAACCTGCGTTACATCAGAGGGGGGTGGGGTCACCCGCACCTCACTGGGGAAGCCCGTGTTTCCCCTTGCGTCAGAGGGGGACGGGGTCACGTGACGGGTGACCCCGCCTTCAGCTACTTAAGAGCTGTCACTGACTGAAGCCGTGTCATTCCCGGGTGTCTCCGCTCTGGTGAAGAGAGAACCGTTTGCTGTTCCTCACTGCGCTGGACATCATCGTTGGAGCCTGGACCTGGAGAGGAGAGATCATCCATCGCTGGACCCCAGAGAGGAGATCACCCATCGCAGGATACCGAGAGTAGATTACCACCACTGGAATCTTTTTTTATTTATTTTTTTTATATTTAATAAAGGACTTTTTCCAACGGTGTCTGTGTGTTTTTTTTACAATGTTTTACACTTTCTTTGCGAAATGGTAGGGGTACAATGTACCCCTTACCAATTCACATAGGGGAGGCCAGGGATCTGAGGGTCCCCTTTGTTAAAGGGGTCTTCCAGAGTCTGAAAAGCCCCCCGCCCGCAGACCCCCACAACCACCGAGCAAGGGTTGTGGGGATCAGGCCCTTGTCCCCATCAACATGGGGACATGGTGCTTTGAGGGGTCACAGACCCCCAAAGCATCCTCCCCATGTTGAGGGCATGTGGCCTGGTACGGTTCAGGAGGGGGGAGCGCTCTCTCATCCCCCCCTCTTTTCCTGCGGTCTGCCAGGTTGCGTTCTCGGATAAAGGGTCTGGTATGGATTTTTTGGGGGAACTCCACGCCATTTTTTTTTAAAATTTGGGGTGGAGTTTCCCTTAAAATCCATACCAGACCTGAAGGGTCTGGTATGGATATTTGGGGGGAACCCCACGTAATTTTTTTTTATTTGACGCAGGGTTCCCCTTAATATCCATACCAGACCTGAAGGGCCTGGTAATTGAATTTGGGGGGACCCCCACGCATTTTTTTTTCTTATGAATGACTTTTCTCTGTATTGGCGGGAGCCGACAATTCATTATAGCCGCGAGTGCTTTTAAATTACTGTTTTTCCTTCAGAAATGACACTTTGTGCAGGGACAGTTCTAAGCACGGCAAACAAGTGCTGCTTTGCAGGCATAATATACAACCCCCCCCCCCCCCCCAGGTACGAAATTTAAAGGAATATTTCACTTTTATTGTTTCACTTTAAGCATTATTAAAATCACTGCTCCCGAAAAAACTTCAGTTTTTAAAACTTTTTTTTGTATTGATACATGTCCCCTGGGGCAGGACCCAGGTCCCCAAACACTTTTTTGACAATAACTTGCATATAAGCCTTTAGAATGAGCACTTTAGATTTTTCATGTTCGAGTCCCATAGACTTTAACGGTGTTCGAACAAATTTATTGCCTGTTCGCATGTTCTGATGCGAACCGAACTGGGGGGTGTTCGGCTTATCCCTACTAAGCAATCTGTAGCAACAGCTGCTGCAGCTCGTTTTTTTTTTCTAGCTTTTTTTTTTTTTTTTGAGTGTTTTTTTGAGTGTTCATTTGAATGGGCCTTCCTCTGCTCCAAAAATGCTCCAAAGAAGCTCATGTACCAAATCTTGGCAAAGAGCTAGGAGCATTTGCAGTTGCGATTTGTTTTACAATTGTACAGTTGTAGTGCATTTTGTTGCTCGACAATCGCGGCAAATTTGCACTGCATTTGAGGTGCCATTAAGAAATAATGGCATTGCAAATGTGTTCCGCGTTTTGCCGCAATTCTGGAATCAAAGGCAGGATCGCAGCGATTTCGCCCACGATCTGGATCGCTCAGCTGTGAACGGTGCCTAAGTGTCAGATTGCCTGCCTCACTATCACAGTCCCACTATAAGTTGTCGATTGCCACCATTACTAGTATAAAAGAAAATAAAACAATTCCACTATATTTACCATAGTTTGTAGATGCTATAAATTATTTTTTTTGTACCAAAGACAGAATACATTTTGACCTAAATTCATGAAGAAATGTATGTATGTATATATATATATATATATATATATATATATATATATATATATATGTGTGTGTGTTTTTTAGCACATAGTAAAAAAAATATAATTTTTTTTCAAAAATTTGGGTCTTTTTTTTGTTTATATAATAAAAAATGAAAAGTGCAAAAGTGACTCAAATACTACCAAAAGAAGGCTCTATTTGTGTGAAAAAAATTATGTAAATTTAATTTGGGTACAGAGTCACATGACCAGTTAAAATAGCAGAGTGCTTAATAGCAAAAAATTCTCTGTGTTTACTTTGCTTCAATTTATGAATGGACAGAAGCCCCTGTGTGCATTAAGGTGACAAATTAAGGCTTTAGAACCACTTTGAATTGTTACTAAACCCACAAGAGTAAAATCAGTCTGTATATGCAGTAAAGCATGCTTGGTTTACTCACTGTGGAACCTAAGGGGTTCATACTCTGCATTGTGTAAAAAGGCTGTTTGATCCTGTCGTCTCTGATCATCACCTTCTTCCACTGTCCCCAATCCATCTGCTTGTAGTACAGAGCCTTTGGAGTCACTCTGCACATGCTCAGTGTGTTGTGTGTATTACTAGAGAGGTTTTTTTTCTTGGGTGCATGTGATCAGCACAGGGCCAATCAGCACTGTCCCGACAGAGGGTCAGGGGTCTTGCAGCCCCATAGGACAGTCAGCTGTATCCAGACACTGATAGAAGTCACAAGACTGCTATATACTGATGACGAGAAAAGGTATTTAGCAGTTTAAATTTACTAAAATAATAATTCCATGTTCTGTGTACTGTGGAAGACCAGATATAGTGAATGCAGAGTCCTGGGTTTAGCAACACTTTAACCCAGTGATTCTCAACCAGGGTTCCGTGGAACCCTAGGGTTCCTCCAGAGGTTGCTAGGGGTTCCTTCAGCATTGGGCAATTTCAGCCTCTCAGATAAGTTCCCACTGACACCATTGATCTTTTTAGCTATCTGTAAGGAGGTAATTCTTCCCAATGACCACAAGTTTAAGAACCATTCTTCCCACTGACCATCACACTAATGTATCATGAGTTGTAGATTTCTGATTTTTAGCAGGGGTTCCCTGAGACCAGAGAACTATTTCAAGGGTTCCTCTGTGTTGAAAAGGTTGAGAAAGGCTGCTTTAACCACTTGCCCACCGGCTCACGCCAATATACGTCAGCAAAGTGGCACATCCTGGCGAATCGCCGTATAGGTAGGACAGCTTCTTTAAGAGCCATAGCAGGCACGTAAACATACAAATCCTCGTTCCGACAGGGGAGGAGAGACAGATCATTTGTTCCTAGTAAGTAGGAACAGCGATATGCAGGGGCGGACTGACAACACTCGCGGCCCCCGGAACAAATAAAGCAAGGGCCCCCAGTCAAGCCCCACCCATGACCCACCCATGACCCACCCCTGACCCCGCCCATGGCTCACCCCTGACCCTGCCCCTACATTTTGAACAAAGTACAATTTCTGCCTTTTTTTTATGGGACCTGGAGGGGGGTCTCTTTCTAACAGTGTCCATTAGAGATTCTCTGTTAGAGGGAGACCCCCCTCCAGGATCCATTAGAGACTACAAAGCAGTCTAATGGGACCTGGAGGGGGAGCCTCTCTAACAGAGGCCTTTTCAGTGTCCATTATAGAGTCTCTTAGAGTCCCCCCCTAGGTCCCATTGGAGACTACAAAGGGGTATAATGGGACCTGGAGGGGGGCCTCTTTCTAACGGAGTGTACAGTGAACACCTTCATTTACTCTGGTCCTCATGGGACTACCTCCTTGTGCCATGACTCTCACCCCTGCCCCAACCTCTCACAAAGTAAAAATAAAATTGGCACTGTGTAGCACTCCTCTTACCTTAACTATGGGTACTGTAGCAGTGGCTGGCTCCCGCGTCCTCTGTGTCTGGCTCCTGTGGGTGTGTGGCTGGCTGGCACCCTACTGTGGTTGGCTGGCTCCCTGGTGTGGGTGGGTCACTGTGGGTGGCTGGCTGGCCCTGCTTTGGGTGGGTCACCGTGGGTGGCTGGCTGGCACCCTGGCCCTGCTGTGCGTGGGTCACAGTGAGTGGTTGGATGGCACCCTTGTCCTGCTGTGGATGGCTACCTGGCTCGCACCCTGGTCCTGCTGTGGAGGGCTGGTGTGTCCTCTCCTCTTCCGCCGTTCCGGGCACTGTTTGCTGAGGCGAGGGAGGGAGGCTGTGGCCCCTATCCGGGATGGTAGAACTAGAATGTTTGCAGCCATCCCAGTGCGCATCGGCGCGTGGCGCAATGGGTAATGACATCGTGTGCGTGTGTGCGGGTCCTCTCTGTGTCCATTTGAGAGCCTATGTTGGAAAGAGCCCCCATCAATGCAGCCTCACCAGTGCCCATCAATGCAGCGCCTGACCAGTGTTCATCAATGCAGCCTCACCAGTGCTCATGAAAGCAGCCTCACCAGTGCCCATGAATGCAGCCTCACCTGTGCCCCTGAATGCAGCCTGATCAGTGCATGGGGGTTAGAGAGGAGAGCTGCCAGCCCACACAGAGTGGGTATCTCTTGCTGTGACACCTGGCAGCTGCTGTCATCCAATGTCCCACCTCTTTTGATAGACATCACACGTCCCCTGGCATTGGACCAGAGTGATGTTTGTCAAAGGAGCCAGGGGGCGGGACATCAAATGACAGCGGTCGCCTGGTAAGCGGGAGATCCCCGCTCTGTGTGATTAGACAGCGTTTGCCCTCCCCCTTACCCTCCAAGCAGTGGCATCACTAGAGTTGGTGTCACCTGGTGTGGTAAAACATGGTGTCACACCCCCCCACCCCCGGGGCACTGAGCAGGCTAGTGCATCGGCGCAGATCTCCCCCCAGCCTGCCACAGTAGATGGAGCCAGGATGGGATTGGGGGGTTGATGGAGCCAGGATGAGATCAGGGTGGTGGGTGTAGCTGGGAAGGGATTAGGGTGGTGGATGGAGCCAGGATGGGAACGGGGTGGTGGATGGAGCCGGGATGGGATTAGGGTGGTGGATGGAGCCAGGATGGGAACGGGTGGTGGATGGAGCCAGGGTGAAATGGGAGGGTGGGTTGAGCCAGGATGGGATTGCGGTGGTGGATGAAGCCGGGATGTGGTCGGGGGGGGTGGTTGGAGCCGGGAGGGGATCGGGTGGTGGATGGAGCAAGGGTGGAATGGGGGGGTGGATGGAGCCAGGGTGGGGTGGGGGGGGTGGATGGATCCGGGTTGGGATCGGGTGGTGGATGGAGCTGGGATGGTATTGGGGTGGTAGATGGAGCTGTATTGGGATGGGGGGTTATTGGAGCCGGGATGGGATTGGGGGGATGGATGGAGCCGGGATGGGAGCGGGAGTGGATGGAGCTGGAATGGGATCGAGGTGGTGGATGAAGCCGGGGGCTGGGATGGGATCGGGGGGCGGATATTGGGCTCGGGATGGGGAGGTGGTGGATTGAGCCGGAGTGGAATGGGGGGTGGTAGATGGAGCTGGAATGGGATTGGGGGGGTGGATGGATCCTGGATAGGATTGGGGGGTTGGATGGAGCCAGGATGGAAGCGGGGTGGTGGATGAAGCGGGGATGTGATCGGGGGGCGGGGGGAGGGGATGGAGCTGGGATTGGATATGTAATTTGGGAGGGGGGGTTAAAGGAGGATATGTGCCAGGGGGTGCTTTTCAAGGGGGGGGTGAGAAGGGCCTGGGCAGGTAACAATTGTGCTGCCAGGGATGATTCTAGGGAGGGGAAGGGAGGTGGGGAATAGGATATGTGCTAGGGGTTGCTTTGGGAGGGGAGAGGATTTGTGCTGGGGGGTCAAACTTCAAATCTGCCCCCCTCCTTCTAATACAAGTCCTCTCTAACCCAAAGCACCCCCTAGCACATATCCTACCCCCCACCCGCCCTTCCCCTCCCTAGAATTACTCCTGGCAGCAATTGTTACCTGCCCAGGCCCTTCCCCCCCCTTCAAAGACTCTTGTTATTACAGACCTCTAATGGCAGGTGTCCTTCCTCCCCCGCTCTTGCTCCCGGCCTCTGTGCGTGAATGTCAGGGCCGAGGAGGAGGCTTCAGCTGAAAAGAAGAGCGATTGTGGAGGTGCGCGGGACGATTGGACCCAGGCACCCTGACCCTGTTTGTCAGTGTCTCTGCATCACTCCCTCATCCCTCCTCCCCCATGCTCCCTGCACATCGAATGCAGCTGAGGAATAGCAGAAGGGAAAAAGGGAGCCGCGGAGCCCAGTGTCAATCCGAGCCTGGTGTTGCATCACCCGTGGTCCCCCCCCCTTCAATAGCGACACCAGCAGCGCTGGGGCCCGGGTGAGCCTGAAACGATGGTCGCGGGGGGCCCGTCCTGAGAGTTCCAGCAGGTGGCGCTGGCGGGCCCCTTTCAGGGGCCGGGCCCTCGGACCGCGGCCGAACTGACCGACTGGTCAGCCCGCCCCTGGCGATTTGTCTCCTCCCCCAGTCAGTTCCCTCCCCCAACAGTAAGAAACACTAACTAGGGAACACTTTTAACCCCTTGATCGGCCCCTAGTGTCAACCCCTTCCCTGCCAGTTACATTTATACAGTAATCAGTGCATTTTTATAGCACTGATCGCTGTATAAATGTTACTGGTCCCAAAAAGGTGTCAGCCGCAATGTCGCAGTCCTGCTAAAAATCGCAGATCACCGCCATTACTAGTAAAAAAAAGTTTTATAGACACTATAACTGTAACGCCACCCCAAATACGAAAGGGGTTAACGCCGTTTAGATCTCTTCCCTCTCCTGGACACACATTCGCTACCGATCCTCCACAGCCAGACGACCCCTTCCCATAGGAATGAATCCTTCTGAAAGAACGAGATGCACTCTGTATCTTCCTAGGATCGAATGACTTTATTGAGAAAAACATTGTAACTTTTATACCCATCCAATACTGCATTAACCTAAAATGAACAATGGTCCAGCTCCACCCACAACATAACAAGAGCCAATACACATTATTTTGACGTCTGCTAGGAGACAACAGGTTCTAATCCCCTTTATGTTTAAATAACTATACAATAACTTTTGCGCAAACCAATCAATATATGCTTATTGCTATTTTTTTACCAGAAATATGTAGAAGAATATATATTGGCCTAAACTGAGGAAGAAATGTGTTTTTTAAAAACATTTTTGGGGATATTTATTATAGCAAAAAGTAAAAAATATTGTTGTTTTTTTTTTTAAATTGTCACTCTTTTTTTGTTTATAGCCCAAAAAAACAAAACCGCAGAGGTGATCAAATACCACCAAAAGAAAGCTCTATTTGTGGGCAAAAAAAATGACGTCAATTTTGTTTGGGTACAGCATTGCATGACCGCGCAATTGTCAGTTAAAGCGATCTGCTATCATCTCCTCCCTAGAGAGAATTTCTATACAATCTGCAGTAAACTGGGGGAAATATTACCATTTTTACCATTATTGATTTGAGTTCCATGTAATTACATTGTGAATGTCCGTATTCATGATGTATGGGGGGAAGAACTGTAAATGAAAATGCCTTTCCTTCAATACTGCAATCCAAGGACCCCGGCATCCTTTGTACCGCTGAACGCAGATTGTATGGTTGTTGCACATGCATTAAGGATTTAATTGTAATTAACTAAAGACCTATCTGGGCTATTGAATGCACATAGAATATTTACCTTTTATTTGTAGAGAAAAAAATTACATGCTAAATGAATAGACCACAAGAATTGTATAATGGAGCTGGCCCAAGATTGGGTGTTTAATTTGTATTATTAATAATAAATTACATGTGCCATCATTTCCCATGGAACTGTACAAGGTAAATGGTACAAATAAAGGTAAAATAATATGAGGGTTGAATGAAAAGCTATGCCTCAGTGTCAATTAATGGTGACTGGATAGGAATATTTCAATACATTTACTAAAATACAGCGGAACCTTGGTTTACGAGTAAAGCGGTTAACGAGAATTTTGAAAGACGAGCAACTTTTTTTTTTTAATTCTGACTCGGTTTGCGAGTGTTGTTTTGCAAAATTAGCAGAATTGAAGATAATGGGGTGTGCAGTACCGCATTTGGCCTGAGGTGCGGGGGCGCCGGAGCCAAGCAGAACCGATCGGAGCCGTTCAGAGCCGTTTGGAAATACTCGGAAGTACTCTGTTCCCGGGTGTTTCCGAGCCTTTCCAAAGGTTTCCAAGGTCAGTCGAACTGTCCCCGATCATTTCCGAGGCTCTCCGGCGCCCCCTCCCTCCCCACCTCTGGCCACATGCGGTATTGCATGCCATTGAAGTCAACGCAGAACTAATTATTTTCACTTCCACTGACTTCTATGGGGAAACTCGCTTTGATATGTGAGTGCTTTGGATTACGAGAATTCTCCTGGAACAGATTATGCTCGTAATCCAACGTTCCACTGTAAAATGTTCTGTCCCACGTCTATGTCATTTTTCTGTGTTATATTAAACTGCATGGAGTCACCACATTTTTATTTGTAGTATGCTGGCATCTAGTGGTGGTTTTGAGCCACTGCAACTTGTTTACTAATGTGATGGTATTATCCTCTGTCCTTGCCTCCTATTCAGGGCCAGTTATTTTAGTCTTAGCTTCTTCCTTGTTTCCTCAGTCAATGTTAAATATTCACACAGACAGGGATCAGGAAAGTCAAGAAAAGCATCTTCTGTATTGCAATTATCTTAAAGCGGTAGTAAACCACGCTTGGTCATTTTTGCCTACAGGTAAGCCTATAATAAGGCTTATCTGTAGGTAAAATGAATATCTCTGAAACGTGCACCGTTTAGGAGATATTCACCCTGGATGCAGCCAGTAACGTCACTGGTGCATGCGCTTGGCAAGGTATGCACCAGTGCATACCTGGTATGCTCCTGGAGTAGAACCCATGCCGGTTTTTTATTTAAAATTTGGCGTGGAGTTCCCCCTCTTGATAACAGCGGCCAGACTTTCCTCTCCTCTACCAGGTCAGCAAGTCCGCAGCTAAAAACGCAAAGGAACTTCTGAACGACTGATTGCGAACTTGGCAAAGACTCCAAGCTCAAAAACGCAACGCACAAGTGTGAACCCAGCCTAAAAGAATCATCATGCTCAAGGGCTGCCGCTGTCTAGTATTCTGTCCGGAGACCAGGTGGCTGTGAAGGGCAGAGCTGGGATGTAGGAAGTGTCCAGGAAGTCCAAGATGCCAGGCATGGACCACACAGGAGGAAGTGACGTCCCTGGATGGGCGGACCCAGATCGTGGAGAGGATGAGACAAGTCACTGGCTATGCGCTCAGAGCACACAGCTCCTTCTACTGGCCTGCGGCACCAAGGAGGTTGCAGATTAAGTACACTGTACACTTACTGTACACTGTACACTTACACTGTAAGTACACTACGTGGCTGCCGTGAGACTACAACCCACTTTATGGGTAGGACACAGTGCGAATAGTGCGCCCTACATATTGTTTCCCGCATGGGCAGGTAATCAAGTAAACAATATATCTGGTCGCACAGGTCGTAAAATTTTTCATCTGGTAACTTATCCCTGTGGATGTAGATATAAAGGTGTCAGTCTTTTGTCTCCCACAAGTATTAATTTGACACACCTTGCACTTTCTGCAAGGGTAATACGCTTTTAAAGCGGAGCTCCACCCTAAATAGCAACTTTTGCTATTTGGAACCCTCCCCCCCTCCGGTGTCACAATTGACACCTTTCAGGGGGGAGGGGGGTGAAGATACCTGTCTAAGACAGGTATTTTCACCCACATCCGGGAGTCCTGTCTCCGGGAATCTGCGGGAGTTACGTCACTTCCCGCAGACTTCCCTTGGTGTTCTGGGAGACACTCGGCTCCCAGAACACAAGAGCACCAATCAGAACGGCGCAGCGCGACTCGCGCATGCGCCGTAGGGAACCGGGCACTTCCTGGTTCCCTCAGCGAGGATGGCGGAGGGAGCAGCAGAGCGACGAGCGGTCGCTCGTCCTCTGCTGAGGACGTCGCTGGACTCCAGGACAGGTAAGTGTCCAAATATTAAAAGCCAGCAGCTGCTGTAGCTGTAGCTGCTGGCTTTTAATTTTTTTTTTTCCGGCGGAGCAACCCCTTTAAGTGAGTATTCTGTCCGGAGACCAGGTGGCTGTGAAGGGCAGAGCTGGGATGTAGGAAGTGTCCAGGAAGTCCAAGCTGCCCGGCATGGACCACACAGGAGGAAGTGACGTCCCTGGATGGGCGGACCCAGATCGTGGAGAGGATGAGACAAGTCACTGGCTAGGACCATCCGCACTCTTCGCAAGGCATTCGGTGAGCATAGATGCTTTATCGAAGAAGGCTGCGACAATCATAGTGTTCCCAGACATTTTTTTGAAAAGCACCAACAATCCACAGTCGGTCTTAAAGTGTGAGTAATTGAGGCAATTCCTAGTAGCCTGCCCACAACAGAAGAATGTTTTAAACGTCTATGCCAGCAGGAGACTTTTTGGATATATTCCCTAAATACTCTTACTCCTGGCGGGTTAAATTAGGAAATTGAGATCCACACTATACTGTAAGATTTATTTTCCTATACATACTTTAATTTCTCATTATATATCCATCATTTTTTACAGCGGATCCTTATGGTCCCACACTTCCTGGATATCACATTGGTTCAGATCCTTGTCTTGGGGGTGGTGGTTCACAGATAGTAAGTACAGTAATCACAAGCACTACACCTTGGTATATATCGTGTATTAAAACAAAGTTTTCACAACATGCCTATTTTAACCACTTGTCCCCCCGCCCACTGTCAATAGACGGCGGGCGGAGGATACTCTCGTTCTGGGAGGACGTCATATGAAGTCCTCCCTTTAAAACGAGCTAGGATGCGCGCGCCGCCGCGTTCACAAGGCCCCGGTGCGCGTGCCCGGCGGCCGCGATTGCCGCCGGGCACCCGCGATTGCCCGGGAAACGAGCAGGAAAGTGGATCTCTGTGTGTAAACACAGAGATCCACGTCCTGTGAGGGAGAGGGGACCGATGGTGTGTCCCTTGTACATAGGGACAACCATCGGTCACCTCCACCAGTCAGTCCCCTCCCCCCACAGTAAGAACACTTTGAGGGAACATATTTAACCCCTTCCCGCCCCCTAGTGGTTAACCCCTTCCCTGCCAATCACATTTATACAGTAATCAATGCATTTTTTTTGTCTCAAAGTTTTTATTAGGATTTCATGTTATACATTAGACATAGGATTACAATTATAATTGTATGTCAAATCAATGCATTTTTATAGCAGGGATCGCTGTATAAATGTGAATGGTCCCAAAAATGTGTCAAAAGTGTCCGATGTGTCCGCCGCAATATTGCAGTCACAATAAAAAATCGCAGATCGCCGCCATTACTAATAAAAAAAAAATGCTATAAATCTATCCCCTATTTTGTAGACGCTATAACTTTTGCGCAAACCAATCAATACGCGCTTATTGCGATTTTTGTATGAATATGAATATGTAGAAGAATACGTATCGGCCTAAACTGAGGAAAATTTTATTTAAAAAAAAAAATGGGTATTTATTATAGCAAAAAGTAAAAAATAGTGTTTTTTTTTCCAAACTGGACGCTCTTCTTTTGTTTATAGCGCAAAAAATAAAAACCGCAGAGGTGATCAAATACCACCAAAAGAAAGCTCTATTTGTGGTAAAAAAAAGGACGCAAATTTCGTTTGGGAGCCACGTCGCACGACCGCGCAATTGTCATTCAAAATGTGACAGCGCTGAAAGCTGAAAAATGGCTTGGGCAGGAAGGGGGTTTTCGTGCACAGTAGAGAAGTGGTTAAGATATACCCAGGTTGATTATGAATACTGTTAACTTTTTTCCCCTATCTCTCCCCTATCCCCCCCCCCCCCTTCTTTCGTCCCTCTCTTCCTTTCCTGGTTATTTTTTGGCTCCTGTTTAGAATAATATATATATATTTTTTAATTTTCTTAATGTTTTAGATTTTTTAGAAATTATGGTTTATATGACATTTCAAGTAATGTGTTGAAATCCACCTGTTGTATTGTTTTTTGTTGTATTTTATTATAATGTGTCTAATGTCCAGCGTCCACTGGCCATTGTAGTCCCACGGCCACGGGAAGCCACGCAGTGTTTACTGAAGCTGCAACCTCCTTGGTGGGAGAAAAGCAAGGTGCGCCAAAAACTAAGTGCAGCAGAAGATGCCATGAATGGTATTTGTAAAGATCAATAGGCATATAACAGTATAATACTGTGGTCACTCAACAGGTCCCCAGTGGATGGTGGTGTGTAGATGTTATCACAAGAGGAGAGGAACAAACGGCCGGACATCCGTCTTGTCATCTCGGAAACAGCATGGAACACACTCAGAATCGCATTGGAAGTGACGTCAGAACATGTAGATAACATTTCAAAGCATCCGCTTCTTCGCCAGATCGAAATGACTATTGATCTAAACAGTCTGTATAGAGACACAGAGTGTGGACCAGAGGCAATCTAATTTATATACTTATTGTGAGAAAACATATAAACAATTAAAATACATGTTGAATATTGACATTCCAGCATCATGAGGCAAACACAAGGTATATATCTGAATGTGGGTGTTATTATTATTAGTTCTTGTGTCTTATAAGACAATCCGTAATGATCAAAAATAAAGAAGCTAATGACTGTGGGTACGAATATATTTTAAATAGAGGGTGTGATAAAATGGCTAATTGGGCCCAATTTGGACATTTTCACTTAGGGGTATACTCACTTTTGTTGCCAGAGGTATAGACATTAACCACTTAAGCCCCGGACCATTTTGGCTGGTTAAGGACCAGGCCACTTTTTGCGATTTGGCACTGCGTAGTTTTAACTGACAATTGCGCGGTCGTGCGACGTGGCTCCTGAAACAAAATTGATGTCCTTTTTTCCCCACAAATAGAGCTTTCTTTTGGTGGTATTTGATCACCTCTGCGGTTTTTATTTTTTGCGCTATAAACAAAAATAGAGCGCCAATTTTTGCTATAATAAATATCTCCAAAAAATATATAAAAAAAACATTTTTTTTCCTCAGTTTAGGCCGATTCGTATTCTTCTACATATTTTTGGTAAAAAAATCGCAATAAGCGTTTATTGATTGGTTTGCACAAAAGTTATAGCGTTTACAAAATAGGGGATAGTTTCATGGCATTTTTATCATTTTTTTTTTTTTTTTACTGGTAATGGCGGCGATCAGCGATTTCAGGCGAGCGGGGAGATGTTGTGTTTACACTAACATCTCCCTGCTCCATCCCTCCGTGAGACGATCGCGGGAATCCGCGTGGCGATCGAGTCAGCGGGACCCGCGGTCCGACTCACGGGGATGACGGCGGGGTCACGAGCATGCCGCTGGCGGCGTGTGCGTGACCACACGGCAGGCAGCTAAAGGGGACGTACAGGTACAGGTACGTGATTATTCCTGTACGTGCCATTCTGCCGACGTAAATATGCCATGGCCGGTCCTTAAGTGGTTAATGGCTGTGTGTTGAGTTATTTTGAGGCAAATTTACACTGTTATACAAGCTGTACACTCACTACTTTACATTGTAGCAAAGTGTCATTTCTTCATTGTTGTCACATGAAAAGATATAATAAAATATTTTCAAAAATGTGAGGGGTGTACTCACTTTTGTGAGATACTGTATATACACATATATGCACATGCATGCACACATATAAAACAAGGCGTTTAAATTACTGTATTTTTTTCAATTTCCTCATTAAGGCCTTTGGGCGCCAAAAGTATCTCAGGTATAGATCCAAAATGTTTCCTGTCTACATAAAAGTTGAGAACGCTCAGCAGGTGAATATTTTTTAGGCATGAATTCAATAATCCACACCTAAAGTTCAACTGCATTTTTACTGTGGTGTTCAACAAAATGTCGTGGGACACTGTATTTGGGAAAACCTTCTAGAACGAACCGTCGGTGCTCACCGAACCTAGCCCGCAGTGCCCTGATGGTCCACATAGAGCAAACCACATGGGCAGGAAAAACAGTATACGACATATGTCGTCGAACAGTTGTAGAACGACTTAATAGTGTAAGTCTTGCGATTGATTGTAAAGGCTTTTTTACCATGAGGAACATGTGAGCAAGTGAAACATAGCGGTTTCTTGCAACGATAAATACCCACTAGTGGAATGAGAGTAAGTTGTTTAATATATAGACAAGGCTTATCATTTCCATACAATGTGCCTAAATCTTAAAACGTACTACAACATTAAAATGCATATACCATTACTTATATTAAAAATTCACTTGCACTCTATATAAATTAATTATGCACAGAACAATGATATTAATATCATGATGTAATTTCATATCTTTAAAGAAAGATCTATAAGCATTTTGCCATGCTTTAATAGGCAAAATATATGACTGATGTGATTGCCATCACACCAATTATATAATAAGGACACACTGAGGCTGTGTGTATTTATTTTACATGTCAGGCATAGTAATAAAATTAGAGAATGAACTCAATACTAAAAAATTGGGGATAAACCCATTAGTTATATCCCCTGCTTTGTAATACTATGATTTGCTAAAAAAGCGGAAAAAATGACTAGAATTCATAAATTGATTATAATCTATCAAATAATGATAGGTCACTTTTATGTCAAATTTCATTTTTGAAACACTGTAAATAGATAAATAATATACAATATTCTTTTAAAGGCAACTAAAAATCTATTCGTATTAAAGGCAACTAAAAATATATATGACTGTTAATAATTGCTAATAAAGCAATTTAGGTCCAGATCTATATTCAACCCATTAGGACACAAAGTATTGGTCAAATAGATGCACTGGGTTTCGCTTCCAGATAGTTCTCGGACCAAATTGGCCCTCTCCATCTGGGATGCAGTTTGTCAATCCCCCAAAATTTGAGGCCTGCCGGGTTTCTCTCATGTTTCTGTCTAAAGTGTAACGACACACTATGATCTTTAAATAGAAGAGGGGGAATTTGGGACTTTGAATGAGGCTGCAGGCATGGTGCGGGTAAAAAATTGTACACATTTATTGATCAAAAAATGCATGACACATCACGTAGTCAGATTGTATGTAAAAAGAAAAACATTGCAATAAATGTAAATTCATATTATCTGCCAGGCACTTAAATATGCACATGTACAGTAAAGACAACAAGGAAACGAAAATGCATGACCAAGTGCCACATAGACATCTGGACTATTAAATGGATACATAAAATGAACATACATATGTACAGATATCCTATTGTCAGCAGGGGCGACAAAAAATTAGATGTATATAATGAATGTACTGTATATAAAACCAGTGGTACAAAGGGAGGGGGGGACTTATTTGGAAGAAGTAGATCATGTAAGGTCATGTAGTGCATCCCTGGTGCCCGACGCGTTTCGTGTAGATGGGACACTCTTCAGGGGCGGATGCTTGAAATATCTATAAGAAGTATAGTGGTATGAACTGGTTAGGTATCATGAATGGTCAAAACAAAATATAAGTAAAAAATGTAGACGATGGAGGGTATCCACCTAAAGTACTCACATGAAATTAAAACAAGAGGAAGTGGTGAGTGTGAGGCCACAGCCTCAAGAGTCCGCCACGGGAGCTGAGGTGACGTGCCGTGCGCACAGGCAAGGAGCATGGAGGACCTCCCCCAGAAAAGTTAACAGGCTCTGCGCGCCTCCTTCCCCCCCCTCCGTCTCTCCGCCCCTACATGGGCGGGAGTGTGGGGGGGTTCACGCACACAGCGCATCGCGTCACGTATCCCATTCAGCACGCGGCGCCTTCCTGGCGTCGCCACGCTGGACGTGAGTCTTCTCCATCTTTACCAGCACCATTGGGGTCAGGATTGTCTGAGTGGGCGGATCCCGCCCATGACGGCACTCCGCCTGGTGTGCGCTGTGCCCACGTGACGCTGGTTGCGTGCTTACGTGCACTGCGTCTGGATGCATATATTGGAGGTTCCCTCCCCTCACATACCTTCCATGCCGGTCCTCGTGATATGCCACAGTACACTGTTGCCCTGTCCAGACGTCCTGGGACCTCAAGACGCTAGGTTTAGGTACCTGTACCCTCCTTGATTTTGGGCAGTCTTGGTTCTATTTTGGGCCTCATTTAGAATTGACATTAGGACATTGTATGTTTTTTCTAGAGTCCATATGGCTACCACCATTTGGTTTAATCTCTCTGGCACACCACGCAAGTCAACACACCAGGTCCTGTGTTAACTTTTCTGGGGGAGGTCCTCCATGCTCCTTGCCTGTGCGCACGGCACGTCACCTCAGCTCCCGTGGCGGACTCTTGAGGCTGTGGCCTCACACTCACCACTTCCTCTTGTTTTAATTTCATGTGAGTACTTTAGGTGGATACCCTCCATCTTCTACATTTTTTACTTATATTTTGTTTTGACTATTCATGATACCTAACCAGTTCATACCACTATACTTCTTATAGATATTTCAAGCATCCGCCCCTGAAGAGTGTCCCATCTACACGAAACGCGTCGGGCACCAGGGATGCACTACATGACCTTATATGATCTACTTCTTCCAAATAAGTCCCCCCCTCCCTTTGTACCACTGGTTTTATATACATTCATTATAATAGGATATCTATACATATGTATGTTTATTTTATGTACCCATTTAATGGTCCAGATGTCTATGTGGCACTTGGTCATGCATTTTCGTTTCCTTGTTGTCTGTACTGTACGTGCGCATATTTATGTGTCTGGCAGATAATATGAATTTACATTTATTGCAATGTTTTTCTTTTTACATACAATCTGACTACGTGATGTGTCATGCATTTTTTGATCAATAAATGTGTACAATTTTTTACCCGCACCATGCCTGCAGCCTCATTCAAAGTCCCAAATTCCCCCTCTTCTATTTACTGAACCAGAGATGGAGGTGCACCACATATGCACCTCATTTAAAGTCCCAAACTCCTGCCCCCCCTTTTTTCACTATGATCTTTATAACCTATGGTTATGTTGTATATGTGTTCTAACACTCTTTTTGCGAGTGTTCTTTTTGGTCGGCCAATGTACATTAGCCCACACGGGCACTCAAGAGCGTACACTACATGTGTCGATACACATGATATGAATTCTTTCATTTGAAACTCTTTACCATTTGCAGTTGATGCAAAGCACGTCATCCCCCTAATATGGGTGGTGACTTGCTGACACGCCTTGCATTTCCTGCAAGCAAAAAAGAACCGCACGGTCCCAAAACATTTGCAGTCTATTTGGTGGGTCAAGGACCTTTTTGACAACTCGGTCACCAAAGGATGTCTTTCTTCTATAGATAAATGGTGGGTTAACTGGTAAAGCTTTACTTCGGATTTTGTCCATTTTCAGGATGTCCCAGTGTTTCCTGAAAATGGATTGAACCTCTCTGTATTGTTCGTGAAGCCCACTTATGAATCCCCATTCGTGTTTGGCATGTTTGGCATCCTGCGGTCTAACTCTGGGTAGCAGGCTAGTTTCTTGAGAGGTTCGGCCCACCTCCCTTATGTTCTCAAAGCAGGGAATATAACCAGGGCTTTTTTTCTCAGACAATAGGTGCAGGAACTTCCCTCTTCTGAGTCACTTGTTTTCTCTGCCCCTACCCACCTCTGAGCAACGTCGCTTGGTTCCATCCCCTACCCACCTCCCAGTACCGCCCCTTTTAGACAATACAGAACCAATTATCATTTTGTTGTGCTAAGTAATTTGCATGGAATTTGGTTTCCCCTTCAGCCAGCAACAATAGATCCCCCTAACAATGTACCACCCACAACAAAATCCCCCCCCCCCCAACAACAATAGACTCCCGGCAGCATCAACAGATCTCCGCACAGGCAGCATTAATAGACTTTCTGGCAGCCATCAACAATAGACCCCTCCCCCAACAGTAGATCTCCTTCAGCAACAATAGACCCCCCTGCAAAAATAGATCCCCTCCAGCTAGAATAGATCCGCCAGCAGTGAGCATCAATACCCTGCAGCACACCCCAGCACCCCTTGACATTACATACAGTCAGTCCAGGAGGTGCCGGAACTGCGTTCCTCCACGTTCCTGCTGAAAAAAAGCCCTGGATATAACTAATGGGTTTATCCCCAATTTTTTAGTATTGAGTTCATTATCTTATTTTATTACTATGCCTGACATGTTAAACAAATACACACAGCCTCAGTGTGTCCTTATTATATAATGCCCCGTACACACGACCGTTTTTAATGACGAGAAAAATGCAATTTTTTAAAATGGTCATTAAAAACGATCGTGTGTGGGCTCCAGAGTATTTTTAACAACGTGAAAAATGGCCTAAAAAAATTAGAACCTGCTCTATTTTTTCACGTTGTTTTTCACGTCGTTCTTTTTAACGTCGTGAAAAACGGTAGTGTGTATGCTTTTACGAGGGGAAAAAAATGCGCATGCTCAGAATCAAGTATGAGACGGGAGCGCTCGTTCTGGTAAGACTATCATTTGTAATGGAGATAGCACATTCGTCACGCTGTAACGGACTGAAAAGCGCGAATCGGCTCTCACCAAACTTTAATAACACGAGGATGAGGAAAAGCGTCCCAAAGGGTGGCGCCATCCGAATAGAACTTCCCCTTTATAGTGCCGTCGTACGTGTTGTACGTCACCGCCCTTTGCTCAAGCATTTTTTTCATGATCGTGTGTAGGCAAGGCAGGCTTGAGAGGAAACACGAAAAATCACGTTGAGAAAAACTTCGTTTTTTTCAATGACATTAAAAACGGCTGTGTGTACGCGGCATAATTTGTGTGATGGCAATCACATCAGTCATATATTTTGCCTATTAAAGCATGGTAAAATGCTTATAGAGTTTTCTTTAAAGATATGAAATTACATCATGATATTAATATTATTGTTCTGTGCATAATTCATTTATATAGAGTGCAAGTGAATTTTTAATATAAGTAATGGTATATGCATTTTAATGTTGTAGTACGTTTTAAGATTTAGGCACATTGTATGGAAATGATAAGCCTTGTCTATATATACACAGGAGAATGTCCTAACATAGACAAATAACGTGTGATCAAGTGACCAGTCATAGATGCAATGTGCTTACAGTGATTCGTCGGCAGAAGTCTAATAGGCGATAGGCAATGACGCTCTTGGTCACATGATTATGAGCGGCCGTTTGACACGATCGCGGACAGTGGGCGGCGCTGTGCACGGTGACGCACACGTCTTACGTGTAAGGTCATGTGCCCGAGTACGGCCTCTGATCGCGTTCGTTGTTGATGGGTGTGGTTGGCAACAGTGACGCTTGCGATGATGCAGGCGGAAGCTCTTTTCACCCTCCGGGTGTATTTAAAGGATGAGTCGTGTTGCGTGGCCACATCCTCTGAAAACGTAATCACGAAACGCGTCAGGGCGTGACCACGCGATTCACCTGTCAGGCACAGCTAGCGTCATCCCGGGACTCATCGCAACGGATACCATTTTCGATCTCCAGGAGGTGGTGAGCTTTATGCAATGCTGTGCTCAGACATGCCATTTTAATCTATATTCTTGTAAGCATAACTTGTATGCGGGGGGGATTTATTTCATCTCTAATAAATGGTTTTACGCTATGGAGAGCATCCCCTTGTATCTTTACATGCTGTGATCTACCTGTTTGAACCGTCACTGTGAAAGTGTGCTGGATACCTAAGGAGGAACTACAGCCTTTACCTCTTGAGAGGGATCTATAGGCCCTAGTTGTACTTACCTCTGGTGAGTAGATGCACAAAGGGGTGTTAACAAGGTGGATTGGTGATGGTGTAGAAGTTGAGTACTGTTTACATGAGATTGCTTTCCTGGATTTAAGGCACAATACATCACCCCATTTTTTATTGCATGGACTCTATTGTTTTTTTGAAGAATTGTCTGTTTTGAGATAATACTGTTTGCATGCTTCTGTTTAGTTCACCGATAGATTTCTTGTCTGTCTAGGAACTCATGCATTTTTACACACCAGTGTGAAGTGCGTGGACATTTATATACTGCTCGGTAGGAAATATTTACCACTGAATATTTAGGAATATTTGAATAAGCGCTGTTAATGTTTTGATTTTTATCTAGGCGTATTTTTTAATATTGATATCTTTTATAATAGCGGCTTAAAAGTAGTTTAACCATTTAGATTGAGCGCTGGGATCAGTGTCACTACGTGTCGCTGATATTTCATATATTACAAGTTGTTTAATAGTGGTGACGTTAGCTTGGGATTTCCCTTTACTAGGTGCAATTTTACTTTTAACATTAGATGCCCTTCTGTACGCAAATTTTGGTAAAGCTGGGATAGATACCGTTAAATGAGAATCCTGTGTTAGGACAGACCAGTGTTTCTTGAATATGTTTTCCATCTTACAATACACTGCATGATATTGAGTAATGAAAAGGGTAGTAGAGTCCTGGACCTTTTTTAAATGAAGAGGAAAAATCGTTGGACAGATAAAAAGAACAAGCTTCATCTATCAATTTTGAAAGCTATCCTTTATCTAAAAAATTCTCTTTTAGTATAATGCTTTGTTGCACTGGCGGCCGGTGGTAATTTTTTTTTTGGGGGAGGGGGTGGCAAACAGTAACACCCATCCCCCCCCCAGGTGGTCAATCGGTCGGTTGGACGGCGGCCAGGTCAGGTGCACTCACCCCGTCTATGCAGCGCTTCACCAGCGGCTTCCTCGACGGCAGAGGTGGCGATGACTCTCCCTTCTCCTGCTCTCCACGGGCATCGGCGGCTTCCGTTTCCTCTCTCCTCCTCAGCAGCCAATTGGGACTCTTCTCTTTTCGACCAATCGGAAAACGGGTCTCAGACCTGCTTCTGATTGGCCGGATTGAGGATCAGTGTTACATCAGCGAATATTCATTCACTGTTGTAACACCTGGGTGGGTTCAGGGCACAATGCTCTGCGCTCCGAGCCCACCCTATTTTGAAGACTTTTAGAGCCTATGGCTCTAATCAGGTGCTTCAAAAAAACACCCCTGCCGCTGTAATTTAGGCGCCCGGTGTCCTGAAAGGGGCCAGACACCTGAATTGGGGGTGGCCGCGGCAGCCATGAATAGATTCATGCTATGCATGAACTTATCCATTATTCATATAGGGGGTGGTGGGGAAAGAGGGGGCAGTGCCTGGGCGCCCCTAATGGACGGGCCGCCACTGCTCTGTTGTTTGTAATCCTCTAATCTAATGCAATTATGCATTAAGCAGTCAATTTGGCTTTTGGGAACATTCTTTACTTATCTGGGGTGATGGCAACTGGAAAAATGTAGGTACAAATTCCCAGCTGTAGGTTTGGTGAAATTTTTTGCAATGATTAAGGAATTAACATGAGCGAGTTCTAGATCTAGAAAAGATAGGGCAGCAGGCCAGTAGAAGGAGCTGTGTGCTCCGAGTGCATAGCCAGTGACTTGTCTTGTCCTCTCCATGATCTGGGTCCACTCGTCCGGTGACGTCACTTCCTCCTTTGCGGTTCACGGCAGGAGGCTGGGACTTCCTGGACGCTTCCAGCTTCCCAGCTCAGCCCTTCACAGCCACCTGGTCCCCGGACAGAATACTAGACAGCGGTAGCTGTCGCCGGTGTGTTTTGATTTTTTGTTTTTTAAGTTTTATTTATTGTTTTGACATAACAAGTAGACCCAACGGGCCATACACAAAAAGAAACGAAACTATTTACATTTCTTTAGCATGGGCTTTTTCCATGATAATACTATAATTTTCCTGGCGTAATATACTAGAATCGTCAGCAGAGTACGAGTCACTCTTTTTGGGGCTAGATTGTCTACCATTCCCAAAAGGCATACCTCTATCGTGGGCTGTAGATGAATGGCGGTTGCTTCGACTATGCATTCTGTAACCCCTTTCCAGAATACTTGGATGGACAAGCAATTCCAAAAGATATGCATGAAATCGGCAGTGAGGAAACTGCACCACTAGCAACCAGGTGACTGCGTAGGGAATATCTTGGCCAGTCTAGCTGGAGTAAGATATATGCGATGCAGGAATTTAAATTGAATGAGATGGTCCCTGGCAGAGACCAATCTAGTAAAATGAATGTCCCATACATCATCCCAGTCATCCCTGTGTGTTTTGATTTTTAATGACAAGAAGCGCCAACTCAAAGATTAAGGCTGGGTTCACACTATTGTGAATTTGATGAAGGATCCACGCATCCATTTCGCAATAGCAGGAGATTGTGACCGGCTCTCTATGGAGCCGGTTTACATATCTCCGATGTGGCTCCGGTGCGAATTTGCACAGGAGCCCTGTATGTTTTTTGGTCCGTTTCAGGTCCGAATTCAGCCCAAAATCTGGACTGAAATCAGACCTGAAACAGTGAACCAAGACGCACAGGACCTCCGCTGGGAGCTGCATCGGTATTAGGTGTGAACCAAGCCTTAGGCCTCGTACACACGACCGTTTTTCTCGTCCAAAACAGTCAAGAAAAGTGGCGCAAGAGTTTTTTTGTCTAGAAAAACGTTCGTGTGTATGGTTTTACGACGAGAAAATTGCAGAGAATCTCGACGAGAAAATAGAGAACCTGCTCTCTATTTTCTCGTCAGGATTCCAGATTTCCTCGTCGTGTTTCTCGTCGGCCTGTTTTGTGACGAGAAAATGGTTCGTGTGTATGCTTTTACGACTCTTCCAAAAGCGCGCATGCTCACAAGCAACTATGAGACGGGAGCGCATCTTCTGGTAAAACAAGCCTTCATAATGGAGAGAGCATATTCGTCACGCTCAAAAATATTTCATCGTTTAAATGTTCTGCATTGAAATCTTCGTTAGAATGTTACATTAATCAAAACGAGTGACCTTCTTTTGCTGCTGATATTCACACAGAGTTATGCCTTATTTTTAACCTTTTTCATGCTGCTCTTTATAAGATTTATGTGTATTATATCGTGCAAGTTTTTCGGAATAATTTAAATGGTTAGATTTTTCAAAATGTTAATTATAATTTCTCAATGTTTTGATAGCGATCTCCCATTTAATTTTGGAATCTATATTATTTAAATTTCACACCATGTTTTTTTGCTAATCAGATTTAGTTATTCTTTTGGGGGGGGTGATATCTGTGCCTTTTATTGTCAGTCAAATGTATCTGCTTACTCCAAAGCTTGATTTTGTTTATTTAAAAATACACATAGTCAAGTATGAACTTAAATAAAAAACACATTTATTCATGTTTATAAATTAAATAAAGAGAAGGCAGCGCTGGAGAAGCTGCTGCCATTTGTGCATCCCAGGGACCCCAAAGCACACAGCAACCCTGTGTGGACACTAAAATTGGGAGCTTGAGAAGGCCCACATTTCTGAACACAATCTGATGCTGGCCTCCCAGAGGTCAGGAACAGCAGCAGGTGAGATATATGTCCCAAGTGTGTGGTACTACAACAGGCTGCCTTCTGTCCGACCACAATGAAGCAAGGCCATCACTTCCTCTTCTTCCTGGCAACCTTCCCTGCAGCCTTTCCTGCAGCCTTTCCTGCAGCCTTTCCTGAAGCCTTCCCTGCAGCCTTCCTTCTTCGTTTGGCTGGAGGCTGGCCCACTGGAGGGGTACTCCTGTCAGGAGGAGGAGGTGGAGGTGTAGCAGAAGGGGGTGGGGCAGAAGAAGAAGGTGGAGGTGTAGCAGAAGGGGGTGGGGTAGAAGAAGAAGGTGGAGGTGTAGCAGAAGGGGGTGGGGCAGAAGGTGGAGGTGTAGCAGAAGGGGGTGGGGCAAAAGGTGGAGGTGTAGCAGAAGGGGGTGGGGCAGAAGGTGGAGGTGTAGCAGAAGGGGGTGGGGCAGAAGGTGGAGGTGTAGCAGAAGGGGGTGGGGCAGAAGGTGGAGGCGTAGCAGAAGGGGTGGGGCAGAAGGTGGAGGTGTAGCAGAAGGGGGTGGGGCAGAAGAGGAAGGTGGAGGTGGAGGTTGAGGTTGGGTCAGTTGGGCCACCTCACATATGGCGGTATTGGGTGTAATTTTCTCCATCACCCCCTTGTTGAGCAAGGTGATGAGCAGGGGCTCGCATAGGAGGCGTTGCTCCATGCTCATCACCTTGAACTTAGCCTCCACTAGGCCGGCAATGGCCTCTTCAGGGGATGTGGGCTCCTTGAGGGTGGCATGGGCCTCTTTAATAAGGGCCATTGCTGCCTCACTGGTGGTCCTGTCCCTCCTGCCTCTTTTGTGAAGCCGGATGGGAGGCACCTGGGATCTGGTGCTTTTCCTTTGCCCTGCCACCTCCTGTCTGCCACTGGGCCCTGCCACCTCCTGTCTGCCACTGGGCCCTGCCACCTCCTGGCTGCCACTGGGCCCTGCCACCTCCTGGCTGCCACTGGGCCCTGCCACCTCCTGGCTGCCACTGGGCCTTTCCTCCTCCTGCCTGACAGTTTCCAGACCCTCCTCCTGGCTGATTTCATCCTGTGTATGAAAAAGGAACATAGTTTAATATGTTGGTTTAATCTTTGCATCAAACTTTGTAATCCTGATTGAAGCAATTAGAATGTAAATGCATAAATCCTTGCTTTAAATTTACCACTACATCAGATTGACTATTTAGCACCCAATTAAGTGCAGAATAATGTCTACAGATCTTGATTTCACTTGTGGAATACAAAATAATGTATGTTTCTCATCCTGACATATATGTCAAACATTAATTTTATCCCAATACATTTTCAGTTAATACTATACCTGGCTCCAGATGGCCAAATCAGGATCATCCAGGATGGCTGCCTCCTCTTGCTCCAGAGAAGGCTCACAAACAAAGTCATACATTACAAGGAAATTCTATCCCAAAAAATTAGAGGCCAACATCAATCAAATTATACGTTTATTAAGGTGTTTAAAAAAAGTATAATGGAAGGCTCATTTATCATATTCATCACCCCCTCTGATGGGCCATTACTAAATTATTTTGGGAGGGGGAGATGTGTTTGGCCACAGGATAGCATTGCAGTGGCGGTGCGTCCAGAGTGGGCGCTGGAGCACTGCCCCCTCTCTCCTGTGCCCATCACTCAGAACAATACATAGGTTCATGCGTTGCATGAACCTATGTATTGTCTATGCCGCACACTATTCAGGTGGATGGCCTCTTGTAAAGCGACCGACATATGAAGCATTGCGGGATTTAGGGGGTTAAAATTGCAGAGCAGAAACAGGTAGTAAAATAGTCTTGCAAATTACAACCTGAGGGATGTAATTGGCTTCCTAAAAGAAAAATCGGGGACGCAGGGAGGGGGGCATTCCTTGGGTAAACACTGACAGGCTGCTCTGCCAATCATGTTCACCAAGTCTGTTTAATGGTAACATGATTGGCTGATGCAACATGAAGGGAAGGAGAAGACATCAAGGACAGAAGAAGGATGGCGCTGACCACAAGAAGGTAAGTGCAGGGCTGGGGGGAAACTGGCTGCATTAGAGGGGACTAAATGGCTGCATTTGAGGGAACAAAATGGCTGCATTGGAGGGGACAACTGGGGGCGTTTAATAGGCAACAGAGCAAAAAAGGAGGAAGTTTATTTCCTAAATTGGGGTTTGAAACCCCCAACATTTGGAGCAACAGGCGCCCCTGCTGGAAAAGTTAGTGAAGGGAAATATTTAGGGAGGAGAAAAAAGGGGCAATCTAAAGCTTCCAACATGCATGGGGACAAAGGGGACATTCACAGCATATTACAATTATGGTAATTAGGGAAGGATGAAAGAAATACAATACATTAGCATACATGTAATACCTAAAATGTGATGTTAAGGGAGCAAACTTACCCTAATATAGTCCTCCTGCAGGACTTGGATGATGGCAGAACAGGTGTCTGGGATTATGAGGCCCAGAGCCTGGGGGGAGATGCCTGTGGTGAACTTCAAGTCCTGAAGACTTCTCCCTGTCGCCAGGTAACGTAACGTGGCGATGAGCCTCTGCTCAGCACTGATGGCTTCCCGCATAACGGTGTCCTTCCTGGTAATATAGGGGGACACCAAAGCCAACAGTTCCTGAAAAACGGGGTCAGACATCCTCAGAAAATTCCTGTAGTCCTCAGGATTATTCTCGACGATCTCCCGCAGCAGAGGCATGTGGCAGAATTGGTCCCGCTGGAGCAACCAATTCTTGGTCCATGAACTCCTCCTCACACCATTCATGGACTGGTCTTGGTCCAAAACAAGCAGACCAACACCAAGCGCACGCACAGCACGAACTCGACGACGAGAACGTCCAGGCGACATGGCTAGGAAATGGTCGTCTAATCAGAACGTACAGAACAGAACGCACTTTAGAACAGCAAGGCCTATGAATAACGAAATGAAAATCAGAAACGAACAGGCAAGAACGCACTGTAAAACAGATACGACCTGCCTAGACGCCCTGAAAGTCAAGATACGAACCCACAAGCACAAACTGAACGGCAGAAAACGATCTGAAAAGTACGAAGACTGAAAAGCGCGGATCGTCTCTTCCCAAACTTTTACTTCACACCGCGGTAACACGAGATCAGCAAAAGCAGCCCAAGGGGTGGCGCCAAGAAAAAAGATCTTCCCCTTTATAGTGCCGTCGTACGTGCTGGACGTGAGCGCGGAGAACAACGAGGAAATTGGGAAATGACAGTGTGTACGCATAGAAAGCTTGACGAGAAAATCGACAAGCTTAACAAGAATCTCGTCGAAAAAAACGACGTGTTTTTGACGACGAGAAACTCGGTCGTGTGTACGAGGCCTGAGAGTTGAATATGCTTTAATAGTTTGTTAGCGATAAAAGAAAAAAACAACCATTGAGTTTGGGGGGCACAAGCTTCCTCTTATATATGATTTTTCTTGTTCTTTATGTATCCATGATGAAGGGGGATGTGTGGTCCCTGAAACAAGTTGGTATTTTATTTTATTTTATTTTTGTTGCTTAACTACTTAAGCCCCGGACCAATACGGCCATTATGACCAGGCCCCTTTTTGCGATTCGGCACTGCGTCGCTTTAACTGACAATTGCGCGGTCGCGTGACGTGGCTCCCAAACAAAATTGACGTCCTTTTTTTCCCACAAATACAGCTTTCTTTTGGTGGTATTTGATCACCTCTGTGGTTTTTATTTTTTGCGCTATAAACAAAAATAGAGCAAAAATTTTGAAAAAAATTACATTTTTACTTTTTGCTATAATAAATATCCCCCAAAAATATATAAAAAAACATTTTTTTTCCCTCAGGTTAGGCCGATACGTATTCTTCTACATATTTTTGGTAAAGAAAATCGCAATCAGCATTTATTGATTAGTTTGCGCAAAAATTATAGCGTTTACAAAATAGGGTATAGTTTTAAGGCATTTTTATTATTTTTTATTTTTTTTACTAGTAATGGCGGCGATCAGCGATTTTGTTTGTGACTGCAACATTATGGCGGACACATCGGACACTTTTGACACATTTTTGGGACCATTGTCATTTTCACAGTGATCAGTGCAATAAAAATGCACTGTTTACTATGAAAATGACACTGGCAGTGAAGGGGTTAACCACTAGGGGCGCTGGAGGGGTTAAGTGTGCCTAGGGGCGTGTTTACTACTGTGTGGGGGCGTGGCTACGAGTGACACGTCACCGATCTCCGCTCTGATTACACAGAGCGGAGATCGCTGACATTGTCAGTAGAGGAGCGGGGAGATGTTGTGTTTACCCTGACATCTCCCCGCTCCGAGCCTCCGTAAGACGATCGCGGGGATCCCCGCGGCGATCGAGTCGACGGGACCCGCGGTCCCACTCACGGGGAAGGCAGGGGGTTTGGCGAGCGCGACCCCGACGTCGGCAGTTAAAGGGCCACGTACACTGTACGTGATTGTGCCTGTACGAGCCATTCTGCCGACGTATATATACAGTGAGGGGTCCTTAAGTGGTTAAGAACTATTAAACCATTTTAAACTCTTAACCTTTGGCTTGGTGCTCCTGTAGTATTCTTTTTTTTTTTTTTTCCTGTTTCCTGTGTACCCCTTGGAGGGAATCCTGAGGTTCCTGAATTAGTGCATTTTCTTCACTCCTAACAAAGATGCAATTAAAGTCCCAGAGTCACTTGGATATGTTTTCTCTGGGTTCTTAGTACATAAGATGTTCATTTGTCTCATTCTGAAGGTATTCACTAGTGATGAGCCGAACACCCCCGGGTTCGGTTCGCACCAGAACCCGCGAACGGACCGAAAGTTCGCACGAACATTAGAACCCTATTAAATACAATGGATGCGAACGTTCGAATTCTAAAGTGCTAATTATAACAACTATTATGCATGTTATTGTCCTAAAAAGGGTTTGGGAACCCGGGTTCTGCACCAGGGGACATGTATCAATGCAAAAAGAAGTTTTAAAAACTGCCGTTTTTCGGGAGCAGTCATTTTAATGATGCATAAAGTGAAAAAAAAAAAGTCAAATATTCCTTTAAATATTGTACCTGGGGGGTGTCTAAAGTATGCCTGTGAAGTGCCACGTGTTTCCCGTGTTTAGAACTGTCCCTGCACAAAATTACATTTCTAAAGGAAAAAAAAGCCATTTAAAACTGCTTGCGGCTTTAATGTAATGTCTGGTTCCGGTAATATGGATGAAAATCTTTAAGAAAAATGGCATAGCTACCCCATCACCCCCCCCCCTACCCCAGCCCATTACCAGCCCCTTTGGGTCTTGTATGGATATTAAGGGGAACCCCGCACACAAAATAAAAAAGGCCCTATATACTCTGAACAGCCGTATACAGGCGGTGCATACAAGACAGGGACTGTAGGTTTGTTCTTATGTAGAATCTGTTTGTAATTTTGAACAGCTACATTGTTTAAGTGTAGCTCCAGCCCAAATACCTATTTTTAAGCTTTTTGGAAAACATAGGGAAGGGTTATCACCCCTGTAACATTTGTTTTGCTGTCTGTGCCCCTGTTCAGAACATTTCACCTCACTTTGCGTCCCAATGACAACTGTTTTTGAAATGTGGTGTTTTTATTGAAACAAGGATTGGTGATAAAGCATCAGTAGAGAGGAGACACCTTTCTCCCATATTAATTCTTACAGGAGAGAATTTTCCTTCCAAGGGGTAGATTTCCTCTCACTTCCTGTTGTCTTCTTCCGTTTGCAAGTAGTAGTCGTTTGTAAGTTGGATGTTTGAAAGTAGGGACCTGCCGTATATACTCTGCAGAAATTGGCCCCTTAGGTGTTGGTGTTGGCACAACACTGTAAGCACTCACAGTTACTCTTGGTGGGTGCTGGAACGCCCTGCTGTCAACTATTATATCAGGAATTGTAATAACATATAATTGTTGATCAGTGGTAGTAAAAATTGGGCCTTTGATGGTGGTGCTGGTGCCACAACACTGTAAGGCCTGACAGTTACTCTTGGTGGGCGCAGCAATGGGCCCTGCTGTGAATTATTAGATCAATAATTATAATTGCATGCCCCTGTTGAACAGGGGCTGAAAAATTGGGCCTTTGGTGGTGGTGGTGGTGGTGGTGGTGGTGTTGACACAACACTGTAAGGCCTGACAGTTACTCTTGGTGGGCGCAGCAATGGGCCCTGCTGTGAATTATTAGATCAATAATTATAATTGCATGCCCCTGTTGAACAGGGGCTGAAAAATTGGGCCTTTGATGGTGGTGGTGGTGGTGGTGGTGGTGTTGACACAACACTGTAAGGCCTGACAGTTACTCTTGGTGGGCGCAGCAATGGGCCCTGCTGTGAATTATTAGATCAATAATTATAATTGCATGCCCCTGTTGAACAGGGGCTGAAAAATTGGGCCTTTGGTGGTGGTGGTGGTGGTGATGGTGGTGCTGGTGCCACAACACTGTAAGGCCTGACAGTTACTCTTGGTGGGCGCAGCAATGGGCCCTGCTGTGAATTATTAGATCAATAATCAGGGGCTGAAAAATTGGGCCTTAGGCACCGGTGGCACAACACTGCAACCCCTCACAGATACTGTACTTGGAGCACAGCAATGAGGCCTGTTGCAAAGTATTGCATCAAAAATTGTAATTACACGCCCCTGTTAAACAGGGGCTGAAAAATTGGGCCTTAGCCACTGGTGGCGTCACCCATAAACCAAAATGATCTTCCAAGCTATCATCATTAATCGTATCATTGAGGAGGAGGTGGAGGATAGCCAGTCAACATAACAGCACAGGCACTCAGCATCAGCATCAGTCTTGAAGGGATGTGACATTTTAAAATCAATTAGTCTGTTATATCAGCATCAGGTGTGTGGTAGCTGGTGGTGATCCAAGACTGGTTCATCTTGATGAAAGTCAGTCGATCAACCGAGTCGGTGGACAGGCGCACCCTGTGATCCGTGACAAATCCTCCAGCAGCACTGAATGTGCGTTCTGAAAGAACGCTGGATGCAGGACAGGCCAGTAGCTCAATTGCATACTGTGCAAGCTCTGGCCAGTGATCCATCCTCAAGACCCAGTAAGCCAGAGGATTTTCGGTGGGGAAGGTGTCCAAGTCTGACCTTGCCCCTAGGTATTCCTGCACCATGTATATCAGACGCTGGCGATGGTTGCTGGAACCGATCATACTTTGGGGCTGCGGACTAAAGAATTGTCTGAACGCATCGGTCAGACGGCCACCTTCCCCACCGCTCCTTCTTTGACTGCCCGAAGCCTCAGCAACTCGTTGTCCAGGACCAGGAGTTTGTAACCTCCCAGTCTCTGGGAACGCGTTGCACAGACCTTTCTGCAAGGCCTCCCGGAGTTGTCTCATCCTCTGCTCCCTCTACGACGGTAACATAAGGTCCGCAACCTTACCCTTGTACCGTGGATCAAGGAGAGTGGCCAGCCAGTAATGGTCCCTCTCCTTGATCCGAAGAATACGAGGATCCTTCCGCAGACTTTGCAGGATCAGGGAGGCCATGCAGCGTAGGTTAGCTGAGGCATTCAGTCCGGAGTCCTCTGGGTCCCAGGGTCACTAAGGACGACATGATCCGCAGCCACCTCCTCCCAGCCACGTACAAGTCCACTGGTTTCTTGGGACTGTAAATCATCCCTAAAAGACTGCTGCTGATGATGCTGAGTGCCAGCCTCCACCTCCATGCTGACACAATCCTCCTCCTCCTCCTCCTCCTCCTCCTCCTCTTCCTGTGCGATGGGTGGGACAGAAGGAACACTGTCTGGGTAAAGGGGGCCTTGAGAGGCAAGGAAGTCCTCCTCTTCCTGCCTCTGTTCTGCCTCAAGTGCCCTGTCCATTATTCAACGCAGTGTGTGCTCCAACAGGTGGACAAGAGGTACAGTGTCACTGATGCATGCACTGTCACTGCTCACCATCCTCGTGGCCTCCTCAAATGGTGCCAGGACAGTGCATGCATCCCTGATCATGCCCCACTGGCGTGGAGAAAAAAAACCAAGCTCCCCTGACCCTGTCCTGGTGCCGTAGTCGCACAGGTACTCATTGATGGCCCTCTGCTGCGTGTGCAGCCGCTGCAGCATGGCCAACGTTGAGTTCCACCTGGTGGGCATGTCACATATAAGGCGGTTCTTGGGCAGGTTCAACTCCTTTTGCAGCTCAGCCAGGCGAGCACTGGCATTATAAGATCTGCGGAAATGCACACAGACTTTCCTGGCCTGCCTCAGGACATCCTGTAAGCCCGGGTACCTGCCCAAGAACCGCTGCACCACCAGGTTAAGGACGTGAGCCACACAGGGCACATGGGTCAGTTGTCCCTGTCGGAGGGCGGAGAGGAGGTTGGTGCCATTGTCACAAACCACCATTCCTGGCTTAAGCTGGCGTGGCGTCAACCACCTCTCGGCCTGGCCCTGCAGAGCAGACAGGACCTCTGCCCCAGTGTGGCTTCTGTCCCCCAAACACACCAGCGCAAGCACGGCATGGCATCTTTTTGCCTGCGTACTTGCGTAGCCCCATGAACGCCTACGGAGCACCGCTGGTTCCGAGGACAAACCACAGGAAGAGGCCATGGAGGAAGAAGAAGAGGAGGGGGTGGAGGAGAGAGGTGTGTCACAACCAGTAGTAGCATTTTGGAGGCGTGGCGGCGGAACAACCTCCAACACTACTGCACCTTGTCCTGCATCCTTCCCAGCTGCCAAAAGAGTGACCCAATGGGCCGTGAAAGAAAGGTAACGTCCCTGTCCATGCCTGCTGGACCATGAGTCAGCGGTAATATGCACCTTACCGCTGACCGCCCTGTCCAGCGAGGCCAAGACATTGCCTTCCACATGCCTGTAGAGAGCCGGAATCGCCTTCCGTGAGAAAAAGTGGCGTTTGGTTACCTGCCACTGAAGAACCGCACATTGCACAAACTCACGGAAGGGGGCCGAGTCTACCAACTGAAAAGGCAGCAGTTGAAGCGCTAGCAATTTAGTCAAGCTAGCATTCAACCGCTGGGCATGTGGATGGCTGGGAGTGAACTTCTTTCGACGGTCCAGCAGCTGGGGCAGGGAAATTTGCCTGCTAGAATCGGACGTCGGTGTACTGCTAGCAGAGTGCCCGCAAGTACTTGGCTGTGACACACCTAATTCTACACCTTCATTCCTCTCAGTGCAGGTTTCAGAGAGGACTGAAGGTATAGTGGGGTTGGAGATCCCAGCTGATGCGGTGCAAGTAGATGTCCGCTTTGTTCTTTGGTGTGGGTCTTTAAGGTAGGCTTGCCAACGAGCTGCATGGCAGGTCAACATATGTCTGATCAAGCATGTGGTGCCCAAGCGGCTGATGTTTTGGCCATGCGATATACGCTTGAGACATATGTTGCAAACAGCAGCTGTGCGATCTGATGCACTCGCCTCAAAAAAGGCCCACACCAAAGAACTTTTTGAATGACGGGCAGAGGCAGCGCCCTGCACAGGCGGAGCTCTGCGGTGTGATTCCGTCGGTGTGCTGCCCATACGCTGGCCACCCAAGGGCATCCTGCCTCGTTGGAGATGTGCCTCCTCCTCATCCTCCTCCTCCTCCTCTCTCCTATTAGGCACCCACGTGGAGTCAGTGACCTCATCATCCCCTCCCTCCTCATCACTGGAGCCAATCTGGCAGTATGCTGCAGCTGCTGGAGCATGACTGCCAGATTGGTGTCCTTCTTGAGCATTCCCCCTCTCTGCTCTCACGCTACTGCCTTCCTCTAGCTGGGTATCATCATCAGATCCTTCGAAACGCTGGGCATCCTCCTGGAGCATGTACCCAACACTGTGCTCAAACAGTTCGGGGGACTCCTCAGGAGGAGGACATGGTGGGTCTAGGGAAGGATTGACTAATGAAGATAATGATACCAGAGAAGAGGACGCTTTGGCAGCTGCTTTGCCAGTACCCTGAGCCTGGGTGAGAGAGGATGAGGAGGATGAGATGGGCTTGGTCATCCACTCTACCAAGTCTTCGGCATGATGTGGCTCAACATGTCCAGCTGCCGAAAAGAAGGACAAGCGCGTCCCATGGCCATGTGCTGATGACAATGCACCGCGTCCACGACCAGCACTGTTGCCCCCAGACACAGAGCCTGCTTGCCCTCTTTTTTTGCCTCCTGACTGTCTGCCTCTCCTTGTTTGCCTTCCAGACATTTTAATGGATGGCCTGCAGGGAGATGGGAAAAAGAGCAATAAGGGCTACCTTCAGGTGTATACTGTGCAGGAGGCTTAGCAACAATGACACTGACACTGTCCCCTGCCTATCCTTCTCTGTCCCTAAACACAAGGATTTGCAATATGCTTCAGCAAGATTGGTTTAGCACAGAATAGCACACTGTCAGTTTCACTCACTGTCCTTCTCTGTCCCTACAAACAAGATTTAGCACAGAATATCACACTGATAGTTTCCACGAGTGTCCTTCTCTGTCCCTAAACTAAAGGATTTCAAATATGGTTCAGCAAGATTGGTTTAGAACAGAATAGCTCACTGACACTTTCCCTCACTGTACCTCTCTGTCCCTAAACTCAAGGATTTCAAATATGGTGCAGCAAGATTGGTTTAGCACAGAATAGCACACTGTCAGTTTCACTCACTGTCCTTCTCTGTCCCTACAAACAAGATTTAGCACAGAATAGCACACTGATAGTTTCCACAAGTGTCCTTCTCTGTCCCTAAACTCAAGGATTTCAAAAATGGTTCAGCAAGGATGGTTTAGAACAGAATAGCTCACTGACACTTTCCCTCACTGTACCTCTCTGTCCCTAAACTCAAGGATTTCAAATATGGTGCAGCAAGATTGGTTTAGAACAGAATAGCACACTGTCAGTTTCACTCACTGTCCTTCTCTGTCCCTACAAATAGGGATGAGCTTCGTGTTCGAGTCGAACATACGTTCGACTCGAACATCGGCTGTTCGATCGTTCGACGAAGATCGAACGATTTGGGCCGTTCGCGCCAAATTCGAGTGACGCGAACGGCCCACAATGCACTACGCCATCGCAGTGTCATCCAGGCGCTGTGATTGGCCAAGCATGCACTGTGACCCCGCATGCTTGGCCAATCACAGCGCCGGCAGCGAGGAGAGCAATGATTGGCCACAGGCAGGATGCCTGTGGCCAATTATTGCTGAGGGTGTTTAGTACACGCCCCACACTATAAAAGGCCGCCAGCACGGCGGCCTAGTGTAGTGTGTTCCGGAGCAGGGATAGAGCAGCATAGGCAGGGACAGTGACTGTTATTTCTTTCTTGCTTAACCTGGATTCCTTTAGTTTAGGGAAAGAGAAGGATAGGTAGGGAGAGTGTCAGTGTGTTTTGTGCTTGTGCTATAGTGTGCTTAAAAAAACCATTTATTCTAGGGACAGAAAACTGTAGGTAGGGACAGTGTCAGTTTCTTTCACTCTGCAAGTCCTTGTTTCCAGGGACCTGGAAGGACAGTGAGTGAATTGTCCTTGTGCTATATTGTGCTTAAAAAAACATTTATTCTAGGGACAGAAAACTGTAGGTAGGGAGAGTGTCAGTTTCTTTCACTCTGCAAGTCCTTGTTTCCAGGGACCTGTAAGGACAGTGAGTGAATTGTCCTTGTGCTATATTTTGCTTAAAAAAAAACATTTATTCTAGGGACAGAAAACTGTAGGTAGGGAGAGTGTCAGTTTATTTCACTCTGCAAGTCCTTGTTTCCAGGGACCTGGAAGGACAGTGAGTGAATTCTCCTTGTGCTATATTGTGCTTAAAAAAAACATTTATTCTAGGGACAGAAAACTGTAGGTAGGGACAGTGTCAGTTTCTTTCACTCTGCAAGTCCTTGTTTCCAGGGACCTGTAAGGACAGTGAGTGAATTGTCCTTGTGCTATATTGTGATTAAAAAAAACATTTTTTCTAGGGACAGAAAACTGTAGGTAGGGAGAGTGTTTTTTTTCTTTCACTCTGCAAGTCCTTGTTTCCAGGGACCTGTAAGGACAGTGAGTGAATTGTCCTTGTGCTATATTGTGCTTAAAAAAAACATTTATTCTAGGGACAGAAAACTGTAGGTAGGGAGAGTGTCAGTTTATTTCACTCTGCAAGTCCTTGTTTCCAGGGACCTGGAAGGACAGTGAGTGAATTGTCCTTGTGCTATATTGTGATTAAAAAAAACATTTATTCTAGGGACAGAAAACTGTAGGTAGGGAGAGTGTCAGTTTATTTCACTCTGCAAGTCCTTGTTTCCAGGGACCTGGAAGGACAGTGAGTGAATTGTCCTTGTGCTATATTGTGATTAAAAAAAACATTTTTTCTAGGGACAGAAAACTGTAGGTAGGGAGAGTGTTTTTTTTCTTTCACTCTGCAAGTCCTTGTTTCCAGGGACCTGTAAGGACAGTGAGTGAATTGTCCTTGTGCTATATTGTGCTTAAAAAAAACATTTATTCTAGGGACAGAAAACTGTAGGTAGGGAGAGTGTCAGTTTATTTCACTCTGCAAGTCCTTGTTTCCAGGGACCTGGAAGGACAGTGAGTGAATTGTCCTTGTGCTATATTGTGATTAAAAAAAACATTTATTCTAGGGACAGAAAACTGTAGGTAGGGAGAGTGTCAGTTTATTTCACTCTGCAAGTCCTTGTTTCCAGGGACCTGGAAGGACAGTGAGTGAATTGTCCTTGTGCTATATTGTGATTAAAAAAAACATTTTTTCTAGGGACAGAAAACTGTAGGTAGGGAGAGTGTTTTTTTTCTTTCACTCTGCAAGTCCTTGTTTCCAGGGACCTGTAAGGACAGTGAGTGAATTGTCCTTATGCTATATTGTGCTTAAAAAAAACATTTATTCTAGGGACAGAAAACTGTAGGTAGGGAGAGTGTCAGTTTATTTCACTCTGCAAGTCCTTGTTTCCAGGGACCTGGAAGGACAGTGAGTGAATTGTCCTTGTACTATATTGTGATTAAAAAAAACATTTTTTCTAGGGACAGAAAACTGTAGGTAGGGAGAGTGTTTTTTTTCTTTCACTCTGCAAGTCCTTGTTTCCAGGGACCTGGAAGGACAGTGAGTGAATTCTCCTTGTGCTATATTGTGCTTAAAAAAAACATTTATTCTAGGGACAGAAAACTGTAGGTAGGGAGAGTGTCAGTTTATTTCACTCTGCAAGTCCTTGTTTCCAGGGACCTGGAAGGACAGTGAGTGAATTGTCCTTGTGCTATATTGTGATTAAAAAAAACATTTTTTCTAGGGACAGAAAACTGTAGGTAGGGAGAGTGTTTTTTTTCTTTCACTCTGCAAGTCCTTGTTTCCAGGGACCTGTAAGGACAGTGAGTGAATTGTCCTTATGCTATATTGTGCTTAAAAAAAACATTTATTCTAGGGACAGAAAACTGTAGGTAGGGAGAGTGTCAGTTTATTTCACTCTGCAAGTCCTTGTTTCCAGGGACCTGGAAGGACAGTGAGTGAATTGTCCTTGTACTATATTGTGATTAAAAAAAACATTTTTTCTAGGGACAGAAAACTGTAGGTAGGGAGAGTGTTTTTTTTCTTTCACTCTGCAAGTCCTTGTTTCCAGGGACCTGGAAGGACAGTGAGTGAATTCTCCTTGTGCTATATTGTGCTTAAAAAAAACATTTATTCTAGGGACAGAAAACTGTAGGTAGGGAGAGTGTCAGTTTATTTCACTCTGCAAGTCCTTGTTTCCAGGGACCTGGAAGGACAGTGAGTGAATTGTCCTTGTGCTATATTGTGATTAAAAAAAACATTTTTTCTAGGGACAGAAAACTGTAGGTAGGGAGAGTGTTTTTTTTCTTTCACTCTGCAAGTCCTTGTTTCCAGGGACCTGTAAGGACAGTGAGTGAATTGTCCTTGTGCTATATTGTGATTAAAAAAAACATGTTTTCTAGGGACAGAAAACTGTAGGTAGGGAGAGTGTTTTTTTTCTTTCACTCTGCAAGTCCTTGTTTCCAGGGACCTGTAAGGACAGTGAGTGAATTGTCCTTGTGCTATATTGTGCTTAAAAAAAACATTTATTCTAGGGACAGAAAACTGTAGGTAGGGAGAGTGTCAGTTTATTTCACTCTGCAAGTCCTTGTTTCCAGGGACCTGGAAGGACAGTGAGTGAATTGTCCTTGTGCTATATTGTGATTAAAAAAAACATTTTTTCTAGGGACAGAAAACTGTAGGTAGGGAGAGTGTTTTTTTTCTTTCACTCTGCAAGTCCTTGTTTCCAGGGACCTGTAAGGACAGTGAGTGAATTGTCCTTGTACTATATTGTGCTTAAAAAAAACATTTATTCTAGGGACAGAAAACTGTAGGTAGGGAGAGTGTCAGTTTATTTCACTCTGCAAGTCCTTGTTTCCAGGGACCTGTAAGGACAGTGAGTGAATTGTCCTTGTGCTATATTGTGCTTAAAAAAAACATTTATTCTAGGGACAGAAAACTGTAGGTAGGGAGAGTGTCAGTTTATTTCACTCTGCAAGTCCTTGTTTCCAGGGACCTGGAAGGACAGTGAGTGAATTGTCCTTGTGCTATATTGTGATTAAAAAAAACATTTTTTCTAGGGACAGAAAACTGTAGGTAGGGAGAGTGTTTTTTTTCTTTCACTCTGCAAGTCCTTGTTTCCAGGGACCTGGAAGGACAGTGAGTGAATTCTCCTTGTGCTATATTGTGATTAAAAAAAACATTTTTTCTAGGGACAGAAAACTGTAGGTAGGGAGAGTGTTTTTTTTCTTTCACTCTGCAAGTCCTTGTTTCCAGGGACCTGTAAGGACAGTGAGTGAATTGTCCTTGTGCTATATTGTGATTAAAAAAAACATTTTTTCTAGGGACAGAAAACTGTAGGTAGGGAGAGTGTCAGTTTCTTTCACTGTGAAAGTCCTTGTTTCAAGGGACAGAGAAGGACACCTGAAGGTAGCCCTTATTGCTTTTTTCCCATCTCCCTGCAGGCCATCTATTAGAATGTCTGGAAGGCAAACAAGGAGAGGCAGACAGTCAGGAGGCAATAAAAGAGGGCAAGCAGGCTCTGTGTCTGGGGGCAACAGTGCTGGTCGTGGACGCGGTGCATTGTCATCAGCACATGGCCATGGGACACGCTTGTCCTTCTTTTCGGCAGCTGGACATGTTGAGCCACATCATGCCGAAGACTTGGTAGAGTGGATGACCAAGCCCTCCTCCTCCTCCTCATCCTCTCTCACCCAGGCTCAGGGTACTGGAAAAGCAGCTGCCAAAGCGTCGTCTTCCCTGGTATCAATGTCAGACAAATCATCAGTCACTCCTTCCCTAGACCCACCATGTCCTCCTCCTGAGGAGTCCCCCGAACTGTTTCAGCACAGTGTTGGGTACATGCTCCAGGAGGATGCCCAGCGTTTCGAAGGGTCTGATGATGAAACCCAGCTAGAGGAAGGCAGTAGCGTGAGAGCAGACAGAGGGGATGCTCAAGAAGGACACCAATCTGGCAGTCATGTTCCAGCAGCTGCAGCATACTGCCAGATTGGCTCCAGTGAAGAGGAGGGAGGGGATGATGAGGTCACTGACTCCACGTGGGTGCCTAATAGGAGAGAGGAGGAGGAGGAGGATGAGGAGGAGGCACATCTCCAACGAGGCAGGATGCCCTTTGGTGGCCAGCGTAAGGGCAGTACACCGACGGAATCACACCGCAGAGCTCCGCCTGTGCAGGGCGCTGCCTCTGCCCGTCATTCAAAAAGTTCTTTGGTGTGGGCCTTTTTTGAGGCTAGTGCATCAGATCGCACAGCTGCTGTTTGCAACATATGTCTCAAGCGTATATCGCGTGGCCAAAACATCAGCCGCTTGGGTACCACATGCCTGACCAGACATATGTTGACCTGCCATGCAGCTCGTTGGCAAGCCTACCTCAAAGACCCACACCAAAGAACAAAGCGGACCTCTCCTTGCACCGCATCAGCTGGGATCTCCAACCCCACTATAACTTCAGTCCTCTCTGAAACATGCACTGAGAGGAATGAAGGTGTAGAATTAGGTGTGTCACAGCCAAGTACTTGCGCCCACTCTGCTAGCAGTACACCGACGTCCGATTCTAGCAGGCAAATTTCCCTGCCCCAGCTGCTGGACCGTCGAAAGAAGTTCACTCCCAGCCATCCACATGCCCAGCGGTTGAATGCTAGCTTGGCTAAATTGCTAGCGCTTCAACTGCTGCCTTTTCAGTTGGTAGACTCGGCCCCCTTCCGTGAGTTTGTGCAATGTGCAGTTCCTCAGTGGCAGGTTCCCAAACGCCACTTTTTCTCACGGAAGGCTATTCCGGCTCTCTACCGGCATGTGGAAGGCAATGTCTTGGCCTCGCTGGACAGGGCGGTCAGCGGTAAGGTGCATATTACCGCTGACTCATGGTCCAGCAGGCATGGACAGGGACGTTACCTTTCTTTCACGGCCCATTGGGTCACTCTTTTGGCAGCTGGGAAGGATTCAGGACAAGGTGCAGTAGTGTTGGAGGTTGTCCCACCGCCACGCCTCCAAAATGCTACTACTGGTTGTGACACACCTCTCTCCTCCACCCCCTTCTCTTCTTCTTCCTCCATGGCCTCTTCCTGTGGTTTGTCCTATGAACCAGCGGTGCTCCGTAGCCGTTCACGGGGCTACGCAAGTACGCAGGCAAAAAGATGCCATGCCGTGCTTGCGCTGGTGTGTTTGGGGGACAGAAGCCACACTGGGGCAGAGGTCCTGTCTGCTCTGCAGGGCCAGGCCGAGAGGTGGTTGACGCCACGCCAGCTTAAGCCAGGAATGGTGGTTTGCGACAATGGCACCAACCTCCTCTCCGCCCTCCGACAGGGACAACTGACCCATGTGCCCTGTGTGGCTCACGTCCTTAACCTGGTGGTGCAGCGCTTCTTGGGCAGGTACCCGGGCTTACAGGATGTCCTGAGGCAGGCCAGGAAAGTCTGTGTGCATTTCCGCAGATCTTATAATGCCAGTGCTCGCCTGGCTGAGCTGCAAAAGGAGTTGAACCTGCCCAAGAACCGCCTTATATGTGACATGCCCACCAGGTGGAACTCAACGTTGGCCATGCTGCAGCGGCTGCACACGCAGCAGAGGGCCATCAATGAGTACCTGTGCGACTACGGCACCAGGACAGGGTCAGGGGAGCTTGGTTTTTTTTCTCCACGCCAGTGGGGCATGATCAGGGATGCATGCACTGTCCTGGCACCATTTGAGGAGGCCACGAGGATGGTGAGCAGTGACAGTGCATGCATCAGTGACACTGTACCTCTTGTCCACCTGTTGGAGCACACGCTGCGTGGAATAATGGACAGGGCACTTGAGGCAGAACAGAGGCAGGAAGAGGAGGACTTCCTTGCCTCTCAAGGCCCCCTTTACCCAGACAGTGTTCCTTCTGTCCCACCCATCGCACAGGAAGAGGAGGAGGAGGAGGAGGAGGAGGAGGAGGAGGAGGATTGTGTCAGCATGGAGGTGGAGGCTGGCACTCAGCATCATCAGCAGCAGTCTTTTAGGGATGATTTACAGTCCCAAGAAACCAGTGGACTTGTACGTGGCTGGGAGGAGGTGGCTGCGGATCATGTCGTCCTTAGTGACCCAGAGGACTCCGGAGCGAATGCCTCAGCAAACCTACGCTGCATGGCCTCCCTGATCCTGCAAAGTCTGCGGAAGGATCCTCGTATTCTTCGGATCAAGGAGAGGGACCATTACTGGCTGGCCACTCTCCTTGATCCACGGTACAAGGGTAAGGTTGCGGACCTTATGTTACCGTCGCAGAGGGAGCAGAGGATGAGACAACTCCGGGAGGCCTTGCAGAAAGGTCTGTGCAACGCGTTCCCAGAGACTGGGAGGTTGCAAACTCCTGGTCCTGGACAACGAGTTGCTGAGGCTTCGGCCAGTCAAAGAAGGAGCGGTGGGGAAGGTGGCCGTCTGACCGATGCGTTCAGACAATTCTTTAGTCCGCAGCCCCAAAGTATGATCGGTTCCAGCAACCATCGCCAGCGTCTGATAAACATGGTGCAGGAATATCTAGGGGCAAGGTCAGACTTGGACACCTTCCCCACCGAAAATCCTCTGGCTTACTGGGTCTTGAGGATGGATCACTGGCCAGAGCTTGCACAGTATGCAATTGAGCTACTGGCCTGTCCTGCATCCAGCGTTCTTTCGGAACGCACATTCAGTGCTGCTGGAGGATTTGTCACGGATCACAGGGTGCGCCTGTCCACCGACTCGGTTGATCGACTGACTTTCATCAAGATGAACCAGTCTTGGATCACCACCAGCTACCACACACCTGATGCTGATATAACAGACTAATTGATTTTAACATGTCACATCCCTTCAAGACTGATGCTGATGCTGAGTGCCTGTGCTGTTATGTTGACTGGCTATCCTCCTCCTCCGAGTCCTCAATGATACGATTGATGATGATAGCTTGTAAGATCATTTTTGTTTATGGGTGCCGCCACCAGTGCCTAACGCCCAATTTTTCAGCCCCTGTTTAACAGGGGCGTGTAATTACAATTTTTGAAGCAATACTTTGCAACAGGGCTCATTGCTGTGCTCCAAGTACAGTATCTGTGAGGAGTTGCAGTGTTGTGCCACCAGTGCCTAAGGCCCAATTTTTCAGCCCCTGTTTAACAGGGGCGTGTCATTACAATTTTTGAAGCAATACTTTGCAACAGGGCTCATTGCTGTGCTCCAAGTACAGTATCTGTGAGGGGTTGCAGTGTTGTGCCACCAGTGCCTAAGGCCCAATTTTTCAGCCCCTGTTCAACAGGGGCATGTAATTACAATTCTTGATCTAATAATTCACAGCAGGGCCCATTGCTGCACCCACCAAGAGTAACTGTCAGGGCTTACAGTGTTGTGGCACCAGCACCACCATCAAAGGCCCAATTTTTACTACCACTGTTCAACAATTATATGTAATTAAAATTCCTGATATAATAGTTGACAGCAGGGCGTTCCAGCACCAACCAAGAGTAACTGTGAGTGCTTACAGTGTTGTGCCAACACCAACAACTAAGGGGCCTATTTCTGCAGAGTATATACGGCAGGTCCCTACTTTCAAACATCCAACTTACAAACGACTCCTACTTGCAAACGCAAGAAGACAACAGGAAGTGAGAGGAAATCTACCACTAGGAAGGAAAATTCTCTCCTGTAAGAATAAATATGGGAGAAAGGTGTCTCCTCTGTACTGATGCTTTATCAGCAATCCTTGTTTCAAGAAAAACACCACATTTCAAAAACAGTTGTCATTGGGACGGAAAGTGAGGTGAAATGTTCTGAACAGGGGCACAGACAGCAAAACAAATGTTACAGGGGTGATAACCCTTACCTATGTTTTCCAAAAAGTTTAAAAATAGATTTTTGGTCTGGAGCTACACTTCAACAATGTACCTGTTCAAAATTACAAACAGACTCTACATAAGAACAAACCTACAGTCCCTGTCTTGTATGCACCGCCTGTATAGGGCTGTTCAGAGTATATAGGGCCTTTTTTATTTTATGTGCGGGGTTCCCCTTAATATCCATACAAGACCCAAAGGGGCTGGTAATGGGCTGGGGTAGGGGGGGGGGGTCATGGGGTAGCTATGCCATTTTTCTTAAAGAATTTCATCCATATTACCGGGACCAGACATTACATTAAAGCCGCAAGCAGTTTTAAATGGCTTTTTTTTCCTTTAGAAGTGTCATTTTGTGCAGGGACAGTTCTAAACACGGGAAACACGTGGCACTTCACAGGCATACTTTAGACACCCCCCAGGTACGATATTTAAAGGAATATTTGACTTTTTTTTTTTCACTTTATGCATCATTAAAATGACTGCTCCCGAAAAACGACCGTTTTTAAAACTTCTTTTTGCATTGATACATGTCCCCTGGTGCAGAACCCGGGTTCCCAAACCCTTTTTAGGACAATAACATGCATAATAGTTGTTATAATTAGCACTTTAGAATTCGAACGTTCGCATCCATTGTATTTAATAGGGTTCTAATGTTCGTTCGAACTTTCGGTCCGTTCGCGGGTTCTGGTGCGAACCGAACCCGGGGGTGTTCGGCTCATCACTACCTACAAACAAGATTTAGCACAGAATAGCACACTGATAGTTTCCACGAGTGTCCTTCTCTGTCCCTAAACTCAAGGATTTCAAATATGGTTCAGCAAGATTGGTTTAGAACAGAATAGCACACTGACACTTTCCCTCACTGTACCTCTCTGTCCCTAAACTCAAGGATTTCAAATATGGTGCAGCAAGATTGGTTTAGAACAGAATAGCACACTGTCAGTTTCACTCACTGTCCTTCTCTGTCCCTACAAACAAGATTTAGCACAGAATAGCACACTGATAGTTTCCACGAGTGTCCTTCTCTGTCCCTAAACTCAAGGATTTCAAATATGGTTCAGCAAGATTGGTTTAGAACAGAATAGCACACTGACACTTTCCCTCACTGTACCTCTCTGTCCCTAAACTCAAGGATTTCAAATATGGTTCAGCAAGATTGGTTTAGAACAGAATAGCACACTGACACTTTCCCTCACTGTCCTTCTCTGTCCCTACAAACAAGATTTAGCACAGAATAGCACACTGATAGTTTCCACGAGTGTCCTTCTCTGTCCCTAAACTCAAGGATTTCAAATATGGTTCAGCAAGATTGGTTTAGAACAGAATAGCTCACTGACACTTTCCCTCACTGTACCTCTCTGTCCCTAAACTCAAGGATTTCAAATATGGTTCAGCAAGATTGGTTTAGAACAGAATAGCACACTGACACTTTCCCTCACTGTACCTCTCTGTCCCTAAACTCAAGGAGGCTTAGCAACAATGACACTGACACTGTCCCCTGCCTATCCTTCTCTGTCCCTAAACACAAGGATTTGCAATATGCTTCAGCAAGATTGGTTTAGCACAGAATAGCACACTGTCAGTTTCACTCACTGTCCTTCTCTGTCCCTACAAACAAGATTTAGCACAGAATAGCACACTGATAGTTTCCACGAGTGTCCTTCTCTGTCCCTAAACTCAAGGATTTCAAATATGGTTCAGCAAGATTGGTTTAGAACAGAATAGCTCACTGACACTTTCCCTCACTGTACCTCTCTGTCCCTAAACTCAAGGATTTCAAATATGGTGCAGCAAGATTGGTTTAGCACAGAATAGCACACTGTCAGTTTCACTCACTGTCCTTCTCTGTCCCTACAAACAAGATTTAGCACAGAATAGCACACTGATAGTTTCCACAAGTGTCCTTCTCTGTCCCTAAACTCAAGGATTTCAAATATGGTTCAGCAAGATTGGTTTAGAACAGAATAGCTCACTGACATTTTCCCTCACTGTACCTCTCTGTCCCTAAACTCAAGGATTTCAAATATGGTGCAGCAAGATTGGTTTAGAACAGAATAGCACACTGTCAGTTTCACTCACTGTCCTTCTCTGTCCCTACAAACAAGATTTAGCACAGAATAGCACACTGATAGTTTCCACGAGTGTCCTTCTCTGTCCCTAAACTCAAGGATTTCAAATATGGTTCAGCAAGATTGGTTTAGAACAGAATAGCACACTGACACTTTCCCTCACTGTACCTCTCTGTCCCTAAACTCAAGGATTTCAAATATGGTGCAGCAAGATTGGTTTAGAACAGAATAGCACACTGTCAGTTTCACTCACTGTCCTTCTCTGTCCCTACAAACAAGATTTAGCACAGAATAGCACACTGATAGTTTCCACGAGTGTCCTTCTCTGTCCCTAAACTCAAGGATTTCAAATATGGTTCAGCAAGATTGGTTTAGAACAGAATAGCACACTGACACTTTCCCTCACTGTCCTTCTCTGTCCCTACAAACAAGATTTAGCACAGAATAGCACACTGATAGTTTCCACGAGTGTCCTTCTCTGTCCCTAAACTCAAGGATTTCAAATATGGTTCAGCAAGATTGGTTTAGAACAGAATAGCTCACTGACACTTTCCCTCACTGTACCTCTCTGTCCCTAAACTCAAGGATTTCAAATATGGTTCAGCAAGATTGGTTTAGAACAGAATAGCACACTGACACTTTCCCTCACTGTACCTCTCTGTCCCTAAACTCAAGGATTTCAAATATGGTTCAGCAAGATTGGTTTAGAACAGAATAGCACACTGACACTTTCCCTCACTGTACCTCTCTGTCCCTAAACTCAAGGATTTCAAATATGGTTCAGCAAGATTGGTTTAGAACAGAATAGCACACTGACACTTTCCCTCACTGTACCTCTCTGTCCCTAAACTCAAGGATTTCAAATATGGTTCAGCAAGATTGGTTTAGAACAGAATAGCTCACTGACATTTTCCCTCACTGTACCTCTCTGTCCCTAAACTCAAGGATTTCAAATATGGTGCAGCAAGATTGGTTTAGAACAGAATAGCACACTGACACTTTCCCTCACTGTACCTCTCTGTCCCTAAACTCAAGGATTTCAAATATGGTTCAGCAAGATTGGTTTAGAACAGAATAGCACACTGACACTTTCCCTCACTGTACCTCTCTGTCCCTAAACTCAAGGATTTCAAATATGGTTCAGCAAGATTGGTTTAGAACAGAATAGCACACTGTCAGTTTCACTCACTGTCCTTCTCTGTCCCTACAAACAAGATTTAGCACAGAATAGCACACTGATAGTTTCCACAAGTGTCCTTCTCTGTCCCTAAACTCAAGGATTTCAAATATGGTTCAGCAAGATTGGTTTAGAACAGAATAGCTCACTGACATTTTCCCTCACTGTACCTCTCTGTCCCTAAACTCAAGGATTTCAAATATGGTGCAGCAAGATTGGTTTAGAACAGAATAGCACACTGTCAGTTTCACTCACTGTCCTTCTCTGTCCCTACAAACAAGATTTAGCACAGAATAGCACACTGATAGTTTCCACGAGTGTCCTTCTCTGTCCCTAAACTCAAGGATTTCAAATATGGTTCAGCAAGATTGGTTTAGAACAGAATAGCACACTGACACTTTCCCTCACTGTACCTCTCTGTCCCTACAAACAAGGTTTAGCACAGAATAACACACTGACACTCTCCCTACCTATCCTTATTTGTCCCTAAACACAAGGAATCCAGGATTAGTAAAGGAAAAAAATGACACTGTCCCTTCCTATGCTTCTCTTTCTCTGCTCCGGAACACACTACACAAGGCCGCCGCGCTGGCGGCCTTTTATAGTGTGGGGCGTGTACTAAACCCCTCAGCAATAATTGGCCACAGGCATCCTGCCTGTGGCCAATCATTGCTCTCCTCGCTGCCGGCGCTGTGATTGGCCAAGCATGCGGGGTCACAGTGCATGCTTGGCCAATCACAGCGCCTGGATGACACTGCGATGGCGTAGTGCATTGTGGGCCGTTCGCGTCACTCGAATTTGGCGCGAACGGCCCAAATCGTTCGATCTTCGTCGAACGATCGAACAGCCGATGTTCGAGTCGAACGTATGTTCGACTCGAACACGAAGCTCATCCCTAGTATTCACATATCTCAAAAATCTGAGAATTATTCCTCTTTTCAGAACAGTGAGTGGAGTCATGCAAATCATTCCTTTGCATCCCATTATCCAGATGCACATCCAGAGCCACTGCGTTATAGTACAATCGTAGCACAATAGAGACCCCTTTTGTGAAAAAAAAAATATTCACATGTCTCATACCATCACATATCCCAAAATTAGATCATTGTTTACATTTTTATAACCATAACCTGTATGGCTATACTGTAACAAAAATAATGCTCTTTAATATCCGTTTCCAGACCGAAAAGGAAAGGAAAGAAAAAAAGAGCAAATAAAAGAGAAGGAGAAAGGGCAAAAGAATAAGTGAAAGAAAGCAAAAGAAAGAGAAAGAAAGAGAAAAAGAGTGAGCAAATGAAAGAAAAAGCAAGAGAAAAAGAAAACGTGTAAGCAAAATAAATAAAAAGAGAAAGAGCAAATGAAAGAGAAGGAGAAAACTAAGTAAAAGAAGGAAAGAAAAAAAGAGTGAAAGAAAGAAAGAGAATACGTGAAAGAAAAAAATTGAAAACGAGGAAGCGAAAGAAATAAAAAGCAAGAGAAAGAGAAAAAGTGAAAGAATGAAAGAGAAAAAGATAAAGAGTAAGCGAAAGAAAGAAACAGAAAGAGAAAAAGAGTGAATGTAGGAAAGAGAAAATTAAATAAAGAGAAAGAAATAAAAAGAAAGAGAAAAAGCGTAAGCAAAAGAAAGAAAGAAAGTAGGAAGGAAGTAATGTACTGAGTAAAGGCTGCCATTGTTTTAAAATGCTGACCATTTGGCTTCTCTCCTGACATAACCGCCAGGTAAGTAGCATTATTAGAAAGAAGTCAACAAAGTCCTTCACCAAATTCTATGTCATAGCAATTACATAAAGCAGAATATTTTTACCACCCATTATCTTTCCACCCTCCACAACCACCCCAGTTGATTTAAAAAAAAATATATATATATATATACCGTATTTATCGGCGTATAACACGCGCCGGCGTATAACACGCACCCCAAGTTTAGCAGGGAATTTTAGGGAAAAAAACTTTTAGGAGGGAAGTTTAAGAAAACATTTTTTTACATTTAAATGCAGCCTTACCAGTGTCATTTGCAGCCTTGTCACAGTGCAGCCTTGCCAGTGTCCATTGCAGCCTTGCCCAGTGTCCAGTGCAGCCTTGCCAGTGTCCAGTGCAGCCTTGCCAGTGTTCAGTGCAGCCTTGTCACATTGCAGCCTTGCCCCCCCCCCCCCAGTGTTTATTGCAACCTTGAATTTTAAATTTGGCGCCGCCGAGATCGCCGCTGATACAGGGCGGAGCGGGGCAAACGCCGCTGAGAACGCAGGGACTGGGCGGAGCCGAGATACACATAGCCGAGTGTATTCGGGTGTACTCGGCTCTTCTCGGCTTCGCTCACAGTCACGCCGAGTCCCGCCCTATGATGGACATATCACAGGTCCAATGGCGGGACTGGGCGTGACTGTGAGCGGAGCCGAGAAAAGCAGAGTATAGCCGAATACACTCGGCTATGTGTATCTCGGCGGCGATCGCTCCGCTCCGCTCACAGTCAGCGGAGATCACCGGGCATAGGTGAGTATCGGCGTATAACACGCACCCACGATTTTCCCCTGATTTTAAGGGGAAAAAAGTGCGTGTTATACGCCGATAAATACGGTATATATATATATATATATATATATATATATATATATAAATATATACAGTGGGGCAAAAAAGTATTTAGTTAGCCACCAATTGTGCAAGTTCTCCCACTTAAAAAGATGAGAGAGGCCTGTAATTGTCATCATAGGTAAACCTCAACTATGAGAGACAAAATGTGGAAACAAATCCAGACAATCACATTGTCTGATTTGGAAAGAATTTATTTGCAAATTATGGTGGAAAATAAGTATTTGGTCACCTGCAAACAAGCAAGATTTCTGGCTCTAAGGCCTCGTACACACGGCCGATTTTCTCGGCAAGAACCATCAAGAAACTTGCTGGCAGAGAGGTCTTGCCGAGTAAATCGGTCGTGTGTACGCGGCTATCGGGTTTCTCGTCGAGAAAACCGACAAGAAACCTCGACGAGAAAATAGAGAACCTGCTCTCTATTTTCTCGTCGAGATTCTCCTCCGCATGTTTCTCGACGAGAAAAGTGAGTGTGTGTACACTTACCTGTCCTCCCGGAAGCGCGCGCATGTTCGAAATGAATTCGACGCATGCGCGGTAGCTTCCTAGGCATATGTAGGGTATACCAAGATGGCGCATGCTCGTCGTAGTCGATGACGTCACCGCGTACGCTCCATTCAAAGAACCGCGGGTTCTTTGAAACGAGCGTGTGTACACTCGGCCGGGACAAGTTTCTTGTCCAAGAATCTCGTCGAAAAAAACGACATGTTTTTTTCAACGAGAATCTCGGCCGTGTGTACGAGGGCTCACAGACCTGTATCTTCTTCTTTAAGAGGCTCCTCTGTCCTCCACTCATTACCTGTATTAATGGCACCTGTTTTAACTTGTTATCAGTATAAAAGACACCTGTCCACAATCTTAAACAGTCACACTCCAAACTCCACTATGGTGAAGACCAAAGAGCTGTCGAAGGACACCAGAAGCAAAATTGTAGACCTGCACCAGGCTGGAAAGACTGAATCTGCAATAGGCAAGCAGCTTGGTGTGAAGAAATCAACTGTGGGAGCAATAATTAGAAAATGGAAGACATACAAGACCACTGATAATCTCCCTCGATCTGGGGCTCCACACAAGATCTCACCCCGTAGGGTCAAAATGATCACGAGAACGGTAAGCAAAAATCCCAGAACCACACGGGGGGACCTAGTGAATGACCTGCAGAGAGCTGGGACCAACGTAACAAAGGCTACCATCAGTAACACACTACGCCGCCAGGGACTCAGATCCTGCAGTGCCAGACGTGTCCCCCTGCTTAAGCCAGTACATGTCCGGGCCCGTCTGAGGTTTGCTAGAGAGCATTTCGATGATCCAGAAGAGGATTGGGAGAATGTCATATGGTCAGATGAAACCAAAGTAGAACTGTTTGGTAGAAACACAACTCGTCGTGTTTGGTGGAGAGAGAACGCTGAGTTGCAACCAAAGAACACTATACCTACTGTAAAGCATGGGGGTGGCAACATCATGCTTTGGGGCTGTTTCTCTGCAAAGGGAACTGGACGACTGATCCGTGTACATGAAAGAATGAATGGGGCCATGTATCGTGAGATTTTGAGTGCAAACCTCCTCCCATCAGCAAGGGCATTGAAGATGAAACGTGGCTGGGTCTTTCAGCATGACAATGATCCCAAACACACCGCCCGGGCAACGAAGGAGTGGTTTCGTAAGAAGCATTTCAAGGTCCTGGGGTGGCCTAGCCAGTCTCCAGATCTCAACCCCATAGAAAACCTTTGGAGGGAGTTGAAAGTCTGTGTTGCCCAGCGACAGCCCCAAAACATCACTGCTCTAGAGGAATGGGCCAACATACCAGCAACAGTGTTTGACAACCTTGTGAAGATTTACAGAAAATGTTTGACCTCTGTCATTGCCAACAAAGGATATACAGTCAGGTCCATAAATATTGGGACATCGACACAATTCTAATCTTTTTGGCTCTATACACCACCACAATGGATTTGAAATGAAACAAACAAGATGTGCTTTAACTGCAGACTTTCAGCTTCAATTTGAGGGTATTTACATCCAAATCAGGTGAACGGTGTAGGAATTACAACAGTTTGTATATGTGCCTCCCACTTTTTAAGGGACCAAAAGTAATGGGACAGATTAACAATCATAAATCAAACTTTCACTTTTTAATACTTGGTTGCAAATCCTTTGCAGTCAATTACAGCCTGAAGTCTGGAACGCATAGACATCCCCAGATGCTGGGTTTCATCCCTGGTGATGCTCTGCCAGGCCTCCACTGCAACTGTCTTCAGTTCCTGCTTGTTCTTGGGGCATTTTCCCTTCAGTTTTGTCTTCAGCAAGTGAAATGCATGCTCAATCGGATTCAGGTCAGGTGATTGACTTGGCCATTGCATAACATTCCACTTCTTTCCCTTAAAAAACTCTTTGGTTGCTTTCGCAGTATGCTTCGGGTCATTGTCCATCTGCACTGTGAAGCGCCGTCCAATGAGTTCTGAAGCATTTGGCTGAATATGAGCCGATAATAATATTGCCCGAAACACTTCAGAATTCATCCTGCTGCTTTTGTCAGCAATCACATCATCAATAAATACAAGAGTACCAGTTCCATTGGCAGCCATACATGCCCACGCCATGACACTACCACCACCATGCTTCACTGATGAGGTGGTATGCAGTTCCTTTCCTTCTCCATACTCTTCTCTTCCCATCACTCTGGTACAAGTTGATCTTGGTCTCATCTGTCCATAGGATGTTGTTCCAGAACTGTGAAGGCTTTTTTAGATGTTGTTTGGCAAACTCTAATCTGGCCTTCCTGTTTTTGAGGCTCACCAATGGTTTACATCTTGTGGTGAACCCTCTGTATTCACTCTGGTGAAGTCTGCTCTTGATTGTTGACTTTGAAACACACACACCTACCTCCTGGAGAGTGTTCTTGATCTGGCCAACTGTTGTGAAGTGTGTTTTCTTCACCAGGGAAAGAATTCTTGGGTCATCCACCACAGTTGTTTTCTGTAGTCTTTCGGGTCTTTTGGTGTTGCTGAGCTCACCAGTGCGTTCTTTCTTTTTAAGGATGTTCCAAACAGTTGATTTGGCCACACCTAATGTTTTTGCTATCTCTCTGATGGGGTTGTTTTGTTTTTTCAGCCTAATGATGGCTTGCTTTACTGATAGTGAAAGCTCTTTGGATCTCATATTGGATCTCATATTGAGAGTTGACAGCAACAGATTCCAAATGCAAATAGCACACTTGAAATGAACTCTGGACCTTTTATCTGTTCCTTGTAAATGGGATAATGGGGGAATAACACACACCTGGCCATGGAACAGCTGAGCAGCCAATTGTCCCATTACTTTTGGTCCCTTAAAAAGTGGGAGGCACATATACAAACTGTTGTAATTCCTACACCGTTCACCTGATTTGGATGTAAATACCCTCACATTAAAGCTGAAAGTCTGCAGTTAAAGCACATCTTGTTTGTTTCATTTCAAATCCATTGTGGTGGTGTATAGAGCCAAAAAGATTAGAATTGTGTCGATGTCCCAATATTTATGGACCTGCCTGTATAACAAAGCATTGAGATGAACTTTTGATATTGACCAAATACTTATTTTCCACCATAATTTGCAAATAAATTATTTCCAAATCAGACAATGTGATTGTCTGGATTTGTTTCCACATTTTGTCTCTCATAGTTGAGGTATACCTATTGTGAGGGTGCAACTTTGTGCGACCTTCAAGAGGGTTGGTTATTGCCACATTTGGTAAAGAAAGACACGCTGATGGAACAGCTGTGTCTTGGGCTATTTAGTTCAGAGGTTACTATGGATCAGGGCTCCACCCAAGAGAGAGGAAGTCTGTGTGCATGAGAGCCGAGTGGGCTCTCTTCCTCTGAAATGGAGTCAAAGGCGGTGCATGTCTGCAGGAGGCAGACATCGTTAGTGATATAGCAACAAAGGTGCTGACCAGGAGAAGCTAGGAGAAAGCTGAAACTCTTGGACACTGTGTGGGCCTGAGGAACAGACCGTCAGGCCTAGGCTAAAGGCCTGGATCGCTAGAAGGTAAAGCTACCAGGCTACTGTTAGTATGAAAGATACAGGAATGGTGGAATCCCTCTGTGAATACTACAGACGTGTTTGTGAACTGTTGTGCTTTTAAATAAAAATGGGCTACCATGCCCTTAAACAGAGTTGCTGACTGGCTTGCATCACTGAAAAACACATCTACTACGAGAGCTGACAACCCCCCATCTTACACTATGATGACATTTACAGGCCTCTCTCATCTTGCACAATTGGTGGCTGACTAAATACTTTTTTGCCCCACTGTATATATCCTCCCTGAAGAGGTCTTCCAGCCCAGGACCAGGGGAGGAGTCACGGCAGCACTGGAGCATGGGGAGGGTAAGTAAAACTTTTTTTTTTTTTTTTTTTTTACAGGGCAGGGGAAATTAAAAATAATTTAAAAAAATATTGTAGTTCTACTTTAAAGATCCAAGGTTTTCTTCTAAGTTCTAAACAATTTCATTTTTACAAACAGCTAACAAAAACCCAACACTTGGGAAAAGTGTTTTTCTTTTTTAACTAAAGGCAACCTTTCAGCTCCATGTCTATATTGGGAAAGGTTTCTGAATAATACTTTCCTCCTACATATACCATCTATTTAGACTATTCCCAGAAGTGGCCGCCAATGATCATTACTGCCAATCTCTCCTCCACTCATCCATCGCTGACCTGTTTTGTACAGTCATGATTTGCTATTTCCTTACACTTTAGGGGATTCTACAGCAAGTCTGAATTTTGTATCATATCTGTTATATTCTCTCCCCACTGAAAATCAATTTAAACAAAGAATGCAAACTACAAAATATTTCTAGTGAAAACATTATTTTTAAACTTGTGTGTTGTGCTCTGTTACAATGTTTCATTTTGTTTAACTATTTCGGCTCTAGAGCAAATTTTTCCATTTTATGCACATGTAGCGGCCTTCACTCTCTCTCTCTCTCTCTCTCTCTGGCTGCGTTTCTTTCTCTCTGGCTTTTGTCTAGGGGTACCTTGGAGGAGAGAATGCAGGGTCACCACGCCAAGCTTTCACCGCAGATGTTTGTGTGGTGTGAGCAAAGTTTCTTTACCTTCGGGTCAGTGTTCGGTGTTTGGAGCCTCCGCTTCTTCTGTGGAACAGTGTCTGCCAGTAAATGAGCCCCACACCAATAAAAGTCCAACACTCCTTTATTTTCCAATGTCAGGATGAAACACAATCAGTTGGACTCCCTCAACGAACAGACAGGGGGTGTGGATACGAGTAGGCCCAGGCACAATGAACTCTCCTATTCCTCTGATAGCGAATAGGCCTGACGCACAGTCACTGCCACTGACCGTGAGTTTTGGTCGCTGCCACCGACCGGGTGTACCGTTGAGGCCTCTGCCACAGGCCTGGGTTGAATACTTGGACAGCTGCCACCAGTCATAGAATGCGAACTACCTTCCTCTCTTGACTTGGCCCCTGTTCGGGAGAGGATATCCCTCTGGGCGGTCTCCAGAGGCTCACCCGGCACCGGCAATCTGCTGCACCAGATCTTCGGGTGAGTACCTCCTCTGGTCCATTACGCCTCTGGATTCGGGTGCCCCACTCCCGAGGCCCCCTAGGAAATCCTTCCCTCGCGGGACCCAGCGAAGGAAACTGGGCCCCAGGCCTCCAACCGAGTACCTCACCCCAGGCTGAAGGTGCCTGCGATGGAACACGAGCTCCGGGCGTCCAGGCCTAGGCCGCCTGGACACCGACCACGAACCATAGCCCTCAGGCTGAAGGTGCCTGGTACTCGACCCCTTGGCCAAGATGTCCGCCCCCTTTATACCCTCTCCCAGCAACCCCAGCAGGTTCCCCGCCCCGCTGTACAGGTGCCGCGAGAGGCCACAAAGGGTACGGCACTGCAGTGATGGGTCAACCCCGGGCCAAAGTGACACGTCCACCTACTGGGCCGCAGGGAACTATGCCTCACTGGTGTCTTCACCAATTTTAAACATGATAGAAAAGCACATACCCGCTACACACACATGAAGGAAATCTTCATTTTTGCCAATAAAATTACGTAAACATTATGTATTTTCTGAAAGCAGAGGCTCTGTAAGAAAAAAAAAAGATGATGCTTGCAAATCTTTATGTAATATGAAATTTGTGCAACTGTTTATTAAACGTTCATTTTCAGGAAAAATTTAATAAAATTAATTGGTGCAAACACACACACAATATAATACCCATTTTTTTTTTTTTTTTGGTAAAATATAAAAGATGAGGTTGCCTCAAAAAAGAATAGATACCAAACATGTCTTAAAACTGCATGCGCCAGTGATATTGCAAAAAATTTAGAGTACCCAAAAATCTCCACTTTAAAAGCCTTTGCAGCTCATTAGTTTAGAGTTAACCAGAAGCTCTTGTATTAGAATTATTGCTCTCACTCTGACTTTCACAGCAATATGTCCCACTTGTGGTGCAACAGCGGCTTACATACACATGCACGCCATGGGCTTGCGTTTGCGCATGCGTGCAGGCAACAGGGGTTATGGTACATTTTTGAACATTTTTTAAAAATACATTTTATTATCATTGATTTTTTTTTTAAATAGTTTTTATTTTATTTATTTCTATTTGATTGCTATCGCAAGGGGTTAATTAACCCCCAAGTGATAGCATTGGATAGGTGACAGGTACTTTTATTGGAGACATTATGGGTCTAATAGATCTCAATGTCCTCCCCTGCCTTTCACACCATCTAACTGACCACAGATTGGCTTGGTTTAATGCGACCTCTGGCTGTACCTGCCATAAAATGGTGGATCTGAAACTGGAAGTGATGAAATCATTGTTGCTTCCAGATTTTTTTTTTGTTTTTTGTTTACTACTACTGCTACTAGAGTTAGTGCAGGAAAATTTAGGGTATGTCTCATGGTTAGTTTGTGAGTCAGAAATTGGGTCAAGGTTACTGCAGGTCAACATGGATGGCTCAAACAAAAATTTGATTGCCAATATATCACTATCGTAAATGAGCTGTGATTCTTTTCTCTGGTACCTCCCCCTGGATAGAGAAATTTGGAGAAGCTTATAAAAGTTTGAAGGGGTTGATCTGCATACTTGAGGAAACCTGGCCAATCCCCAGGCAGAATGTCCTGGTGAGGTGGGAGAGTCAGCCTTTAGAATGGGGAAGCCAGGGGAGCAGGGTGGAAAATGGAGTGCTGAGGAGGCTGTCTGTGGCCTAGGAGGGGACCCCTGTGTCTAGTGGGGGGACAGTGGTGGCTGGTTTTTTTTGGGGGGTGGGCAGCAAAAAACCACCCCCCCATATCAGTCAGTCGGCAGCACACCCCCGGGGCAGCGGCTTGTGGCTTCCATTGGGACTTCTCCTCTTCTGCATCACCGCGGGTTCTGCCGTGCGTCTCCTCCCGCTGTGCGCCTCCTCCTCCTAGGCATCCAATCCGATTGACTGTCCTTTCAGCCAATCGAGTGACAGGTATCAGGGCCTGCTTCCTGATTGGACGGGAGGAGGATCAGTGTTACAATAGCGAAAATTTATTTGCTATTGTAACACTCTTAGGTGGGCTCGGTTTTCAGTGCTCTGCGCCCCGAGCCCACCCTACTTTGAAGCCTATTAGAGCCTCTGGCTCTAATCATGTGCTTCAAACACCCCCCCCCATTGGAACTCCATGCATCTGACGTCCTGCATGGGGGCCGGATGCATGGATAAAGGGGCGGCACATGGAGGGACTGCCCCTGGAGGGGGGGCTCTGTCTTCAGGCTGGGCTCGGGCTGGCTTGGGAGGATGCTATCAGTGTTTCGGTTTGTAAAATAATCTTTCCTGAGGAGCAGCAGGGAGCAAAGAGGACAGAGTGAGTACATCAACACACCCAGGGATTCACAAGGGGAGAGACTGCCACATGTAGCAAGCTTTCAGGAGGATAGCGTAGTGCTTAACCCTTCCTATCCCTTGCCTTGGGAGATCTTTGGAGCAGCCATGTGGTAATTCCTTCAGGCAGTAGAGTTGGGATCAGTTCTACAGAGGAGAGGAGGTAATCCTGTATGCATCTTACAACATATTGTGCTATGTTCTAAGAAGACTGAGACCTCCTAGTCCTCAAGGGACTTTTTCTTTTGATCACTAAAGATTGGCAGAGTCCAGAAAGGAGGACAGGCCAGGATTTTGTACATAGGGTGGAAGATGTTCCCATTCATTGTTTCAGTCAAGCTGGGCATCCCATAACCCCTTTACTCCATCCTAGACAACAAAACCAAGCTCAGAGACTTTTACCTTGTATCTGGATGATAGAACAAAATGCTTGTTGCCGGGCTGTGCAAGAATAGGGGAACCATTTACCAGCTGCCCCTGCAGAGTTAGTGCTACACGTGTGAGATTGAGCATGGGAGAGCTTGGATTTGCCTCCCTCTCACACCACTCTCCATCCTGTATCCTGCGGTTGCAGTCCCCCCGGCTCTCCCGCTCTTACTGAGCCATGGGGGGTCACCATACCACCCACTCTAGGAAAGTGATCAGTAGCTGTATGCCCCCCTCTCCATTACCATCACCAACTCCTATCTGCAGCGGCACCCTCCCTTCTTCCCTTTCTCACAGGACGCTGCCATTGGCTCCTGCTGCTGTCAATCAAATCCCATGAGGTGGGATCAGGAGGTGGGGCCAAGCCACACTGCATCTGTCTATGGATGGACACAGACCGGCTCGGGCACACCTCAGCATGAGTGCCCCCACAACAGCCGGCTTGCTATGAGGGCACACAAATAAGAGAAGGAGCAGAGAACGCCAGTGGGGAACCCCAGAAGAGGAGGTTTAAGGACGCTCCGCAGAATACCATTGCACAGAGCAGCTAAGCATAACTTCTTTTTTATTTTAGGGGAAAATAATTAGACTTTATAACCACTTTAAGGTCCTCTGTTGCTAATGCTATACTGTAGGTGTGTGTTTAAGCAATCTTGCTAGATTCTTAGCTGTGTAGTTTGTTGTTCACTGTGCAACATACTCAGACGATACCATTGCCTGCTAATCAAGGACTTGTCCCCTACTTAATTAAAGCTGTATTAAGCCCAAAATACAAAGGATGCATATATTGGAGCTTATCAATCCTTAAAGTGGTTGTAAAGGCTCAACATTTTTTACTTTCATGCATTCATTAATGCAAAAAAAAATTAATACAAAGAAGTGCCCCCCCCCCTAAAACTTACCTGCGCCCCATCTCGATACAGTGATCTGCACGAGAGCCTCGGCTATCCCGCATCTCTTCCTCCTCATCTGTTGAGACAGCAGCCATTGGCTCCTGCTACTGTCAATCACAGTCGGTAAGCCAAGGAGGAGCGAGTGGAAGCGGAGCGAAGACGCGTTCCACATGCAAATGGACACACAGAGCAGCAAATGGACACACAGAGCAGCAGCTCGGGAGCAAGAATTCCTGGGTGCCCCCAAGCTGCTTTCTTTGGGGGCACTAGGTAGGAGGGAGGGGCCTGGAGCACCAGGATCAGTACTAGTAAGACACTTCCTGTCCATTGGAAGAGCAACGGAGACACTGCTGGGACAGCAGTATTGTCAATCTGGGGTGGAGGGAACTGTTAAGCCAGCTATACATGGATCAAAATGTAGCCGGTTCCGGGCAAGATTTGATCCATGTCTGGGCAAGCTGATTGTATCCAAGTCGATCCATCAATTTTTTTACATGTGCATACTGCACATAGCTATAGCAGGTTGCAGTAATCATTGCCTTCAGGCCCCCCACCCCCCACTGGCAGAACACAATAGCACCGCTGGAGCAATTGTTTTTTCTTCCACCAGTTATTCAGCCTCCAATCCTTCAGCCAGCAGTTTTCTGTCCCTTATATACATATATAATTAATATAAATAATATAATATTGTCAATACATGTATGTCAAAATCCTTTTTTTTTTATGCTTTTGGGGTTTCATTGTTCTAAAACTTTCAAGTGAATCCTTGCCAGCTCATCATGTCTCCTTATCACTTTTGAATTTCTCATCTCGTCTTTTTCTATAAAAATGCTTTATTTTGCATCTATTGTATCGTATTAATTGCTTTCCATTTTTCATTCACCACCATTTTCTGCAGACCATTGCCTTAGGTACGGTCACCTAGCAACGCTAATGCGCTCTTACCATTGTCTTTTCTCATACAAAAACATTGCTGGCTCTTACCGAGGCTTTCTAAGATGAGCCGAGCTGGAACTGTATACATATGTACTGGAAAGTTCGTATTGTAAAAGCAGTATGCCATTGTTGATGGTGAAGGCCAGGTGCCAGAGTACAGCGAAAATTGTCAGAGACGGAGTGGGAAACGAGAGGTTACCCAACAAATGTTCTGGATTCCCATACAAAGGGAATTGACATTGAATGTTCAGTCAGTACAAATTTTTGGTTTGCACTGAAACATTTATATTGAAAATAAATTCTGTGACTCTGATGTGACCTTCACAATTTTAAATATTAGATGTGTCGTATTTCATGAAGATCTGTAGATTGTCCCTCAAATCTTGGACAGTGTCATTTTTAAGGCTGCTGGATAGAAATTTGGGGGCTGCCATTGTCAAATTTGTGAGGAGACATCTTCACTGGCCCATTCAGGTTTCTAACAGGACACCCCCCAGTAGGCTGTACACACCAACCAGCACCACATCTTGAGTATTCTGGTCTCTGTATCTGGTGTTCTCAACCATGGTTCTGTGAAACTCTAGGGTTCCTCCAGAGGTTACTAGGGGCTTCTTGACCAATGGAAAATGGCTGATTGATATCCCAATGACGCTGACATCCAATGTAAATGGTCAATTATGCACTGATTACCAATGTAAGATGGAATTTCTCCATTGACCACCAACGTAAGGATCATTTCTTCACTGGCCACCAATGTAAAGAGGCATTTCTCTATTGAACACCAATTAAAGAGGATGTTTCTCCACTGAGCACCAATGTAAAGAGGCATTACTCCACTGAGCACCAATGTAAGAGGGTGTTTCTCCACTGACCACCAATATAAGAAGAAAATTGTCAGAGACGGAGTGGGAAACGAGAGGTTACCCAACAAATGTTCTGGATCCCAATACAAAGGGAATCAACGGTGGGTGTAGTCAGTCAGTACAGATTTTTGGTTTGCACCGAAACATTTATATTGAAAAAAAGAAAATTGATGTGACTTCTACAATTTTACATACTACATGTGTAATATTTCATGAAGATCTGTAGATTTTCCCTCAACTCTTGGACAGTGTCATTTTTAAGGCTGCTGGATAGAAATTTGGGGGCTGCCATTGTCAAATGTTTGAGGAGACATCTTCACTAGCCCATTCAGGTTTCTAACAGGACACCCCCCAGTAGGCTGTACACACCAATCAGCTGATCTCTGTATCTGGTTTTCTCAACCATGGTTCTGTGAAACTCTAGGGTTCCTCCAGAGGTTTTCTAGGGGTTTCTTGACCAATAAAAAGCGTCTCATTGATATCCCAATGATGATGAGATCCAATGTAAATGGTTAATTCTGCATTGATCACCAGTGTAAGGAGTAATTTCTCCATTGACCACCAACGTAAGGATAATTTCTCCCCTGGCCACCAATGTAAATAGGCATTTCTCTATTGAACACCAATAAAAGAGGATGTTTCTCCACTGAGCACCAATGTAAAGAGGCATTACTCCACTGAGCACCAAGCACCAGCACCAAAGATCTAAGAGGACTTACATTGGTGATCAGTGGAGAAATGCCTCCTTAGGCTTCATGTACACTTGGCCATGATGTACTGCGGCCGTGGGAAAATGCAAAATGTGGGACATTTTTCCATTGACCACCAATGTGACCAGGCATTTTTCAACTGACCATTAATGTCAGGAGGCATTTCTCCACTGACCAGCAATATAAGGAGGCATTTCTCCACTGACCACCAATGTAAGGGGGCATTTCTCCACTGACCACCAATGTAAGGGGGCATTTCTCCACTGACCACCAATGTAAGGAGTAATTTCTCCACTGACCACCAATGTAAGGAGTCATTTCTCCACTAACCACCAATGTAAAGGGGCATTTCTCCACAGAGCACCAATGTAAGAGGATATTTATCCACTGGCCACCAACGTAGAGAAGCATTTCTCCACTGACCATCAACACAAGGTGACATTTTTTTTAACAATGATAAGTGTAAGGAAACACTTCCGATTTTACAATATGCTTCTTTTCTGACCATTATAATTGCTTTCATTTCATTATTATTTTTGTCCTATAGAGCAAGGAATTGTAATCATCTCTAATGCCCTGTATACACAATCGGAATTCCGATGGGCTAAAATCCGATGGAATTTTTAGTCGGAATTCCGTTCAAAGCTGTCTTGCATACACACCATCAGACAAAATTCCGACCGTCCAAAACGCGGTGACGTACGACGTCACTGTAGCGGGTATTTGAATTTAGGGGAGGCATCTGGGTGGTAGTGTAACCCAGATGCATTGATTGTTAGGGAATCTGAGACCCTTTTGTGGTTCTTGGAGGACTCTGGTGGTGTGAGGTTCCCTGCGGCCTGCAGGTGGCTCCTGTCGCCCTGGGCCGGAGCTGAACACTCACCGCAAGACTGCATCCCTTTTTGTCCTTTCCTGGCGCTGGTACAGCGGGGCGGGGAACCTGCTGTGACGCAAAGGGAGAGGAGATAAAAGGGGCGGACGCCCTGACCTTGGGGTTCAGAGTCGGAGGACGCAGCCGCGCCCAGGCACCTTCAGCCTGGGTGCTGGCATTCCAGAGTTCCGGGCCCAGGTGCCCTTGACCTGGCCGGAGCGGGAGATGGAGTCCATCCCAGGCACCTTTAGCCTGGGGTGAGGTACTAATGCGGAAGCCTGGGACTCAGTAGCTTCGACTGGGTTCCGCGAGGGTGGAGGAATCCGAGGGGGCCCTAACGCCTTGGGTGCCCGTGTCTGAGATTGAGGAGGCCGGTGAGCGGAACTTCTCTGGAAAGTCTGCGCAGCATTTGCCGGTGACGGAGAGGCCTCCGGTAACTCTCTTGGACGGATGTCTTCCCTCTGACAGGGGCTGTGATAGCGAAGGTAATTCATGCTCTTGTTCTATATAGTCGGTGGCAGTGACTATACATCTTAACCATTGGTGACACCACCGTGGTTAGCTCTACTACAAGAATTGTGCCTTGACCTACTCCCAACAAATACTGAAGTTTTCTATGGGTCTCAACCTGTCTGTGCTGTATGACTATTTATTGCTGGAAGAGAATAAATACGAGTTGGACCTTTTCAGTGTGTGGAACTCTGGTTACTAGGAGCAAAGGGAGTCAACACAAGAAAGGATTTGACTCTGGGACACACACACAAAACCCGATAGTTCTGGCTTTCACCTCCAGTCCCTCTGGAGGACATGGGCCGTGGTGTATCGCATCCCTCCCCCCCAGTACTAAACCCCTAGACAAGACCAACAAGCCGAGAATGAGAAGGGGTGAGAGGGGTGAGGTCCCTACATCACTATAAAGGGGAAGTTCAAATCCAACGGCGCCACCCTTTGGGCTTCTTTTGCTGATTTCGTGTTACCGCGTGTTAGTAAAAGTTTGGTGTTAGCCGATTTGCCCTAGTTTTACCAGAAGGAGCGCTCCCGTCTCCTAATTTAGCCTGAGCATGCATGCATTTTTCTCCGATGGAGTTCCACATAGACGATCGGAATTTCCTATCATTTTTTTTCAATTTAAAACGTGTTCTATTTTTTTACACCGATGGGAAAAAGTCAGATGGGGCCCACACACGATCGGAATTTTCGATGAAACAAGTCCATCGAACTTGTTTTATCGGAAATTCCGATCGTGTGTACAGGACATGAGCCATGGCCTCATTGACTGGAAAACAATATGCTTCTGTTGTGTTTCAACCCGGCCCTTTACCACAGGTCATTACAACTTGGGCAACATTTTGTGCATTGTTAATATACAGTATGTATGCTCTTTTATATTCCTGCCTGCATCTTGATAATTTCAAATAAAAATGTATTAACCACTTAAGGACCCCTTCACGCCGATATACATTGGCAGAATGGCACGGCTGGGCACAAGCACGTACAGGTATGTTGCCCTTTAAGAGCCCAGCCGTGGGTCGCGCGCGTGCCACCAGCTGCGAGCTCGCGACCCGGTCCTGAGCACCGTGACCGCGCCCATTAGACCCGTGGACCCGATCGCCGCCGGTGTCCCGCGACCGGGTCACAGAGCTGAAGAACGGGGAGAGGTGTGTAAACAAAACTTTCCCCGTTCTTCCTAGTGTGAGTGTCACTGATCGTCTGTTCCCTGTCATAGGGAACGACGATCAGTGACATCACATGTCAAGCCACGCCCCCACACAGTAGTAATCACTCCCTAGGAAACACTTAACCCCTTCAGTGCCCCCCTACAGGTTAACCCCTTCACTGCCAGTGTCATTTTCACAGTAATCAGTGCATTTTTATAGCACTGATCGCTGTAAAAATGACAATGGCCCCAAAATAGTGTCAAAAGTGTCCGATGTGTCCGCCATAATGTCGCAGTCAAAAATCGCTGATCACTGCCATTACTAGTAAAAAGAATATTAATAAAAATGCCATAAAACTATCCCCTATTTTGTAGACGCTATAACCTTTGCACAAACCAATCAAAAAAATGGTCGCCTCAGAAGAAGTCACATGACGAAACACGTCAATTGATTGGTCCTTCACAGGACTTTCAAATTATTTTACCATCCGCATGCATTAGACAGCGGTTAGTTTGTTTTTATCCTTTATTTTTGATTTTAAATAAAACCTACTGGATTACGCTATGGTGGCCCATGTTCTTTTGGTATCTTGAGGAATACCGCAGCAGGCTGGTATAGCAAGCCCAGGAGATGGATAGGAACCTCTGGGAATCGAGCGGAGGACAGGAGAAGGAGCCCACGCCGATCCGAGGAACAAAACCACTCGCTTTGTGTGCCTGATACCCCTGCAGGGGTTTCTACTTCTGGTGAGTGGGGAACCTTGAGGGGGAGCACAAGTGTCACCTGGAGACTGCTAGGAAGCATAAGGATTTGCACAAAAGTCACCTCTTACCCACAGCTATTCACTATTTGAACTATCTGAAACCATAATGCCGCGTACACACGATCGTTTTTCACGTCGTTAAAAATGCCATTTTTTTTAACTTGGGCATTAAAAACGATCGTGTGTATGCTCTAGAGCATTTTTAACTACGTGAAAAACGGTAGTGTGTGTGCTTTTACGAGGGGAAAAAAAAACACGCATGCTCAGAATCAAGTATGAGACGGGAGCGCTCGTTCTGGTAAAACTAGAGTTTGTAATGGAGATAGCACATTCGTCACGCTGTAACGGACTGAAAAGCACGAGGCTGAAAAGCGCGAATCGTCTCTCACCAAACTTTACTAACATGAAGGGTGGCGCCATTCGAACAGAACTTCCCCTTTATAGTGCCGTCGTACGTGTTGTAGGTCACTGCGCTTTGCTCAAGCGTTTTTTTTAATGAACGTGTGTATGCAAGACAGGCTTGAGAGGAAACAAGAAAAATCACGTCGAGAAAAACGTTGTTTTTGAAAATGATATTAAAAACGATCGTGTGTACGTGGTATAAGTCATACCTAGCTGCTGAGATTTAATACCCTGCTTGCTTAATTTATTTTATGTACAATATTCACCTGTTAAGTTTACCTTGGACTGGTTGCACATTGCACTTGGTGGTAATATTGGAATAAGGCCTAAGCTGGGTCTATATTCCCGTATATAAGTACCACTGGTTTATATGATTATTTATTTGGCCATTCAACACTGGCCTATTGCCTATTTTTGCACATTGTACTAACGCACTTAGCACTTTTCATTACCCAGGGGTAGCCCCTGCACCAAGGAGCGCCCCTCACAGAAATTGCTTTGCACATTTATATTTTTGTTTAGTTACTTGTCATTTATTATTAATTTTACCCTACCTGGGGATTTAACACTCTGTATTATACAAATTTTGGAGTATATACACACTTCACTTGGGCAGCGCCATTTACCCCACTCACAGAACTTTACCAAAAATATGTAGAAGAATACGTATCGTCCTAAACTGAGGAAAAAAAAGTTTTTTTTATATATTTTTTGGGGATATTTATTATAGCAAAAAGTAAAAAATATAGCATTTTTTTGAAAATTGTCGCTCTATTTTTGTTTATAGTGCAAAAAATAAAAACCGCAGAGGTGATCAAATACCACCAAAAGAAAGCTCTATTTTGTTTGGGAGCCACGTCGCACGACTGCGCAATTGTCAGTTAAAGCGACGCAGTGCCGAATCGCAAAAAGGGGCCTGGTCCTTTAGCTACAAAATGGTCTGGGGCTTAAGTGGTTAAAAGTGAAAAAAAAATAACGTTGCTGTACTTATTATTGCAGATTTAAAAGTTACCAACAGGCTCACTTTAAGACTTGAGATTCAAATTTTGTTACTTTAATAAAATGCAATGATAGTACCCCTAAGATTTTTGCATCTCAAATGGAGTAATGACTTGGATAATAAGCTTTGTAAACATCTAAATAAAAGACACATGAACCCAGAAGACACGAAATCCATTTCTCTAATTAGGAAATATGGAAGGATTTAATTTGTGGCTGTTTGGAAAGATCGAGTGAAATACCATTATGCTGATTTAATGTTTATTTATTTTTTCCCAGGTGGAATTGCTACTGCACACTAATAATTCCTGTCAAAATTAGCGGGAAAGAGAAGGAATGGATAATTGATGCACGCACTATTAAGCCTTACCTCTGTGAATTAGCCATAATGGCTTTTGAGTGCTCGTTCAAACAATACGCGGACCGTAAAATCTTTTATTTAGAGAAGAATCTTCTGCATTAAGGTGAAGTTATTACAGAGCTATTCAAAGGTATGGCGAACATATTCCGCAATTAGATCGAATGAAGAGAAAAGAGGTTCTTCCAGGCTCTGTAATAGTCCCATTCAATTAAATCTTCAGTGCAAACATATGCACTCTCTATGGTCACTGGCTCCTTCTCAGAATACTATGTTCCCTTGTCCTCCAAGATTCTACTCTATCCTGATTCTCCTACTACCTATCACAGCGCTTCTTCAGTGTTACCTACAACTCTGCCTCCTCCTCTCCATTGCCCCTTTCTGTGGGGGTCCCCCAAGGTTCTGTTCTTGGACCCCTTCTCTTCTCTATCTACACCTCCTCCCTTGGTCACTTGATAACCGCCGACAGATTCCAATACCATCTATACACTAATGACACCCAAATCTATCTGTCTACTCCCCACCTCACACCTTCAGTCTCCTCTCGCATTACTAACTTACTAAGTGACATATCAGCATGGATGACCACCACTTCTTAAAACAAAATCTCTCTAAAACCGAGCTGGTAATCCCCCATCCGTGCCTGCCCCCCTCCATGACTTTTTCATCAAAATCAATAATGCAACTATCAATCCTAGACTCTGACCTGTTCTTTCAGCCCCAAATCCAGTTTTTGTTAGACATGTGCATTCGTTTTCATCCGAATGCATTTTCGTCTGAATTTCTGGGATTTTCGCGTTCATTTTAACAAACGATAACGAACACACAGAATCCGAAATCCAAAAGATCCGACATAAAAAATGCTTTAATTTCATCTCGTTGCGACAACAGTTCGATATGGATAGAAGATTCGACATGACGGTGACAATAGCGATCTGTGTCTATCGAACCTGCGGTTGAATGTGCCTAACCTAACTCTATTCCAACTCTATTCTAACTCTAGTCCAAGATTATTCGACATAGAGAGAAAAGATTCGACATGAAGATTCGACGAAGCAGACGCCGCGAGCGAACATTTATGGTCAAATGCTCTGCCCATAGGCTATAGAAGAATTCTAATGTTGGTTGACTAGTAATAATAATTAATAAATATAATTATTACTAGTCATACAACATTAGAATTCTACTATAGCTTTTGGGTGGAGCATTCAACTGGAAATGTACGATTGCGGCGTCGTACAGTTTAGCTGCTTTGTCGAATCTTCTTAGAACATTCAACAGACACCATAAGCCTTCAATTGAGAGATTCAACCTTAATTCATTTGGATAAATAAATGTATTTTTCGGACGAAAACGAAATTCCGAAACAAAATATTTCAGTGTGCACATGTCTAGTCGTTGTCAAAAGCTCGTAGACTTCACCTTCTTAACAGCTCTAAAATTCGCCCCTTTTTACCAAATGAAACCACCAAGCTACTCATCCAAGCTACTCATTCACTCCCTTGTTATCTCTTGTCTTGACTATTGCAACTCCCTTCTCATTGGCCTACCTCTCCATAGGCTATCCCCTCTTCAGTCTATCATTAATGCTGCTGCCAAACTTATCCACCTTACAAACCACTCAGTGTCTGCCATCCCTCTCCGCCAATCCCTACATTGGCTCCCGATCGCCCAGAGAATCTAATTCAAAATACTAACTACAACATACAAAGCTTTTCATAACTGCCCCGAGCTACATCACCAATCTTGTCTCTAAATATTACCCAAATTGTCCTCTCCGCTCCTCTTGAAGACCTCCTACTCTCAAGCTCTCTTGTCTCCTCCTCCCATGCTCATCTCCAGGATTTCTCCGGAGCCTCTCCCATCCTCTGGAACTCTCTACCTCAACCTGTCCAGCTATCTCCTACTCCAGCTGCCTTCAGACAATCCCTGAAAACTCATCTCTTCAGGGAAACCTATCACGCCTCCAAATAATCTTTTACCACTTCCATCAGCTCATTCTCCACAGTTACAACCTTTTGTACCACCTGCCCCACCCTATTAGATTGTAAGCTCTTCTGAGCAGGGCCCTCTTAATCCTCTTGTATTTTATTGTATTATAACTGTATTGTCTCCCTTTTATATTGAAAAGCGCTGCGTAAACTGTTGGTGCTATATAAATCCTTAAAATATAGAGAGACACCGTGCTTGGCTTGTTGACAAATCAAAAAAGTGTTTGTGCTCAATTCCAAAATAAGCAAATAAGTGCTCCACTGCTTGGTGTTCAGACCAGGTGCCCCACATGGATGTAAACTCACCCTAGATGTTGACCATCTCTAGTGTGGTGAAAGAGACCCCTGGACTGTATCTTTACTGGCGGCCGCACTGCAATTTCTCCAATGGTGGGGAGAGAAATGACAGAGGGGGGCCCATAGCGTAAAACCGTATTCTTTCGGTTAAAAGTTACAAAAAGCAAACGTAGGTACACTCACATGTTCCGAAGCCTAAAGCCTGGCACCCGGTGTGTTCAGCATGTGTTTGAGGGAATAGTCTGTCTGACATCCACTGGTTACCGCTCACTTGCGGTGTTGGCTCAGTTTCCTGGATTGATTCCTCGGGCAGATGTGGTGTCGCGATGACGCGATCAAGCCTCATGATCTTTATTAGCTACAAAAGCTTCCAATGCGTTTTCCACGGCTCAACGCCCCACCTTTCAACACTTTGGTTAGCTGACCTACAGGTATTATACTGTACATTGGGTTTTTATGGCAAGATATGGCTATAAAGTAAAGCACCAGGCCTTCTTCCAATGCAGGAAATGCAGGGCCAATATTCAGATTCCTACATCAGTATCATTCATAGCGCCACAAATGTTGGGTATGTCTTTATTAGTTACAAAAGCTTTCAACATGTTTCCAGGGATCAGCATCCCTCTTTTCAACTTTTTGGATAGTTGGCCCACTAGGACCATACACTGGACATTCCTGGCAATATATGGGTATCAAAATGCCATGCCTTCATTCAATGTAGGAAATTCCAACATTGTCAGTAGTCAGATGCCTACAGTGGTGTAGTTGAGAGCGCCAGAAATGTTGGGTAAGTCTAGTAGAATTTAATTAGCTACAAAAGCCTCTGCATTTTAGGGGCTCCGCACCCCCCTTTCGAACTCTTTGTATAGCTGACCTACTGGGATCATACATTGGGTTTTCCTGCAAGGTATAGTTATCAAAGTAAAGCACCAGGCCTCCCTTCAATGCAGGAAATTCAAACAGGGCCAATAGTAAGATACCTACAGCGGTGTAGTTGAGTATGCCACAAATGTTAGGTAAGTCTAATAAGACTTTATTAGCTACAAAAGCCTCCAATGCATTACGGGGGCTCAGCAGTCATCCTTCATCAAGGCTTACACTGAAGAAAGATGACGGAGCAGGGTGGATTGCCTGGGTACATTTCTCTAATGCTGGCCTTAAGCTGGTAGATTTTTGTGCAAATATTCACACAAAAATTCTTGTCAATACATTCGGTAAGTCCACCAGGGCATTTATGAATGTCGTTCGTAGCACTTTAAAATTGCAATTGCTTTCAACATTCAATTTTGGAAATAATTGAATTTCCCAAATGAAAGTCACACACAATGTTAGAATGTTGTTCCTTTGGATCCTGCTTTTTTGGTTGCTGTTACGGCGGTCGAGAATGATTGTCTATTTGACTCCATTAACTATTACAAAATTAAACAAAAGTTTCCAAAATGAATAGTTTCTAATGAAATTCTAACAGAGTATGGCCAGCTGAAGAGTGTAAGCCAGTGTTTGGGTCACCAGTCTAACCTCCAGGAACACAGAGTGGGCTGATTTACTACAATACGAGAGTACAAAATCTGGTTAAGTTCTGCATAGAAACCAATCAGCTTCCGGGTTTATTGAACAAGCTCGAAGTTAGAAGCTGATTGGCTACCATGCACAGCTGCACCAGATTCCGAGTGCTCCAGTTTTAGTGAATTTCCCCCACAGGCTACATTCACACTCTGTGCGAGTCAGGAATCCTTGCAAAATCACACCTTTTCCTTACACACCTGCTGCCCTTTAAGAAAAGCATTGGTAGTGCCTTTAGGCCGCATTCACATCTTTCATGGCTGCACGCAAAATCACACATATTGCGCTTGTGGTGCCATTCATTGGTAATAGTTCCCCAAACACTGCAAGGAAACGTGCAATTTTCCATGCTGTAAAACACTCTACAAGCATGTCAAAATGCGCAGTTAAAAAACACATGATGCTTAAAGAGTCACATGAGCTACTTTGGCGCGTTTGTCGCACGTAGGGCAGGCCACTGAGATTAACTACTTCCTGGCCATGCTATAGCCAAAAGACGGCTACAGCACGGGCTTAGTTTGCTAGGAGGGCATCCATGGTCTTCCTCCCTAATCGCTCTGTCCGTGCGTCCCCTGCTGTCGCGCAGAAAGCGCGCTCTGTGAACGCTACTTAGTTGATCACAAATCGCGGTAAAGGGCCAATCACAGCGGCCCTTTACCACATGATCAGCTGTCTGCCAACGACAGTTGATCACACGATGTAAACACAAGCTGGTTAGCGGCTTTTCTTTCCTCATGCTGAGAGCATGAGTAGAGAAGAAGAAAGCCAATGACTGCCTTATGTTAAAGGGACATCTGCACTGATAATCAGGGCACTGATTATAAGTGTCCTTATTATCAGTCCAGTCCCACCATTGCCCACCAGTGCTGCCAATTAGTGCCCACCAGTGCTGCCAGACAGTGCTCATCAGTGCTGCCAATCAGTGCCTCCTCATCAGTGTCACCTATCAGTGCCCATCAGTGCCTCCTCATCAGTGTCACCTATCAGTGCCCATCAGTGCCGCCTATCAGTGCCCATCAGTGCCGCCTATCAGTGCTCATCAGTGCCTCCTCATCAGTGCCCACCAGTGACACCTCATGGGTGTTCATCGGTTCCACCTATCAGGGCCCATCACTGCCACCTCATTAGTGCCCATCAGTGCAGCCTATCAGTGCCCATCACTGCCATCTCATTAGTGCCCATTAGTGCAGCCTATCAGTGCAGCCTCATCAGCACACATCAGTGAAGGAGAAAAATGACCTCAGAAGACGTCACATGACGAAACGCGTTAGGTGAGGGTCCTCTCACGCAGATACGTCACTTCCGGTTCCCTGGTTCCGAGCGGTGGAGTGCACGCGATCTCATACCGCCGCTCCGACAGATGCAGGGACTGAGTGCGGGACCTTATACACCTTTCACCTTCGGTCTCGAAGGTTAATACACCTGTACCTCGTTTTTTACCTTCTTTTGATCAAAACTTACCTTGGAAATCGTTTTATTATTATTTACTACTTAATTTTTAAATAAAACTGGATTACGCTATGGTGGCTCCTGACCCTTTGTCCTGAGGAACATCGCTGCAAGCCGGAACAGTCAGCCTATGGATCCATAGGAACCCCAGGAACAAGAGGAAAACTACTGCACCTTCCCTGGACATCAAACCACTCACCTACATGCCGTATACCCCTGTAGGGGTTTCATCTTCTGGTGAGTAGGGTATCTTAAGGGGGAGCACAACAGTCACCAGGATTGAATTTTATGCAAAGACTCACATATAAGTCACCAGCTGAACTGCTTAGGATTGAGCATTGTTGTTGGAAAAATCTATCTACTGCAATATTGTTTAGGATCTCTATATATATATATATGATGGACTACTCTATTTAACTGCTCCAATTGTTTCACATTTTGGGATATTGATCACTATTTGTTACACCTTGATTTGGTTTCTGATTTTTGCCTTATAGCAATAATATTGTGGATATCACCCCACTTATGTTTTAGCTCACATAAGGGTTTTTACCCCCCAATTCCCAATCTTTTTTACAGTGACTGGCATATATGCGCACATGCACATAGCACTTTAGTAATCACTAATTAATACTTACTTGTTTCACAACCTTAATTGATGGGGTCAGGGAGAGGTCACTGCTGACCCACCCACTGACAATACCTTTGTGTGTTTTTGCTTTTATTGTTACCATCCTGGGTCATAATTTGATATCACTCAGGTTTCAACGTTAATTTATATAACACACACCCTCCACTGGGAGCGCCAATCACCCCACACACACACCAATTCACTTCTCTAGCCCTTGCACACAGGGGCCACACGGGGGGGGGGGGGGGGGGGCAGAAACCCAACAGTCATAGTCCTAAGCGCAGGTTGTTTCATACTATTTAGAAAAATGACCTGTTTGCAAAATTTTATAACAAAATCTGAAAAACGTTTTTTTTTTAAAAAAAATCTTTGGCCTTTTTTCATTTGCTTAGCAAAAAAAAAAAAACCCAGCGATGATTAAATACCACCAAAAGAAAGCTCTATTTGTGTGAAAAAAAAAAAAATGACGTTTTGGGTACAGTGTTGCATGACCGACCAATTGTCATTCAATGTGTGACAGCGCTGAAAGCTGAAAATTGGCCTGGGCAGGAAGGGGATAAAAGTGCCCGGTAGGCAAGTGGTTAATGGGCTGCCCTATGCATGTAGTGCTAAAACACGCCCAAACGAAGATGATTTTGTGCACATTCTTAATCCTTAACAGAACCCCCACGCATCTGCTAAAATGCATGTTTTTGTGCATCAGATGCGTAACTGCCGTAAAGCTCAGTGAAGCGCAATTTTGCCAAACGTTCAAGGACTTTTTTTGGCGTGTTTCTCGCATTCTCCCATCATTGTTGGGAATCAAACTCAGAACCCCAGTGCTGCAAGGCTAGAATGATTTTCACATAACTCCTGCACTGGTGTAAATTATTAGAACAATTGTAACAAGAAGATTGAAAGATCCTCACAGATCGGCGGCGTCTAGCAGCAAAACATACATTGCTGCGTTAGTTTCATCTCAGTAGATAATGAGGCGGAGAAATAGCATAAAACAGCTTTTTCCCATGAAAAAAAAATATCAATTTCAACTCTACCTGCTAGAAAGTGTCTTTCATCACAGGATCTTCTACTAGTTATAGGAAACATGTAAATTATAGCGTGCGTTCACATCGCTCCATACAGCTGACTTTTCACACAACCTTTGAATTAAAGAAGGAATGAGAAGGATTTGTTTGCGGCTCTCATTTTCTTCCTTTGCACTGGAGGCGCCGTGTTTGATTTCCTCAGCAAAACAACTCTCTGACCCTTTGTATGTGTGAAGACGGCTCTCTGTATTGCATTAGCGAGCTCGTGTACAAATAGCGTTCTCCCGGCACGGGAATGTTTACCGCTAAAGAGGAAACATCTGAAACTCCAACATCACAGTAGCATTCAGGTCACCCCAGCGAAGATGAGAGGGTTCCAAGATGAGATATTTCATCTTCTGTGGTTTTTCCTTGTTTGGTGAATGCAGACATACTATACAATAACGCAACAAACAGCATTGATAGAAAAATTGGGGGCGCTGCTAACAAGGGTACAAATGAGAACCAACACTGCGAGGGCCTATTTCAGTATTACACGTATCTAGGGGTCTGCTCAACAAGAGGTAAAAGCCTAACTAGGTAGAGTGTCTGATGTGTATGTGTTTGGGCTTTAGGCTCCATGTACACGGGACGCTGGTATACGCGCATTCAGAGGCAGTTGGACGCTTTTTTCAACTGCCCCTGAACACATTCAATGTTATCCTATGTGAGCATTTACACAGTCTCGTTTATTGCCCTTTTTAGGCAGTTGCGTTTAACCTTGTTTTTCTGAAAGCAAAAAAGTGGGTTCAGGCGCCAAAGATTTCCACGTTTCAGATGCCAAACGCGGCTAAACGTGGCTAAGCGTGGCTAAACGCGGTACCGTTTTCGTTTATAAGCGTTTTTTAAGGTGACCTATTTTTTTACATTAAAAATCTCAAAAATTATGGCAAATGATGAAAAACCATTACATTTTTTTTTTTTTAAACTGTAATTGCTTGTGTAGCGGATATATGCTTCCCTATTTTTGAATCTGGTGGGGAAAACTGTGATGTATGGTTCCCCGGGGGGCTCACCAGGTGGCGAAGCACCTTCCTTAAGGGATAAATTAGCCCCTGGGGTCATTGACCCCCCTACCCATTCTGAGAACAGAATCTTTGACTTTCTGACTGGCTTTCATAAATGTGGTCGTTGTCCACCATGTCGACAGGCCAGAAAGAATATAAAGAAGCGGAAGGAATTTGTGGCATCAGCAACTGGAAAAAACTATAATGCCGCGTACACACGATCATTTTTCCCGTCGGGAAAAATGAAATTTTTTCCTTTGGACGAGAAAAACGATCGTCTGTGGGCTTTTTGCCGTTTTTCCCGACGAGAAAAACGGCATTAATCACGATGAGAAAAATTAGAACATGTTCTAATTTTTCTCGTCGTTTTTCCTAAAATTTCTTCCGCGGCAGTGTTTCCCATAGACGATCGTTTTTCTCGTCATTTTAAAAAATGACGAGAAAAATGACCGTGTGTGGGGAACAAGCTGTTCCCTCGTTTAAAATGTCATTATTCACGGCGGTTTTTAAACCGCCGTGAATAATGATCGTGTGTACGCGGCATAAGATCAAGGATTTGATCACTTGTAACACTACTGGGGTCGTGTACATGCTACAATGTGAGTGTGGTCTACAATATGTTGGTAGGACGTCTAGGCCCCTTCACGTTAGGATAGGGGAGCATGTCAACAATATTAAAAGGGGGTTCATCACACACAATGTTTCGAAACACTTCTGTCTCCACCATAACCGTAGCCCAGCTGGGCTGCAGTTTTGGGGGATAGAGAAGGGGACGAACCATTGGAGAGGAGGCAACTTTATTCGGCACCTTAGCCGACGTGAGTCGTTTTGGGTGTATGAACTAAAGGTGGGGGTCCCGTTGGGGTTGAACGTTGAGTTCGATCTCAATTGTTTTATTTCTGACCGCTAGCATTGTTTTTTTCTGTTTTAAGTTTTAATATGTTATTATGTATTCAATATGTGATATTTGTCTAACAGGTTAGATGGTTGTGCTGACGTCTATATTAATTCTACAGGTCTATTCATGACTGTTTTATTACCCTTATGCATCTCTGGCCCCTGTTTAGTGCCACGATTGTCATTACTATGAGGACCCATGGGCCCCCCAAATATTAATAAGAAGGGGGGCGCTGGAGTGAGTCTATATACATATTGACCATTGTGCCTTATATATGGTCGGATCTTTTGGTCTGTTTATATGCGACCCCAGCGAGCTTATATGCATTTGCTTGGTACCCTTCTATGTATCTTTCGTTATAGACAGTGGGGTCATTGGTGCTTATGTTTATTTTATTTAAATTTTATTTAAATTTTTTTTATTCTCTCGAGATCCTGTATGACATGCATTACAGGCTTCTGCCACTGAGTGGCATAGTGTGGGGTTCGCTGTACAACACCAATAACACTGCCTGTTAGCATTGTCATATGTCATTATTTATGACAGCTATGTTGCAGCCTGGAGGGATGGTTATTAGAAGTAGGGGTGGATCTGACCATCTTAACTTGGAAGTTCTGCATAGTATGCACGTTGGGGGATTGTTATCCTCTGTGCTTTGTTGACATCTGGTGTCATGTGACTGCTCCGCCCCGCCCTCGGCCTTACGTAGGTGCGGTGAGCGGAACGTTCTGCAGGCCTATTTACTGCTGTTGCTCTGACGACGGATCACATGGGGAGCGCCGACCCGGAAGGTTATAGACTGGGAGGTGATATCCCCTGTGATCCCACCGTTGATTGGAGCTGCAGTGTACCATGTGAGGGTCCTCACCCGGAAGCTCCTTGATTCCCATATTCCTCTAGCCAATGATTGCCAGTTTTACAATTTGGCATGTCTCTTGGCCACCAATGAGGGCGCTTGCTGCATGGTCCCCCAATCATGGGGTAGGCGGGATTTCGTTTTTAGATATTGCACACACCAGGAATATGGCTTATATAAATGAACTGACATGCTGGCCCCATTCAATTTTCGCTGAGGAAGTCCTTGCCCACGGACGATACGCGTGCGAGGGGCTACATGACGTCAGGACAGCCATCTACCTGGTTCCACACCTATGTTACATGACTGTTATCCAAGCACAGGGTCTCTGTGCCTTGCTTGTGAGTAACTTTTTATACAATAAATCAAGTGTTTTTTACATATGGAGAGCACTATGTTTTTCTTTTTGACATTTTGCATGTAACCACGCAAATTTATGAGTTTGTTTTGGGATCATTGAATGATTGAGGATTTCGGTTGAAGTACCGTATGAAGACAGCCCTCTCATCTTTAACATTACCCTTGTTAAAGGGACTGCATATGTGACCTTCTGGTAATACAGAGGTCCATATTCTGAGGTGAGCGGCCTGTGTACCTGGTGGTGGACATACACGGAAGTGGTTGCACTTGTGATCATTTACAAGCACTCTGTTTCACAGCTAGAGGATCCTTCTATCTCCCTGTTGGTGTACCAGTTAACACTCTTCTGGTTTCTGAACTTCATATTTTATGGACTTTTTGTGTTACATATGATCTTAGCGCTGCACTGCTTTTTACACATGTTCTAATTTTTCTCGTCGTGATTAATGACGTTTTTCCCGTCGGGAAAAATTACAAAAAGCCCACACACGGTCGTTTTCCTTGTTAAAAAAAAAAATGTTTCCCGACGGGAAAAATGATCGTGTGTACGCGGCATAAGACACAGAGCCTCGGCTCGTCGCCGCCCCCACTCTCTCCTCATTGGTTTGCTGGCTGTGACCAGTCAATAGGGGGTGTTTTTGCATTGAAGTCAATGGGACGCAGCATGCCATTATCGACACCTTTTTTTTTTTTAAATCGGCAAAATGCTGATAACTCTATTTTTGGCGGCTGATATATCGGTGCATCCCCGATATAAATTAATTTTTTATATTTTTTTTGTTAAGGTTTAATTTATTTACGATTATTTATTTTGTTATTGGATTTACGATTATGGCGATACCTCACGTGTAGCTTGAACACCGTTTACATATGCGGGCGCGACTTACGTGTGCGGGAGCATGGAGAAACTGACACTTTAAAAATGTTTTTTTTTTCTTATTTATTTTACTTTAAATTTTTTATTTTTACACTGTCCCTTAGATTTTATTTATTTTTTATTTTGTTATCACTTTTATTCCTATTACAAGGAATGTAAACATCCCTTGTAATATAAATAAGCATGACAGGTCCTCTTTATTGAGAGGTCTGGGGTCAAAAAGACATCAGATATACGTATCATTTACCTTTATTTAAAAAAAAGGGTAATTTTGCCTTTATCCACTTGCCTACTGTGCACTTTCACCCTCTTCCTGCCCAGGCCAATTTTCATCTTTCAGCGCTTTCACACTTTCAATGACAATTGCGCTGTCATGCAATACTGTACCCAAATTCATTTTTTATCTTTCTTTTCCCCACAAATAGCTTTTTTTGGGTTAGTATTAAATCACCGCTGTATTTTTTATTTTTTTTGCTAAAAAAAATGAAAAAGACCAAAAATGTTGAGAAAAACAAAAAAAGTTTCTTAGATTTTGTTAGAAAATTTTGTAAATAACTAATTTTTCTCCTTCACTGATGTGCGCTGATAAGGTGGCACTGATGAGGAGGCACCAATATGCAGCATCGATGGGCACTGATAGGCCTCATTGATAGACAGGACTGATGAGCAGGCACTAAAAGGCAGCACTGACTTGCATCACTGATGGGCACAGAATGGTCTAACTGATAGGCACAAATTGGCATCACTGATGGGCACAGACTGGCATCACTGCTGGGCACTAGGGGTGCAACGGATCAAAAAACTCACGGCTCGATCCTCGGATCAGAGTCACGGATCGGATCATTTTTCGGATCGGCAAAAAAAAAAGAAAAGACAAGTCTTGTTACACCCACCAGAGTTTTAGATCTCACAGTTATTTTCAACACAAACGGAGCTTATATGCTTAAATACATTATTTGTAAATCCAACGGACTGTTTACATGTTAAATTTTAAAAGCAGCAGCAAACCTGCTGACCTTACATGGTTGCCAATGTGACAGAACACCTCTGATTTTCACATTTAACTAAATGTTAAATGTGAAAATCAGAGGTGTTCCGTTACATTAGCAAGCATGTAAGGTTTGCTGCTGCTTTTAAAATTTAACATGTAAACAGTCCGTTGGATTTCCAAATAATGTATTTAAGCTTATAAGCTCAGTTTTGTGTTGAAAAGAATTGAAATCTAAAACTCTGTTGGGTGTAACAAGATGTCCGCTTGGGCCCTTCTGCACAGTAATGATAGTGAGGAGTGTGGGGTGGAGCAAGATGCCGGGTGTACAAAGATGGCCGCCGCTCCGGAGCTAGGCCAAAGCCGCGGCCTTTCCTATGGCCGAAGGCTCCGTAGCGCTTTGCGGCACTGTTGAGGCTGCACTGATCATCAGTGCCCTGATGATCATTACAGGTCTCCCCTGTGAGGTAAGCCGATTAACGGCACTTCTGTGTTTACATGTGATCGGCCAATTACATGGGTAAAGGGCCACGTCATCGGCTCTTTACTGAGATCAGGGTCGCACCATGTCCAGGGACACAGCTGCAGGCCTCCAGGGGCGTGTGACCACAGTGAGGCTGGGTGACATCATAGGATGTTGGCCCAGAACGAGAGGGTCATTTGTCTATGCGGCGGGCGGGAGGCAGTTATGGAAAAGAAAAAAAAAACATCTCTTTAAGGCTGGGAAGCGAAAGTGACGTCCTCCAAAGGCAAAGAGCGGAGTGGGGGCTATCTTGCCCTGGCTCAGCTTCCTGCCCAGGAATCCGACGGATCAGATCGGCTCCGGGCTTACCAACGGGTCCATTGAGCTCAGAGACGACCGGGAAGCCGCGGGCAGCGGGGGGGTTGTCACCTCACCCGCCACCTCTAAAAGTGATCTTGTGGCTAATCCGCCACTGAGACCACTTTTACCTGAAAGAAAAATCACCCACAGTACAAAAGTATACCGGGTTATGGCAGCTCTTTTTTTGTTTATAGCGCAAAAAATAAAAACCGCAGAGGTGATCAGATACCACCAAAAGAAAGCTTTATTTGTCGGAAAAAAATGATAAAAATGTCATTTGGGTGCAGTGTTGTATGACCGCGCAATTGTCATTCAAAGTGTGTCAGCGCTGAAAGCTGAAAATTGGTCTGGGCAGGAGGGGGGTTTAAGTGCCCAGTAAGGAAGTGGTTAAAGTACATGTAGCGGGGTCTCCTTTAAGGCCCCGGGACTACGTTACCCAGAACCCTGTTCGGCACCCCGAGTGCAGTTAGCCACTGCAGAGACTCATGGGAGGGGCTATTTAAGGAGGAGGCGAGGCGGAGCTCGGCCTCTTTGGACACCGCGCTGCAAGCAAGAGTTTCTTCCTGTGCGGTTCTGCTGCAGTGCAGGGCCTGAAGCCTGGGCTTTGCGCAACTTCCAAAGAGCCTTCCACGCCACTGCGGAGCCTGGGTGGCACCGGACTTGTCGAGTGAGGACATCAGTACGATCGGGGACCCGATTGTTGCAGACGCTGTGTGCGGAGACACAGCAGGTGAAAGTCCTGGACTGGGATCGCGTCCGGAGTGGTGAGTGAGCACTTGCTCAAGCCAATAGACTGTACCGTGTTAGGCCTATAGACTGCCTTGGCCCACCTATCGTTGTTTGCTGTTCTATTAGGAGACCTGTAGCAGGACAGAGTTGAAGGGTCTCCAGTATAGTGTTCCTTGAGACTGCCTACTTGTGAATTACAAATACTATTTCATCAAGTGCACCACCGAAAGTTTGCATGCAAAGAAATCCTAGAGTGAAAAGACTGAGATTTCTTATGTCAGGCCTGACTAGGGGGGAGATAGAATATTGTTTAGTGTGCCACAGGGCGCGCACACCATAATAGCTGCGCGCTGTGGGTTATCGTGCTGGGCCATTGTTGTGTGATACACCTATTGCTGCAGGGCTCTGTAAGCAAGTTGCATGTGTTCTGTTCTGCCTATGCTTTTGATATAAAGTAAAACCGATGGATTTGATCTCTCGCCTCAGTGTGTTGTCTTACTGTAAAAGAGATTGCCCCGTTACAATATTACTGAATGTGATATAAGTTTAAAGCTAGACTAACTGTGCCAGAGTGGGTCGAGTAAGATTGCCGGGGGTTGGCGGTGCTGTATGCAGGGCCCGAAATCAAACCAGCGGCTCTCTTAACTGGGGGTAGCGCTACACGTGGGGGCTCTCGAGTCCGGGATCCTGTTGCAGAAAGTAACGCGCCAAAAGTACCAGCATGGACCCACTAGAAGTAGGACAGTGGTGCAAAGTGGTCGGCACAGATCCAGCCAGAAAACTTCAGCGGGCCCTGGTGAAGGAGTCAACCGGGTGCCTATCATCTCCAGTGAGCTCCAAACTGAATGAGAAGCACATGAAAAGAGTGGACAAGACCCCTCAGAAGAAACACAAGGTTCCTCAGAGGGAACGCACCCCAAAGAAAGGGAGTAGTGTCCCTCAGCTGGTAGTTACACCCATCAAAAGGAGGGAGATCAATGCATACCAGGCCCAAGAGAGACTTAAGTCCAAAGAGAAATGGAAGAAAGAAAGTCCAAAAGGAAAATGCAAAGATCAAAGGAAAGAAACCCCTTCGAAGCAATATCCAGAGAAGCTGGTGGGTCCCTCCCCAATAGTACCTGTTAAAGTGGAGGGAGTCTACACAAGAGCCATATTGGATACTGGGGCGCAAGTGACCCTGTTGTACCGGGACTTTTATGACAAGCATTTAAGTCGCCTACCCATCCAGAAGATTGAAGAGCTGGAGATATGGGGAATTGGGACAGAGAGTTTCCCTTATGATGGCTATCTGCCTATAAAACTGACTTTCGACCCGTCCATAGCCGGAAAGGCTGAAGTGTTTGACGCCTTAGCTGTGGTGTGCCCCCGACCGCCTGGAGCTAACAAGAGTTCCCTAATAATAGGGACCAACACGGATCTGGTCCAAAGACTTCTGGCCCCTCTGACAAGAAGGAAAGACCCCACAGTCACTGAGATCCACCCAATGTTGAAGACAGCCTACCAACGGCTGATCTTGGAACAGAAGGCCCCGGAAGAGGGGGTAGGGAAGGTCTGGAGGCTGGGAAGAAGGGGGATAGTGCTGCAGCCCGGTGAAGTAGCCTGCTTGAAAGCCACCGTGAAACTCACCTGGGAGCAGCCTGGCCCTTTTGTCATGTTGGAACCCGACCCAAGGGAAGAACATTCGGGCTTAGAAGTCATCCCAGAAGTGGTCCTGAAGAAGGCTCATTGTAAAGTGCCTGTGAGCGTCAGAAATACCACGAATGGTCCCATGGAAATCCCAGCCAGGCTGTTGCTGGGCCGGGTGAGCCCAGCTACCCCAGTTGCTTCATCAGATGTGGAGAAGACAGACGGAGAAAGTACTGTCTGGGAGAAACTTTCCATGGAGAATCCAAACCTGCCCAGGGCTTGGAAAGAGAGAGGCAAGGCCCAGTTGACCAGCTGGGAAAGGATCTTTTCCCAAGATTAATTCGATGTGGGGTGTAATAGGAGTGCCACCCATCGAATCCGCCTCCAGGAAGACAAGCCCTTTAGGGAGAGGGTTAGGCGGGTTCCGTTAGCAGACCTTGAAGACTTGAGGGAGCAGCTCGCCGAGCTCAAGCGAACAGGGGTGATTCAAGAATCTAGAAGTCCCTATGCCTCCCCTATAGTGGTGGTTCGGAAGAAGAATGGGTCATTGAGGCTGTGCATAGACTATAGGACCCTCAACAGGAGAACCATACCGGACCAGTATACCACTCCGAGGATAGAGGATGCCCTACAGAGCTTGTCTGGAGCCAAGTGGTTCAGTGTTATGGACCTCAAGAGCGGGTACTATCAGATCCCGATGCATCCAGAAGACAAAGAGAAGACGGCTTTCATAACCCCGGTAGGGTTCTTCGAATTCGACCGGATGTCTCAAGGTCTGTCTGGAGCTCCAGCAACCTTCCAACGTCTCATGGAGAAGACTGTGGGAGATATGAACCTCATCGAAGTCCTCGTATACTTGGATGACATCATTGTCTTCGGAAGAACCTTGGAAGAACATGAAGATAGGCTGGAGAAAGTTTTGAAGAGAGTGAGGAAGGGCTCAAGCTCTCACCTGAAAAATGGCAATTCTATCAGTCATCAGTCAACTATCTGGGACACATAGTGTATGAAGATGGGGTGGCCACAGACCCCGAAAAGTTGGAGGCAGTCACCTCCTGGCCAAGGCCCACTACTGTGACAGAACTCAGGTCCTTCCTGGGATTCTGTTCCTATTATAAGAGGTTCGTGGAGGGGTTTGCTCGGATAGCCAGTCCTCTGAATGAGCTGCTCAAGACAAAGGGGGAAGAGGATGACTCGGGCCCTAGGAAGCCAGGGGAGTCAGTCAAGGACCAGTGGAATAAGAAGTGCGAAGATGCCTTCCAAATGTTGGGAAAGAACTTAACCACTGCCCCTGTCCTGGCCTATGCAGACCCAAAGAAGCCTTATGAACTCCATGTAGATGCCAGCATGATGGTCTGGGAGGAGTGCTCTATCAGGAGCATGAAGGGCAACTGAGACCTGTTGCGTATGTGAGCAGAAGCCTGACCCCCTCCGAAAATAATTATCCTACTCATAAGTTGGAATTCCTGGCCCTCAAGTGGGCCGTAGTTCACAAACTCCGAGATTATCTGTATGGGGCAGATTTCACAGTGAAAACGGACAACAACCCCCTCACCTATCTTTTCACCACAGCTAAGCTGGATGCCACAGGACATAGATGGCTGGTGGCGCTGTCTGCCTTCAATTTCAGCCTGAAGTACAGACCTGGGGCTGAAAACCGAGATGCAGTCGCCTTGTCTAGAAGATCTCATGTCCCCACCTGCAGTACAGAAGACTGGACCCAAGTGGCACCCGACGGGGTGCGGGCCCTCTGTCAAGGGGCTGAACTCCAAGCCAGTGGCGGCTCAAGAGCAGAAGAGATAGGGGTTACCATAGTAGGAGTTCCCAAGCAATACTGTGGAGTAACCCAACTGGGGGAAGATAACTTGCCAAGACTGTCCAAGAAGGAGTTGAGATCCGACCAATTGGAAGACCCCATGGGGAGATTGGTCCTAGAGGCCCTGGAGAATCAGGACCGGAATAGACTCTTACGCCACCCTTCAAAGGAAGAGACTGACCCAGAACAAGCATGCAGAACCCCCAAATTTAAATACTTGTTCCGAGGCAGTGACTGAAGAAACACTGAAGCCAAAGGATCAGCATGAGAGCCAGAGAACTGGTATTTTTAGAAGAGAAGATTACCGCTCCAGGTGAGTGAGTTCTATTGATCTTTCAACAATCAGGAAGCCGTGGGTGCTGGCAATGCACAAGGCAAACGGAAAACAACAGGTGAAGGAATGGACAGCCGCACTAATATCTGTAAGCACACAGTAAGCACTTATATCTGTAGTGTGAAACGCGTCAGCTGATCCCTGCCTTGCTGTGACCTGTGGTGCATTTGTTCATCTATTTTTACAATAAAAAGCAACCGCAGAGGTTTTTTTTGGAGTGCGGCTGTCCATTCCTTCACCTGTCGTTTTCCGGTATTTTAAGAAAGTGAAGTTAACAGTAGTAACCTCCATGCTTTCTTAGTACAGGTTTGGCTCACACTAATTACAATGAACCATGGAACGGTAGGACACAGACTTAAAGCGGAACTCCAACTTTTGATATGCTTTACATAGTTTGTTTGGGCCAAGCTGATCCAAACTATGTCCCTCACTAACACATGAGGCCGCTGGATGTGCGGTATAAACTATATGTAGCTGCGGCCACATACAGCATACCGCACTGTGCTCTGGGTGTGAGCCGAGACTTTGTCTCATACCTGGAACACAGTACAGTAGAGTCTATCTGATCGGCGCTCAGCCATTCAGAGAAAGCAATGAATACAAAGCTTCCACTAATTGGCTGAGTCAGAGAGGTGGGCTGATGAGGTCACAACCTCAGTCAATCAGAGGAAGCTTTGTATTTATTGCTAGAACACTTTCTCCGAATGGCTGAGTGCCGCAGCGGTAGTCTCGGCTCGCACCCGGAACACAGTGTGGTGTGTTGTGTAGACTCACTTCCAGTGACCAGTATGAGAGAGTGAGAGCGATAATACCAAATTTAACACACCTGCTCCCCATTCACACCTGAGACCTTGTAACACTAACGAGTCACATGACATCGGGGAGGGGAAAAATGGCTAATTGAGGCCAATTTGGACATTTTCACTTAGGGGTGTCCTCACTTTTGTTGCCAGGGGTTTAGACATTAATGGCTGTGTGTTAAGTTATTTTGGGGGGGGGGGGGGACAGCAAATTTACACTGTTATACAAGCTGTACACTCACTACTTTACATTTATAGCAAAGTGTCATTTCTTCAGTGTTGTCACATGAAAAGATAGAATAAAATATTTACAAAAATGTGAGGGGTGTACTCGCTTTTGTGAGATACTGTGTTTTCAGGGAAGTATGTGCCAAAATACGAAAGACCAAAGCACAAGCAACCTGTGTCCCGGGCATTCTTCTCTGTGCACATAATGACCTAAACAGAAGGGCCACTGAGTGCACTGCCCAGCCCCACCCTATGTCAGGATGGCAATTGCTGACTGTAAAAATGGCAGTTTTATTCATTGCAGAAAATGCACACAGTGATCATCTTCTGACTGACAGTCTAGTGTACCGTGTATTCTTTTTTTTTTTTTTTATGGAGCGCCACATTTAAATTAACCATACATTAATTCAGCGCGCTGAATGAAAAGAAAAAAAGAAAAAAAACTGACCGGACTTCCCCATTCACATATTCGATGTGGATGGGGGAACCCTCCCCGCTGTGCCATTGTATTCTGACAGCAGAGAGACTCCAGCAATGTGTCTGAATACACAAATCAGTGCTGCAGGGTATTGCCTGCGGCATTGATTGAGCAAAAATAGACTGACAGGGCGATTAAACAGAAATAGATCAGTAGATTGACTTTTGTTCAACCACAGTGGCCGCACGCGGAATGAAATTGTGCTGCCCTGTGGTCCCTGCAAGGCCCATCATTCCATTGTTCACTGTAATTAGCATGAACCAAACCTTGGACTGCAAGTGTTTACTTCTTCTTAACACACCAGTTTAGGCCCCATGCACACAGGGCGTTTTTGCAGCTGCTGTTAGCACCGTTAGACGTTTTTTTTTTACAGCTGCAAAACGCCTATCCATGTTATTCTATTGTGTCATGCACACATAGAGCTTTTATGAGCTCCAAGTGGCATAGGCATTTTCCAGCTGCAAAAAAAAAACAAGACCAGTGCGTTCTGGAGCTCCAGGTTCGAGCTGCAAAAACGCCCAACGCTATTAAATGCGCAAAAACACTGCGAAAACACGCAAAAACGCTGCAATTGCGTTTTTGAGCTCCAGCATTTTTTTTTTTTAAAAAGGTCAAAAAATGTTTACAAAACATGGACAGGCGTTTTTAAGCTGTAAAAAACGCGGCTGTAAAAACGCCCTGTGTGCATGGGGCCTTAGGGTCTCCAATCAGTTTTTCTTGTAGTTCCACCTTGAGCACACAATTAAAGTGTCCACTCCCATACACTCTGAAATTAATTAATCTTGTTAAAAAAAAGTTACTTTACATCACATGCATGAAAAAATAAGACATATTTTGTATACAAGTCTGGACACAAAATAGAAGGCATGCATTGATGGTGAACTCATACATATACAGAAGGATAGACAGACTCAGAGCAGACTGAACACGCCGGTGTACACACAGAGTACATGAAATGACACACGATGACAGTGCAATCAACACAATGATACACGGGGACACAGATACAACCTAAAGCTGGGTATACATCATGCAGATGTTCTATTTTTTATCATTTTCCTTCCACTTCACAATTATGTGCAACTTTGTGTTGGTCTATCACATAAAATACATTTACGTTTTTGGTTGCAACATGACAGAATGTGAAAAATTTCAAGGGGTATGATTACTTTTTCAAGGCACTGTAAGTGACAGATGATATGTATCTTATAGAGCTGCACGATTAATCATTAAGAATGGAGATCACGATTCTTCCCCCCCCCCCTGCGATCTTAATAAACCATTTCCCCCGATTCTATGCAGAGCTCTCTGCTCAAGCCAACAGCTGTCAAAAAAACAAAACAGGCAGTTCGCCAAGTTTCACAACATTCCTCAGCTGCTGAGCCAACTATAAACATTGTTAACTTTTGTTCTTTAGATTAAAACTAATGAACTTTAGTCTGTAAATGAGGGAAGTTTACCCACTTAAGACTGAGGCCGGGTTCACACTTGTCCGACAAACGCTCCGACATTGGGAGCTCATGTCGCATGACGTGTGAAAATCAATGTTTCCCTATGGGAGCCGTCTTAACTGGTCCGACACAAGTCGGTCCAACATTAAAAATGCTCCCTGCACTACTTCGGTCCGACTTTGATCCAACTTCAGCCCATTGACTATCATTGAAGTCGGATCAAAGTAGGATCCTTGTCCTAACTATCCGACATTTGACATCCGACATGGTGATTACAGCAGCAGTAAAAGGAATTTATCTCACCCTGGGATTGTTTTGATTGGTCAAAAGACAAGTCAGACTAGCACAATGTCGGATCAAAGTAGTATCCTGTTCATGAAAGTCGGATGGATGTCGGATCAATGTAGGATCAATGTAGGACTGATGTCGCAGAGCAAAGTAGGATGAAAGTTGTATGACTGTCGTGTCGTACCAGTGTGAACCCAGCCTGAACCTTTTTCTGACACTTGTTGGTTTCAAAATAAAATCAGTATTTTTTGCTAGAAAATTACTTAGAACTAGGGTTGTCCCGATACCGATACTAGTATCGGTATCGGGACCGATACCGAGCATTTGTGCAAGTACTTGTACTCGCACAAATGCTCCCGATGCCTGACCCGATACTTGATCGGTGGGCTGACTCAGTGGGCGGAGAGGATGGGCGGTGTCAGAGGCGGAGAGGGCGGGCGGTGTCAGAGGCGGTGTCAGAGTTGGAGAGGGCGAGCGGTGTCAGAGGCAGCGTCAGAGGTGGAGAGGGCGGGCAGTGTCAGAGGCGGCGTCAGAGGCGTAGAGGGCGGGCGGCGTCAGAGGCGGAGAGGGCGAGCGGCGTCAGTGGGCAGAGCGGGCGAAGTCAGCGGGCCGGAGAGTCCTCACCTGCACTAGAGAAATAGCTTGGTAAGCTGTCAGAGTGCAGCCGCATCAGGATCGGTGACCGGACTGTCACATTCGGTCACCGGTCAGCTTGGAAATCCCGACGCCCATCTTGGCACACCCTGCACTTGGCCACAGTAAGCCAGCAGCTGACATCTTGTTACACCCAGCCCGAACTATTTGGGCTGGGTGTAACAAGATGTCTGCTGATGCCAAGGGCAGGGTGTATCATTTAGTCATGTCATTTATTTCTGCATTTCAGTGCCATCCACCTGTCAGTACCAGACACCTGTCAGTGCCATCAGTGCCCATAACTGCCGCCTGTCAGTGCCCATAAGTGCTGCCTATCAGTGCCAGCCGCCTGTCAGTACCCATAAGTGCCGCCTATCAGTGCCCATAAGTGCCGCCTGTCAGTGTCAGCCACCTGTCGGTGCCATCTAACAGTGCCAGCCACCTGTCAGTGCCATCAGTGCACATAAGTGCTGCCTGTCAGTGCCATCATTGCCCATAACTGCCGCCTGTCAGTGCCCATAAGTGCTGCCTATCAGTGCCAGCCGCCTGTCAGTGCCCATAAGTGCCGCCTGTCAGTGTCCATAAGTGCCGCCTGTCAGTGCCCATAAGTGCCGCCTGTCAGTGCCAGCCACCTGTCGGTGCCATCTAACAGTGCCAGCCACCTGTCAGTGCCATCAGTGCACATAAGTGCTGCCTGTCAGTGCCATCATTGCCCATAAGTGCCGCCTGTCAGTGCCAGCCACCTGTCAGTGCCATCTAACAGTACCAGCCACCTGTCAGTGCCAGCCACCTGTCAGTGCCATAAGTGCCGTCTATCAGTGCCATCTATCAGTGCCCATCAGTCAAACTGTCACATGGCATTAAAAAAAAAGTATCGGTAATCGGTATCGGCGAGTACATAAAAAAAAGTATCGGTACTTGTACTCGGTCCTAAAAAAGTGGTATCGGGACAACCCTACTTAGAACCCCCAAACATTATACATATTTTTTCAGCAGAGACCCTAGAGAATTAAATGGTGGTTGTTGCAATATGTTATGTCACACTGTATTTGCACAGCGGTCTTTCAAATGCAATTTTTTTGGAAATAAAAATAGACTTTAATTAATAAAAATAAAAAAAACAACAGTAGTTAGCCCAATTTTTTTGTATAATGTGAACGATGATGTTGCGCCACGAGAATCATGATCTTTATTCTAAGCAAAAAAAATAAAAAATTGTGATTCTCATTTTTCCCAGAATCGTGCAGCTCTAGTATTTAATATTATACAGACAGATGACAGGAATTATATATGAATATACACACACACACACACACAGGTGACATCCATATAATAATACACATGTGACAGATGACAGGAATAGAATATCCTACACACGGGTGACGGATGACAGGAATTTAATATTGAGTTGAGTTGAGTTGAGAGGTATCTTAATATAGCGCGGTCTTACCCCGAAGGGTCCCGACGCGCATAGCAGAGTTTCTGGGAGAAGAGGACCCAGGAACCAGAAGCAGCACAGAGTGGCAGAAAGGGTGGAAGGGAGAGGCTACGCAGGGAAGGCTTGCGTGAAAAGCCAAGTCTTCAGTAACCCGCGGAAGACCGGAATAGTAGGGGCCTCCTGGAGCTCCTCCTCCTTGTTGATGAGACCAGTCTGGTGATGCGTCTTGATTTGTATGAATGGGGATCGAATGGAAGGTGAGTGAATTTTAGCTTAAGAAGCATTATTACATTAAGATGAAATCTGTGATTATGAGCACAAGGAGAAATGGCTGTGCTCTGCACACAGCCAAACTTCGCTGACAATTGGTATCAGTGGGAGGAATGGTGCTCCATCATTGGTGTCAGTGGGTTGATAGCATTCCATTGGAAATCCTCATCAGTTCCTCTAGCACATTTGAAAACTAGAATTAACAATATTAATCTTATGGCAAAAAAAATTCACACAATACTAATCATTTATATAATAAATGTAGCGGGTATTTGAATTTAGGGGAGGCATCTGGGTGGTAGTGTAACCCAGATGCATTGATTGTTAGGGAATCTGAGACCCTTTTATGGTTCTTGGAGGACTCTGGTGGTGTGAGGTTCCCTGCGGCCTGCAGGTGGCGCTGTCGCCCTGGGCCGGGGCTGAACACTCACCGCAAGACTGCATCCCTTTTTGTCCTTTCCTGGCGCTGGTAAAGCGGGGCGGGGAATCTGCTGTGACGCAAAGGGAGAGGAGATAAAAGGGGCGGACACATTGACCTTGGGGTTCAGAGTCGGAGGACACAGACGTGCCCAGGCACCTTCAGCCTTGGTGCTGGTGTTCCGGAGTTCCGGGCCCGGGTGCCCTTGACCTGGCCGGAGGGGGAGATGGAGTCCATCCCAGGCACCTTTAGCCTGGGGTGAGGTACTAGTGCGGAAGCCTGGGACCCAGTACCTTCGACTGGGTTCCGCGAGGGTGGAGGAATCCAAGGGGGCCCTAACGCCTTGGGTGCCCGTGTCTGAGATAGAGGAGGCCGGTGAGCGGAACTACTCTGAAAAGTCTGGCGCAGCATTTGCCGGTGACAGAGAGGCCTCCGGTAACTCTCTTGGACGGATGTCTTCCCTCTGACAGGGGCTGTGATAGCGAAGGTAATTCATGCTCTTGTTCTATATTCTATATAGTCAGTGGCAGTGACTATACATCATAACCATTGGTGACACCACAGTGGTTAGCTCTACTACAAGAATTGTGCCTTGACCTACTCCCCACAAATACTGAAGTGTTCTATGGGTCTCAACCTGTCTGTGCTGTATGACTATTTATTGCTGGAAGAGAAATAAATACGCGTTGGACCTTTTCAGTGTGTGGAACTCTGGTTACTAGGAGCAAAGGGAGTCACTTCGAAGAAAGGATTTGACTCTGGGACACACACACAAAACCCGATAGTTCTGGCTTTCACCTCCAGTCCCTCTCGAGGACATGGGCCGTGGTGTATCGCATCCCTTCCCCCCAGTACTAAACCCCTAGACAAGACCAACAAGTCGAGAATGAGAAGGGGTGAGAGGGGTGAGGTCGCTACACGTGGGGGCATCGTGTTCGGGATGTGTATTGCGTCTGAATTTGAACTTTGCTGCCCGGAGGAGTTCCGAGTAGGTCGGCCATATTGGCCAACGCGCCACGAGGCACGCCATAGCTGCGCAGTTCATGGGCGGGAAGAAGAGAAAGTCCGCGAATAAATGCAGAGTATGGGAGGAGTCTGGCCATGTGGAAGGACACACGTGGAGATTCCGGCGCGAAGGGGTCAGTGCGCATTGGAGCAGCAGTCAGTCAGGATGACTTCAAATACTCCGTGGATTTCTGTTTCTTCCATCACGGAGATGACTTCTCTTGCTGCCCCGATCACGGATACAGGAATTAGACTAAGGCCCTGGGGGCGGCTGGCTCTGTATACCTGCAGAGACATAGAGGCCCTCGGTGTGATCTGTCCCGGCTGTTCGGGACTGGTGGTGCAGTTGAAGCCGTTCGGGCGATGTGAGGTCTGCAAAGAATTTCTCTTCGAGGTGGAGCCATCCACAGAAAGGCCTTGCGCCTTCCACCTCAACTACCTCACAGGTACTGCCACTCCGGAGGGAGAGATCGATGCCTATGCGTTTCCTGCGCGCACTGACCAGGGCGAAGTGACTGCCCCAGAGGAGACTGAAAGAGAAAAATCAGAGGATGCTGCCTCGGTCACCACAAGCTCCCTGCTTATACAACCGAAGAGGAAAGTTGGCCTGGTGATGGCATCCTGTGGTCATGGAAGAGCTTTGCCCCGTTGCTTGCCTGGCCTGGATGGATCCGGAGGGAAGAGCCCTGGACATCCCTGCTCCTATAAAGGCCCAGGTGAGCCAGGGGTTGGGACTGTGTGTGCGGTTGAAGGTGTCGGGAGCTCACGGTTGGTGGAACCCATGGAGGGGGGTGATTCCGTGTCTACTGGGAATTACCTGCCCGCAGAGTGTTATGACACCTCCGACCTAGAGTCATTGTCAGATGACGGTGATGATGGGGAGATAGATGAAATCTTCCACAAGAAGGGATGGGACAAGATGAAGTTACCCTCATCCCGTGTCACAAGGGACCCACCTATGTCCATTGGGGATAGTACACCCCGGGTGGAGGCCTCGGAGCCTAGGGAAGAATCTGGTCCCCTGCCTACACCCTCGCTTCTTGAATCATTGTGTGTTTCACCTGCTCCTGTTGTGGGAGTGCAACGCGCATCACTGTGGGCTCCTAGGCCCAAATCTACCGAGGTGGTTGGAGTACCTCGCCATCCTGAGTCAATCGTTCTGCCTGGAGAAGGAGATCGTGCCACAATGCCACCCTTGGCAAGGCTGCAGCGTCTCTTTTGTCAGAAGGTTGCCCGAGAATATGGGTGGGAATACCCATATCTACCCCGAGAATTGTTCTATGAAGTGGAAGTTTTGCGGCAGCGGTGGTACGACGAGTTTGTCTGGACAAAGCTTAAGGTACCTCACGCACGCCGATACCTCTCGTGCTCCCCCCACAGTTACCAGAAAATTCAAAGACTGTAAGGCGGAGTGGATGTTGGGAAGACACATCCATGCTGACAGGGTGGTTATCTGTCGGAAGGATGGAGGAAACATTGAGTACAACGTGGAGGCTTTTGACAAGCATTTGAAGCCTTTGTTTCTGCTGCATCCAAAGTTCTATTTATAGGAGAAAAAGACTCCTTTATATTTCCCTTTGTGTTGCTGAACTTTCCAGAGTATTTGCTGGAACACAGGGACTGTGCCCTATATTTTTTTTTTTTGGGGGTGTTTTTACTCTTAGGAGAAATGGGAGCTGTTATGGTTGTTTTCTTCTCCTCTCTCCTTTCATCAAGAAAATAAATCAGTGACTTTGGGACGTAGCTAGTATAGGGTCACAGTACAGAGAAAAAAAAGAAGAGAGAAAATTAATCTGGGTTTGATAAGTGTCTTGACCGGGGCATTGCCACCAGGTGGCGGTGTTGCGCAACGATTGTTTTTTTCTGTACTCTATACACCATGATCATTGGAGCGAGTGGGTTTCTCCTTGGATAGACCCATTCCTTCCAAGAAAACATATACATTGTGTTAGGATGTGTGTTTTCTTTTCTTTTCCCTCTGCAGGAGATTCGTCTATCAAGGCTGCTGAGAATGGGGTGGTTCTTAGATAGCGATGGGGGGGGGGGGGAATTTCAATGTGTAAAGTCATTTAAAGTTTTTTATATACCAAGTTCATTGTTTTATATTCCTGTTTCCCTTTCTCGTTTTAGGTCCTGGCACAATTCATGACTAAATTGTGAGGTTGGATTCTATGTGTAGTTTGGTCTCTGGGTCGAACTTATGTTACCACTCTTTGGGAGACATGGGTTTGCACCAGACACTGGGGACCAGTGTCAAATCACCAGGGGGAGTGTGTAGCGGGTATTTGAATTTAGGGGAGGCATCTGGGTGGTAGTGTAACCCAGATGCACTGATTGTTAGGGAATCTGATACCCTTTTATGGTTCTTGGAGGATTTTGGTAGTGTGAGGTTCCCTGCGCCCTGCAGGTGGCGCTGTCGCCCTGGGCCGGGGCTGAACACTCACCGCAAGACTGTATCCCTTTTTGTCCTTTCCTGGCGCTGGTACAGCGGGGCGGGGAATCTGCTGTGACGCAAAGGGAGAGGAGATAAAAGGGGCGGACGCCCTGACCTTGGGGTTCAGAGTCGGAGGACGCAGCCGCGCCCAGGCACCTTCAGCCTGGGTGCTGGCATTTTGGAGTTCCGGGCCCAGGTGCCCTTGACCTGGCCAAAGCGGGAGATGGAGTCCATCCCAGGCACCTTTAGCCTGGGGTGAGGTATTAGTGCGGAAGCCTGGGACCCAGTACCTTCGTCTGGGTTCCGCGAGGGTGGAGGAATCCGAGGGGGCCCTAACGCCTTGGGTGCCCGTGTCTGAGATAGAGGAGGCCGGTGAGCAGAACTACTCTGAAAAGTCTGGTGCAGCATTTGCCGGTGACAGAGAGGCCTCCGGTAACTCTCTTGGACGGATGTCTTCCCTCTGACAGGGGCTGTGATAGCGAAGGTAATTCATGCTCTTGTTCTATATAGTCAGTGGCAGTGACTATACATCATAACCATTGGTGACACCACAGTGGTTAGCTCTACTACAATAATTGTGCCTTGACCTACTCCCCACAAATACTGAAGTGTTCTATGGGTCTCAACCTATCTGTGCTCTATGATTATTTATTGCTGGAAGAGAAATAAATACGAGTTGGACCTTTTCAGTGTGTGGAACTCTGGTTACTGGGAGCAAAGGGAGTCACTTCGAAGAAAGGATTTGACTCTGAGGCCTCGTACACACGACCGATTTTCTCGGCAAGAACCAGCAAGAAACTTGCTGGCAGAGAGGTCTTGCCGAGTAAATCGGTCGTGTGTACGCGGCTATCAGGTTTCTCGTCGAGAAAACCGACAAGTAACCTCGACGAGAAAATAGAGAACCTGCTCTCTATTTTCTCGTCGAGATTCTCGTCAGCCTGTTTCTCGACGAGAAAAGTGAGTGTGTGTACACTTACCTGTCCGCCGGGAAGCCCGCGCATGTTCGAAATGAATTCGACGCATGCGCGGTAGCTTCCTAGGCATACGTAGGGTATACCAAGATGGCGGCGACGGCATCGAATGTGACGAGTGCATGCTCGTCGTAGTCGATGACGTCACCGCGTACGCTCCATTCAAAGAACCGCGGCCGGGACAATTTTCTTGTCCAAGAATCTCGTCGAAAAAAACGACATGTTTTTTTCGATGAGAATCTCGGCCGTGTGTACGAGGCCTGAGACACACACACAAAACCTGATAGTTCTGGCTTTCACCTCCAGTCCCTCTGGAGGACATGGGCCGTGGTGTATCGCATCCCTCCCCCCAGTACAAAACCCCTAAACAAGACCAACAAGCCAAGAATGAGAAGGGGTGAGAAGGGTGAGGTCGCTACATAAAAAAAATGGGACCCATGGTTTAACCTTTCTAAACACCTTTTCAATCCTGAATAATATTACTAAATATCAGAGATCAATGAACAAAATAAGTTGTTTATAGCAATCATAGATGTTACAATTAACATGTTAACCAACTAAAACAAAGTATATCTATCAACAATTGTACAGTGAAACCTTGGATTACGAGCATAATCCGTTCCAGGAGAATGCTTGTAATCCAAAGCACTCGCATATCAAAGCGAGTTTCCCCATAGAAGTCAATGGAAACAAAGATAATTTGTTCCGCATTGGCTTCTATGGCATGCAATACCACATGTAGCCAGAGGTGGGGGGAGGTGCTAAAGAGCCTCGAAAATACTCGGAGACAGCTCGGCTGATCTCGGAAACCCTCGGAAAGGCTCGGAAACACCCGAGAGCGGAGTATTTCCGAGTGATTCCGAGTATTTCCAAACGGCTCTGAACCGTTCCGAGTGTCACCGGCGCCCCCGCACCTCTGGCCAATTTGAACAGAGGCAAAATGATATCTCTCTCTCTGGAGTCCATACCTCTCTTTTACAAGAAAGGACTTTGCTCGCTTTGGAAACCGCAACTTGGCATTGCATTCCATTATTGAGCTTATAATCTACCAAAACCCCCAGATACTTCTTCACCATTGATTCCCCCACTTGTACTCCCCCTAGTATGTATGATGCATTCATATTCTTAGCCCCCAAGTACATTTACATTTATCAACATTAAACCTCATCTGCCACATAGTCGCCCAATTATACAGAGCATTGAGGTCGGCTTGTAAATTGGCGACATCCTGTAAGGACGTTATTCCACTGCATAGCTTGGTGTCATCTGCAAAGACAGAAATGTTACTTTTAATCTCAGACCCAATATCATTTATAAAGATATTAAAAAGTAAGGGTCCCAGCACTGAACCTTGGGGTACACCACTGATAACCTTGGACCATTCAGAGTAAGAATCATTAACCACGACTCTCTGAATTCTGTCTTTTAGCCAGTTTTCTATCCATTTACAAACTAATCTTTCCAATCCTGTAGCCTTTACCTTACACATGAGCCGTGTGTGCGGAACTGTATCCAACGCTTTTCAAAATCCAAATATACCACGTCCACCGCCACCCCTCTGTCCAAATATACCACGTCCACAGCCACCCCTCTGTCCAAGTATACCACGTCCACCGCCACCCCTCTGTCCAAGGTTTGACTTTCCTCTTTATAAAAAGAAATCAGGTTTGTCTGGCAACTTCTGTCTTTTATGAATCCATGCTGTCTGTTGGTTAAACTATATTTTTTCAGCAAGAACTCATCTATGTGGTCTTTTATTAACCAATTAACCACTTGCTTACTGGGCACATATACCCCCTTCCTGCCCAGGCAAAATTTCAGCTTTCGGCACTGTCACGCTTTGAATGACAATTGCGCGGTCGTGCGACGTAGCTTCCAAACAAAATTGACGTCCTTTTTTTCCCACAAATAGAGCTTTATTTTGGTGGTATTTGACCACCTCTGCGGTTTTTATTTTTTGCGCTATAAACAAAGAAAGAGCGACAATTTTGAAAAAAAACACAATATTTTTTGATTTTTGCTATAATACATATCCCAATTTTTTATTTATTTTTATATTTTTTCCTCAGTTTAGGCCGATACGTATTCTTCTACATATTTTTGGTAAAAAAAATCGCAATCGCCATTTATTGATTGGTTTGCGCAAAAGTTATAGGGTCTACAAAATAGGGGGTCGTTTTATGCCATTTTTATAATTATTTTTTTTTTACTAGTAATGGCGGCGATCAGTGATTTTTTTTGTGACTGCGACATTATGGCGGACACAGCGGACACTTTTGACACTATTTTGGGACCATTCACATTTATACAGCGAACAGTGCTATAAATATGCACTGATTACTGTATAAATGTGACTGGCAGGGAAGGGGTTAACACTAGGGGGCGAGGAAGGGGTTAAATGTGTTCCCTGGAGTGATTAATACTGTGGGGGGAGGGGAGTGACTGGGGGAGGTGACCGATCTGTGTCCCTATGTACAAGGGACACACCATCCGTCTCCTCTCCCTGACAGGACGTGGATCTCTGTGTTTACACACAGAGATCCACGTCCTTGTCTGTGTACCGGCCGATCGCAGGTACCTGGCGGACATCGTGGCCGCCAGGCACGCGCATCGGCATTACAGTGACACGCCGGGCACGTGCGCGCGCCGCCGGCGGCGCTCGCGCGCCCCCCAGTGGCCAGAGGAGCGGAAGCCGTAAAAAGACGGCCTCCCGGCATTTAAGAACCACCTTGCAGCCGTACATAGTCGTACGGCGGGCGCGAGGTGGTTAAGGACCAAGCCTCTTTCTGAGTATTGGTGTTTACAAGTTAAAGAAAATTACTTGGAACCCCCAAACATTATATATATTTTTCACTCTAGAGAATAAAATGGCGGTCATTGCAATACTTTCTGTCACACCGTATGTGCGCAGTGCTCTTACAAGCGTACTTTTTTTGGAAAAAATACACGAGTAAATTAATACCCAACATGTCACGCTTCAAAATTGTGCCCGTTAATGGAATGGCAACAAACTATTACCCTTAAAAAATGTCCATAGGCGACGCTTTAAAAAATTCTACAGGTTGCATGTTTTGAGTTACAGAGGAGGTTTAGGGCTAGAATTATTGCTCTCGCTCTACCGATCGTGGCGATACCTCACATGTATGGTTTGAACACGGTTTTCATATGCGGGCGCTGCTCACGTATGCGTTGGCTTCTGCACGCGAGCTCGGCGGGACAGGGCGCGTTTAAAAAATGTATTTATTTTTTTCTTATTTATTTTACCTTATTTATTTATTTTTTACACTGTTCTTTTAAAAATAAAAAATGAAAATTGTGTCACTTTTATTCCTATTACAAGAAATGTAAACATCCCTTGTAATAGAAAAAAAAAGTATGACAGGTCCTCAGAGCTCATATTTACACTAAAATGCAATAAAAAATTAAAAGAATTTTAAATGTAATTTAAAAAAAATAAAAATAATGTCTCTCTAAGAGCTATCGGCGGAAGTGCCGTTTTGACGTCGCTTCCGCCCTGCAATGGTATGGAGATGGGTGGGGGCCATCTTCCCATCACTCGTCTCCATACCAAGTCAGGGAGAGGACCCGATCACCTCCGCTGCTACCAACGGCTCTGGTAAGCGGCCGAGGGGCCCCTCTCCCGCCGCCAATAAAAGTGATCTCGCTGCGAATCCGCCGCAGAGACCACTTTTATCAGAAACCAGACTGCTCACTGAAGAAGAGGATACCGGGGGTTATGGCAGGTAGATGCTGCCATAACAACGATATCCCTCCGTCCGGAAGTGGTTAAACTCTCCAGTAGGGATGAGCTTCGTGTTCGAGTCGAACATACGTTCGACTCGAACATTGGCTGTTCGATCGTTCGACGAAGATCGAACGATTTGGGCCGTTCGCGCCAAATTCGAGTGACGCGAACGGCCCACAATGCACTACGCCATCGCAGTGTCATCCAGGCGCTGTGATTGGCCAAGCATGCACTGTGACCCCGCATGCTTGGCCAATCACAGCGCCGGCAGCGAGGAGAGCAATGATTGGCCACAGGCAGGATGCCTGTGGCCAATTATTGCTGAGGGTGTTTAGTACACGCCCCACACTATAAAAGGCCGCCAGCACGGCGGCCTAGTGTAGTGTGTTCCGGAGCAGGGATAGAGTAGCATAGGCAGGGACAGTGACTGTTATTTCTTTCTTGCTTAACCTGGATTCCTTTAGTTTAGGGAAAGAGAAGGATAGGTAGGGAGAGTGTCAGTGTGTTTTGTGCTTCTGCTATAGTGTGCTTAAAAAAAACATTTATTCTAGGGACAGAAAACTCTAGGTAGGGACAGTGTCAGTTTCTTTCACTCTGCAAGTCCTTGTTTCCAGGGACCTGTAAGGACAGTGAGTTAATTGTCCTTGTGCTATATTGTGCTTAAAAAAAACATTTATTCTAGGGACAGAAAACTCTAGGTAGGGACAGTGTCAGTTTCTTTCACTCTGCAAGTCCTTGTTTCCAGGGACCTGTAAGGACAGTGAGTTAATTGTCCTTGTGCTATATTGTGATTAAAAAAAACATTTATTCTAGGGACAGAAAACTCTAGGTAGGGACAGTGTCAGTTTCTTTCACTCTGCAAGTCCTTGTTTCCAGGGACCTGTAAGGACAGTGAGTTAATTTTCCTTGTGCTATATTGTGATTAAAAAAAACATTTTTTCTAGGGACAGAAAACTGTAGGTAGGGAGAGTGTTTTTTTTCTTTCACTCTGCAAGTCCTTGTTTCCAGGGACCTGTAAGGACAGTGAGTTAATTGTCCTTGTGCTATATTGTGCTTAAAAAAAACATTTATTCTAGGGACAGAAAACTCTAGGTAGGGACAGTGTCAGTTTCTTTCACTCTGCAAGTCCTTGTTTCCAGGGACCTGTAAGGACAGTGAGTTAATTGTCCTTGTGCTATATTGTGATTAAAAAAAACATTTATTCTAGGGACAGAAAACTCTAGGTAGGGACAGTGTCAGTTTCTTTCACTCTGCAAGTCCTTGTTTCCAGGGACCTGTAAGGACAGTGAGTTAATTTTCCTTGTGCTATATTGTGATTAAAAAAAACATTTTTTCTAGGGACAGAAAACTGTAGGTAGGGAGAGTGTTTTTTTTCTTTCACTCTGCAAGTCCTTGTTTCCAGGGACCTGTAAGGACAGTGAGTTAATTGTCCTTGTGCTATATTGTGCTTAAAAAAAACATTTATTCTAGGGACAGAAAACTCTAGGTAGGGACAGTGTCAGTTTCTTTCACTCTGCAAGTCCTTGTTTCCAGGGACCTGTAAGGACAGTGAGTTAATTGTCCTTGTGCTATATTGTGATTAAAAAAAACATTTATTCTAGGGACAGAAAACTCTAGGTAGGGACAGTGTCAGTTTCTTTCACTCTGCAAGTCCTTGTTTCCAGGGACCTGTAAGGACAGTGAGTTAATTTTCCTTGTGCTATATTGTGATTAAAAAAAACATTTTTTCTAGGGACAGAAAACTGTAGGTAGGGAGAGTGTTTTTTTTCTTTCACTCTGCAAGTCCTTGTTTCCAGGGACCTGTAAGGACAGTGAGTTAATTGTCCTTGTGCTATATTGTGCTTAAAAAAAACATTTATTCTAGGGACAGAAAACTCTAGGTAGGGACAGTGTCAGTTTCTTTCACTCTGCAAGTCCTTGTTTCCAGGGACCTGTAAGGACAGTGAGTTAATTTTCCTTGTGCTATATTGTGATTAAAAAAAACATTTATTCTAGGGACAGAAAACTCTAGGTAGGGACAGTGTCAGTTTCTTTCACTCTGCAAGTCCTTGTTTCCAGGGACCTGTAAGGACAGTGAGTTCATTTTCCTTGTGCTATATTGTGATTAAAAAAAACATTTATTCTAGGGACAGAAAACTCTAGGTAGGGACAGTGTCAGTTTCTTTCACTCTGCAAGTCCTTGTTTCCAGGGACCTGTAAGGACAGTGAGTTAATTGTCCTTGTGCTATATTGTGCTTAAAAAAAACATTTATTCTAGGGACAGAAAACTCTAGGTAGGGACAGTGTCAGTTTCTTTCACTCTGCAAGTCCTTGTTTCCAGGGACCTGTAAGGACAGTGAGTTAATTGTCCTTGTGCTATATTGTGATTAAAAAAAACATTTATTCTAGGGACAGAAAACTCTAGGTAGGGACAGTGTCAGTTTCTTTCACTCTGCAAGTCCTTGTTTCCAGGGACCTGTAAGGACAGTGAGTTAATTTTCCTTGTGCTATATTGTGATTAAAAAAAACATTTTTTCTAGGGACAGAAAACTGTAGGTAGGGAGAGTGTTTTTTTTCTTTCACTCTGCAAGTCCTTGTTTCCAGGGACCTGTAAGGACAGTGAGTTAATTGTCCTTGTGCTATATTGTGCTTAAAAAAAACATTTATTCTAGGGACAGAAAACTCTAGGTAGGGACAGTGTCAGTTTCTTTCACTCTGCAAGTCCTTGTTTCCAGGGACCTGTAAGGACAGTGAGTTAATTTTCCTTGTGCTATATTGTGATTAAAAAAAACATTTTTTCTAGGGACAGAAAACTGTAGGTAGGGAGAGTGTTTTTTTTCTTTCACTCTGCAAGTCCTTGTTTCCAGGGACCTGTAAGGACAGTGAGTTAATTGTCCTTGTGCTATATTGTGCTTAAAAAAAACATTTATTCTAGGGACAGAAAACTCTAGGTAGGGACAGTGTCAGTTTCTTTCACTCTGCAAGTCCTTGTTTCCAGGGACCTGTAAGGACAGTGAGTTAATTGTCCTTGTGCTATATTGTGATTAAAAAAAACATTTATTCTAGGGACAGAAAACTCTAGGTAGGGACAGTGTCAGTTTCTTTCACTCTGCAAGTCCTTGTTTCCAGGGACCTGTAAGGACAGTGAGTTAATTTTCCTTGTGCTATATTGTGATTAAAAAAAACATTTTTTCTAGGGACAGAAAACTGTAGGTAGGGAGAGTGTTTTTTTTCTTTCACTCTGCAAGTCCTTGTTTCCAGGGACCTGTAAGGACAGTGAGTTAATTGTCCTTGTGCTATATTGTGCTTAAAAAAAACATTTATTCTAGGGACAGAAAACTCTAGGTAGGGACAGTGTCAGTTTCTTTCACTCTGCAAGTCCTTGTTTCCAGGGACCTGTAAGGACAGTGAGTTAATTGTCCTTGTGCTATATTGTGATTAAAAAAAACATTTATTCTAGGGACAGAAAACTCTAGGTAGGGACAGTGTCAGTTTCTTTCACTCTGCAAGTCCTTGTTTCCAGGGACCTGTAAGGACAGTGAGTTAATTTTCCTTGTGCTATATTGTGATTAAAAAAAACATTTTTTCTAGGGACAGAAAACTGTAGGTAGGGAGAGTGTTTTTTTTCTTTCACTCTGCAAGTCCTTGTTTCCAGGGACCTGTAAGGACAGTGAGTTAATTGTCCTTGTGCTATATTGTGCTTAAAAAAAACATTTATTCTAGGGACAGAAAACTCTAGGTAGGGACAGTGTCAGTTTCTTTCACTCTGCAAGTCCTTGTTTCCAGGGACCTGTAAGGACAGTGAGTTAATTTTCCTTGTGCTATATTGTGATTAAAAAAAACATTTATTCTAGGGACAGAAAACTCTAGGTAGGGACAGTGTCAGTTTCTTTCACTCTGCAAGTCCTTGTTTCCAGGGACCTGTAAGGACAGTGAGTTAATTTTCCTTGTGCTATATTGTGATTAAAAAAAACATTTATTCTAGGGACAGAAAACTCTAGGTAGGGACAGTGTCAGTTTCTTTCACTCTGCAAGTCCTTGTTTCCAGGGACCTGTAAGGACAGTGAGTTAATTGTCCTTGTGCTATATTGTGCTTAAAAAAAACATTTATTCTAGGGACAGAAAACTCTAGGTAGGGACAGTGTCAGTTTCTTTCACTCTGCAAGTCCTTGTTTCCAGGGACCTGTAAGGACAGTGAGTTAATTGTCCTTGTGCTATATTGTGATTAAAAAAAACATTTATTCTAGGGACAGAAAACTCTAGGTAGGGACAGTGTCAGTTTCTTTCACTCTGCAAGTCCTTGTTTCCAGGGACCTGTAAGGACAGTGAGTTAATTTTCCTTGTGCTATATTGTGATTAAAAAAAACATTTTTTCTAGGGACAGAAAACTGTAGGTAGGGAGAGTGTTTTTTTTCTTTCACTCTGCAAGTCCTTGTTTCCAGGGACCTGTAAGGACAGTGAGTTAATTGTCCTTGTGCTATATTGTGCTTAAAAAAAACATTTATTCTAGGGACAGAAAACTCTAGGTAGGGACAGTGTCAGTTTCTTTCACTCTGCAAGTCCTTGTTTCCAGGGACCTGTAAGGACAGTGAGTTAATTGTCCTTGTGCTATATTGTGATTAAAAAAAACATTTATTCTAGGGACAGAAAACTCTAGGTAGGGACAGTGTCAGTTTCTTTCACTCTGCAAGTCCTTGTTTCCAGGGACCTGTAAGGACAGTGAGTTAATTTTCCTTGTGCTATATTGTGATTAAAAAAAACATTTTTTCTAGGGACAGAAAACTGTAGGTAGGGAGAGTGTTTTTTTTCTTTCACTCTGCAAGTCCTTGTTTCCAGGGACCTGTAAGGACAGTGAGTTAATTGTCCTTGTGCTATATTGTGCTTAAAAAAAACATTTATTCTAGGGACAGAAAACTCTAGGTAGGGACAGTGTCAGTTTCTTTCACTCTGCAAGTCCTTGTTTCCAGGGACCTGTAAGGACAGTGAGTTAATTTTCCTTGTGCTATATTGTGATTAAAAAAAACATTTATTCTAGGGACAGAAAACTCTAGGTAGGGACAGTGTCAGTTTCTTTCACTCTGCAAGTCCTTGTTTCCAGGGACCTGTAAGGACAGTGAGTTAATTTTCCTTGTGCTATATTGTGATTAAAAAAAACATTTATTCTAGGGACAGAAAACTCTAGGTAGGGACAGTGTCAGTTTCTTTCACTCTGCAAGTCCTTGTTTCCAGGGACCTGTAAGGACAGTGAGTTAATTGTCCTTGTGCTATATTGTGCTTAAAAAAAACATTTATTCTAGGGACAGAAAACTCTAGGTAGGGACAGTGTCAGTTTCTTTCACTCTGCAAGTCCTTGTTTCCAGGGACCTGTAAGGACAGTGAGTTAATTGTCCTTGTGCTATATTGTGATTAAAAAAAAACATTTATTCTAGGGACAGAAAACTCTAGGTAGGGACAGTGTCAGTTTCTTTCACTCTGCAAGTCCTTGTTTCCAGGGACCTGTAAGGACAGTGAGTTAATTTTCCTTGTGCTATATTGTGATTAAAAAAAACATTTTTTCTAGGGACAGAAAACTGTAGGTAGGGAGAGTGTTTTTTTTCTTTCACTCTGCAAGTCCTTGTTTCCAGGGACCTGTAAGGACAGTGAGTTAATTGTCCTTGTGCTATATTGTGCTTAAAAAAAACATTTATTCTAGGGACAGAAAACTCTAGGTAGGGACAGTGTCAGTTTCTTTCACTCTGCAAGTCCTTGTTTCCAGGGACCTGTAAGGACAGTGAGTTAATTGTCCTTGTGCTATATTGTGATTAAAAAAAACATTTATTCTAGGGACAGAAAACTCTAGGTAGGGACAGTGTCAGTTTCTTTCACTCTGCAAGTCCTTGTTTCCAGGGACCTGTAAGGACAGTGAGTTAATTTTCCTTGTGCTATATTGTGATTAAAAAAAACATTTTTTCTAGGGACAGAAAACTGTAGGTAGGGAGAGTGTTTTTTTTCTTTCACTCTGCAAGTCCTTGTTTCCAGGGACCTGTAAGGACAGTGAGTTAATTTTCCTTGTGCTATATTGTGATTAAAAAAAACATTTTTTTCTAGGGACAGAAAACTGTAGGTAGGGAGAGTGTTTTTTTTCTTTCACTCTGCAAGTCCTTGTTTCCAGGGACCTGTAAGGACAGTGAGTTAATTGTCCTTGTGCTATATTGTGCTTAAAAAAAACATTTTTTCTAGGGACAGAAAACTGTAGGTAGGGAGAGTGTTTTTTTTTTTTCACTCTGCAAGTCCTTGTTTCCAGGGACCTGTAAGGACAGTGAGTTAATTGTCCTTGTGCTATATTGTGCTTAAAAAAAACATTTATTCTAGGGACAGAAAACTCTAGGTAGGGACAGTGTCAGTTTCTTTCACTCTGCAAGTCCTTGTTTCCAGGGACCTGGAGAGACATTGAGTGAATTGTCCTTGTGCTATATTGTGATTAAAAAAAACATTTATTCTAGGGACAGAAAACTCTAGGTAGGGACAGTGTCAGTTTCTTTCACTGTGAAAGTCCTTGTTTCAAGGGACAGAGAAGGACACCTGAAGGTAGCCCTTATTGCTTTTTTCCCATCTCCCTGCAGGCCATCTATTAGAATGTCTGGAAGGCAAACAAGGAGAGGCAGACAGTCAGGAGGCAATAAAAGAGGGCAAGCAGGCTCTGTGTCTGGGGGCAACAGTGCTGGTCGTGGACGCGGTGCATTGTCATCAGCACATGGCCATGGGACACGCTTGTCCTTCTTTTCGGCAGCTGGACATGTTGAGCCACATCATGCCGAAGACTTGGTAGAGTGGATGACCAAGCCCTCCTCCTCCTCCTCATCCTCTCTCACCCAGGCTCAGGGTACTGGAAAAGCAGCTGCCAAAGCGTCGTCTTCCCTGGTATCAATGTCAGACAAATCATCAGTCACTCCTTCCCTAGACCCACCATGTCCTCCTCCTGAGGAGTCCCCCGAACTGTTTCAGCACAGTGTTGGGTACATGCTCCAGGAGGATGCCCAGCGTTTCGAAGGGTCTGATGATGAAACCCAGCTAGAGGAAGGCAGTAGCGTGAGAGCAGACAGAGGGGATGCTCAAGAAGGACACCAATCTGGCAGTCATGTTCCAGCAGCTGCAGCATACTGCCAGATTGGCTCCAGTGATGAGGAGGGAGGGGATGATGAGGTCAATGACTCCACGTGGGTGCCTAATAGGAGAGAGGAGGAGGAGGAGGATGAGGAGGAGGCACATCTCCAACGAGGCAGGATGCCCTTTGGTGGCCAGCGTAAGGGCAGTACACCGACGGAATCACACCGCAGAGCTCCGCCTGTGCAGGGCGCTGCCTCTGCCCGTCATTCAAAAAGTTCTTTGGTGTGGGCCTTTTTTGAGGCTAGTGCATCAGATCGCACAGCTGCTGTTTGCAACATATGTCTCAAGCGTATATCGCGTGGCCAAAACATCAGCCGCTTGGGTACCACATGCCTGACCAGACATATGTTGACCTGCCATGCAGCTCGTTGGCAAGCCTACCTCAAAGACCCACACCAAAGAACCAAGCGGACCTCTCCTTGCACCGCATCAGCTGGGATCTCCAACCCCACTATAACTTCAGTCCTCTCTGAAACATGCACTGAGAGGAATGAAGGTGTAGAATTAGGTGTGTCACAGCCAAGTACTTGCGCCCACTCTGCTAGCAGTACACCGACGTCCGATTCTAGCAGGCAAATTTCCCTGCCCCAGCTGCTGGACCGTCGAAAGAAGTTCACTCCCAGCCATCCACATGCCCAGCGGTTGAATGCTAGCTTGGCTAAATTGCTAGCGCTTCAACTGCTGCCTTTTCAGTTGGTAGACTCGGCCCCCTTCCGTGAGTTTGTGCAATGTGCGGTTCCTCAGTGGCAGGTTCCCAAACGCCACTTTTTCTCACGGAAGGCTATTCCGGCTCTCTACCGGCATGTGGAAGGCAATGTCTTGGCCTCGCTGGACAGGGCGGTCAGCGGTAAGGTGCATATTACCGCTGACTCATGGTCCAGCAGGCATGGACAGGGACGTTACCTTTCTTTCACGGCCCATTGGGTCACTCTTTTGGCAGCTGGGAAGGATTCAGGACAAGGTGCAGTAGTGTTGGAGGTTGTCCCACCGCCACGCCTCCAAAATGCTACTACTGGTTGTGACACACCTCTCTCCTCCACCCCCTCCTCTTCTTCTTCCTCCATGGCCTCTTCCTGTGGTTTGTCCTATGAACCAGCGGTGCTCCGTAGCCGTTCACGGGGCTACGCAAGTACGCAGGCAAAAAGATGCCATGCCGTGCTTGCGCTGGTGTGTTTGGGGGACAGAAGCCACACTGGGGCAGAGGTCCTGTCTGCTCTGCAGGGCCAGGCCGAGAGGTGGTTGACGCCACGCCAGCTTAAGCCAGGAATGGTGGTTTGCGACAATGGCACCAACCTCCTCTCCGCCCTCCGACAGGGACAACTGACCCATGTGCCCTGTGTGGCTCACGTCCTTAACCTGGTGGTGCAGCGCTTCTTGGGCAGGTACCCGGGCTTACAGGATGTCCTGAGGCAGGCCAGGAAAGTCTGTGTGCATTTCCGCAGATCTTATAATGCCAGTGCTCGCCTGGCTGAGCTGCAAAAGGAGTTGAACCTGCCCAAGAACCGCCTTATATGTGACATGCCCACCAGGTGGAACTCAACGTTGGCCATGCTGCAGCGGCTGCACACGCAGCAGAGGGCCATCAATGAGTACCTGTGCGACTACGGCACCAGGACAGGGTCAGGGGAGCTTGGTTTTTTTTCTCCACGCCAGTGGGGCATGATCAGGGATGCATGCACTGTCCTGGCACCATTTGAGGAGGCCACGAGGATGGTGAGCAGTGACAGTGCATGCATCAGTGACACTGTACCTCTTGTCCACCTGTTGGAGCACACGCTGCGTGGAATAATGGACAGGGCACTTGAGGCAGAACAGAGGCAGGAAGAGGAGGACTTCCTTGCCTCTCAAGGCCCCCTTTACCCAGACAGTGTTCCTTCTGTCCCACCCATCGCACAGGAAGAGGAGGAGGAGGAGGAGGAGGAGGAGGAGGAGGATTGTGTCAGCATGGAGGTGGAGGCTGGCACTCAGCATCATCAGCAGCAGTCTTTTAGGGATGATTTACAGTCCCAAGAAACCAGTGGACTTGTACGTGGCTGGGAGGAGGTGGCTGCGGATCATGTCGTCCTTAGTGACCCAGAGGACTCCGGAGCGAATGCCTCAGCAAACCTACGCTGCATGGCCTCCCTGATCCTGCAAAGTCTGCGGAAGGATCCTCGTATTCTTCGGATCAAGGAGAGGGACCATTACTGGCTGGCCACTCTCCTTGATCCACGGTACAAGGGTAAGGTTGCGGACCTTATGTTACCGTCGCAGAGGGAGCAGAGGATGAGACAACTCCGGGAGGCCTTGCAGAAAGGTCTGTGCAACGCGTTCCCAGAGACTGGGAGGTTGCAAACTCCTGGTCCTGGACAACGAGTTGCTGAGGCTTCGGCCAGTCAAAGAAGGAGCGGTGGGGAAGGTGGCCGTCTGACCGATGCGTTCAGACAATTCTTTAGTCCGCAGCCCCAAAGTATGATCGGTTCCAGCAACCATCGCCAGCGTCTGATAAACATGGTGCAGGAATATCTAGGGGCAAGGTCAGACTTGGACACCTTCCCCACCGAAAATCCTCTGGCTTACTGGGTCTTGAGGATGGATCACTGGCCAGAGCTTGCACAGTATGCAATTGAGCTACTGGCCTGTCCTGCATCCAGCGTTCTTTCGGAACGCACATTCAGTGCTGCTGGAGGATTTGTCACGGATCACAGGGTGCGCCTGTCCACCGACTCGGTTGATCGACTGACTTTCATCAAGATGAACCAGTCTTGGATCACCACCAGCTACCACACACCTGATGCTGATATAACAGACTAATTGATTTTAAAATGTCACATCCCTTCAAGACTGATGCTGATGCTGAGTGCCTGTGCTGTTATGTTGACTGGCTATCCTCCTCCTCCGAGTCCTCAATGATACGATTGATGATGATAGCTTGGAAGATCATTTTTGTTTATGGGTGCCGCCACCAGTGCCTAACGCCCAATTTTTCAGCCCCTGTTTAACAGGGGCGTGTAATTACAATTTTTGAAGCAATACTTTGCAACAGGGCTCATTGCTGTGCTCCAAGTACAGTATCTGTGAGGAGTTGCAGTGTTGTGCCACCAGTGCCTAAGGCCCAATTTTTCAGCCCCTGTTTAACAGGGGCGTGTCATTACAATTTTTGAAGCAATACTTTGCAACAGGGCTCATTGCTGTGCTCCAAGTACAGTATCTGTGAAGGGTTGCAGTGTTGTGCCACCAGTGCCTAAGGCCCAATTTTTCAGCCCCTGTTCAACAGGGGCATGTAATTACAATTCTTGATCTAATAATTCACAGCAGGGCCCATTGCTGCACCCACCAAGAGTAACTGTCAGGGCTTACAGTGTTGTGGCACCAGCACCACCATCAAAGGCCCAATTTTTACTACCACTGTTCAACAATTATATGTAATTAAAATTCCTGATATAATAGTTGACAGCAGGGCGTTCCAGCACCAACCAAGAGTAACTGTGAGTGCTTACAGTGTTGTGCCAACACCAACAACTAAGGGGCCTATTTCTGCAGAGTATATACGGCAGGTCCCTACTTTCAAACATCCAACTTACAAACGACTCCTACTTGCAAACGCAAGAAGACAACAGGAAGTGAGAGGAAATCTACCACTAGGAAGGAAAATTCTCTCCTGTAAGAATAAATATGGGAGAAAGGTGTCTCCTCTGTACTGATGCTTTATCAGCAATCCTTGTTTCAAGAAAAACACCACATTTCAAAAACAGTTGTCATTAGGACGGAAAGTGAGGTGAAATGTTCTGAACAGGGGCACAGACAGCAAAACAAATGTTACAGGGGTGATAACCCTTACCTATGTTTTCCAAAAAGTTTAAAAATAGATTTTTGGTCTGGAGCTACACTTCAACAATGTACCTGTTCAAAATTACAAACAGATTCTACATAAGAACAAACCTACAGTCCCTGTCTTGTATGCACCGCCTGTATACGGCTGTTCTGAGTATATAGGGCCTTTTTTATTTTATGTGCGGGGTTCCCCTTAATATCCATACAAGACCCAAAGGGGCTGGTAATGGGCTGGGGTAGGGGGGGGGTCATGGGGTAGCTATGCCATTTTTCTTAAAGATTTTCATCCATATTACCGGGACCAGACATTACATTAAAGCCGCAAGCAGTTTTAAATGGCTTTTTTTTCCTTTAGAAGTGTCATTTTGTGCAGGGACAGTTCTAAACACGGGAAACACGTGGCACTTCACAGGCATACTTTAGACACCCCCCAGGTACGATATTTAAAGGAATATTTGACTTTTTTTTTTTCACTTTATGCATCATTAAAATGACTGCTCCCGGAAAACGACCGTTTTTAAAACTTATTTTTGCATTGATACATGTCCCCTGGTGCAGAACCCGGGTTCCCAAACCCTTTTTAGGACAATAACATGCATAATAGTTTTTATAATTAGCACTTTAGAATTCGAACGTTCGCATCCATTGTATTTAATAGGGTTCTAATGTTCGTTCGAACTTTCGGTCCGTTCGCGGGTTCTGGTGCGAACCGAACCCGGGGTTGTTCGGCTCATCACTACTCTCCAGTATCTTCCCGACTATAGAAGTTAGAAGACTATAGAAGTTAAACTAACAGGTCTATAGTTACTTGGTAAAGACTATGATCCCTTTTTAAATATAGGCACCACATTGGCCCTGCGCCAATCCAGTGATACTATTCCAGTCATTAATGAGTTCCTTCATATTAGAAACAATGGCCTTGAAATGACAGAGCTCAATTCTTGAGTGAGAGTGAGTAGGAATTATTATTTATTATTATTACACAGGATTGATATAGTGCCAACAGCGCTTTACAACATGAGGGCAGACAGTACAGTTACAATAAAATTCAATACAAGAGGAATCAGAGGGCCCTGCTCATTAGAGCTTACAATCTAGGAGGGAGGGACAGGTGATACAAAAGGTAATAACTGTGGGGTTGGGGATGAGCTGATGGAGAAAATATAAGAACAGTTGTTATGTGAAGGCAGAATAGACTTCTCTGAAGAGGAGAGTTTTCAGGATACATCTAAAAGCAAACCGAGTAGGAGGTAGTCGGACAGATTGGGGTAAAGAGTTACATAGGATGGGAGAGGCTCGGGAAAAGCCCTGAAGGCGAGCATGGGAGCTAGAGAGCAGGAGGTCTTGGGAGGAACGAAGAGAACAATTAGATTGGTATTTTGAGACAATGTTAGTGATATAGTTGGAAACCGAGTTGCGGATGGCTTTGTAAGTTGTTGTTAATATTTTCAACTGAATTTGTTGGGGGAGAGGCAGCCAATGGAGGGACTGCCAGAGAGGGGTAGCAGATACTCAATGGTTAGTAAGGAAGATGACACGTCTGGCAGCAGCAATCATAATAGACGGAAGGGGGAGCTAGCCTATGTAAAGGTATTCACATAAGGAAGGAATTGCAGCAGTAGAGGCGGGAGATCACCAGGGAGAAGTGGCGGCTGGTGCTCTATTTTTTGGGGGGGGGGACGGCAAACAAACCACCCCCCTCCCCGACCAATACGGTCACTTTTCCTCTCGGCCAATCGGGTCTTAAGACCTGCTTCCTGATTGGCCGGGAGGAGAAGCAGGAAGACAATAGCAAATTTTTTTAACAAAATAAGAATGTTGTGTTATAGATCTTTAGTATCAGTTGGTTCAATAAGATATCAGCAGCCAGAAAAATATTGAAGGAAGTCAATATATAAGCATCCTTTTGGGGGAAGCATTAGCAGGGGGCTCAATAGCAACTAGGGCTCTTTCTTAAAGTGGGGCTATTTCTATAAGTGGAAGCACTTCTGACTCTGCACTTCAGCGAATGCACACAGTGAAGGAACACAAAACGCCTTACAATCTGGAACACAGGTATACTTTTTCACACTTTCAGCTCTTCCTCCCCCTTCTAAAATGCACTGTCTACCACTCCTTCTGACAGCTGTGTCTTCTATCCTTAAACTGTCTCTCCTTCACCCCTCTTGTCCACCCCACACCTTATATATATCACCCTCACTTCTGTCGTCTCCCTATTACTGCATTTACCAACTCTGGCCAATTCTATATTCACAAACCCAATACTCCAAACCACTGGGGCATGTCCCACCATATAAATCACATTCCCACATTACCTCCCTCACCCTTCTGCTTCTCCTATCCTCTGGTGATGTATCCCCAAACCCTGGGCCTCCTTCATCTAACTGTGCTCAACACACCTATTACCCTACACCCTCTGGCTGCAGCCGCAATGCACACAATCATTTCTCTTCTTCCCAAGACCAGACTCCCTTTTTCTTGCGCCCTTTAGAATGCTCGCTCTGTCTGTAACAAACTCACCTCCTTCCACGATCTCTTTATCGCTAACTCATTTAATCTACTCGCCGTCACCGAAACCTGGCATCACGAATCCGACACTGCGGCTTCTGCTGCTCTATCCCACGGTGGTCTTCTTTGGACTAACTCCCCCAGACCCAGTGGACGCAAAGGAGGGGGTATTGGAATCCTTTAAGCCCCACATAGCTTCTTTCAGGTACTTCACCCACCTCCCTCTCTGTCACTCTCCTCATTTGAGGCACATTGCATTCGTCTCTTCTCCCCAGTTTCTCTAAGAATAGCTGTGATCTACCGGCCCCCCAGTTCAGTATCTTCCTTTCTTGATGACTTCTCCACCTGGTTACCTTACTTTCTCTCTTCTGAAATCCCCACAATCATTCTTGGCGACTTCAACATCCCTATTAATAATAACTCTCCTGCAACTTCCAAACTTCTCAGTCTAACCTCCTCCTTTGACCTGAAGCAATGGATACATGCTCCTACTCACTCCGAAGGCAATACCCTTGACCTTGTCTTTTTCCACCTATGCACTCCATGCAACCTCTCTAGTGATGAGCCGAACACCCCCGGGTTCGGTTCGCACCAGAACCCGCGAACGGACCGAAAGTTCGAACGAACATTAGAACCCTATTAAATACAATGGATGCGAACGTTCGAATTCTAAAGTGCTAATTATAACAACTATTATGCATGTTATTGTCCTAAAAAGGGTTTGGGAACCCGGGTTCTGCACCAGGGGACATGTATCAATGCAAAAATAAGTTTTAAAAACGGTCGTTTTCCGGGAGCAGTCATTTTAATGATGCATAAAGTGAAAAAAAAAAAGTCAAATATTCCTTTAAATATCGTACCTGGGGGGTGTCTAAAGTATGCCTGTGAAGTGCCACGTGTTTCCCGTGTTTAGAACTGTCCCTGCACAAAATGACACTTCTAAAGGAAAAAAAAGCCATTTAAAACTGCTTGCGGCTTTAATGTAATGTCTGGTCCCGGTAATATGGATGAAAATCTTTAAGAAAAATGGCATAGCTACCCCATGACCCCCCCCCCTACCCCAGCCCATTACCAGCCCCTTTGGGTCTTGTATGGATATTAAGGGGAACCCCGCACATAAAATAAAAAAGGCCCTATATACTCTGAACAGCCGTATACAGGCGGTGCATACAAGACAGGGACTGTAGGTTTGTTCTTATGTAGAATCTGTTTGTAATTTTGAACAGGTACATTGTTGAAGTGTAGCTCCAGACCAAAAATCTATTTTTAAACTTTTTGGAAAACATAGGTAAGGGTTATCACCCCTGTAACATTTGTTTTGCTGTCTGTGCCCCTGTTCAGAACATTTCACCTCACTTTCCGTCCTAATGACAACTGTTTTTGAAATGTGGTGTTTTTCTTGAAACAAGGATTGCTGATAAAGCATCAGTACAGAGGAGACACCTTTCTCCCATATTTATTCTTACAGGAGAGAATTTTCCTTCCTAGTGGTAGATTTCCTCTCACTTCCTGTTGTCTTCTTGCGTTTGCAAGTAGGAGTCGTTTGTAAGTTGGATGTTTGAAAGTAGGGACCTGCCGTATATACTCTGCAGAAATAGGCCCCTTAGTTGTTGGTGTTGGCACAACACTGTAAGCACTCACAGTTACTCTTGGTTGGTGCTGGAACGCCCTGCTGTCAACTATTATATCAGGAATTTTAATTACATATAATTGTTGAACAGTGGTAGTAAAAATTGGGCCTTTGATGGTGGTGCTGGTGCCACAACACTGTAAGCCCTGACAGTTACTCTTGGTGGGTGCAGCAATGGGCCCTGCTGTGAATTATTAGATCAAGAATTGTAATTACATGCCCCTGTTGAACAGGGGCTGAAAAATTGGGCCTTAGGCACTGGTGGCACAACACTGCAACCCTTCACAGATACTGTACTTGGAGCACAGCAATGAGCCCTGTTGCAAAGTATTGCTTCAAAAATTGTAATGACACGCCCCTGTTAAACAGGGGCTGAAAAATTGGGCCTTAGGCACTGGTGGCACAACACTGCAACTCCTCACAGATACTGTACTTGGAGCACAGCAATGAGCCCTGTTGCAAAGTATTGCTTCAAAAATTGTAATTACACGCCACTGTTAAACAGGGGCTGAAAAATTGGGCGTTAGGCACTGGTGGCGGCACCCATAAACAAAAATGATCTTCCAAGCTATCATCATCAATCGTATCATTGAGGACTCGGAGGAGGAGGATAGGCAGTCAACATAACAGCACAGGCACTCAGCATCAGCATCAGTCTTGAAGGGATGTGACATTTTAAAATCAATTAGTCTGTTATATCAGCATCAGGTGTGTGGTAGCTGGTGGTGATCCAAGACTGGTTCATCTTGATGAAAGTCAGTCGATCAACCGAGTCGGTGGACAGGCGCACCCTGTGATCCGTGACAAATCCTCCAGCAGCACTGAATGTGCGTTCCGAAAGAACGCTGGATGCAGGACAGGCCAGTAGCTCAATTGCATACTGTGCAAGCTCTGGCCAGTGATCCATCCTCAAGACCCAGTAAGCCAGAGGATTTTCGGTGGGGAAGGTGTCCAAGTCTGACCTTGCCCCTAGATATTCCTGCACCATGTTTATCAGACGCTGGCGATGGTTGCTGGAACCGATCATACTTTGGGGCTGCGGACTAAAGAATTGTCTGAACGCATCGGTCAGACGGCCACCTTCCCCACCGCTCCTTCTTTGACTGGCCGAAGCCTCAGCAACTCGTTGTCCAGGACCAGGAGTTTGCAACCTCCCAGTCTCTGGGAACGCGTTGCACAGACCTTTCTGCAAGGCCTCCCGGAGTTGTCTCATCCTCTGCTCCCTCTGCGACGGTAACATAAGGTCCGCAACCTTACCCTTGTACCGTGGATCAAGGAGAGTGGCCAGCCAGTAATGGTCCCTCTCCTTGATCCGAAGAATACGAGGATCCTTCCGCAGACTTTGCAGGATCAGGGAGGCCATGCAGCGTAGGTTTGCTGAGGCATTCGCTCCGGAGTCCTCTGGGTCACTAAGGACGACATGATCCGCAGCCACCTCCTCCCAGCCACGTACAAGTCCACTGGTTTCTTGGGACTGTAAATCATCCCTAAAAGACTGCTGCTGATGATGCTGAGTGCCAGCCTCCACCTCCATGCTGACACAATCCTCCTCCTCCTCCTCCTCCTCCTCCTCCTCCTCTTCCTGTGCGATGGGTGGGACAGAAGGAACACTGTCTGGGTAAAGGGGGCCTTGAGAGGCAAGGAAGTCCTCCTCTTCCTGCCTCTGTTCTGCCTCAAGTGCCCTGTCCATTATTCCACGCAGCGTGTGCTCCAACAGGTGGACAAGAGGTACAGTGTCACTGATGCATGCACTGTCACTGCTCACCATCCTCGTGGCCTCCTCAAATGGTGCCAGGACAGTGCATGCATCCCTGATCATGCCCCACTGGCGTGGAGAAAAAAAACCAAGCTCCCCTGACCCTGTCCTGGTGCCGTAGTCGCACAGGTACTCATTGATGGCCCTCTGCTGCGTGTGCAGCCGCTGCAGCATGGCCAACGTTGAGTTCCACCTGGTGGGCATGTCACATATAAGGCGGTTCTTGGGCAGGTTCAACTCCTTTTGCAGCTCAGCCAGGCGAGCACTGGCATTATAAGATCTGCGGAAATGCACACAGACTTTCCTGGCCTGCCTCAGGACATCCTGTAAGCCCGGGTACCTGCCCAAGAACCGCTGCACCACCAGGTTAAGGACGTGAGCCACACAGGGCACATGGGTCAGTTGTCCCTGTCGGAGGGCGGAGAGGAGGTTGGTGCCATTGTCGCAAACCACCATTCCTGGCTTAAGCTGGCGTGGCGTCAACCACCTCTCGGCCTGGCCCTGCAGAGCAGACAGGACCTCTGCCCCAGTGTGGCTTCTGTCCCCCAAACACACCAGCGCAAGCACGGCATGGCATCTTTTTGCCTGCGTACTTGCGTAGCCCCGTGAACGGCTACGGAGCACCGCTGGTTCATAGGACAAACCACAGGAAGAGGCCATGGAGGAAGAAGAAGAGGAGGGGGTGGAGGAGAGAGGTGTGTCACAACCAGTAGTAGCATTTTGGAGGCGTGGCGGTGGGACAACCTCCAACACTACTGCACCTTGTCCTGAATCCTTCCCAGCTGCCAAAAGAGTGACCCAATGGGCCGTGAAAGAAAGGTAACGTCCCTGTCCATGCCTGCTGGACCATGAGTCAGCGGTAATATGCACCTTACCGCTGACCGCCCTGTCCAGCGAGGCCAAGACATTGCCTTCCACATGCCGGTAGAGAGCCGGAATAGCCTTCCGTGAGAAAAAGTGGCGTTTGGGAACCTGCCACTGAGGAACCGCACATTGCACAAACTCACGGAAGGGGGCCGAGTCTACCAACTGAAAAGGCAGCAGTTGAAGCGCTAGCAATTTAGCCAAGCTAGCATTCAACCGCTGGGCATGTGGATGGCTGGGAGTGAACTTCTTTCGACGGTCCAGCAGCTGGGGCAGGGAAATTTGCCTGCTAGAATCGGACGTCGGTGTACTGCTAGCAGAGTGGGCGCAAGTACTTGGCTGTGACACACCTAATTCTACACCTTCATTCCTCTCAGTGCATGTTTCAGAGAGGACTGAAGTTATAGTGGGGTTGGAGATCCCAGCTGATGCGGTGCAAGGAGAGGTCCGCTTTGTTCTTTGGTGTGGGTCTTTGAGGTAGGCTTGCCAACGAGCTGCATGGCAGGTCAACATATGTCTGGTCAGGCATGTGGTACCCAAGCGGCTGATGTTTTGGCCACGCGATATACGCTTGAGACATATGTTGCAAACAGCAGCTGTGCGATCTGATGCACTAGCCTCAAAAAAGGCCCACACCAAAGAACTTTTTGAATGACGGGCAGAGGCAGCGCCCTGCACAGGCGGAGCTCTGCGGTGTGATTCCGTCGGTGTACTGCCCTTACGCTGGCCACCAAAGGGCATCCTGCCTCGTTGGAGATGTGCCTCCTCCTCATCCTCCTCCTCCTCCTCTCTCCTATTAGGCACCCACGTGGAGTCATTGACCTCATCATCCCCTCCCTCCTCATCACTGGAGCCAATCTGGCAGTATGCTGCAGCTGCTGGAACATGACTGCCAGATTGGTGTCCTTCTTGAGCATCCCCTCTGTCTGCTCTCACGCTACTGCCTTCCTCTAGCTGGGTTTCATCATCAGACCCTTCGAAACGCTGGGCATCCTCCTGGAGCATGTACCCAACACTGTGCTGAAACAGTTCGGGGGACTCCTCAGGAGGAGGACATGGTGGGTCTAGGGAAGGAGTGACTGATGATTTGTCTGACATTGATACCAGGGAAGACGACGCTTTGGCAGCTGCTTTTCCAGTACCCTGAGCCTGGGTGAGAGAGGATGAGGAGGAGGAGGAGGGCTTGGTCATCCACTCTACCAAGTCTTCGGCATGATGTGGCTCAACATGTCCAGCTGCCGAAAAGAAGGACAAGCGTGTCCCATGGCCATGTGCTGATGACAATGCACCGCGTCCACGACCAGCACTGTTGCCCCCAGACACAGAGCCTGCTTGCCCTCTTTTATTGCCTCCTGACTGTCTGCCTCTCCTTGTTTGCCTTCCAGACATTCTAATAGATGGCCTGCAGGGAGATGGGAAAAAAGCAATAAGGGCTACCTTCAGGTGTCCTTCTCTGTCCCTTGAAACAAGGACTTTCACAGTGAAAGAAACTGACACTGTCCCTACCTAGAGTTTTCTATCCCTAGAATAAATGTTTTTTTTAATCACAATATAGCACAAGGACAATTCACTCAATGTCTCTCCAGGTCCCTGGAAACAAGGACTTGCAGAGTGAAAGAAACTGACACTGTCCCTACCTAGAGTTTTCTGTCCCTAGAATAAATGTTTTTTTTAAGCACAATATAGCACAAGGAAAATTAACTCACTGTCCTTACAGGTCCCTGGAAACAAGGACTTGCAGAGTGAAAGAAACTGACACTGTCCCTACCTAGAGTTTTCTGTCCCTAGAATAAATGTTTTTTTTAAGCACAATATAGCACAAGGACAATTAACTCACTGTCCTTACAGGTCCCTGGAAACAAGGACTTGCAGAGTGAAAAAAAAAAAACACTCTCCCTACCTAGAGTTTTCTGTCCCTAGAAAAAATGTTTTTTTTAAGCACAATATAGCACAAGGACAATTAACTCACTGTCCTTACAGGTCCCTGGAAACAAGGACTTGCAGAGTGAAAGAAAAAAAACACTCTCCCTACCTACAGTTTTCTGTCCCTAGAAAAAATGTTTTTTTTAATCACAATATAGCACAAGGAAAATTAACTCACTGTCCTTACAGGTCCCTGGAAACAAGGACTTGCAGAGTGAAAGAAAAAAAACACTCTCCCTACCTACAGTTTTCTGTCCCTAGAAAAAATGTTTTTTTTAATCACAATATAGCACAAGGAAAATTAACTCACTGTCCTTACAGGTCCCTGGAAACAAGGACTTGCAGAGTGAAAGAAACTGACACTGTCCCTACCTAGAGTTTTCTGTCCCTAGAATAAATGTTTTTTTTAAGCACAATATAGCACAAGGACAATTAACTCACTGTCCTTACAGGTCCCTGGAAACAAGGACTTGCAGAGTGAAAAAAAAAAAAAACTCTCCCTACCTAGAGTTTTCTGTCCCTAGAAAAAATGTTTTTTTTAATCACAATATAGCACAAGGACAATTAACTCACTGTCCTTACAGGTCCCTGGAAACAAGGACTTGCAGAGTGAAAGAAAAAAAACACTCTCCCTACCTACAGTTTTCTGTCCCTAGAAAAAATGTTTTTTTTAATCACAATATAGCACAAGGAAAATTAACTCACTGTCCTTACAGGTCCCTGGAAACAAGGACTTGCAGAGTGAAAGAAACTGACACTGTCCCTACCTAGAGTTTTCTGTCCCTAGAATAAATGTTTTTTTTAATCACAATATAGCACAAGGACAATTCACTCAATGTCTCTCCAGGTCCCTGGAAACAAGGACTTGCAGAGTGAAAGAAACTGACACTGTCCCTACCTAGAGTTTTCTGTCCCTAGAATAAATGTTTTTTTTAAGCACAATATAGCACAAGGACAATTAACTCACTGTCCTTACAGGTCCCTGGAAACAAGGACTTGCAGAGTGAAAAAAAAAAAAAAACTCTCCCTACCTAGAGTTTTCTGTCCCTAGAAAAAATGTTTTTTTTAATCACAATATAGCACAAGGACAATTAACTCACTGTCCTTACAGGTCCCTGGAAACAAGGACTTGCAGAGTGAAAGAAAAAAAACACTCTCCCTACCTACAGTTTTCTGTCCCTAGAAAAAATGTTTTTTTTAATCACAATATAGCACAAGGAAAATTAACTCACTGTCCTTACAGGTCCCTGGAAACAAGGACTTGCAGAGTGAAAGAAACTGACACTGTCCCTACCTAGAGTTTTCTGTCCCTAGAATAAATGTTTTTTTTAATCACAATATAGCACAAGGAAAATTAACTCACTGTCCTTACAGGTCCCTGGAAACAAGGACTTGCAGAGTGAAAGAAAAAAAACACTCTCCCTACCTACAGTTTTCTGTCCCTAGAAAAAATGTTTTTTTTAATCACAATATAGCACAAGGAAAATTAACTCACTGTCCTTACAGGTCCCTGGAAACAAGGACTTGCAGAGTGAAAGAAACTGACACTGTCCCTACCTAGAGTTTTCTGTCCCTAGAATAAATGTTTTTTTTAATCACAATATAGCACAAGGACAATTCACTCAATGTCTCTCCAGGTCCCTGGAAACAAGGACTTGCAGAGTGAAAGAAACTGACACTGTCCCTACCTAGAGTTTTCTGTCCCTAGAATAAATGTTTTTTTTAAGCACAATATAGCACAAGGACAATTAACTCACTGTCCTTACAGGTCCCTGGAAACAAGGACTTGCAGAGTGAAAGAAAAAAAACACTCTCCCTACCTACAGTTTTCTGTCCCTAGAAAAAATGTTTTTTTTAATCACAATATAGCACAAGGAAAATTAATTCACTGTCCTTACAGGTCCCTGGAAACAAGGACTTGCAGAGTGAAAGAAACTGACACTGTCCCTACCTAGAGTTTTCTGTCCCTAGAATAAATGTTTTTTTTAATCACAATATAGCACAAGGACAATTCACTCAATGTCTCTCCAGGTCCCTGGAAACAAGGACTTGCAGAGTGAAAGAAACTGACACTGTCCCTACCTAGAGTTTTCTGTCCCTAGAATAAATGTTTTTTTTAAGCACAATATAGCACAAGGACAATTAACTCACTGTCCTTACAGGTCCCTGGAAACAAGGACTTGCAGAGTGAAAAAAAAAAAAAACTCTCCCTACCTAGAGTTTTCTGTCCCTAGAAAAAATGTTTTTTTTAATCACAATATAGCACAAGGACAATTAACTCACTGTCCTTACAGGTCCCTGGAAACAAGGACTTGCAGAGTGAAAGAAAAAAAACACTCTCCCTACCTACAGTTTTCTGTCCCTAGAAAAAATGTTTTTTTTAATCACAATATAGCACAAGGAAAATTAACTCACTGTCCTTACAGGTCCCTGGAAACAAGGACTTGCAGAGTGAAAGAAACTGACACTGTCCCTACCTAGAGTTTTCTGTCCCTAGAATAAATGTTTTTTTTAATCACAATATAGCACAAGGAAAATTAACTCACTGTCCTTACAGGTCCCTGGAAACAAGGACTTGCAGAGTGAAAGAAAAAAAACACTCTCCCTACCTACAGTTTTCTGTCCCTAGAAAAAATGTTTTTTTTAATCACAATATAGCACAAGGAAAATTAACTCACTGTCCTTACAGGTCCCTGGAAACAAGGACTTGCAGAGTGAAAGAAACTGACACTGTCCCTACCTAGAGTTTTCTGTCCCTAGAATAAATGTTTTTTTTAATCACAATATAGCACAAGGACAATTCACTCAATGTCTCTCCAGGTCCCTGGAAACAAGGACTTGCAGAGTGAAAGAAACTGACACTGTCCCTACCTAGAGTTTTCTGTCCCTAGAATAAATGTTTTTTTTAAGCACAATATAGCACAAGGACAATTAACTCACTGTCCTTACAGGTCCCTGGAAACAAGGACTTGCAGAGTGAAAAAAAAAAAAAACTCTCCCTACCTAGAGTTTTCTGTCCCTAGAAAAAATGTTTTTTTTAATCACAATATAGCACAAGGACAATTAACTCACTGTCCTTACAGGTCCCTGGAAACAAGGACTTGCAGAGTGAAAGAAAAAAAACACTCTCCCTACCTACAGTTTTCTGTCCCTAGAAAAAATGTTTTTTTTAATCACAATATAGCACAAGGAAAATTAACTCACTGTCCTTACAGGTCCCTGGAAACAAGGACTTGCAGAGTGAAAGAAACTGACACTGTCCCTACCTAGAGTTTTCTGTCCCTAGAATAAATGTTTTTTTTAATCACAATATAGCACAAGGAAAATTAACTCACTGTCCTTACAGGTCCCTGGAAACAAGGACTTGCAGAGTGAAAGAAAAAAAACACTCTCCCTACCTACAGTTTTCTGTCCCTAGAAAAAATGTTTTTTTTAATCACAATATAGCACAAGGAAAATTAACTCACTGTCCTTACAGGTCCCTGGAAACAAGGACTTGCAGAGTGAAAGAAACTGACACTGTCCCTACCTAGAGTTTTCTGTCCCTAGAATAAATGTTTTTTTTAATCACAATATAGCACAAGGACAATTCACTCAATGTCTCTCCAGGTCCCTGGAAACAAGGACTTGCAGAGTGAAAGAAACTGACACTGTCCCTACCTAGAGTTTTCTGTCCCTAGAATAAATGTTTTTTTTAAGCACAATATAGCACAAGGACAATTAACTCACTGTCCTTACAGGTCCCTGGAAACAAGGACTTGCAGAGTGAAAGAAAAAAAACACTCTCCCTACCTACAGTTTTCTGTCCCTAGAAAAAATGTTTTTTTTAATCACAATATAGCACAAGGAAAATTAACTCACTGTCCTTACAGGTCCCTGGAAACAAGGACTTGCAGAGTGAAAGAAAAAAAACACTCTCCCTACCTACAGTTTTCTGTCCCTAGAAAAAATGTTTTTTTTAATCACAATATAGCACAAGGAAAATTAACTCACTGTCCTTACAGGTCCCTGGAAACAAGGACTTGCAGAGTGAAAGAAACTGACACTGTCCCTACCTAGAGTTTTCTGTCCCTAGAATAAATGTTTTTTTTAATCACAATATAGCACAAGGAAAATTAACTCACTGTCCTTACAGGTCCCTGGAAACAAGGACTTGCAGAGTGAAAGAAACTGACACTGTCCCTACCTAGAGTTTTCTGTCCCTAGAATAAATGTTTTTTTTAAGCACAATATAGCACAAGGACAATTAACTCACTGTCCTTACAGGTCCCTGGAAACAAGGACTTGCAGAGTGAAAGAAAAAAAACACTCTCCCTACCTACAGTTTTCTGTCCCTAGAAAAAATGTTTTTTTTAATCACAATATAGCACAAGGAAAATTAACTCACTGTCCTTACAGGTCCCTGGAAACAAGGACTTGCAGAGTGAAAGAAACTGACACTGTCCCTACCTAGAGTTTTCTGTCCCTAGAATAAATGTTTTTTTTAATCACAATATAGCACAAGGAAAATTAACTCACTGTCCTTACAGGTCCCTGGAAACAAGGACTTGCAGAGTGAAAGAAACTGACACTGTCCCTACCTAGAGTTTTCTGTCCCTAGAATAAATGTTTTTTTTAAGCACAATATAGCACAAGGACAATTAACTCACTGTCCTTACAGGTCCCTGGAAACAAGGACTTGCAGAGTGAAAGAAACTGACACTGTCCCTACCTAGAGTTTTCTGTCCCTAGAATAAATGTTTTTTTTAATCACAATATAGCACAAGGAAAATTAACTCACTGTCCTTACAGGTCCCTGGAAACAAGGACTTGCAGAGTGAAAGAAACTGACACTGTCCCTACCTAGAGTTTTCTGTCCCTAGAATAAATGTTTTTTTTAATCACAATATAGCACAAGGACAATTAACTCACTGTCCTTACAGGTCCCTGGAAACAAGGACTTGCAGAGTGAAAGAAACTGACACTGTCCCTACCTAGAGTTTTCTGTCCCTAGAATAAATGTTTTTTTTAAGCACAATATAGCACAAGGACAATTAACTCACTGTCCTTACAGGTCCCTGGAAACAAGGACTTGCAGAGTGAAAGAAACTGACACTGTCCCTACCTAGAGTTTTCTGTCCCTAGAATAAATGTTTTTTTTAATCACAATATAGCACAAGGAAAATTAACTCACTGTCCTTACAGGTCCCTGGAAACAAGGACTTGCAGAGTGAAAGAAACTGACACTGTCCCTACCTAGAGTTTTCTGTCCCTAGAATAAATGTTTTTTTTAATCACAATATAGCACAAGGACAATTAACTCACTGTCCTTACAGGTCCCTGGAAACAAGGACTTGCAGAGTGAAAGAAACTGACACTGTCCCTACCTAGAGTTTTCTGTCCCTAGAATAAATGTTTTTTTTAAGCACAATATAGCACAAGGACAATTAACTCACTGTCCTTACAGGTCCCTGGAAACAAGGACTTGCAGAGTGAAAGAAACTGACACTGTCCCTACCTAGAGTTTTCTGTCCCTAGAATAAATGTTTTTTTTAAGCACACTATAGCAGAAGCACAAAACACACTGACACTCTCCCTACCTATCCTTCTCTTTCCCTAAACTAAAGGAATCCAGGTTAAGCAAGAAAGAAATAACAGTCACTGTCCCTGCCTATGCTACTCTATCCCTGCTCCGGAACACACTACACTAGGCCGCCGTGCTGGCGGCCTTTTATAGTGTGGGGCGTGTACTAAACACCCTCAGCAATAATTGGCCACAGGCATCCTGCCTGTGGCCAATCATTGCTCTCCTCGCTGCCGGCGCTGTGATTGGCCAAGCATGCGGGGTCACAGTGCATGCTTGGCCAATCACAGCGCCTGGATGACACTGCGATGGCGTAGTGCATTGTGGGCCGTTCGCGTCACTCGAATTTGGCGCGAACGGCCCAAATCGTTCGATCTTCGTCGAACGATCGAACAGCCAATGTTCGAGTCGAACGTATGTTCGACTCGAACACGAAGCTCATCCCTAAACCTCTCCAACTATCCTTACCCTCTCTCTGACCACTACCTTATTAATTTCACTCTCTCCCTCTCCTCCGCCTCCTCTCCCTCCAAACGCCTAACGGTTATTCATAGAAACCTTTGCCATATCAACCCTTCTCTTCTATGCTCTGCGACTGACCACCTCTATGACAAAATCGCACCCCTGTCCTGCACCCATCTAGCCACTTCTGTCTACAACACTTCACTTCTAGCCTCACTGGACACACTGGCCCCCTCACTACACGCAGAATCAGGCCCCGTCCCCTTCAACCCTGGCAAACAGATGATACTAGAAGTCTGAAAAAACACAGCCGTGCTTTCGAGCGCCAATGGCGTAAGACGATGTCCCAGAAAGATTTTGGCCAGTATAAATCTGCCCTCCAAAAATACAATTCCTGCCTCCTCACTGCCAAGCAGACCTATTTCATCACCCTCATTAAAAACTTATCATCCCGTCCCTGTCAACTCTTCTCTACCTTCAACTCGCTCCTTTGTCCTCCACTGCCTTTACCCACTAACTCACTCACTGCCCAGGAGATCGCCAATCACTTCAAACAAAAGATTGATACAATTTGCGAGGAGATCTCTACTGTTCAGATACCCTCCATGCTATACACCTCATGCCCACAGGTAAAATCTTTACTTCCCTTTTTCAACCCCACCACTATAGACAAGGTTGCTAAATTACTTGCTAATGTCCATCTTACCACCTGTGCTATGGATCCTGTTCCCTCGCAAATGCTACGTTCACCCTCTGGCTCTATTCTACAATGTCTAACCCACATCTTCAATCTCTCCCTCTCTTCTGGCATCTTCCCTAACTCTTTGAAACATGCACTAGTTCAGCCCCATACTTAAAAAGCCCTCTCTGGACCCATCCAATCTTGACAACCTATGTCCCATCTCCTTGCTCCCCTTTTAATCCAAATTCCTTGAACGTCTAGTCTACAACCAACTGAGCGTCCACCTTGCTGATAATAACCTTCTTGATCCCCTTCAGTCTGGATTTCGTCCTCAACATTCCACAGAAACTGCTCTCCTAAAACTAACAAATGATATACTAACAGCCAAAACTAAGGGACACTTATTGCCCATGGGCATTAAGTTTAAAAGGCTAAAAATAAAACCTATGTGGCTCACGTAGCTATAAACCATAAGAAAAGAGCTTTTAAAAAATATAAAAATGCAGGAACACTAGTGTCGTTTAAATGTTACAAAGAATATAACAGGATATGTAAAAAAGGAAATCAAAGATGCAAAAATTCAAAACGAACGACAGATTGCAAAAGATAGTAGGACAAACCCCCAAAAATTCTTCAAATATATTAATAGTAAAAAGGTCAAGTCTGAGCATGTAGGCCCTTTACAAAATAATCTAGAGTGGGTCACTGGGGACAAAGAGAAGGCTAATTTATTAAATACTTTCTTCAGCTCTGTGTATACAAAGGAGCATGGGGGAGTTCATGTCCATAATGGGGGTGGTAGTGACACAGCCCCAAATCCACAATGGCTCAAAAGTGATATGGTCCAGAAATATTTAGACAGAATAAAGGTGGATAAAGCACCTGGACCAGATGGCATACACCCACGGATCCTAAAAGAATTGAGCTCTGTAATTTCAAAGCCATTGTATTTCATTTTTAGGGACTCATTAATGACAGGAATAGTACCACTGGATTGGCGCAGGGCCAATTTGGTGCCTATATTTAAAAAGGAAACAAAGTCTTTAACAAGTAACTATAGTCCTGTTAGTTTAACTTCTATAGTTGGGAAGATACTGGAGAGATTAATAAAAGACCACATAGATGAGTTCTTGCTGGAAAAAAACGATTTAAGCAACAGACAGCATGGATTCATGAAAGACAGAAGTTGTCAGACAAACCTGATTTCTTTTTATGAAGAGGTAAGTAAAACCTTGGACAGAGGGGTGGCTGTGGACGTGGTATACTTGGATTTTGCAAAAGCGTTCGATACAGTTACGCACACACGGCTCATGTGTAAGGTAAAGTCTACAGGATTGGAAATATCAGTTTGTAAATGGATAGAAAACTGGCTAAAAGACAGAATTCAGAGAGTCGTGGTTAATGATTCTTACTCTGAATGGTCTAAGGTTATCAGTGGTGTACCCCAAGGTTCAGTGTTGGGACCCTTACTTTGTAATATCTTTATAAATTATATTGGATCTGGGATCAAAAGTAACATTTCTGTCTTTGCAGATGACACCAAGCTATGCAGTGGAATAACGTCCTTACAGGATGTCGCCAATTTACAAACCGACCTCAATGCTCTGTCTAATTGGGCGACTATGTGGCAGATGAGGTTTAATGTTGATAAATGTAAAGTTATGCACTTGGGGGCTAAAAATATGAATGCATCATACATACTAGGGGGAGTACAACTGGGGGGATCCATAGTGGAGAAGGATCTGGGGGTTTTGGTAGATCATAAGCTCAATAATAACATGCAATGCCAAGCTGCGGTTTCCAAAGTGAGCAAAGTCCTTTCTTGTATTAAGAGAGGTATGGACTCCAGAGAGAGAGATATCATTTTGCCCCCCTGTACAAATCATTAGTAAGACCTCATCTGGAATATGCAGTTCAGTTTTGGGCCCCAGTTCTCAAAAAGGATATCGGGGAGCTTGAGAAAGTGCAGAGAAGGGCAACCAAACTGATAAGAGGGATGGAGGAGCTCAGCTATGAGGAAAGATTAGAGGAACTGAATTTATTCACTCTTGAGAAGAGGAGAATAAGGGGGATATGATTAAATTGTAAAAATATATAAGGGGTCCATATAGTGAACTTGGTGTTGAGTTATTCACTTTACGGTCAACACAAAAGACAAGGGGGCACTCTTTACGTCTAGAGGAAAAAAGATTTCATCTCCAAATACAGAAAGGTTTCTTCTTAGTAAGAGCTGTGAAAATGTGGAATAGACTCCCTGCAGAGGTGGTTCTGACCAGCTCAGTAGATTGCTTTAAGAAAGGCCTGGATACTTTCCTAAATGTACATAATATAACTGAGTACTAACATTTATAGGTAAAGTTGATCCAGGGTAAATCTGATTTCCTCTCGGGGGATCAGGAAGGAATTTTTTCCCCTGCTGTAGCAAATTGGATCATGCTCTGCTGGGGTTTTTTGCCTTCCTCATGATCAACTGAGGGTATAGAATTGGGTATATGGGATTGTACAATATTTTTTATTAAATTTTATTTTTTATTTTTTTAAGGTTGAACTGGATGGACTTTGTCTTTTTTCAAACTGACTAACTATGTAACTATGTAACACTATTCTGTACTCCTTCTCCTGGACCTCTCCTGGACCTCGATACAGTTGACCACCCCCTCCTCCTCAAAAAAATCCATGCCTTTGGTCTCCGCGACTGTACTCTTCGCTGGTTCTCTACCTACTTATCCAACTGCACCTTTAGCGTTACTTACAACTCTACATCCTCCTCTTCTCTTCCTTTCTCAATTGGGGTCCCCCAAGGTTCTGTTCTTGGACCTCTCCTATTTTCAATCTACACCTCCTCCCTGCGTCAGCTGATAGCCTCCCACGGCTTCCAATACCACCTCTACGCTGACGACACTCAAATCTATTTCTCTGCCCCTCAACTCACTCCTTCATTCTCCTCATGTATCTCTAATTTACTATCAGATATATCAGTCTGGATGTCACACCTCAAACTTAATCTATCCAAAACTGAACTGATCATTTTTCCTCCTCCACGTGCCTCCTCCCCCGATCTCTCTGTCAAAATTGATGGCACAACTATCAGCCCATCCCCACACGCCAAGGTCCTAGGAGTAGTCCTGGACTCTGAACTCTCATTTGAGCCTCACGTCCAATCACTGTCCAAATCTTGCCGCCTCAACCTCCGCAACATCTCCAAAATACGCCCCTTTCTAACCAATGACACAACAAAGCTCCTAATTCACTCCCTGGTCATCTCTCGCCTCGATTACTGCAACTCCCTCCTTATTGGCTTACCTCTGAAAATTTTAAATCCCCTTCAGTCCATCATGAATGCTGCTGCCAGACTCATCCACCTTACCAACCGCTCTGTCTCTGCTACTCCTCTCTGTTAATCCCTCTACTGGCTTCCGCTCACCCAACTAATTAAATTCAAAATATTAACAACTACCTACAAAGCCATCCACAACACTGCCCCCAGCTACATCACTGACCTAGTCTCTAAATACCAACCTAATCGTTCTCTTTGTTCTTCTCAAGACCTCCTGCTCTCTAGCTCTCTCATCACCTGCTCCCATGCTCATCTCCAGGATTTTTCCAGAGCCTCTCCAACCCTTTGGAATTCCTTACCCCAATCTGTCCGTCTATCTCCTTCTCTATTAGCTTTTAGAGGATCCCTAAAAACCCTCCTCTTCAGAGAAGCCTATCCTACGCATACCTAACAACTGTATTTTCATTTTGTCCACCTGATCATCCCCCACAGCTACTACCCTTTGTTTCACATGACCCTCCCTTCTAGACTGTAAGCTCTAACGAGCAGGGCCCTCTGATCCCTCTGTATTGAATTGTATTGTGACTGTACTGTCTTCCCTGTTGTTGTAAAACGCTGCGCAAATCCTGTATAATAATAATAATAATAAGATATATATGGTAAGTGTGCAGCGCTTTAAATCCCAAAAGGACAATCCAGGAACAAAAGTTAAATAGTAGTTCAATCTGCGATAGACAGGGAATAGTGTGACCCCTCACCAGCACCCGACAATACAGCCGCTTACCCCATGTGGTGAACCCTCATCACAAAGGTCACATCACCTTATGTAAAGTAAACTCAGGTAAGAAGTAAGCCCCATCAATCTTCATACACTTAGTGGCAGCAGACCGGATAATGGATGCAGCAAACCTGGATGTGACTCTCTGTGTTCAAAAATGACCCTCCAGTGGTAATCATCAAATAAATGTCATCCCATGCACATAAAAGGAGATAAACCTCATAGCGCAGCACATCATAACAGTATTTATTCAGATAAAAACGATTGAAATTGCACTCACATTGCTGACAAACAAAAGCAAGCTCTGTTTGTATGTATACAGCCTCTCTGTACTGGTCCCAATCTATTAGGACATCAATAAAAGAGCGTTGACAAGGGTTTTGGCGCGGCTGAAGCAGGATTTGAGGTAGCTGATTAGCTGATGATAGTGAACAACCTGTGATGGCATGAGGGAGTACTGTTTAGTCAGTTCCGAAAAGGGTCTAAAAGTACCTTGGGCAGGATCGATGACTTTAGAGATGGTTGTTAGGCCGGAGGATGACCATTTAGCAAAGGCCTTGTGATCCATAGAAGGGGGGAACATTGGGTTGCCAAGTATGGGAAGGTGTCTTAAGATGGTGAAGGGTAGACCCAGGAGTCTCCGTATTTCTCTCCAGGCAATCTCTGTGTCTCTAATCAAGAGGTTGGATCTCAGGGGCTGGGGAAGGGCGTGTAGCCTGGAGTGAAGGGTAGCCTGGAGATTAAATGGGGACACAAGGGCGCCCTCCAGCATGCAGTTAGAGTAACAAGAGTTTTTGGACAACCAATCGATACCTTGTCTCAATAGGCAGAAAAGATTATAAAATCTGATACTGGGCAGGCCCGCTCCACCTTCACTCTTCGGGAGACAGAGTTTTTGAAGCGCAATGCAAGTTTTTTTGCCGCGAGCAGTGCATTGTGTATCTTTTGGACGTCAGTATGTTTCAGAAGTAAGGTCTGTAATGGATACAATAGTCTAGCAAACAAGACCATTTTAAAAAGGCGGTATCTCCCAAATAGTGAAAGGGGCAAGTCCGCCCATGCTTCCAACTCCTGTGCAATCTTGGCTATCACTATCAGCTATATAAAGAGGGGGGTTCCCTGCCAACGCGGACACCTATAATATGATGTTTTGCTACTATGAACGGGGATGAGCCCATCCAGCCTCAAACCAGCTGTGGGTTGAGAGACAAAATTTTGCTATTGTCAAAATAAATTCGGAGCCCCGAACAAGCCTGGAAGGTCACAAACAGGTCTCGGAGGAATAAAATATCTGAGGAAGGGTTGGTTGAGAATAAAAGAACGTCGTCAGTGAATAGAGCCTTTTGTAGGTCTTGGTTGCCTACTGTGACACCACTGACCCCTGACAATGAGTATAGAAGTCTGGAGAGTGGTTCAATTGCTATGTTAAAAAGAACAGGGGATAGGGGGCAGCCTTGGCGTGTGCCTTTAGTGAGTGGTATGTCAGAGGACATGAAATTAGGAATAACGAGGTGACCATGAAAAGCCAAGAAAAGCTGATGTTATCGAAAGCTTTCTTGGCATCCAGCGAGATAATGGCGTCAAGGTCAGGATGCGTCAGCAAATTCAAGGGCCAGGAGGACCTTACGAATGTTGAGGGTAGCAGACCGCCCCGGGACAAAACCTGATTGGGCCGGATAGAGGATTGATGGAAGGATATGCAAAAAATTGTGATTCTTATTTTATCCAGAATTGTGCAGCTCTAGCATGAAGGTAAAAAACCTTGTGCCTTCACAACCACTTTAAAGTAACATCAGTAAAGTTCAGCAATTCTAACTTTTTGAATGAGCTTTCATTCCTTGGGATATAAAGGTCAATTGCCAGCAGTGGCGAACCATCTATAAGGGGCGCAGGGGTGCCGCCCCCCATTTCAGTTTTATCTATATTCCTATTGCACACATTCCTGTCAAAAAAGGCTCATAAAATGGTGGGTGCTGCGGCGATTACCAGCTGGATACTGGAAACTTCAAGCAAGTGTACATATTCGCCAGCACACCAAGGATTCAACGTCCAAAGGTTTCTTTTATTGTAGAAAGATCACATCACAGAGAAAAGTGCAATGTTTCATATGCCTGCCGAAGGGGTCCTGCGCGACTCCGAAACGTTGCACTTTTCTCTGTGATGTGATCTTTCTACAATAAAAGAAACCTTTGGACGTTGGATCCATGGTGAGCTGGCGAATATGTACACTTGCCCCCTAATCCATGTGCCCGGCCCCTAATCTACATGAAGGGCTCAGGACGCATGGATTCTAATGGGGTTTTTTTTTTAAGCACGTGAATAGAACCAGAGGCTCTAATTGGTTTTATTAAAGGGTGGGCTCGAGCCCACCCAGTTGTGTGACAATAGCGAATTAACATTCACTATTGTCTTCCTGATCCTCCTCCCGACCAATCAGGAAGCAGTTCCTGTGGCCCGATTGGCCAGGGAGTCTTAGGACTTCCTGGCCAATTGTGTCTCAGGACACACTTACTGTTTGCCCGGAAGGAGAATCAGCAGCCCAGCTCTTCATTCCCCCTGACTCCAAAAGGTAATGCCCTGATTGCCACCATCCCATCCGTCTCTCTTGTGGGGGGGGGTCGATTGCCAGGGGAGGTGTGCGATGGCCAGCCGTCACTACATCCCCCATCCCCAATATAGGAATGTTGTGAGAAGGCCTCTGCCATAGATATGAGCACAAGATGGCAGAGGGTTTTGGTCTGGTAGCAAGAAGTAGCAGGAAAGGAACTCTTGGCGCCATTGCTCAGCCATTTGCAAGCCCCCTTAGCCACGTTAAGCAACTGCAGCAGATCTGCAATAACATGACTGGGGCCCCGGGGAGAGTGGAGACCTGGGCAGCTGCCAGGTCAGCCATGGTATAAGTACAGGCCACCTTTAAAATTCTGCCAGCTCTTCACTGAATGTGATAAAATAGCTGATACTCATTGTATCGATAGGGCCATCATTTAATAAAAAAATAATGCATGCAATCCATCCGACTACAAGGCAGAACAAATATAACATCCCCGGGAGGTACTTGGCTCAGGTTAGACTGTGAATGATCCATTAAACCGACCATAGAACTGTAACAACTTTGCAGGAAGATGGATTTGCGGCCATAAAATCAGGCTAACCGAGGTAGTGAAATTTGGGACGAGCGTCAAAATGTTACAGGTATTCTCCTTTTATCAATTTGCCGTTACAAGATTGATGGCCGCGCCATGAAAACGCGGCTCTATATGTGTGAGATTAAATTGAATTGTTTTTCCTTACGATGTGTTTTTTGTTCAGTTTTTGCGGCAGTGTATTACAAGGCTGTCATCAGTAATGTACGACGTGGACACAGCTTTGAATATATCATCAAACTTTTCTGGTATCTTGTGCTGCAGGACAGAGCGAGAGCCACATTAAACCATCCTAAATCTCATTCTGCGGCTTTCTGGAAAATTTGCACTGATCCAACTGGCTTTGTGATGTCATAATGCGTTGTGTACAGATGTTTGCTGCGCTGAAGAGAACGCAGAGCGCAGATGGCAACTGCGTTGTAATGTTTAAAGGTAGAGCTGCACGATTCTGGATAAAATGAGAATCACTATTTTTTTTTTTTGCCTAAAATAAAGATCACGATACTCTCGCGATCCTGAAAAACTTTTTTATTTTAAAGATTTACAACCCCTGAACATTAGATTATTAAACAAGATGGCAATAAAATAAGACATAATAATACTCTGTGCTTCAATCAAAATTTTAAAGAAATGTAATGAAAAAAAAATGTCATGTGTAAAGAATTAAAAAAATGACCATTAAGTTATATTAGGGTCTTTTTTTTTTTAGTACCGATACCTACCGCAACTTTTTTTGTTTACACAATGGTACAAAGCATTGAAAAGTTATTTTACAAATGAAATACATTTGTTTTTATAAATTTTGTGCTTTCTTCAATGTGAAAAGTGTAAATATATGTTAAAGGTGTAAAAATATTAATGAGCAAAGCAAACAAAAAAAAAGTTTCAACTACTAATACCGGTTGTTTATAAAATAGAAGTAAATAAAAAAAAATCAGCAGGGAAATAATAATTAGGAGAATAAGGAGGTAATAAGGTTGATTAGAGTAAATTAAGGGTTAATAAGGGGTTAAACAGAGAAACAATAAAAAAAAAAAAAAACACATGGTTGCTTTAAACTGACTTCATTTGCAGACCAAAGTTCTTCCCTTTGATCTGTAAATGAATAAACAGAAGGACAGAGAAGAAGATACAATGTTTCTTTTTATCTGTCTCTTTCAGGCTGAACAATATTGTTGATAAACATTGCTGGCTGTTTTGTTTTTTTTGACAGGGGAACTGCTCTGACAGCTGAATGAGTCATTGGTAGATGAAATAACCGAGCCTGAAAGTATCGTAAAAATGCTGGATTAAGATCATGTAGGGGGTCGAATCGAGATCGCGACCATTTAACAATTAATTGTGCAGCTCTATTTAAAGGCATAGTCTACCTTTTTCAAAAAGTTTATAAATGCATTCCAATTAATAAAAAAAAAAGTGCATTTATTATATTTTTGCAATGAAGCCCGCAGAGCATTGCAACTGAGATCAGTGAATCACGGGTGCAATGTATAGTCTAGTTAGTGCCCAATTATTGGCGTTTGTGGCAGGAATTATGCCCCATTGTTGGTGTCAGTATATGGCAGTGCCGGGACAAGGGGTGGGTGGAAGGGGCGGCTGCCCTAGGTGCAGCGTGTAATGGAGGGATGGGGGCACCACAAGTTCCTGCTGTTATAAGGCTAACAGGAGTAGTGACAGTGGCATCACTGGAAGTGTCAAGGAAAGGAGGAGAGGAGGAGATAGCCGGGAGGATGTGCAGGCAGTGCTTTCTCTCTCCCCCTCCTCATCATAAACTTGCCCATAATGAAGGGGGGGTGCAATTTTGCATCTTTGCCCCAGGCACTGGTTGATCTTGTCCCCAAACTGGTGGATGGAACTGTGCCCCAAGGTCCAGATAAAGGACAGGAAAGGGCTGCATTCTGCCTCTATCCCAATAGTTTGGAGACCATTGACTGAAATGATTCATAAGTTTATCTAATGCCTTGTACACACGATCGGATTTCCGATGGAATAAAATCCGATGGAATTTTCTGTCGGAATTCCAATGAAGCTGACTTCCATCAGTCTTGCCTACACACTGTCAGACTAAATTCCGACCGTCCAAAACGCGTGACGTAAAACACTCAGACGAGCCGAGAAAAATTAAGTTCAATGCTTCCGAGCCTGCGTCGACTTGATTCTGAGCATGCGTGGATTTTTCTCCGATGGAATTCCACACAGATGATTATTGGAATTTCCCATCTGATTTTTTTCCATCGTAAAAATTTAAAACATGTTCTATTTTTTTTACATCGATGGAAAAAAGTCAGATGGGGCCCACACATGATCGTAATTTCCGATGAAAAAAGTCGATCGTGTATACAGGGCATAAGACCTATGATAAGGGCCATTTTAAGGGTATTCTCAAAAATGTTTATGGCAATAGCAAGGAAAGGGGGTAAAAGAAAAGGATGCTGGTTAGATAAACCACCACCATTTTTTTCCCCGATCTCTAGCATTGAGTTCCTAAGTCTGCACACATAATATAAGGGGCTCCAACCTTTCCCGAGATGAGTTCCTGGGTCTGTACACCTGGAGTGCCCATTATGAGGGTCTCCCACCATCTTTGCTGGATTTTTATTTTATTTTACATTGTATAGACTGCAACAGGAGAAGCTGGAACTATTAACGGTTGGCATGAACACCCAAAAACCCAAAGTTTAGCCAGGAACTTTGGTAGGGAGAGCTCACTGTTGGAGTATCCAAGACATATAAGAAGCCGGTGACTGACTCAGCCCACCAGGCTTCATCTATATCTAAAATATCACTTTTTGTTAGATGGATACTTTGAGGCCAAATATTGTATGATTGATTACAAAAGGTGCATCTATTTTTTTCTATAAAATGTGTTATCAATGGTCTCACTAGTGGCATCCATCATTTCCCATTTCTAGAATATGTTTTAGGCCAGTGGTTGTAGGAAATTATCTTCAGGTGCAGAAAGTATGGAGAAAATGTGTATTATATATTTCAATTTTTTTTTCTTTTGCCATCTGGAGTTTCGAAACTTTCCCATTATGTAGGTTCCATTAACTGATAACCAGACCAATAAGGTTTTTAATTTTCCGGTCCAGCGAATGCTAGAGGGGAACCTTTGAGTTGTATCGTGTTCTCGTGCTGAACTGACTAATTCAGTCTTCAGATTAAACCTCTCAGCTGCCATTTCTGTCCAGAATGAAAATATTATCTAATTTGTGTCCTATTCTACATTTCCATATCATTCATTTTATATCTGTTACTTAATAACTATTATAGAAACTGAGCCAAGGCAAGAGAAAGCGAAGTTACTGTGTTTTCATATACTGTATGTGCAATACTTACGCCTAAGATAAAACTTTCTTAACCACTTAAGGACCGAGCCTCTTTCTGAGATTTGGTGTTTACAAGTTAAAAACTGTTTTGGTAGAAAATTACTTAGAAAAATAAAATATATAATGTTTGGTGGTTCTAACACCCTAGAGAATAAAATGGCGGTCGTTACAATACTTTGTCACACCATATTTGCACAGCGGTCTTACAAGCGCACTTTTTTGGGATAAAAATCACTTTTTTGAATTAAAAATAAGACAACAGTAAAGTTAGGCCAATTTTTTTTATATTGCGAAAGATAATGTTAAACCGAGTAAATTGATACCCAACATGTCACGACGCTTCAAAGTTGCGCCCGAACGTGGGATGGTGATAAACTTTTACACTTAAAAATCTCCATAGGCGACGTTTAAAAAATTCTACAGGCTGCATGTTTTGAGTTACAGAGGAGGTCTAGGGCTAGAATTATTGCTCTCACTCGATTGATCCCGGCAATACCTCACATGTGTGGTTTGAACACTGTGTTCATATGCGGGCGCTGCTCACGAATGCGTTTGCTTCTGCGCGTGAGCTCGTCGGGACGGGGCGCTTTAAAAAATTTATAAGTTGTTTCTTATTTATTTTACTATATTTTTTTTATTTTGACACTTGAAAAAAAAAAAATTTGGGACACTTTTATTCCTTTTACAAGGAATGTAAACATCCCTTTTAATAGAAAAAAAAGCATGACAGGTCCTCTTAAATATGAGATCTGGGGGTCAAAAAGACCACAGACCTCATATTTACACTAAAATGCAATAATTTTTTTTTTATGTCTTGCTAAAAAAATAAAGAATATAAAAAAATGTCCCTTTAAGAGCATTGGGCGGAAGTGACGTGTTGACGTCGCTTCCGCCCTGCAGTGATATGGAGACGGGTGGGGGCCATCTTCCCCTCACTCGTCTCCATGTCAGGATAGGGACAGGACCGGATCGCCTCCGCCGCTACCGACGGCTCCGGTAAGCGGCGGAGGGCACCGGAGAGCGGCGGGAGGGGGGGCCCTCTCCCGCCGCTAATAAAAGTGATCTTGCGGCGAATTTGCTGCAGAGACCACTTTTATCTGAAAGAGGATCGCCTGCTGAAGAAGAGGATACTGGGGTTACGGTAGCTAGCTGATACCATAGCAACGGTATTCCTCTTCAAACAGCCGACGTGTTCCTGTGGCGGGCGGTCCATAAGTGGTTAAAACAGAGATGTATGGGGATTGACTTTTTTTAGAGTCATACTTACCTAGGTGGATGCTGCATCTGTCCTGCGCCGGCTCTAACACTGAGAAACGAGCGATCAAACACCGCCAATCGCTCGGTTCTCACAGATCCCTGAACAGAGCTCAGTGTCAGTCACTGGCTCTCTGCTCATCCTCCCCACGCTCACTGGAGCGTTGGGTTGTGGAGGGGGCAGGAGCGACCAGCTCCGGCTCTCAGCGGCTCACCATTGTCCCCATTGGTTGCCCTGACCTTGCAAGCTCCCCAGCACCTCTGATTCTCTGGGTTCTGCCATATTTAAAGCCAGGGGCGTATCTACCGTGGGCCAAACAAAGCGTTTGCCTCAGACAGCATTTTTTTGGGGAGGGGGCATCTGTATCGGGATGATGCCTTCACCTGCAGGCATCACCCCGGTATTGTTTTTTAAGAGCCGGTGGTCGGCTCTCTTGTAATAGCAATCGGAGTGGCTTACTAGCCGCTCGATTGCTATTACAAGCAGAAAAAATGACACTTTACATTGTAGCAAAGTAGTAAGTGTACAGCTTGTATAACAGTGTAAATTTGCTGTCCCCTCAAAATAACTCAAACATGAGGGTTTACAACCACTTTAAGGACCAGAAGGATTTCCCCCCTTAATGACCAGGCCATTTTTTGCGATGCGACACTGTGTCAATTTAACTGACAATTGTGCGGTCGTGCGACATTGTACCCATGCAAAATTTATGTCCTTTTTTTCCCACAAATTGAGCTTTCTTTTGGTGGTATTTGATCACCTCTGTGGTTTTTATTTTTTGCGTTATAAACAAAATAAGAGCAACCATTTTAAAAACTATATATATTTTTTTTTTTACTTTTTGCTATAAAAAATATCCCCAAATTAAAAAAAAAAATGTCTTCATCAGTTTAGGCCAATATGTATTCTTCTACAAATTTTTGGTAAAAAAAAAATCGCAATTAGCGTCTACAAAATAGGGGATAGATTTATGGCATATTATTTTTTATTTTTTTTACTAGTAATGACGGTGATCTATGATTTTTATTGGGACTGCGAAATTGCGGTAACAGAATTTATTTTAAAAAAAGTTTCTTTGTGTCTGTTATAAAATTTTGTAAATAAGTACGTTTTCTCCTTTACTGATGGGCACTGATGAGGTTGCACTGACGGACACTGATAAGGTGGCACTGATGGGCACTGATGATGGGCACTGATATGCAGCACTAATAGGCACTCATAGATGGCACTGATGGGCACTGATAGGTGGCACTGATGGGCACTGATAGGCGGCACTGATGGGTACTTAGGGGTGGCACTGATAGGTGGGCACTGATGAGCACTGATGAGTGGCACTGATTTACACTGATAGATGGTACTGATGGGCATTGCTGCTATTGAGGCACTGGCAGGTATTGCTGGTGAGCACTGATTGGCATTATGTGTGGGCACACATTGCCACCCATGGCCACCAGAGATGCCATACCTGGTGGTCATCAGTGATGGCCATCCCTGGTGGTCTTGGTGGCATCCGTGGGGGACTGCGCTGATAAACAAACAATCAGCGCAGACCCCCCCGTCAGAGGAGCAGCCGATCAGCTCTCCTCTACTCGCGTCTGTCAGACGCGAGTAAGGAAAAGCCGATAAACGTCTCTTCCTGTTTACATCGTGATCAGCCGTGATTGGACACAGCTGATCATGTGGTAAAGAGTCTCCATCAGAGACTCTTTACCTAGATCGGAGTTGACACACAGCAACAACTATTGCCGCGATGTGCACCCCGGGGGCGAGCAGTGGCTTGTTATCCTGATGGCTATATGGCGGGCGGCAAGTGGTTAAACCACTTCTGGACCGCCCACTTTATATATACACCTCATTACTTTGACGGTATATACTGTAAACAGTGGGCGATCCTCTTTCACATAAAAGTGGTCCAGGCGGCGGGTTCACCATGGGATAAATTTTATGGGCAGCCGGAAAGATAAAACCCCACCCCCCGGCGTTTCCCAGTCGCTTCCCCGCTTACCGGGCACGTCGGTAAAAGGGAGAACGATCCGATCCCTCTGAAGCGATGGGCAGGAAGTCAAGTGAGGGCAATATGGCCTCCACTCGACTCTATGCCCTTGGAGGACTGAAGCGAAGTCTGACGCCACTTTCACTTCTAGGTCCTAAAGGGCCTTTTTTTTCTGTGTAACTGTAAAATTACATTTTTAATTATTTTTTTGCTTTTAAGTGTAAATGTGAGATCCGAGGTCTCTTTGACCCTAGATCTCACAATAAAGAGGGCCTGTCATGCTTATTTCTATTACAAGGGATGTTTACATTCCTTGTAATAGGTAAAAAAAATGATAAAAAAAAATAAAAAAAGGACAGTGTAAAAATAAAAAATAAAAAGTCAAATAAATAAAATAAAAAATTGTAAAGCGCCTCGTCCCTTCAAGCTTGCGCACAGAAGCGAACGCATATGTAAGTCACGGCCACATATGTAAACGGTGTTCAAACCACACATGTGATCATTAGAGCGAGAGCAATAATTCTAGCACTAGACCTCCACTGTAACTCTAAACAGGTAGCCTGTAAACATTTTCAAAATGTCGCCTATGGAGATTTTTAAGTTCCGTAGTTTGTCGCCATTCCACGAGCGTGCGCAATTTTCAAGCACGACATGTTAAAGCGGAGTTCCACCCAAAAATGGAACTTCCGCTTTAAGGGAAGGTGATAACAACAAAGGCCTGGGGAATGCCCAGGAAAAAACCAAGCATACTTACCGACCAGCTAGCTGACAACCAATTAACCTGTCTAACAGTATGCGTTAAAAACAGGGGTTTTGCAAACGCATGCGTGAGCCACAGAGCCACGCCAAGGCCCCCTGGAATCTGTGGTCCTACACTAACTGTGAGTGTCCCCACAATGGAGGCACATGCATTCTGATGGATAGATGAGGGCAGGTGGACTGAAGGGGAGCCACCCCTCCTTAAAGGTACAGGAGCGCACCAAACACCCAGCATGTAGCACAATGGCAGCAAAGGTGTTGGTGCGCTGCTGGACCAATACAAACACCAAGGTGATATGAAAAAACAAACATGTCCACTGCCCTCACATTTGGCATGTCATTTTTGTTGGGGGGGAGCGGAAACACTCTTTTTAGAGGGCTTCAGCTCCCACTTCCTCCCGGGGCACCTCTCCCCCCTCCCTCTCGCCAATCATCTGGGACACGTCACAGGTCCCAGATGATTGCCTGGCCAATCACAGTGTGCAGCGCGGTTCGCGCATTCGCAGTGCGTGCCCAGCTGTGAAGTCACAGACGGGCGCCCACAGTAGTGATGCCGGCGCCGCGGAGAGGAGGGGGAGAGGAGCGGGGCTTCGTTCCCACGCATCGCTAGACCCTGGGACAGGTAAGTGTCCGATTATTAAAAGTCAGCAGCTACAGTATTTCTAGCTGCTGACTTTTAATTTTTTTTTTTTTAAGTTGGAACTCCACTTTAAGTATCTATTTACTCGGCGTAACATCATCTTTCACAATGTACAAAAAAATTGGGTTAATTTTACTATTTTTTTTTTTTTTTTTTATTCAACAAAAGAAGCAAGGGTCAGAACACACAACCCTTTACCCCGTCCAATGCACTCCATCTCAACGTCTGTATGTAGTAATTGCTAACTGCCACATTAACCAGAGGTCCATGGCGACCAAACTTTGTCATAGTTCCAAGGACAACCTCTGTTCATATAAGTGATCTTATGCCGCGTACACACGATCGGAATTTCCGACAAAAAAAGTCAGATGGGAGCTTTTCGTGGGATATTCCGACCGTGTGTATGCCCCATCTGACTTTTTCTGTCGGAATTTCTGACGCACTTAGATAGAGAGCAGGTTCTTAATTTTTCGGAAAATCCATTCGTCTGTATGCAGTTCCGACGGGGGAAAAAACACGCATGCTTAGAAACAATTTGACGCATGCTCGGAAGCATTGAACTTCTTTTTCTCGCCTCGTCGTAGTGTTGTACGTCACCGTGTTCTTAACGCTCGAAAGTTCAGAGAACTTTTGTGTGACCGTGTGTATGCAAGCCAAGCTTGAGCGGAATTTCGTCGGAAAAAACATTCAGCTTTTTTCTGATGGAAATTCCGCTCGTGTGTACAGGGCATAATACATAGGTAGGGCCGCATCCACCATAGCCTCCCAGGAAGATAATCCTGGGGGGGGGGGGGGTCGGTGAGGTCTATTTCAGTGGGATTTCCTTTTTGGCATAATACAGGAGATACAGTAGGAGATCAATAACTTGGTATGGTGGGAATGTTGGCTATCTTCATGAATGCCCAGCAATGCTAGCTCTGTGGAGATAGGTAGAGACAGCTGCAACATTAGATTTATCTCTGTAAATAATATATTAGACCTGTAAGATGCAATTATAGGGCAATCCCAGAACATAAGAAGGTATTTTCAAGACCCGTTAAAAGATTTTGACCCATTGGTACAGGGTGCCCACTACTTTGCATCGATTCTTTCCTCAGGTCCCTAGTTCATGTTGGCGGTGTGGTACTGCAGAGGGAACGACGCTACATGTCTTTTGGGATTGTCCGAAACTTAGACCTTTCTGGCAAGAGGTGATCAGTACTAGACATGTGCACAACAAAAAAATTTATTTAGTTTGGTTTCGTTTCTGTGCGTTTCCGTTGATTCGTAACAATTCGTAATTTCGTAAGACGTGGGTTATCGTATTCGGACTCTTTCGTATTTCCGTAAGGGTTATTTTTCTGTTGATTTGTTTTTCCGTTAGTCTAATTTTCGTTGATTCGGAATTCGTATTTACGTTATATTTTATATTATTATACCCTTTCGGTTTTTTTTTAACCAAGATCTTGAGCTGACAGCTTGTAGATGCAACCACTTTTTCTCATTTAGCTTTATAATTAGTTAGACAAGCGATATACACTCTTTATTAAACAAACTATATCCAAATATACTTTCCTTACTACTTTTTTATTAATTAGTTAACCCTTTTAAAAAAACAAAAATTTACAATGATCCCCATCTCCTTTTTTCTTTTTCCCCCGTTTCTGCACTTCAAGAACAGCCAGCCCGGCTTGCAGATGTGAGACCGGAATATAGTTTTTCTCACTTCCGGGATTGCGACGCACTCAGTCCCTTCCCCTCACCTGCCCCTTGACGGGCGGGGTTGGACCTCAGTGCGTCGGCGTCATGTACAGGCCGACTCCACGAACGGCGTCTTTGGACGCCGCTAGCGGCAAGCCTGCCTGCTTCATCCATCGCACGCCATTATGGAGGCGGATGGACCACTCCCTTTGACGTCCAAACATGACGTTGGCGGGGATCCGCTCTGGACCATGGGTACTTTGCGGGGTTAGATGAACAGCTCATTCCTTCACGTCCCTCGGTGATTCAAGGACCCCCATATTAATCACTGTGCCATCTTTAGGCAATGTTTCACGTTCCTCAATGATTGAAGGACCTCCATTTTCAACACTGTGCCATTAATAGGTAATTTTTCACACTTCACACAATCCTTATTTGTTTACACAATACACACCCTTACTTATATTTACACATAGATTACTTAATTTCTTTGCTCGTACATCTGATGGATATATGCTAGATCTCACCTCATGCAAACACATTCATTCACTTAGTAGTCCCTCATCCTAATGCTCCCATTTTTTCATATTTCAGATCTGATAGCACATTCACCTTTTGCTGCACCAAATAATCTGGCTGCCATACCTGCCCTTAGCCTTGTGCCCAATTGGTCTGTAGGAGGCAGAGTTTTTATCCCTGCCTCAACCCCGGGTAAGATAGCGTATCTGGATCACCTTAATATCTGCTGCCAGATCTGGATCCAACTCACGGGCTGCTCTGTGAGTATTTTTATCTTATGGTCCCCCCCTGTACAATCCGCCATTCTCAATTTTAATTTCAATATTAAGCTTTATTAACAATTACCCATTTATTTTCTTAATCTTTATAGCATGTATAACTATACATCATACCCCTGATGATTGGTAGAAGCCAAGAAACGCGTCGGGTTTTCAACTCATGATGTTCAGCCCACTTTATCTCTGCATTATTTGGTTTTAAATCTACGATGATCAGCTCAGCTCTTGTCCTTTTAATCATGAATCTCCATTCATTTTGTTTCTTGTTCTTTGTTTTGATTTTGTTACCTTTGTATTTATGTGTATATCAATTGCCTTAATCATGTCCTTGGATCATTAGCTTAACATTTAATACCATAATTCTCCTGTAAATCATGTATGATTGCCTATATTGTTTTGTGGTATACAAATGAATGTTTGCACCTATTCCTATTATGGACAACCCCTAGGGGTTCATGGCATTTAATGAAATCTAAATATTTAATTTACATCCCTTTTCAGTTTTAATTTACAAGGACATGCTTCATTTAAAGTCCCACTTCCTTCCCCCATTCTTTATATATTTTATATTCGGCCGCGTTCGTATTTTCGTAAGAACTATATTTTCGTTGATTTGCAATGATTCGTATTTTCGTGTCTAATTTCCGTTGGTTGGAAAATTGTACTTTTGTAGATTTATTACATACGTACTTTCGTTAGAATACATTTTCCGTTTATTCAAAACACTACTCGTCATAATTTTGTAATTTGTACTTTCGTGAGATTGACTGGCTCATTTATTCGTACTTTCGTAACATTGTTTTCGTAGATTAGTAATCGGGGCATAATTCGTAATTTTACATAATGTGTCAGAATAGGAGAAAACTAAAATATGTCAGAGATATTACAAAATACAAATATAGAAATTAGAATCTAGACAGAGTATGCTTAACCACTTAAGCCCCGGACCATTTGGTAGCTAAAGGACCAGAGGTGAATTCAAAATTTTGCACTGCGCTGCTTTAACTGTAAATTGTGCGGACATGCAATGTTGTACCCAAACGAAATTTGCGTCCTTTTCTTCCCACAAATAGAGCTTTCTTTTAATGGTATTTGATTGCCTCTGCGATTTTTCTTTTTTGCGATATAAACGGAAAAAGACCGAAAATTTTGAAAAAAAATGATATTTTCTACTTTTTGTTATAAGAAAAATCGAATAAACTCAATTTTAGTCATACATTTAGGCCAAAATGTATTCAGCCACATGTCTTTAGTAAAAAAAATGTCAATAAGCGTATATTTATTGGTTTGCGCAAAAGTTATAGCGTTTACAAACTAGGGTACATTTTCTGGAATTTACACAGCTTTAAATTTATGACTGCCTATCTCATTTCTTGAGGTGCTAAAATGGCAGGGCAGTACAAACCCCCCCCCAAATGACCCCATTTTAGAAAGTAGACACCCCAAGGAAATTGCTGAGAGGCATGTAGAGCCCATTGAATATTTTTTTTTTTTTGTCCCAAGTGATTGAATAATGACAAAAAAAAAAAAAATTACAAAAAGTTGTCACTAAATGATATATTGCTCACACATGCCATGGTTATATGTGGAATTGCACCCCAAAGTACATTCTGCTGCTTCTCCTGAGTATGGGGATACCACATGTGTGGGACTTTTTAGGAGTCTAGCCACGTACGGGACCCCGGAAACCAAGCACCGCCTTCAGGATTTCTAAGGGCGCAAATTTTTGATTTCACTCCTCACTACCTATCACAGTTTTGAAGGCCATAAAATGCCAAAATAGCACAAACCCCCCCCAAATGACCCCATTTTAGAAAGTAGACACCCCAAGGAAATTGCTGAGAGGCCTGTTGAGCCCATTGAATATTTTTTTTTTTTGTCCCAAGTGATTGAATAATGACAAAAAAAAAAAAATTACAAAAAGTTGTCACTAAATGATATATTTGTCAAGGTCACCTGTGGCCAGGTGACAGATGCACACCATAGGGGGACAGGAGTGCACCGCAAGGTAGTGAACCCTATGGCTGACTGCTGCGGATAGGAAACTGGGTGGTTGTGGAAAGCGGGACCAGAGGAGCACAACCGGGATCCTAACGGAAGCTAGAGCCAAGATTCCCCAGGGCGCGGAGTGTAAGACCCAGCTGGTCTTCTCCAGGGCCTCTAGTGGTGAGGATGTTAAGCTGCAGGCTGGGACCAGGTCGCGCCCCCTGGAGTTTCCTAGCTCACGCCCCGTAGGATAAGGGGAAAAGAGGGGAAGCAGCAGCACGAGATAAGAGAGAACCGAATAACAAGCTGAAGGTCAGGGGCCACAAGCAGACAAGGATAACGAAAGAACGAGCCGAAGGTCAAGGGTCACGAGCAGACAGGGATAGTCGGGGACAAGCCAATAACGTAACAGAGAGACAGACGTAGCACACGGCAGGCAGGAACCCAAACACAAAATGCCTAACAAACACGTTGATCAGCAAAGCAGGCTTGCAGTGCACAGGTTAATATAGTGTTCTGTGATAGGGCCTGGGGTGGAGTCTGGCTGGGAGGAGATTATAAAGGAAGCCAGGTGAAAGGGCTCAGGCCTCTAAGATGAACACATGGGAAGGAAGGTAAGCTGACAGACAAACACTACTGCATATCCATGACAATATTGCTCACACATGCCATGGTTATATGTGGAATTGCACCCCAAAATACATTCTGCTGCTTCTCCTGAGTACGGGGATACCACATGTGTGGGACTTTTTAGGAGCCTAGCCGCGTACGGGACCCCGAAATCCAAGCACCGCCTTCAGGATTTCTAAGGGCGCAAATTTTTGATTTCACTCCTCACTACCTATCACAGTTTTGAAGGCCATAAAATGCCAAAATAGCACAAAACCCCCCCAAATGACCCCATTTTGGAAAGTAGACACCCCAAGCTGTTTGCTGAGAGGCATGGTGAGTATTTTACAGCTCTCATTTGTTTTTGAAAATGAAGAAAGAACATTTTTTTTTTTCTTTTTTTTTTTTCAATTTTCAAAACTTTGTGACAAAAAGCGAGATCTGCAAAATACTCACAATACCTCTCAGCAAATAGCTTGGGGTGTCTACTTTCCAAAATGGGGTCATTTGGGGGGGTTTTGTGCCATCTGGGCATTCCATGGCCTCCGAAACTGTAATAGGCAGTGAGAAGTGAAATCAAAAATTGACACCCTTAGAAAGCCTGAAGGCGGTGCTTGGTTTTTGGGGTCCCGTACGCGGCTAGGCTCCCAAAAAGTCTCACACATGTGGTATCCCCGTACTCAGGAGAAGCAACAGAATGTATTTTGGGGTGTAATTCCACATATGCCCATGGCATGTTTGAGCAATATATCATTTAGTGACAACTTTTTGTAATTTTTTTGTAACTTTGTGCAAAAAAAAAAAATTTTATTTTTTCCGCAACTTGTGTCAACATATAAAATATTCCATGGACTCGACATGCCTCTCAGTATATAGCTTGGGGTGTCTACTTTCCAAAATGGGGTCATTTTGGGGGGTTTTGAACTGTTCTGGCATTTTATACACAACATTAGGAAGCTTACATCCACTCTTCTAACCACTTGAAGACAAAGCCCTTTTTGACACTTTTTGTTTACATGAAAACATATTTTTTTTTGCAAGAAAATTATGTTGAACCCCCAAACATTATATATATTTTTAAAGCAAAGGCCCTACAGAATAAAATGGTGGGTGTTGCATTTTTTTTTTCTACACAGTATTTGCGCAGCGATTTTTCAAACGCATTTTTTGGGGAAAAAATACACTTTTTTTAATTTTAATGCACTAAAACACGCTATATTGCCCAAATGTTTGATGAAATAAAAAAGATTATCTTAGGCCGAGTACATAGATACCAAACACGACATGCTTTAAAATTTCGCACAAACGCGCATTGGCGACAAACTACATACATTTTTAAAAGCCTTTAAAAGCATTTACAGGTTACCCCGTTAGATTTACAGAGGAGGTCTACTGCTAAAATTACTGCCCTCGATCTGACCTTCGCGGTGATACCTCACATGCATGGTGCAATTGCTGTTTACATATGACGCCAGACCGACGCTTGCGTTCGCCATTGGGCAAGAGCAGGGCAGGACAGGGGTGCTTTTTTTTTTTTTTTTATTATTAATTTTGCTTTTTTATTTTATTTTTAAACTGTTGCTTCCATATTTTTTTTTTTTTATCACTTTTATTGTTATCTCAGGGAATGTAAATATCCCCTATGATAGCAATAGGTAATGACAGGTAATCTTTTTTGAAAAAACTGGGGTCTATTGGACCCTAGATCTTTCCTCTGCCCTCAAAGCATCTGACCACACCAAGATCGGTGTGATAAAATGCTTTCCCAATTTCCCAATGGCGCTTTTTATATCCGGGGGGGGGACATTCCCTCCCACTGCTTGTAAAAGCAGTCCAGAGGCTAATTAGCCACTAGGATTGCTTTCACATGAAAGCCGGCCGCTGGCTGAAAAGAATGATACCAAGATGATACCTAAACCTGCAGGCATCATTCTGGTATAAACATTCAAAGTCCAGCAACATACCAGTACGTTGCTGGTCCTTGTTGGACATGTATTGTAATCTTTTTTTTCATGCAGCCTGTTGGCTGAACGAAAAAAAAAGATTGATCGGTGGGTATGCCCACCATTAGAATACCGCCCTTTATCCACCCACTTCTAATGATGGGCATACATGCACCATTTATATATGCCGAAGCATGGGGGCATCTTCTCGCAAAAGTTATGCCGCGTACACATGGTCAGACTTTTCCACGGGCAAGCCTCCGTCGGAATTTAGACCGTATGTACGCGGCATTAGGAGCAAAATCGCTCCTCCGCCCCTGCTGCCCCAATGCTTCGGCATATATGCTTTTTTTTTTTTAACTGTGGTGGTGAAATCACCTCCTACAGCACTGGAGTCGCAGGGATCAGGCCTGTCTCTGCGAACGCTGCAGTTATGTGTGTTGTGTTTTGCAAGTGACAGTGATCGATCGATACTGCACTTGGGTGGCCTGGGCTGGACGGAGGGGCAAAACGCAGGTGCTAGCAGGTATCTGGGCTGATCCCGCTAACACTGCGTTTTTGGGAACCCTAAACTGCTGGGGACGCTAGTATAGATCTGATCAGATCAGATATTGATCTGTTCAGATACTATACCACTAAGGGAGGTGTATGCTTCACGCGTGGGTGTTAGCGCTACTGGCACTAACCTGACGCTGCCTGGGGTGTGACGCAGACCCTCTCTGACGCTAAAACCTAATTGATATCACCCGCTGGGCGATCAGGGGGTTAAACCTTTATTGGGTTATATACGGCGGGTGCCCTGACACTATAAAAAGCAAACTAACTAACCAGCGTCACCCGTAACACTTATATGATGATCACTGGTGAAAGGGTTAACTAGGGGCAATTAGGGGGTTAAAACCTTTATTAGGTAATATATTGGGGTACCTGACGCTATAAAAACCTGACGGCGAACCTAAAAAAAAATTACTGGCTACCTATCGGCATCACCGACACTAAGACAACGATCATAAAAACGATCGCTTAGCGACAGTGGTGATAGGGGGTGAAAGGGTTACCTGGGGGGCGATCAGGGGGTTAAACCTTTATTAGATAATATATGGGGGTACCTGACGCTATAAAAACCTGCGGCGAACCTAAAAAAAATTACTGGCTACCGATCAGCATCACCGACGCTAAGACATCGATCAGAAAAATGATCGCATAGCGACGGCAGTGCTAGGGGGTGAAAGGGTTACCTGGGGGGTGATCAAGGGGGTTAAACCTTTATTAGGTAATATATGGGGGTACCCGAAGCTATAAAAACCTGCGGCGAACCTAAAAAAAATTACTGGCTACCGATCAGCATCGCCGACGCTAAGACATCGATCAGAAAAATTATCGCCTAGTGACAGTGGTGATAGGGGGTGAAAGGGTTACCTGGGGGGCGATCAAGGGGGTTAAACCTTTATTAGGTAATATATAGGGGTACCCGACGCTATAAAAACCTGCGGCGAACCTAAAAAAAATTACTGGCTACCGATCAGCATCACCGACGCTAAGACATCGATTAGAAAAATGATCGCATAGCGACGGCGGTGCTAGGGGGTGAAAGGGTTATCTGGGGGGTGATCAGGGGGTTAAACCTTTATTAGGGGGGGGGGTTAGGGGGCTACACTGGACCTAAAACTAAATGTAGTGACACTTTTACAGTCACAAATGTCACTGATTGCAGTGATCACTAAATAAATGGTCACTGCAATCAATGACACTGTGACTGGGGGCTGGGGGGTGATCTGGGGGGTGATCTGGGGGTGTCTGGGGGGGGCCTGGGGGGGGCGATTTATGTGCCTATGTGTCCTGGTGTCAGTGTGCTGTTTTGTGTACTAACCTGCATCTTCTCCTGTACGGCGCTCGGTATATGTGAGCGCCGCAGGAGAGATGACATCACTTCCTCCTTCCTGGCAGGCAGGGGAAGCTCTCTCATTCGCCGGGAGCGATCGAGAGGGGGTGGCCGGAATCGAACGGCCGTCCCCTCATGCCGGATCGCTCCCGAAGGTAAAACGACCACCCACTGTAAAGAAGGGGGGTCCGATCGGACACCCCAACTATACAAAGGCAATCACGTATATGTACGTGATTCTGCCTGTCGGTGCCATTCTGCTGACGTATATTTACAGTGGGCGGTCGTTAAGTGGTTAAGAAACAAAGAATTTCTCTCTCACAAGTCACAACTTTACTCACAAATCCAACAGAACAGTGCAACCTACCCAACTACAACCTATCTGGACTGTGGATGGAATGCACTGCAGAAACACACAAGGGAATAAGAAACAAGCTCATTGGGGGAAGAGACAACCTCTTCAGGGGAAGGGACAAGCTTATTGGCCATTGGCCAACGTCCAGAACTTATTCAGAACTAACGAAATAAAATTAAATTTTTTTCAAATTTTCGTTGTTTTGATTTCCGTTTTCCGAAGATTCGTAATTTTTTTTCGTTCATTTTGATTTTCGTTAATATGGATCTTTGTTCGTTATTTTCGTTGTTTTGTTTTACGTTTTCCGAATATTCGTAATTTTGCATTTTCGTTCATTTTGATTTTCGTTATTTTTTGATCTTTGTTCGGTATTTTCGTTGTTTTTATGTTTTAGTTTTTTACTTTTTCGCAATTTGGCTGTTTCAAATTTACTAAATTCGTATTTTCATTGTTTTCCATATTCGTTCTTTTTGATAATTTGTTGTTCGTTTGTAATTTTATCAGACCGTTTGTTTATTCGTATATTTACTAATCAACGAATATAACGAATTTTGACGAATAACGAATTTGTAACTAAATGAATTGCACATGTCTAATCGGTACTGTCAAACACTTGACTAACGTTGATCTGGAGGGAAACCCTGCGGCATGTCTGCTACATCTCTCAGAATGGCCTATCAAGAAATACAAGGCTTCTCTTACAATTCAGCTATTGAACGCAGATAAGGCATGCATCCCTGTGTTGGAGATCTGAGAATCCACCGTCAAAGTCCCTGTGGTTCTCCAAAGTCAATGAGCTTAGGGACGTACAGGATCTCACAGCTACCTTGAATAACAAGGTGTAGATCCTTTGTTACACCTGGAGGCCCCGGCAACATTTTGTATACATTGATGCCTATATTCAGGGGGTTATACAACCTGGCTGATCTCCTGACCCCCTGAACTCAGTCTAGACACCCTGGGATGAGAGGATCTATTTCTTCCTTCTATATGTGTGTTCTCCCTCTTGACACCTAGTCCCTAATTTCTGTCCCTCTCTGACTGCCCCCCCCCCATCTTCTTTGTCTGTTTATTCACTTACCACATATATCTGGCTCAGTTCTGGGTACTATACCACATCTGATTGTCTATATATATTATTCTAGTCTTATTGTCCCCCCTCTGGGTCATATTGGCCACTGGGATGCAAGGATTCCTGGTACATTGTTTTGTTATAAATAGTTGCAGTTTTCTGTATCTGAGTCTCTGCTCTAGGTCTCTCATGTCACAGCAATATATGCCATACATGTGCAAGCGGATGGCTATTTTCAAACCCATACTGTTTTATATGCCCATCCATACCGTGTTATGCTAGGTCTGTCGGCTTTTGGACGTATTTGTGAGACCTTCAATGTTGTTTAAATATGCCTTTTTACTATTCTTTTTTTTTTTTACTGTAAACTGAAACTTTTTGGAAAATAAAAGAATTACAAAAAAATAAAAATTATTATCCGGGGGGCAGCCGACACTGGGGGCAGCTAAGGTCTCGATCTGGGTAAATTCTGTGAAGTCTCAAAGGGGTATGATCATACCTCCCAACATTTTGAGATAGGAATGAGGGACACCTACTAACAAACTTATGCAGGCATAGGGCACGTCCCCTGCCACACCCCCTTAAAAGGAGAATTAAACCAAAAAAAAAGTTAATTAAATCCACAAGTGCTATTTTTTACCACTACTATTCCTTTATATTGTAAGGAAATGATTACGGACGGCTGCACTTCCAAAAATCCTTTTATTGAAGCTTCATATAACAAGTGGTTGACAGATGGAGCAGGGGACAATAAGGTAGACACGTTGTTTTGCGCACAACCTTTTTTGTCCCCTGCTCCATCTGTCAACCACTTTTCATATGAAGCTTCAATAAAAGGATTTTTGGAAGTGCAGCCGTCCGGAATAATTTCCTTATGTTACCCAGCATGCGAGCTGGGCTAGCACCTGACTAGTGTGTGTGGGGATTAACCAGAGACTCACTCACCTGGAGCGGCTTTTCCTGTTTCATATTCCTTTATATTGGCTTTTAAAATGTACAAATGCAGCAATTTAGAAATTGGATGAAAGGTTTAGCACTGGAAAACACTTTTTGAAAGATAAAAAGTGCATTTTATATACAACTATATAGAGCAGACCGAAATGAGGGACAAATGAGGAGGAAAGAGGGACAGAGAGACATTGTTCTAAATCAGGGACAGTTGGGAGCTGTGCATAATATACCCTATGTTACAACTTTAATATTATTTATCTACTTATGTATTTTGTACGTTTTTATAGCTGTATGTGTCTCCATTGGGGATGTACAGGTCCTTCTCAAAAAATTAGCATATTGTGATAAAGTTCATTATTTTCTGTAATGTACTGATAAACATTAGACTTTCATATATTTTAGATTCATTATACACAACTGAAGTAGTTCAAGCCTTTTCTTGTTTTAATATTGATGATTTTGGCATACAGCTCATGAAAAACCAAAAATCCTATCTCAAAAAATTAGCATATTTCATCCGACCAATAAAAGAAAAGTGTTTTTAATACAAAAAAAGTCAACCTTCAAATAATTATGTTCAGTTATGCACTCAATACTTGGTCGGGAATCCTTTTGCAGAAATGACTGCTTCAATGCGGCGTGGCATGGAGGCAACCAGCCTGTGGCACTGCTGAGGTGTTATGGAGGCCCAGGATGCTTCGATAGCGGCCTTAAGCTCATCCAGAGTGTTGGGTCTTGCGTCTCTCAACTTTCTCTTCCCAATATCCCACAGATTCTCTATGGGGTTCAGGTCAGGAGAGTTGGCAGGCCAATTGAGCACAGTAATACCATGGTCAGTAAACCATTTACCAGTGGTTTTGGCACTGTGAGCAGGTGCCAGGTCGTGCTGAAAAATGAAATCTTCATCTCCATAAAGCTTTTCAGCAGATGGAAGCATGAAGTGCTCCAAAATCTCCTGATAGCTAGCTGCATTGACCCTGCCCTTGATAAAACACAGCGGACCAACACCAGCAGCTGACATGGCACCCCAGACCATCACTGACTGTGGGTACTTGACACTGGACTTCAGGCATTTTGGCATTTCCCTCTCCCCAGTCTTCCTCCAGACTCTGGCACCTTGATTTCCGAATGACATGCAAAATTTGCTTTCATCCGAAAAAAGTACTTTGGACCACTGAGCAACAGTCCAGTGCTGCTTCTCTGTAGCCCAGGTCAGGCGCTTCTCCCGCTGTTTCTGGTTCAAAAGTGGCTTGACCTGGGAAATGCGGCACCTGTAGCCCATTTCCTGCACACGCCTGTTCACGGTGGCTCTGGATGTTTCTACTCCAGACTCAGTCCACTGCTTCCGCAGGTCCTCCAAGGTCTGGAATCGGTCCTTCTCCACAATCTTCTTCAGGGTCCGGTCACCTCTTCTCGTTTTCTGCCACACTTTTTCCTTCCCACAGACTTCCCACTGAGGTGCCTTGATACAGAACTCTGGGAACAGCCTATTCGTTCAGAAATTTCTTTCTGTGTCTTACCCTCTTGCTTGAGGGTGTCAATGATGGCTTTCTGGACAGCAGTCAGGTCGGCAGTCTTACCCATGATTGCGGTTTTGAGTAATGAACCAGGCTGGGAGTTTTTAAAAGCCTCAGGAATCTTTTGCAGGTGTTTAGAGTTAATTAGTTGATTCAGATGATTAGGTTAATAGCTTGTTTAGAGAACCTTTTCATGATATGCTAATTTTTTGAGATAGGAATTTTGGGTTGTCATGAGCTGTATGCCAAAATCATCAATATTAAAACAAGAAAAGGCTTGAACTACTTCAGTTGTGTGTAATGAATCTAAAATATATGAAAGTCTAATGTTTATCAGTACATTACAGAAAATAATGAACTTTATCACAATATGCTAATTTTTTGAGAAGGACCTGTATTTCCCATCACCGCCTGCTCCTGGTTCAGTGACAACTGTAAAATTTGTGATTTTCATTGCTTTTTGTCTCAGTGACAATTGTAAATCTCCCCAGCAGGGACACAGCAATATAAAAAAAATTGTAAAACTTTCTGAAATTGTATAAACAATGATTGTTATTTGTTTTGATTTTTTTATAATAGAGCTGGCAGGGAGGATGAGAATTTAATTGGTACCACTGCTGATTAATTAAAAAAAAAATCAGCATGTAAAATACTAATTTTGCTTTTCATTTTAAAACAATAAAATGTCAAATGTCATTCTTTTATATATATATATACATATATACATATATATACATTGTTAGACTTATGTACATAATAGTTTTAAAATATTCTTTGTTCAGAAAAAAAAAAACACTTGTTTGCTGAAAAAATATGTTTAACCACTTCAGCCCCGGAAGATTTGGCTGCCTTAATGACCAGGCCATTTTTTGCGATGCGTCGCTTTATCTGACAATTGCACGGTCGTGCGATGTTGTGCCCAAATAAAATCGAATTCCTTTTTTTCCCAGAAATAAAGCTTTATTTTAGTGGTATTTGATCATCTCTGCGTTTTTTTTGGGGGGGGTTTTTGCGCTATAAACAAAAAAAGAGCGACAATTTTGAAAGAAAAACACAATATATTGTTCTTTTTGCTATAATTAATATCCCCAATTTTTTTAAAAAAAGCTAATTTTTTTCCTCAGTTTAGGCCGATATGTATTCTTCTACATATTTTTGGTAATAAAAATTGCAATAAGCCTATATTGATTGGTTTGCGCAAAAGTTATAGCGTCTACAAAATAGGGGAAAGATTTATGGCATTTTTATTATTATTTTTTTACTAGTAATGGTGGTGATCAGCGATTTTTATCGGGACTGTGACATTATGGTGGACAGATCGGACACTTTTGACACATTTTTGGTACCATTGACAGCTATACAGCGATCAGTAGGGATGAGCCGAACACCCCCGGTTCGGTTCGTACCAGAACCTGCGAACGGACCGAAAGTTTGCGCAAACTTTAGAACCCTATTAAATACAATAGACTCAAACGTTTAAAAACTGCCGTTTTTTCGGGAGCAGTGATTTTAATGATGATTAAAGTGAAAAAAAAGTGAAATATTCCTTTAAATATCGTACCTGGGGGGTGTATATAGTATGCCTGTGAAGTGACACGTGTTTCCCGTGTTTAGAACTGTCCCTGCACAAAATGACATTTCTAAAGGAAAAAAATTAATTTAAAACTGCTTGCGGCTTTAATGTAATGTCTGGTCCCGGCAATATGGATGAAAATCATTGAGAAAAATGGCATGGGTACCCCCCCAGTCCACTACCAGCCCCTTTGGGTCTTGTATGGATATTAAGGGGAACCCCGCACCCAAATAAAAAAAAGGCCCTATATACTCTTGTAGCGCCCATCCCAAAAGGTTGGGACGCTATTTCAATTTAGAGGGGTGTCTGAGCCAGTAGATGGGCTCAGATGGGCTCACATGGTTGATAATTACATTTAATTAAATGTCTCAGTTATGGTTTGCCTGGTAGTGATTTCCCTTTTTGCATGTAGGTGGCGTTACCACCTCAGGCACCTATTGGAACACGGGCAGATCATAGTACATTGAGTGGCCTCTCTCGGCAGTGGTATAGTGGGAGTGGTCAACCCGCTGCGCTTGCTGTGAGGGGAAACTTAAGGGGCAGACGCCATTGATTGGGGTTCGTTCTCGCCCCACAGCCCTCCGGGCGTGAGGTGTGTGTGTGGTCCTGGTCTCGGGGCCACGTTGGCCCGAGGCTGCATTGCTACTTAGTAGGCCCAGCTAGTCTGGCTGGGGCCTTTATCCAGAGAAGGGATCCCAAGCTCTCCATTCAAATGGAGAGGAATCATCTTGATGAAGGAGATCAGGGGAGGACCTGCCCTGGAGGGGACCGGCAAAGTGCTGCTGTCTCGGCTGAGGCCTGGCAACTTTATTAAGGAGGGATCTATTACACTACAAGCACTGCAGTTCGCCGGATTGACTTAAAGGCTCTTTAACTGTAAGGCTGGGAGTTTGGGACTTTGAAATCCTGTGGCAGAGGATTCCTGGACTATCCATTGCTCAACTTCAAACAGGTCTGTGGCAGAGAATTTGTACATTTAAACAGGTCTGTGGCAGAGACCTTCTTCACCTTGGGCAGTCTGTGGCAGAGACTGCCCTCTTGCTGATTCGTGTGTCATCCTGGCTGCTAGGCCATGTGAGAGGGGACTATCTGGGTGACTAACACCCACTCCAACATTGAGAGTGGTGAGTGACTTTGAAATTGTACCTCTGTCAACTTTTGCGGCGAGTGCCTGAACCTTCCCCTACTCTTCTGTACCTTATAATTCTCAATGTTTACCGCATAAGAAAAATAAAGCCTTACTGTTTCAGGTTTTACATCGTGTGGACATTGCATTACTTCAGACTTTCCTACCCTGAAAACGAAGCTGAAGAGGTAACGTGCAAAACCCAAAACTAACCAGCGGCCCTGAACAGGGTATTGCTACTTTCTGAACAGCAGTATACAGGTGGTGCAAACAAGACAGGGACTGCAGGTTTGTTCTTAAGTAGAATCTGTTTGTAATTTGGAACAGGTACATTTTTTAAGTGTAGCTCCAGCCAAAAAATCTATTTTTAAGCTTTTTGGAAAACATAGGGAAGGGTTATCACCCCTGTAACATTTGTTTTGCTGTCTGTGCAGTGTGCACCTGTTCAGAACAGTTCACCTCACTTTCCGTCCTAATGACAAAAGTTTTTTTGAAAATTTAGGTTTTTTATTGTCTGCCTCTCCTTGTTGGCATTCCAGACATACTAATGGCCTGCAGTGAGATGTAGCTGCACAAAGGTGGGATGTATATACAGTGGGGCAAAAAAGTATTTAGTCAGCCACCAATTGTGCAAGTTCTCCAACTTAAAAAGATGAGAGAGGCCTGTAATTGTTATCATAGGTATACCTCAAGTATGAGAGACAAAATGTGGAAACAAATCCAGACAATCACATTGTCTGATTTGGAAATATTTTTTTTTGCAAATTATGGTGGAAAATAAGTATTTGGTCACCTACAAAAAAGCAAGATTTCTGGCTCTCACAGACCTGTATCTTCTTCTTTAAGAGGCTCCTCTGTCCTCCACTCATTACCTGTATTAATGGCACCTGTTTGAACTTGTTATCAGTATAAAAGACACTCGTCTACAACCTCAAACAGTTACACTCCAAACTCCACTATGGTGAAGACCAAAGAGCTGTCGAAGGACACCAGAAACAAAATTGTAGACCTGCACCGGGCTGGGAAGACTGAATCTGCAATAGGCAAGCAGCTTGGTGTGAAGAAATCAACTGTGGGAGCAATAATTAGAAAATGGAAGACATACAAGACCACTGATAATCTCCCTCCATCTGGGGTTCTACGCAAGATCTCACCCCGTGGGGTCAAAATGATCACAAGAAAGGTGAGCAAAAATCCCAGAACCACACGGGGGGACCTAGTGAATGACCTGCAGAGAGCTGGGACCAACGTAACAAAGGCTACCATCAGTAACACACTACGCCGCATAGGCGGATCCAGAGTCTTTTCTCGGGAGGGGCACTGCCAAAAAATATGTTTTTTTTGTGGGAAATTTATCGGGGAAATGGCTGGTGTCGGCGCTTCAATCATCCCGGCACCATGGTTGTTATGGTGTCAGGATGATTGAAGCGCATTATTTCTATTATTACATTGTAATATAAAATTAAATAGTTCAATGCAGAATCAGTGGGAGCCCCGAGTGTGTCACTTGCCACCGTTGCCTGCAATTAGTGGGAGCCCTGAGCGTGTCACTTGCCACACGTTGCGGATTGTCACTTGCCACGTCACCTGCCACATCTTGTGGATTGTCACTTGCCACACCTTGTGGATTGTCACTTGCCACATCACCTGCCACACCTTGCGGATTGTCACTAGCCACACCTTGTGGATTGTCACTTGCCACGTCACCTGCCACATCTTGTGGATTGTCACTTGCCACACCTTGTGGATTGTCACTTGCCACGTCACCTGCCACACCTTGCTGATTGTCACTTGCCTGCCACCAGATGCAGATTGTCATTTGCCACGTCACCTGCCATACCTTGCGGATTGTCACTAACTTGCCTGCTAAGGTGTAGTTTTGGTTGTCTCTTGCTGTGTCCCAGAGTCAGGCAGCAGAGAGATAATGTAATCTCTCTGCTGCCTGCACAGTGAGGGCGGAAGTCACTGCAGGAATGCAGGGCAGGCACGGGCGGTGAGAGATGATCTCATCTCTCTGCTCCCCCGCTCCCGGCTGGCTGATTGGCCAGCTGCCACACTGAGCCTGCTCTCTCACTCTCACCTGCGCTGCCAACACACTGAGCAGTACGGTCTGCCCGCGAACTGCGCCACCCGCCCACAAACCGCGCCGCAAGCGGAGCCACCCGCTTTCTTACCCGTCTGTGGAGCCGCACGCTATCACACCTGCCCGCAGAGCGGCCCGACGTGACTCACTGACGTCACTCGTTGCTAGACGCCAAGCGGCCCAGGCGTTAGCAACGAGTGCAGGGAACAGGCTCCACCCACCTCCTCCTCCGCTCCTGGTATCGTGTCAGTGCGCCGCGTAACTACATTAGATGAGTCTCTCTCTCAGCGCCGCTGATCGGCTGATGTGATAAACTGAGAGAGAGACTCAGAGAGGCAGCAGCAGCCGCAGAACAAGTACTGTATATACTCGAGTATAAGCCGACCCGAATATAAGCCGAGGCACCTAATTTTACCCCAAAAAACTGGGAAAACGTATTGACTCGAGTATAAGCCTAGGGTGTTCATCTGCATGCCTCACTGTGCCTCACTTTGCCTCACTTTGCCCATGCCTCACTGTGCCTATGCTTCACTGTGCCCATGACTAGACTGATGTTTAACATGGGAGTCTATGGAAGGAGTGCCCAGCTTTAAAAAATCGGTTCTCCCCGGCCGTAGGTCTCCCAGACACCAAACTTTGAACACTTACAGAGGAGACATAGGGCTACATGTGTACCATGTTTGGGGTCCAGAGAACCTACAACCGGCTGGTACTGGGTCCGCAAAATCACTGGAGAAATGACCGTTTAACATAGGAGTCTATGGAAGGGGTGCCCGGTTTTAAAAAATCAGTGCTCCCCGGCCGTAGGTCTCCCAGACACCAAACTTTTCACACTTGTAGAGGAGACATGGGGCTACATGTGTGCCACGTTTGGGTCCCCAAAGTTTGGGAGATCAGGCGCAAAAAAAAAAAACAGAGCAAGCAAGTGAGTGTGACAGATGGTCTCTCGGGGGGTGGGGGGGGCAATTGCCCTGTTACCCCACCTGGATCCGCCCCTGCTACGCCGCCGAGGACTCAGATCCTGCAGTGCCAGACGTGTCCCCCTGCTTAAGCCAGTACATGTCCGGGCCCGTCTGAGGTTTGCTAGAGAGCATTTGGATGATCCAGAAGAGGATTGGGAGAATGTCATATGGTCAGATGAAACCAAAGTAGAACTGTTTGGTAGAAACACAACTCGTCGTGTTTGGAGGAGAGAGAATGCTGAGTTGCAACCAAAGAACACGATACCTACTGTGAAGCATGGGGGTGGCAACATCATGCTTTGGGGCTGTTTCTCTGCAAAGGGAACAGGACAACTGATCCGTGTACATGAAAGAATGAATGGGGCCATGTATCGTGAGATTTTGAGTGAAAACCTCCTCCCATCAGCAAGGGCATTGAAGATGAAACGTGGCTGGGTCTTTCAGCATGACAATGATCCCAAACACACCGAAGGAGTGGCTTTGTAAGAAGCATTTCAAGGTCCTGGAGTGGCCTAGCCAGTCTCCAGATCTCAAAAGTTCTTTGGTGTGGGCCTTTTTTGAGACGTGTGCAGCAGATCGCACCGTTGCTATTTGCTACATATGTCTGAAGCGTATCTCGCATGGCCAAAACATGAGCCGCTTGGGCACCTCGGGCTTGACCAGACATATGTTGACCTGCCATGCAGTCCATTGGCAAGCATACAAAAGAGACCCACACCAAATAACAGAGGACCTCTCCTTGCTCCTCCTCAGCTGGGATCTCCAACCCCACTATACCTTCAGTCCTCTCTGAAACCTGCACTGAGGGGAATGAAGGTGTAGATTTAAGTGTGTCACAGCCAAGTACTTGCGGGCAATCTGCTCTCGGTACACCGACGTCAGATTGTACCAGGCAAATTTCCCTGCCCCAACTGCTGCACCGCCGAAAGAAGTTCGCTCCCAGCCATCCACATGCCCAGCGGTTGAATGCTAGCTTGGCTAAATTGCTAGCACTTCAACTGCTGCCTTTTCAGTTGGTAGACTCTGCCCCCTTCCGTGAGTTTGTGGAATGTGCGGTTCCTCAGTGGCAGGTTCCCAACGCCACTTTTTCTTACGGAAGGTGATTCCGGCTCTCTACCGGCATGTGGAAGGCAATGTCTTGGCCTCGCTGGACAGGGCGGTCAGCGGTAAGGTGCATATTACCGTGGACTCATGGTCCAGCAGGCATGGACAGGGACATTACCTATCTTTCACGGCGCATTGGGTGACTCTGCTGGCAGCTGGGAAGTATGCAGGACAAGGTGCAGTAGTGTTGGAGGTTGTTCTGCCACCACGCCTCCAAAATGCTACTACTGGTGATTCTGACACACCTCTCTCCTCCACCCCCTCCTCTTTTTCTTCCTCCATGGCCTCTTCCTGTGCTTTGTCCTCAGAACCAGCGGTGCTCCGTATGCGTTCAAGGGGCTACGCAAGTACGCAGGCAAAAAGATGCCATGCAGTGCTTGAGTTGGTGTGTTTGGGGGACAGGAGCCACACTGGGGCAGAGATTCTGTCAGCTCTGCAGGGGCAGGCTCAGAGGTGGTTGACGCCACGCCAGCTTAAGCCAGGAATGGTGGTTTCCGACAATGGCACCAACCTCCTCTCCGCCCTCCGACAGGGACACCTGACCCATGTGCCCTGTTTGGCTCACGTCCTTAACTTGGTGGTGCAGCGGTTCTTGGGCAGGTACCCGGGCTTACAGGAGGTCCTGAAGCAGACCAGGAAACTCTGTGGGCATTTCTGCCAGTCATATAATGCCAGTGCTTGGCTGGCTGACCTGCAAAAGGAATACAACCTGCCCAAGAAACGCCTAATCTGTGACATGCCCACCAGGTGGAACTCTACGTTGGCCATGCTGCAGCGGCTGCACACGCAGCAGAGGGCCATCAATGAGTATCTGTTGAAATATGGCACCAGGACAGGGTCAGGGGAGCTTGTATTTTTTCCCCAAGCCAGTGGGCCATGATCAGGGATGCATGCACTGTCCTGGCACCATTTGAGGAGGCCACAAGAATAGTGAGCAGTGACAGTGCATGCATCAGTGACACTGTCCCTCTTGTCCACCTATTGGAGCACACGCTGCGTGGAATAATGGACAGGGCACTTGAGGCAGAACAGAGGGAGGAAGAGGAGGACTTCCTTACCTCTCAAGGCCCCCTTTATCCAGACAGTGTTCCTGCTGGCCCGGCTATCACACAGGAAGTGGACGAAGAGGAGGAGGAGGATTGTGTCAGCATGGAGGTGGAGCCTAGCACTCAGCATCAGCAGCAGTCTTCAAGGGATCAATTACAGTCCCAAGACACCCATGGACTTGTACGTGGCTGGGAGGAGGTGGCTGTGAATCATGTCATCCTGAGTGACCCAGAGGACTCCGGACCAAATGCCTCAGCAAACCTACGCTGCATGGCCTCCCTGATCCTGCAAAGACTGCGGAAGGATCCTCGTATTCGTGCGATCAAGGAGAGGGATCATTACTGGCTTGCAACCCTCCACGTTACAAGGGTAAGGTTGCGGTCCTTATCTTGCTATCGCAGAGGGAGCAGAGGATGAAGCATCTTCGAGAGGCCTTGCAGAAAGGTCTGTTCGCCTTCCCAGAGACTGGGAGGTTAAAAAATTCCTGGTCCTGGACAACCTGTTGCTGAGGCTTCGGTCAGTCAAAGAAGGAGCGGTGGAGAAGGTGGCCATCTGACCGATGCGTTCAGACAATTTTTTAGTCCGCAGCCCCAAGGTATGATCGGTTCCAGCAACCATCGCCAGCGTCTGGTTTACATGGTACAGGAATACCTAGGGGCAAGATCAGACTTGGACACCTTTCCCATTGAAAATCCTCTGGGTTACTGGGTCTTGAGGATGGATCACTGGCCAGAGCTTGCACAGTATGCAATTGAGCTACTGGCCTGTCCTGCATCCAGCGTTCTTTCGGAACGCACATTCAGTGCTGCTGGAGGCTTTGTAACACAGGGTGCGCCTGTTCACTGACTCGGTCGATCGACTGACCTTCATAAAAATGAATCAGTCTTTGATCACCACAATTTTCTTTGAAATGTCATATCCCTTCAAGACTGCCTATGCTGATGCAGAGTGACTATCCTGTTATGCTGAGTGACTATCCTCTTCCTCCTCAATGATCATGCTGATAGCATGTAAGAACATTTTTGTTTCTGGGCACCGCCACCAGTGGCTAAGGCCCAATTTTTCAGCCCCTGTTTACCAGGGGCGTGTAATTACAATTTTTAATGCAATACTTTGCAGCAGGGCTCATTGCTGCGCTCCAACTACAGTATCTGTAAGGGGTTGCAGTGTTGTGGCACCAGCACCACTGCCTAAGGCCCAATTTTTCTGCCCCTGTTTAACAGAGGCGTGTAATTACAATTTTTAATGCAATACTTTGCAGCAGGGCTCATTCCTGCACTCCAACTAGACTATCTGTGAGGGGTTGCAGTGTTGTGGCACCAGCACCAGTGCCTAAGGCCCAATTTTTCCTACCACTGTTCAACAATGGCATGTAATTACAATTCTTGATATAATAGTTCACAGCAGGGCGTTCCAGCGACCACCAAGATTAACTGTGAGGGCTTACAGTGTTGTGGCAACACCAACACCTAAGGGCCAAATTTCTGCAGAGTATATACGGCAGGCCCCTACTTTCAAACATCCAACTTACAAACGACTCCTACTTGCAAACGAAAGGAGACAACAGGAAGTGAGAGGAAATCTACACCTAGGAAGGGAACTTCTCTCCTGTAAGACTTAATATGGGAAAAAGGTGTCTCCTCTCCACTGCTTTATCACCTATCCTTGTTTCAATAAAAAAAACAAATTTTCTAAAAACATTTGTCATTGGGACGGAAAGTGAGGTGAAATGTTCTGAAGAGGTGCACAGACAGCAAAACAAAAGTTACAGGGGTGATAACCCTTCCCTATGTTTTCCAAAAAACTTAAAACTGATTTTTTTGGGCTGGAGCTTCACTTTAAAAATGCACCTGTTCCAAATTACAAACAGATTCTACGTACCAACAAACCTACAGTCCCTGTCTTGTTTGCACCACCTGTATACTGCTGTTCAGAGTATATAGGGCCTGGGGCCCCCACGCCTTTCCTTTTTTTAATTTGGGTGCGGGATTCCCCTTAATATCCATACAAAACCCAAAGGGGCTGGTAATGGGCTGGGGGGGGGGGGGGGGGATAACCATGCCATTTTTTACAATGATTTTCATCCATATTGCCGGGACCATACATTACATTAAAGCCGCAAGCAGTTTTAAATGACTTTTATTCCTTTAGAAATGTCATTTTGTGCAGGGACAGTTCTAAACACGGGAAACACGCGCTACTTCACAGGCATAGTATGGACACCCCCAGGTACGATATTTAAAGGAATATTTCACCTTTTTCTTTTCACTTTAAGCATCATTAAAATCACTGCTCCCGAAAAAATGTCAGTTTTTAAAACTTTTTTTTGCATTGATGCATGTCCCCTGGGGCAGGACCCGGGTCCCCAAACACTTTTTAGGACAATAACTTACATATTAGTCTTGATAATTAGCACTTTTAATTTCGAACGTTCGAGTCCCATTGTATTTAATAGGGTTCTAAAGTTCGCGCAAACTTTCGGTTCATTCGCAGGTTCTGGTGCAAACCGAACAGGGGGTGTTCGGCTCATCCCTATTTTACACACACACACACGTCCCTGTTCTGGCTCTTGTGCACACGATCGAGCGTGGCCGGCAGTCATCGCGACTGCTGGCCACGCGTATCGGCACCCCCGCAATGCAGCGTGCGCACCTGCTAACCGCACTTAAAGGGACTAACGTAAAGCTACGACGGTTCGCGCGAACGTGCCGACCTGCCGCAGTATAATGACGGCGGCTGGCCGGCAAGCAGTTAATAAGTGTTTTTTAGAAGAAAAAATTTATTTAAGCTTCATTTTGGATTTTTTCCCTTAATATAATACGCAAATTTGACAGTTAATTTAGATAAAATTTTTGCCTACTGCAGTTTTTGTATTCAGTGCTTCACAGTGGTGGCTCTGGCCTCGTAAGCTGTTATGTGTTATCAGCAGGGACACATTTTACGCTAAAGCAGGGAACGCGTCCTTCACTAGACTTTTATTGCTGGTGAATCTTCCTAATACACATTTTAGATGACAGTGATTGATTTCCCTGCAGTGAATGTTTGGAGAGAGTCACAGTAACTGCTTTATAATATATATCTGCTCCTAAAATTGTAACATTTACCTGACAGTAACTGTTGATGTTCCCTTCGCAAGAATGCTGAAATAATTTGCATGCCCCTCTGCATGTTCCCGATTTTTCTATTTTATTTTATATTTTAGGCTTTTTTCCCCCTTCACTTTTCACCTGCTCATCCTGCGAATAACACACTTCCAGTCCTAGGGAGACAACGCTTGTTTCTCCACTGTACCTATGTACCTACGGCGGAAGCCATGATTGCCACCCAGGCTGCACTTCAAAAATGTCTGCCAATTTATATTTCCATTACTTGGGATTGTGATGTCATTAGCAGTTTACACAACAAAGATAAGATTGTTTTTGCTTTCTATTTATGGAGTCACAAGGACACTGTGGCATTGATTTACTAAAATTGGTGCATCTGTGGCACGGTAGCCAATCAGCGTCTAACTTCAGCTTGTTCAATTAGGCTTTGACAATAAAACCTGGAAGCTGACTGGTTAATATACACAGCTGCACCAGATTTTGCACTCTCCTGTTTTAGTAAATCAATCCCAGTATTCCTGGCAGGATCAACAGGTACTTTCTGTACTCACTGCCTTAAAAAAAAATAATGCAGCCACCACATCTATAGACCGGTAAGCTGCAATATATTAACCACTTACCACATGCGCACTGGTGTGCCATTGGAGCCCGCAACAGCACAATCCCGTTACCCACCCGCTGTAAGTGGCTGGGGTGTCATGTAATCGATATGACCAATCATAGCGATCACATGATTACAATGTAAACAAAATAGTCATGAATGGCTTCCATTCATGACTGCTTGCTTAGTTTTGTTATGCTGTGATTTGCCAACAGCTATCACATGGTACCCGGCATCCTGTACCATGTGATCAGCTGTAGCCAATCACAGTTCACAATAGTAAGCAAGCTGTCATGAATGAAAGCCATTCATTACAACTAAAACTATTGCTGATGGGGGGGCGTGTCCGGATGTGAGAGCCAGCGGACGTGTTTTTGAAGAGCTCCGGTTATCCTGTATGAATCCTTTGCCATCCGTGCATTTCCTTTGATTTAAAAGAGAAACAACTCACTCCAGCCTGTTCCCCTGTGTCCCCTGTCTCATCCTGGGACAAAATTGTGGAGACTCTCTGCCCGGATCGCCTGCACGCCTGCACGCCTGAATCCTCCACTCACCTGTGGCCGCCGCCATCTTCCCGGCCTGCAACTGTGCTGTACTGGAAGGACCCGATCCCAGCTTGCCTGCAGGTAAGGGACTGTCATCCGGCCACATCTGCCTGCCCATCCACCTTCCTGGCCCGATCCGGAGGTCCGCTGGGCCGAAAAAGGGATCCGTGGAGGCCGCGACCCGGTGCGGCCTAGTGCGGCCTACGAAGCAGCGGTCTTTCCTAAACCGCCGCCCCGCCGGAAGTGCACCGCGGCCGACATCGCCGAGCGCAACAGCGCGGATCGCCTGCCTTCTCACGCCCTGTCATCCCTGCCTAGGCCTGGGGTGCTGTGGCACTGAACTTGCCTAATTTGGAGCGGCGGCGTTACCCCTGGAGCCCAGCTTCTCCGGTCCTCCGCCACCCTTCTGCCTCAGCCTTGCTGCGCTGGTCCCAGCTTCTCATTCTTATCACCCTGTCCCTACTTCTTTGTCTACTGTGGGGTGGGGGGCTGCCGGAGACCGCTGAGGGCCTGCCCTGCTGGAGGGCTGTCGTTACCTGGTACCTGCAGCGGCACCTGACATAATCCCTCCCGAGACACCTGCTGTGGCCTGGGTCGCCCCTTACCTACCTCCTGGGTGCTCGTCTGAACACCGTCAAATCTCCTGAGAGTGGGCCCCCCCTGGCGAATTGTCAGATGTCCTCCTCCTCCAAAAAAGGGAACAGGTCCTCGAAAGCCGCAAAGTCCAACGTACCACTCCTGCTGCCACCGCCATCTTCCCCACAACCTGATCCCATACTTCTGGGTCGGCTTCGGGCCTTGCTGGCTGGCTTAGAAATGGATCCCATTGAAGCTCCGCCGACAGAGGGGCCAGCCCCACTGGCTAAGGATGGTACAGCAGTGATCCTCGCTGCGATCGAGCAGAGTAGGACCTCGCTTTTGGTGCATATTGACCACCTCGCTGAAGAATGTAACCTCATACGAAACGATCTTGACAAAATGAGGGGTAGAATGGCGGAAACTGAATCCAGAGTGTCGACCACTGAAGATCTTACGGCCTCCCATACCGCCTCCATTGCCGAGCTGCAGCGCACAGTGCAGTCCCTCGTCGCAAAGTCAGATGATGCCGAGAACAGGCTGAGGCGCAATAATGTCAGAGTCCTAGGTTTGCCTGAGGGAGAAGAGGGAGACCACCCTGCTATATTTGCGGAGTTCTTTAAAAATCTCCTGGGCCTTACAGATGTTCCCCCTACCTACGTGGTGGAGAGGGCCCACCGGGTGCCCGCGGGCCGAGCCACCCCGGGGAAACCCCCCAGGCCCTTCCTAGTCCATTTTCTTAACTATCGGGACAGGGACAAGATTCTGTCGGAAGCCCGCCAACATCCCACGCTCAAATATTGTAACTCCTCTGTCCTTCTCTTCCCTGACTTTTCGGCGGACTTGCAGAGAAAGAGGAAAACCTTTAACGATGTCCGCAAACGACTTAGAGATAAGGACATTAAATATGGCATGCTTTACCCAAGCCGCCTACGAGTCCAACATGAGGGGACGGTCCGCTTCTTTGATAACCCAGCGGATGCTGACGACTGGCTGACCAACCTGCGTTGATGAGATCTTCTCACGGTCACCTTTGATGCACGGATCTTCCACTTCCTTGTTCGCTATATCCTATTACACCTTCTTCAACCACCGGAGTTACTTCAAATGTACTTTTACACGAGACCCCCATGAGGCTTTAGATTGCCCTTGTTTTCGCTTTTGGTTTTGTTTTTTTGTTTTTCCTCTTAGAACACGGACTTTATTTTCCGCTGAATTTGAGGATACAGGTTTATGGGATAGATATCCCACGTCCCTCTGCTTCTTGTTCGTACGAGACGGATGCGACACTGCCCGTCGACAGAGTGGATGAACTGCTACAAGAAGTGTAGGGCCCCCAGTGTAAGGGTTCACTAGCACTCTTTATAAAAGTTTTTCGTTTGGGTAAAAACTGTTCCCAGACTTTCCCCCCCTGTTAGGAGGTAGGCTGGGTATAGTAGGATAGGCACCGTGCCTGGGAAGTTGATTAGGGATTTAGTCATCCCTTGTTCTTATGGTTTTATATTTCTTATCTGTATGCTTTTGTTTTGTGTTACGCTTAAGTACTGTCAGCATTTTATGCAGTGTGGCCGGGATCTTGCTGCCTGTGGGGTGCACCGGTACATGCCCTCTAGAGTATCTCCTTAATTGTTTTTCCCCTTCATCCAATGGCTAGTCAAGTAGTAGACTCCTTCACCGTTCTCTCCTGGAATGTCAGGGGTCTTAACTCCAAATTTAAGCGAGCCCTTTTATTCAAATACTTAAAATCTCACTCCCCCCAGATTATTCTCCTTCAGGAGACTCACCTCACGGGCAATGGCGTCCCTAGGGGGGGACCAGAGGGGGCCCTGGCCCCCCCAACATTATGCTGTGCCCCACCATGTGCCCCCCAAAAAAAAAAAAATATATATTTTTTTGCTCGGGCTTCTGCTGGGGTAACATAGTCTCTCCTGAGAGGGAGAGCGTCCCCAGTCAGCTCCTGTGGGGGATTCCTCCCCCTCCCTCTGCTCGCTGACACTGCATAATGCGAGCGCTCACACAACCACAGCCGCTCAATCTGCTCCTTTCCCTGCATCCTCATTGGCATGGAGAAGAGCGAGTTGCAGGAAGGACTCCACAAGCACTGTGGGAGGGGGGGAGGGGGCCCCAAGCCTTCATCTCAGTTACTGAAAAAACAGACTGATTTCTCCCGTCTTTAGGACAGGAGAACCAGCCTATAAATTCCGAGAGTGGTGACTGCAAGCTGAGCCGAGTGTCAGTCTATGACACTCTTTCACAGCCCAGCGAGTCCAGCCACCCCCCCTCACTCTCCTCACATACGAGCAGGGAGGAATACAGCTCCTCCTCCTCCTTCCAGTCCCGCCCACACTGTCCCAGCGTGCTGTATCTGAAGAGAGGGGATGTGTGGGCGGGAAATATGAAAATCAGCAGCATTCCAGGCTGTGTGTGAATGATGCCTGAGATTCTAGCGTAGACCATGGGTAAGTGTGTGCACTGCAGACTGCAGTACACTGTAATCACTGAACTGCATTATCTCCATCCCTTCTCTCCCCCATCTGTCTCCCTCCCCCTCTCCTGTTCTTTCAAGACATTCACAATTTACTTTCGCTTTCAGTTAGGCAGGGAATATATGCATCTACAGATTGCAGGAAAGAAACTTGCATGATTCCCCCATCAACACAGACAGTGCTGACAGGGGAATATCCCTCCTGCCCAGCAATTGTATTCCCCCGACAAACAGTGATTATCACTAGTGACTATAGCAACCACTAGTGATAATCATAAGAGAATCTGCTCATTAATGGTTCAAATCTCAGCCAGTTCCTGCTGAACCAGCTGAGATTTAAACTGTCTATGGCTGGTCTTAACTCTTAGGCAGCCCATACATTGATCACTTTTTTTCATTCAACTATTAGGTTGAATGAAAAAAAAAGGAAATTATCCAATTCCCCCATCTACACATTATAGGTGGATGGGGGAATGTTCCCAGTGTGGACCAGTGCTGGAACAACCAGAGTTGCTGTCCTGTCCCGGCTATTCACAGCGCTGGTCTCTGTCTCCATGGCAGCGGCGGCAGCACATTGGAACCCAGTGCTGGTTACTTTATGGGGCTGATGTACAGGAGGGCCAGCTCAATTTGTTGTTAGAGATGGGCTGGGCATGTTCAAAATTCCACATGCCAGAGCCTGCCAGAAAGCCCACACTGCACAGCGCTAATTACAGGCAATGAGACATTTCCCGCTCCGCAGCTCCACAGATCAGGAAATGTCTCACTGTCTGTGATTAGCACTGTGGAGTGTCGGCTTCCTTGTGGGAGATCGGGCATGTGGGATTTTAAACACACCCGAGCCCATCTCTATTGGTTGTAGACAGTTGAGCTCCCTGCAGGTTGCTTAGCAGCAGTGGCGCCTTCTCTGACATGCTGATCGGGATGCAATCCAGGTGATGCTCCTAGTCAAATCCTAGTGTTAAATATCAGTGATTTTATTGATCAAAGCCCACACTTTACAGGCATAGAGCCCACATGGCCGCTGAACATACAGTTTATATATATATATATATATATATATGTGGTTGTACTCTTGATGCTATTAAATACTGTGTTTATTAGATCTGACTGGGAGCATCACTAGGATCACATCCCGATCAGCATGTCAACAGAGAAGGTTATACAGCATTTCTGCTGCTAGGTGACCAGCTGGGGGCTCGGCTCTCTATAACCAATAGTGCCAGCCTTCCCCTGCATGCACCCATAATGTCACCAGCACAAAGTCCTAATAGACTGCCGCCGGTGCCAAGGAGACAGATGCCAGACCAGCGCTGTCAATAACAGGGACAGGACAGCTGGGGAACCCCACAGTGGCAGAACACCAGGGCCCGGTGGCAAGACAACCTTTGCAACCCTGATAGTTCTCCCACTGCTTTGGACCCTTATATTTTCTTGGTGTGCTGGTGACATATATCTCTTGTTTTCTGCCACCCTGGTGGGGCCCCAGTATAGTAGGAAGGGAGCTCACTACAGAACATGTGAAAGGGCCCGTTGTGGGACCGTAGTAAAGGGCCCGAGGATATATATATATTTGCATTTTATAGTTGGCCCCCCTACTTTTGTCCCTGTCCCCCCATGTGCCCCCCCTAAATATGAAAGCTGGAGACGCCACTGCTCACGGGCAGCAAGATTTTGACTCTCAAGAAACCGTGGATACAGCGAGCGATACATGCCACCTATTCTACATACGCCAGAGGTGTATCGGTTCTTGTCCATAAAAATTTCCCCTGTGTAATTGAGGAGATCCGTACTGATCCCCAGGGGAAATTTGTGATAGTGGTGTTCACGCTATGGTCTGTCAGGTATATTGTTCTTAATGTATACATCCCTCCCCCGTTTTCCTCCGCATTATTATATGAGGTTCTAGAAAAAATTTCACCTTTCTGCCCGGGGAAGGTTCTGGTAATGGGCGACTTTAATGCCATCTTATCACCTGAGCTAGATAGACCTGCCCCGACTAAGAAACAGTGTATGGACCTCTCTGCCTGGGCTCAGGCGGTGGGGCTGGTGGAGATCTGGAGGTGGAAGCACCCTACCACAAGGGCCTATTCATGTTTTTCAGCATCATATAAGACTGCGTCGCGGATAGACCTAGCCTTCTCCAACCCTGCACTGTTAGCGGATGTTCTGGAGACGTCCTATCTGCCTAGCAGTCTGTCCGATCATAATCCCTTAGTGGTGGTGCTTCGCTCCCCGGCTTCCCGGAGCGCTTCGCTCTGGAGGTTGGGCACACAATGGGTCTCTCATCCTGACCTCGCTGGCCAGCTGCCGCCCCTGCTGTCTGAGTTCTGGGAAAATAATAAAGACTCCTCTTCTCCCGATATTGTATGGGATGCCTTTAAAGCTTTCACGAGGGGACAGTATATTTCTTCTATTGCTAGCATCAAAAAACAACAATCGGCTGCAGCGCTGGCGCTACAGAAGGCTGTTGAAGATCACACTGCTAAGTATAGCAATGACCCCACCCCAGTTCACTTTGACCTACTAATGGTGGCTCGGAGGGAACTGCAGTTGCACCTGGCTGAGGTCACGCGACTCGAGTCGTATAGAGGTAAACAGAGGGCCTTTGAACAGGGTGACCGGAATGGCCGCCTACTAGCCATGATGGCACAACACGACCAACCCCTTACCCTTGTATCCACCCTGCAGACCCCGGGGGGCGGGACGGTGTCCTCCCTCTCTGATATTCTACAGACGTTTAACTCCTTTTATGGCAAGTTATACTCGTCCGGTCTGTCCTCAGAGTTTCGTCCGGAGTCGCTGAATGGTCTGTTAGACCCGTTGGCGCTTGGCTGGCTCTTGGACCACGAAAGAGAGATTTTGGTCCAACCTTTTGCGGTCTCGGAGGTCGTAAAGGCTATCCGATCCTTCCCCCCCGGCAAGGCGCCGGGGCCGGATGGGCTTCCAATAGACTTTTATAGGGCTCATGTGGAACTTCTAGCACCCCTGCTGGCACAACTGTATACTGTATGCCTGGCAGACGGTAGTCTGCCTGTTTCAATGTATCACGCATACTTGACACTGATATATAAGGCTCCCAAAGATCCCACTTCCTGTGCTTCATATCGTCCTATTGCATTGCTTAATTCTGACTTTAAAATTCTGACTAAGCTTCTGGCCCTTCGGTTATACCCCATGCTACCCTCAGTGATAGACCCAGACCAGACAGGTTTCATGCCCCGTAGGTCCACGGATGTGAATCTCAGAAGACTATTCACCAACATACACGCTCACCACCTCAATGAGGGATCTCGTACTGTGGCCTCTCTGGACGTGGAAAAGGCCTTTGATACGGTCGAGTGGCCCTTCTTGTGGGAAACATTGCGCAGGATGGGGTTTCCTCTGCAGTTTATCAGGTGGCTCCAGGTGATCTACAAATGCCCCACTTCCTCGGTGCGCTTGGGAGGTGGACTATCGGCCCCCTTCGGGCTTACCAGGGGAACGAGGCAGGGCTGCCCTCTCTCGCCGGCTTTGTTTGCCCTCGCTATCGAACCGGTGGCGGAGGCACTTCGCACCTCACCGCACATTAGGGGTCTCCGACTCGGGTTGCTGGAGGAGAGGGTGGCCCTGTACGCCGATGACATGCTACTCTTCCTAAATGATGCCGGCCCGTCCTTGCAGGGAGCGCTAAATATTTTGGACACCTTTGCAGAGGTCACCGGTCTTAGGGTAAATTGGTCTAAATCCCTCCTGTTCCCAATTGATCCGGCGGCTAGGTCCACATCCCCTCCTGATAGCCCCCTCCTGTGGGTAGACTCCTTTACATACTTGGGGGTACATGTCTCTGGTTCAGCCTCAGACTATATATCCTTAAATCTAGCCCCGGTACTGTTGGAGTCCCAGGCGAAGCTCAAATCCTGGAGTAACCTGCCCCTGTCATTATGGGGGCGAGTTAATCTCATAAAAATGAAGATTATTCCCAAACTGACATATCTTTTCCGCCACTCCCCACAATGGGTGCCCAAGTCCTTTTTTAAAAAATTAAACTGCATCTTTTCTTCCTTCTTATGGGGCCCCTCTCCTCCCAGATATAGATTGACTACTCTAATGAGGCCACGAACGCAGGGTGGCATGGCATTCCCGGACTGTCATAAGTATTACCTCTCCGCGCAGTTGGTGACTGCGGCGTGGTGGCTGCAGCCGGACAGAACGAACTCGTCGACTGTGCTGGAAGCAACAGTGGTCGGTTCGTGGGAAGCTCTTCAATTACTACTTTTTAGGGGCCCTCGTGCCCCGTATCCTCTGACCCCTTCTATGCTTACCACCCTGCGGGCATGGCGGACAGGATTAGCTATTGAGAAATGTAAACAGTCTGAAATCTCCCCCAATGCCCCTATCTGGCTGAACCCTAGTCTATCTCACATCTACAAGATCCCTGACCCTTACGCGTGGACAAAATACGGTATCAAACTTGTGTCTCACATAATGTCTCAAAACTCCCTACTCCCCTTCTCGCACCTTTCCTTCCAATACAACTTACCCGACCATTTCCTATTTAGATATCTGCAACTGTCCCACGCATTTGCGGCGCAATTTCCACAATCTTCGTGCATCGTGGCCCAGTCGGAACTAGAGAGGACACTCATGCCGCGTACACACGATCATTATTCACGGCGGTTAAAAAACCGCCGTGAATAATGTCATTAAAAACGAGGGAACGGCTTGTTCCCCACACACGGTCGTTTTTCACGTCGTTTTTTCTGTTGTCGAGAAAAACGACCGTCTGTGGGCTCCGCGGCAGTGTTTCCCTATGGGAAAACTGCCGCGGAAAAAATGTCGGACAAAAATGACGAGAAAAATTAGAACACGTTCTAATTTTTCTCGTCGTTTTTAATGCCGTTTTTCTCGTCGAGAAAAACGACATAAAGCCCACAGACGATCGTTTTTCTCGTCGAAAGGAAAAAATTTCGTTTTTCTCGACGAGAAAAACGGCCGTGTGTACGCGGCTTTAGATTTAGCTGTGAAGACAAACCCACCTCACATCTTTATTCGTACTTGATCTTTGTGTCTCTTCCACCTCTGGATAAACTCTGGAATAAATGGCAGACTGATATCCCCACATTAGATAGGGATGACTGGGACGACGTGTGGGACCTCCCCTTCAACTCCTTAGTTTCCATGCGAGACAGGTTAGTGCAGTACAAAATAGTTCATAGAGCTTATTTTACCCCACACAGACTGCATAGGATGGACCCTGCCCACTCCTCGGGGTGTTGGAGATGCGGCGCCTCACCGGGCGAATTCTCCCATATCTTCTGGCGGTGTTCAGGGGTCCAACAGTATTGGGAAAAAGGGATTTTTATAACAGCTTACCTGTAAAATCCTTTTCTTGGAGTACATCACGGGACACAGAGCGACTTAGTCATTACTAATGGGTTATATAGATTACCTTCAGGTGTTGACACTGGCCAATTCCAAACCGGAAGTACCCTCCCCTATATAAGCCCCTCCCATCCGGGAGCACCTCAGTTTTGTAGCCAAGCAATAAGTGTCCCAAAAAGAGGGGTGGGAGCTCTGTGTCCCGTGATGTACTCCAAGAAAAGGATTTTACAGGTAAGCTGTTATAAAAATCCCTTTTTCTTTTTCGTACATCACGGGACACAGAGCGACTTAGTCATTACTAATGGGACGTCCCAAAGCAATGCCAAATGAGGGGAGGGATACATAAGCTGGGCGCCATCAGGCATGAGGATCTTTTGCGGCCTGCAACACACTGCGCCCAAAGGCGACATCCTCCTGACTTCTAACGTCTACCTGGTAGAATCTAGTAAACGTGTGTACCAAAGACCATGTTGCGGCCTTACAGACTTGAGCCAGGGAGGCCTGGTGATGCACTGCCCATGAAGTTCCAACTGCTCTTGTGGAGTGCGCCCTAACTTTGAACGGAGGCGGTCTCTTTCTCAAGCCATAGGCTTGTATTATAACCTGTCGAATCCACTTGGCTAAAGTGGATTTTGATGCTGCCTGACCCTTTCTGGGGCCTTCCGGCAGAACAAACAAAGTATCCGTTCTACGAATCTGAACAGTGGCTTTTAGATAAGCTTTAACTGCTCTTACTACATCCAAAGAATGTAATAACTTTTCCTCTACCGAGCTAGGTTTGGGGAAAAAAGAAGGAAGAACCACATCTTGGTTCAAATGAAACCTCGATACCACCTTCGGAAGAAAGGCTGGATGAGGACGTAATACTACTCTGTCCTTATGGACAACCAGATATGGCTCCTTACAGGATAAGGCGGCTAATTCCGATACTCTTTTAGCCGAACAAACGGCTACTAAGAAAATCAATTTCCTGGTGAGAAGAACCAAGGAAATGTGTTGCAATGGTTCAAACGGTTGTTTCTGTAGAACTGACAGAACCAGGTTTAAGTCCCAAGGACATATGGGAATACTAACCGGAGGGCTAATACGCATCACTCCTTGTATGAAAGCTTTGACTAGTGAATGCGAAGCCAAGGGCCTTTGAAAAAATATTGACAAGGCCGAAATCTGACCCTTGATAGTACTCAAGGCCAGCTTCCTATCTACAGCCCACTGTAGGAAGTCCAAAATCCTCCCTATCACGTACTTACGTGGATGCCATTTCTTGGCCTCACACCACTTAATGTACGCTTTCCAGATCCTATAATAGATCTGCCTGGATACCGGCTTCCTGGCATTGATCATGGTAGATACCACAGAATTAGAGAGCCCTCTCTTTTTCAGAATGTGGGCTTCAATAGCCAGGCCGTCAAACCTAGGGCTGGTAAGGAAGGGTGGTATATCGGTCCCTGCGACAGCAGGTCCGGACGATGTGGGAGGGTCCAAGGACTCCTCACTGACATTTTTACAATCTCCGCGTACCATGCCCTTCGGGGCCACGCTGGAGCCACCAGAATCACTGGTTTCTTTTCTACCCTGATTCTGCGGAGTAATCGCGGTAACAATTGTGGCGGTGGGAATGCATATATCAGCTTGAACTGATCCCAAGGGAACACTAGGGCATCCGAGCCGCAAGCTAGAGGATCCCTTGTGCGAGACACAAATCTGTCCACCTTTGCGTTGAATCTGGATGCTAGCAGATCTACATCCGGTGTTCCCCACCGCTGGCATATTGCCTGGAAAACCTCGGGGTGAAGAGACCATTCCCCCGGGCATAATTGTTGGCGACTTAAAAAGTCCGCTCTCCAATTTTCCACTCCTGGGATGAAAACCGCGGATATGGCTGGGACATATTTTTCTGCCCACTCCAGGATGCAATTTGCTTCCCTCTGGGCTGCACGACTCCTGGTGCCACCCTGGTGATTGATATATGCCACTGCTGTGGCATTGTCTGATTGAATTCTGACAGGGGACCCTTGGAGTTTGGATGTCCATGCTACTAGGGCATACCGGGCTGCTCGTATCTCTAAGAGATTGATGGGCAGGGCCTTTTCTGCTTCTGACCACTTGCCCTGGAGAGACCATTGCTCCAGTACTGCCCCCCAGCCTATGAGACTGGCATCTGTAGTGACTACCTTCCAAGAAACCGGACTGAAGGGTTTCCCTTTTTCCAGATTCTGGGGCACCAACCACCAATGGAGGCTCTTGCGAACGGAAGGGGACAGGGACATTGGTAAGTCTAAAGCCTGAACTTTTTTGTTCCAGGCTGACAGTATGGCCCTTTGCAAATTCCTTGAATGGAATTGACCGTAGGGTACCGCTTCGAATGAAGCCACCATTTTTCCCAGCAGCCTCATGCAGAGGCGTATGGATGGTTTTCTTTTGGTACCCACTAAGTGGGTCAAATCTTTTAAAGACGACACCTTCTCTGGAGGTAAGAAAATCTTTCTCTGATTTGAATCCAGCCTTAGCCCTAAGTATTCCAGACTTTTGACTGGTCTTAGAGCTGACTTGTCCCGGTTGATAATCCAACCGTGATATTCCAGATACTTGATTGTCTTGTGAATAGCTACTTCCAGCTTTTCCACTGAGTGGTCTATTAGTAGCAGGTCGTCTAGATATGCCATTATCGTTACACCCTGTGTTCTTAGATTGGCCAATAATGGGGCCAGAATTTTTGTGAACACTCGTGGTGCTGTGGCCAGACCGAAAGGTAAGGCTCTGAACTGAAAATGGCGCCCTTCTACTGTAAAGCGTAGAAATTTCTGGTGGGCCGGAAAGATGGGAATATGCAGATAAGCATCCTTTATGTCGATCGAGGCTAACCATTCCTGCCCTTGTAGGGCGGTGGCCACCGATCGGATCGACTCCATCCGAAAAGTCCTGATATTTAGGAACTTGTTTAGCCCTTTTAGATTTAATATGGGCCTCACGTCCCCATTTGGTTTGGGGACTGTGAAAAGGTTCGAGTAAAACCCGAATCCGCTTTCTTCCAGGGGAACCTTCATGATTACACCTTGGAGCAATAGTTGTTCTAGTGCCAGAAGGAGGGATCCTCTCTTCTGGGGATCTCTTGGCACGTTTGACCTCATAAATTTGGCAGGAGGAGTGTCTTTTAACTCCAACTTGTATCCCAGACTTACTGCGGAGAGCACCCATCTGTCTCTGATGGTGTCCCGCCAGGTCTCTGTGAACAACTGAAGTCTTCCCCCCACCCGATTGAGTGGGGGCAACCCTTCATGACTTAGGGAGAGGTTTTGTACCTCTCTTGATCCAGGGCTTCTTGTTACCCTGTGATTGTCCCTGATTTCTGCCCCCTGAATTTGACCGCGGAGGCCGTCGGAACTGCTTCACAGCCGATGTGCCCGGGACTGGAGAAGTAGGCCTCTTAAAAGAAGGACTTTTACCCTTGTTCTTAACCGGTAAGAGTGAACTTTTACCGGCAGAAATTTTCTGGATATATTTGTCCAGATCTTCTCCAAATAAGCGTTCTCCATGAAATGGGAAGCTAACCAGCAGTTTTTTACAGGGAGCTTCAGCAGACCAGTTTTTGAGCCACAGAAGCCTACGCATATGTACTATAGACAGCGTAAAGCGGGAGGCCTGTTGGATTGTATCCTTTATGGCGTCCACCGCAAAACACAAGGCTCTAGGCAGGTTAGCTAGGGCAAGAGCCTGCTGATCTGGTAAGTCCCTTAAGACTTGTTTCAACTGATCTTTCACTGCTTGGCAGACTCCAATCGCTGCTACCGCAGGTTGTGTCACCATGCTTGCTGTAGAGAAAGCAGATTTTAGTAAAGACTCCAATTTTTTATCTATTGGGTCTTTGAACATTGGAACATTATCTACTGGACATGTCAGTGATTTGTTAACAGAAGAGATGGCTGCGTCCACTGTAGGGACCCTCCATTTTTTTATGAACTTATCCTCCATGGGATAGATCACCGGAAATCTCTTGGGGGGAGCAAATATTTTATCAGGATGCTCCCAATCCTGGTAAATAAGCCCTTCCAATAAAGGGTGGATTGGGAAGGAACAGACAGTCTGGGGAGCTTTCAGCGACCCCAGCGAGGAAACCGTAGTGGATGGTGGTTCCGCCAGAGGCATTTTAAATGCTGATCGGACCATGTTAGTCAGAGACTGAACCCATAATCTTTCAGCCTGAGATGCTGAGAAAGGTTCTTCCACTGTTGATTCCTCCATAACTGAATCAACCTCATCCTGATCCCCTTCAGGTAGGTCGATCTCTGTGTGGGGCTGTTCCTCCACTAACAGGCACTCTGAAGGAGGAGACGGAGATCGGACGCGCTTTTCCTGTGACAGGGAAGCAGCGATCAATGCTGTTAATCTCTCTTCCAATCCTCCCAGAGTTGAGGATAAAACCTCCTCTGTTATATATACAGGAGCAGGTGGACTGGGGACAGCCGCAGCACCAGGCATTCCTGCGGGGTTTCTACGGCTACTGACCTCTGAATTCTCAGGGGAGATTGGTGCAGTACAAGCATGCCCAATATCCTCAGAGCCCGATGGAGACCCCTTTGGCTTCCTGGAAGATCTATTTCCGGAGCGTCTGGACGACATATCCTTTAAGCACAAAGCTGAGGTATTCCCGTCGTCATACACCAATTTTTGCTGGTAATAGTCTAACACAGTTGCTGCTATATACCAGCTGGTGTCCACTAAAGTGCCTTTCTATGGGGATGCCTGCATCAACCGCCTCTGTGTGCCACTGTTTGTTGCTAGCTCTGTTTGCATCCAGCTGACACTTGTACTGTGTCTTTTAACCATGCTGGGACGCCTGCACATGCGCAGAAGCGCCGCGGCGCGCATCGAGCGTCATCCACCCGCCCCGCCCCTTTTTTTTCATAGGAGGCGCGTGCACGCGCCCGCGCGCGCGCCCGTGCGCCATTGGCGCCCTTTTCGAAATCAAACAGGGGACTAGGAGCCAGGGCCCTTTTTGCCGGAGGGCCTGTGCGGTGGATGAGCGCAGCAACAGGGCAGAGGAAGTGGATTCCCACAGAGAAACTTACCAGCTGCCTGGATCTTTTGACTTGAGAAAACCAAAGATCCCCATGACAAGAAAAATGGACTACAGCGGCCTCTAGTGGTTTAACACAGGTACCGCGGTCCCTTACTATTAAAATTTTACATTTTCAGTAGTTACAGGCAAACACAGATATTTAGCGGGAATACCGTTAGGTAACAGACAGAAAGACAAATTAGGCTTGGGGGTCCCCCAATAGAACCAAGTTCCTGGGGGCCCCCACTTACCTGATCCCCGCCGCAGGACTTTGTTTGGTCCACAGAAGTCCAAACTTCACCTATCACGGCAGGCATTGTAATTAAACCTTCAGGGACCGGGTTCCCAAGGATTCCACTCCCCTGGACCTGTATAGCACCCTGCACAGACAACATCTTGGTCGTGGGTATGACCAGAGCTCTGGATCCCAGGGTCCAGCCCTCCTAAGAGAAGCATTACAGGCAAAACCTTGCTCTTCTGCTGCAAGGCCCGGGTACCGACCGTTTATCTATGAAGCTTTTTTGGTGGGATCCGGAACAGCTTACTAAGGCCCAAAAGAACCTGTACGCAAGCCCAGTGAAAACACATGTTACTCTTTGGCCAACACCTTAGACACTGGCAAAAAACTGAGGTGCTCCCGGATGGGAGGGGCTTATATAGGGGAGGGTACTTCCGGTTTGGAATTGGCCAGTGTCAACACCTGAAGGTAATCTATATAACCCATTAGTAATGACTAAGTCGCTCTGTGTCCCGTGATGTACGAAAAAGAAATGGTGCTGGATCTAATTAACAGAGTTGCTTCAGTCGCTGTGCCTTTGGCAATGGAGGTGTGCCTTTTGGGGCTCATTGAGACCATTGTACCATCCTCTGCCAAACGCACGCTAATTTCCTTGCTGCTCTTTTATGCCCGAAAGAATATTGCTATGCAGTGGAAGAGGCCTACCCCCCCCCCCACTTTGGCGCAATGGAAACACTTGGTAAACGGCAGCCTTCCTTTATACAAAGATACCTATGCCAATCGGGGCTGCCCACTGAAATATGACAAGGTCTGGCGCAATTGGTTAGATGAGCCCGAAACAGCCTAGGGAGTTGGGGGTGAACCAGATCACAGTGTCAAGGTCTTGCCTTGCTCTTCTACCTCCCTCTTCCTCTGATGACCTCTGATATGTGTTCATTGACTAGTGGGTCTTACCATATTGGGTGCCCTCCTTGATTTATTTGGGCGGTGCTGCTGTACCCTTCCATGGCTGTGCATTGTGTCATTGGGTTCACATTGCAATTGTATTCTCATCTGTACATGTTCTTTTTTATGACTGTAGGTGCTTAAGCTGTATGTTTTGTACGTGTTAGAAAATTCAATAAAAACAATTTATAAAAAAAAAAAAACTATTGCTGATAACATTGATCATCATTGTAACAAGCAATAAAAGTGTAAGAAAAGAAAAACAATCCCTGATCACCCCCCAGAGTAGTACAGTGTCACTATGGTAACATACACACACCTTAGACGTACATGTGTATGTAAACTCCAATAGTATAACACACTAGCTTACCCCTGCAGTTCTCTGCATTGTCTTCCCTAGGGATGAGCTTCGTGTTCGAGTCGAACATACGTTCGACTCGAACATCGGCTGTTCGATCGTTCGACGAAGATCGAACGATTTGGGCCGTTCGCGCCAAATTCGAGTGACGCGAACGGCCCACAATGCACTACGCCATCGCAGTGTCATCCAGGCGCTGTGATTGGCCAAGCATGCACTGTGACCCCGCATGCTTGGCCAATCACAGCGCCGGCAGCGAGGAGAGCAATGATTGGCCACAGGCAGGATGCCTGTGGCCAATTATTGCTGAGGGGGTTTAGTACACGCCCCACACTATAAAAGGCCGCCAGCACGGCGGCCTAGTGTAGTGTGTTCCGGAGCAGGGATAGAGCAGCATAGGCAGGGACAGTGACTTTTATTTCTTTCTTGCTTAACCTGGATTCCTTTAGTTTAGGGAAAGAGAAGGATAGGTAGGGAGAGTGTCAGTGTGTTTTGTGCTTGTGCTATATTGTGCTTAAAAAAAACATTTTTTCTAGGGACAGAAAACTGTAGGTAGGGAGAGTGTGTCAGTTTCTTTCACTGTCAAAGTCCTTGTTTCCAGGGACCTGGAAGGACAGTGAGTGAATTCTCCTTGTGCTATATTGTGCTTAAAAAAAACATTTTTTCTAGGGACAGAAAACTGTAGGTAGGGAGAGTGTGTCAGTTTCTTTCACTGTCAAAGTCCTTGTTTCCAGGGACCTGGAAGGACAGTGAGGTAATTCTCCTTGTGCTAAATTGTGCTTAAAAAAAACATTTTTTCTAGGGACAGAAAACTGTAGGTAGGGAGAGTGTGTCAGTTTCTTTCACTGTCAAAGTCCTTGTTTCCAGGGACCTGGAAGGACAGTGAGGTAATTCTCCTTGTGCTAAATTGTGCTTAAAAAAAACATTTTTTCTAGGGACAGAAAACTGTAGGTAGGGAGAGTGTGTCAGTTTCTTTCACTGTCAAAGTCCTTGTTTCCAGGGACCTGGAAGGACAGTGAGGTAATTCTCCTTGTGCTAAATTGTGCTTAAAAAAAACATTTTTTCTAGGGACAGAAAACTGTAGGTAGGGAGAGTGTGTCAGTTTCTTTCACTGTCAAAGTCCTTGTTTCCAGGGACCTGGAAGGACAGTGAGGTAATTCTCCTTGTGCTAAATTGTGCTTAAAAAAAACATTTTTTCTAGGGACAGAAAACTGTAGGTAGGGAGAGTGTGTCAGTTTCTTTCACTGTCAAAGTCCTTGTTTCCAGGGACCTGGAAGGACAGTGAGGTAATTCTCCTTGTGCTAAATTGTGCTTAAAAAAAACATTTTTTCTAGGGACAGAAAACTGTAGGTAGGGAGAGTGTGTCAGTTTCTTTCACTGTCAAAGTCCTTGTTTCCAGGGACCTGGAAGGACAGTGAGGTAATTCTCCTTGTGCTAAATTGTGCTTAAAAAAAGCATTTTTTCTAGGGACAGAAAACTGTAGGTAGGGAGAGTGTGTCAGTTTCTTTCACTGTCAAAGTCCTTGTTTCCAGGGACCTGGAAGGACAGTGAGTGAATTCTCCTTGTGCTATATTGTGCTTAAAAAAAACATTTATTCTAGGGACAGAAAACTGTAGGTAGGGAGAGTGTGTCAGTTTCTTTCACTGTCAAAGTCCTTGTTTCCAGGGACCTGGAAGGACAGTGAGGTAATTCTCCTTGTGCTAAATTGTGCTTAAAAAAAACATTTTTTCTAGGGACAGAAAACTGTAGGTAGGGAGAGTGTGTCAGTTTCTTTCACTGTCAAAGTCCTTGTTTCCAGGGACCTGGAAGGACAGTGAGGTAATTCTCCTTGTGCTAAATTGTGCTTAAAAAAAACATTTTTTCTAGGGACAGAAAACTGTAGGTAGGGAGAGTGTGTCAGTTTCTTTCACTGTCAAAGTCCTTGTTTCCAGGGACCTGGAAGGACAGTGAGTGAATTCTCCTTGTGCTAAATTGTGCTTAAAAAAAACATTTTTTCTAGGGACAGAAAACTGTAGGTAGGGAGAGTGTCAGTTTATTTCACTGTCAAAGTCCTTGTTTCCAGGGACCTGGAAGGACAGTGAGTGAATTCTCCTTGTGCTATATTGTGCTTAAAAAAAACATTTTTTCTAGGGACTATAAACTGTAGGTAGGGAGAGTGTGTCAGTTTCTTTCACTGTCAAAGTCCTTGTTTCCAGGGACCTGGAAGGACAGTGAGGTAATTCTCCTTGTGCTAAATTGTGCTTAAAAAAAACATTTTTTCTAGGGACAGAAAACTGTAGGTAGGGAGAGTGTGTCAGTTTCTTTCACTGTCAAAGTCCTTGTTTCCAGGGACCTGGAAGGACAGTGAGGTAATTCTCCTTGTGCTAAATTGTGCTTAAAAAAAACATTTTTTCTAGGGACAGAAAACTGTAGGTAGGGAGAGTGTGTCAGTTTCTTTCACTGTCAAAGTCCTTGTTTCCAGGGACCTGGAAGGACAGTGAGGTAATTCTCCTTGTGCTAAATTGTGCTTAAAAAAAACATTTTTTCTAGGGACAGAAAACTGTAGGTAGGGAGAGTGTGTCAGTTTCTTTCACTGTCAAAGTCCTTGTTTCCAGGGACCTGGAAGGACAGTGAGGTAATTCTCCTTGTGCTAAATTGTGCTTAAAAAAAACATTTTTTCTAGGGACAGAAAACTGTAGGTAGGGAGAGTGTGTCAGTTTCTTTCACTGTCAAAGTCCTTGTTTCCAGGGACCTGGAAGGACAGTGAGTGAATTCTCCTTGTGCTATATTGTGCTTAAAAAAAACATTTTTTCTAGGGACAGAAAACCGTAGGTAGGGAGAGTGTGTCAGTTTCTTTCACTGTCAAAGTCCTTGTTTCCAGGGACCTGGAAGGACAGTGAGGTAATTCTCCTTGTGCTAAATTGTGCTTAAAAAAAACATTTTTTCTAGGGACAGAAAACTGTAGGTAGGGAGAGTGTGTCAGTTTCTTTCACTGTCAAAGTCCTTGTTTCCAGGGACCTGGAAGGACAGTGAGGTAATTCTCCTTGTGCTAAATTGTGCTTAAAAAAAACATTTTTTCTAGGGACAGAAAACTGTAGGTAGGGAGAGTGTGTCAGTTTCTTTCACTGTCAAAGTCCTTGTTTCCAGGGACCTGGAAGGACAGTGAGTGAATTCTCCTTGTGTTATATTGTGCTTAAAAAAAACATTTTTTCTAGGGACAGAAAACTGTAGGTAGGGAGAGTGTGTCAGTTTCTTTCACTGTCAAAGTCCTTGTTTCCAGGGACCTGGAAGGACAGTGAGGTAATTCTCCTTGTGCTAAATTGTGCTTAAAAAAAACATTTTTTCTAGGGACAGAAAACTGTAGGTAGGGAGAGTGTGTCAGTTTCTTTCACTGTCAAAGTCCTTGTTTCCAGGGACCTGGAAGGACAGTGAGGTAATTCTCCTTGTGCTAAATTGTGCTTAAAAAAAACATTTTTTCTAGGGACAGAAAACTGTAGGTAGGGAGAGTGTGTCAGTTTCTTTCACTGTCAAAGTCCTTGTTTCCAGGGACCTGGAAGGACAGTGAGGTAATTCTCCTTGTGCTAAATTGTGCTTAAAAAAAACATTTTTTCTAGGGACAGAAAACTGTAGGTAGGGAGAGTGTGTCAGTTTCTTTCACTGTCAAAGTCCTTGTTTCCAGGGACCTGGAAGGACAGTGAGGTAATTCTCCTTGTGCTAAATTGTGCTTAAAAAAAACATTTTTTCTAGGGACAGAAAACTGTAGGTAGGGAGAGTGTGTCAGTTTCTTTCACTGTCAAAGTCCTTGTTTCCAGGGACCTGGAAGGACAGTGAGGTAATTCTCCTTGTGCTAAATTGTGCTTAAAAAAAACATTTTTTCTAGGGACAGAAAACTGTAGGTAGGGAGAGTGTGTCAGTTTCTTTCACTGTCAAAGTCCTTGTTTCCAGGGACCTGGAAGGACAGTGAGGTAATTCTCCTTGTGCTAAATTGTGCTTAAAAAAAACATTTTTTCTAGGGACAGAAAACTGTAGGTAGGGAGAGTGTGTCAGTTTCTTTCACTGTCAAAGTCCTTGTTTCCAGGGACCTGGAAGGACAGTGAGGTAATTCTCCTTGTGCTAAATTGTGCTTAAAAAAAACATTTTTTCTAGGGACAGAAAACTGTAGGTAGGGAGAGTGTGTCAGTTTCTTTCACTGTCAAAGTCCTTGTTTCCAGGGACCTGGAAGGACAGTGAGGTAATTCTCCTTGTGCTAAATTGTGCTTAAAAAAAACATTTTTTCTAGGGACAGAAAACTGTAGGTAGGGAGAGTGTGTCAGTTTCTTTCACTGTCAAAGTCCTTGTTTCCAGGGACCTGGAAGGACAGTGAGGTAATTCTCCTTGTGCTAAATTGTGCTTAAAAAAAACATTTTTTTTAGGGACAGAAAACTATAGGTAGGGAGAGTGTGTCAGTTTCTTTCACTGTCAAAGTCCTTGTTTCCAGGGACCTGGAAGGACAGTGAGGTAATTCTCCTTGTGCTAAATTGTGCTTAAAAAAAACATTTTTTCTAGGGACAGAAAACTGTAGGTAGGGAGAGTGTGTCAGTTTCTTTCACTGTCAAAGTCCTTGTTTCCAGGGACCTGGAAGGACAGTGAGGTAATTCTCCTTGTGCTAAATTGTGCTTAAGAAAAAAAAAATTTTCTAGGGACAGAAAACTGTAGGTAGGGAGAGTGTGTCAGTTTCTTTCACTGTCAAAGTCCTTGTTTCCAGGGACCTGGAAGGACAGTGAGGTAATTCTCCTTGTGCTAAATTGTGCTTAAAAAAAACATTTTTTCTAGGGACAGAAAACTGTAGGTAGGGAGAGTGTGTCAGTTTCTTTCACTGTCAAAGTCCTTGTTTCCAGGGACCTGGAAGGACAGTGAGTGAATTCTCCTTGTGCTATATTGTGCTTAAAAAAAACATTTTTTCTAGGGACAGAAAACTGTAGGTAGGGAGAGTGTGTCAGTTTCTTTCACTGTCAAAGTCCTTGTTTCCAGGGACCTGGAAGGACAGTGAGGTAATTCTCCTTGTGCTAAATTGTGCTTAAAAAAAACATTTTTTCTAGGGACAGAAAACTGTAGGTAGGGAGAGTGTGTCAGTTTCTTTCACTGTCAAAGTCCTTGTTTCCAGGGACCTGGAAGGACAGTGAGGTAATTCTCCTTGTGCTAAATTGTGCTTAAAAAAAACATTTTTTCTAGGGACAGAAAACTGTAGGTAGGGAGAGTGTGTCAGTTTCTTTCACTGTCAAAGTCCTTGTTTCCAGGGACCTGGAAGGACAGTGAGGTAATTCTCCTTGTGCTAAATTGTGCTTAAAAAAAACATTTTTTCTAGGGACAGAAAACTGTAGGTAGGGAGAGTGTGTCAGTTTCTTTCACTGTCAAAGTCCTTGTTTCCAGGGACCTGGAAGGACAGTGAGTGAATTCTCCTTGTGCTAAATTGTGCTTAAAAAAAAATTTTTTTCTAGGGACAGAAAACTGTAGGTAGGGAGAGTGTGTCAGTTTCTTTCACTGTCAAAGTCCTTGTTTCAAGGGACAGAGAAGGACACCTGAAGGTAGCCCTTATTGCTTTTTTCCCATCTCCCTGCAGGCCATCTATTAGAATGTCTGGAAGGCAAACAAGGAGAGGCAGACAGTCAGGAGGCAATAAAAGAGGGCAAGCAGGCTCTGTGTCTGGGGGCAACAGTGCTGGTCGTGGACGCGGTGCATTGTCATCAGCACATGGCCATGGGACACGCTTGTCCTTCTTTTCGGCAGCTGGACATGTTGAGCCACATCATGCCGAAGACTTGGTAGAGTGGATGACCAAGCCCTCCTCCTCCTCCTCATCCTCTCTCACCCAGGCTCAGGGAACTGGAAAAGCAGCTGCCAAAGCGTCCTCTTCCCTGGTATCAATGTCAGACTCATCATCAGTCACTCCTTCCCTAGACCCACCATGTCCTCCTCCTGAGGAGTCCCCCGAACTGTTTCAGCACAGTGTTGGGTACATGCTCCAGGAGGATGCCCAGCGTTTCGAAGGGTCTGATGATGAAACCCAGCTAGAGGAAGGCAGTAGCGTGAGAGCAGACATAGGGGATGCTCAAGAAGGACACCAATCTGGCAGTCATGTTCCAGCAGCTGCAGCATACTGCCAGATTGCCTCCAGTGATGAGGAGGGAGGTGATGATGAGGTCACTGACTCCACGTGGGTGCCTAATAGGAGAGAGGAGGAGGAGGAGGATGAGGAGGAGGCACATCTCCAACGAGGCAGGATGCCCTTTGGTGGCCAGCGTAAGGGCAGTACACCGACGGAATCACACCGCAGAGCTCCGCCTGTGCAGGGCGCTGCCTCTGCCCGTCATTCAAAAAGTTCTTTGGTGTGGGCCTTTTTTGAGGCTAGTGCATCAGATCGCACAGCTGCTGTTTGCAACATATGTCTCAAGCGTATATCGCGTGGCCAAAACATCAGCCGCTTGGGTACCACATGCCTGACCAGACATATGTTGACCTGCCATGCAGCTCGTTGGCAAGCCTACCTCAAAGACCCACACCAAAGAACAAAGCGGACCTCTCCTTGCACCGCATCAGCTGGGATCTCCAACCCCACTATAACTTCAGTCCTCTCTGAAACCTGCTCTGAGAGGAATGAAGGTGTAGAATTAGGTGTGTCACAGCCAAATACTTGCGGGCACTCTGCTAGCAGTACACCGACGTCCGATTCTAGCAGGCAAATTTCCCTGCCCCAGCTGCTGGACCGTCGAAAGAAGTTCACTCCCAGCCATCCACATGCCCAGCGGTTGAATGCTAGCTTGGCTAAATTGCTAGCGCTTCAACTGCTGCCTTTTCAGTTGGTAGACTCGGCCCCCTTCCGTGAGTTTGTGCAATGTGCGGTTCCTCAGTGGCAGGTTCCCAAACGCCACTTTTTCTCCCGGAAGGCTATTCCGGCTCTCTACCGGCATGTGGAAGGCAATGTCTTGGCCTCGCTGGACAGGGCGGTCAGCGGTAAGGTGCATATTACCGCTGACTCATGGTCCAGCAGGCATGGACAGGGACGTTACCTTTCTTTCACGGCCCATTGGGTCACTCTTTTGGCAGCTGGGAAGGATGCAGGACAAGGTGCAGTAGTGTTGGAGGTTGTCCCACCGCCACGCCTCCAAAATGCTACTACTGGTTGTGACACACCTCTCTCCTCCACCCCCTCCTCTTCTTCTTCCTCCATGGCCTCTTCCTGTGGTTTGTCCTATGAACCAGCGGTGCTCCGTAGCCGTTCACGGGGCTACGCAAGTACGCAGGCAAAAAGATGCCATGCCGTGCTTGCGCTGGTGTGTTTGGGGGACAGAAGCCACACTGGGGCAGAGGTCCTGTCTGCTCTGCAGGGCCAGGCCGAGAGGTGGTTGACGCCACGCCAGCTTAAGCCAGGAATGGTGGTTTGCGACAATGGCACCAACCTCCTCTCCGCCCTCCGACAGGGACAACTGACCCATGTGCCCTGTGTGGCTCACGTCCTTAACCTGGTGGTGCAGCGGTTCTTGGGCAGGTACCCGGGCTTACAGGATGTCCTGAGGCAGGCCAGGAAAGTCTGTGTGCATTTCCGCAGATCTTATAATGCCAGTGCTCGCCTGGCTGAGCTGCAAAAGGAGTTGAACCTGCCCAAGAACCGCCTTATATGTGACATGCCCACCAGGTGGAACTCAACGTTGGCCATGCTGCACACGCAGCAGAGGGCCATCAATGAGTACCTGTGCGACTACGGCACCAGGACAGGGTCAGGGGAGCTTGGTTTTTTTTCTCCACGCCAGTGGGGCATGATCAGGGATGCATGCACTGTCCTGGCACCATTTGAGGAGGCCACGAGGATGGTGAGCAGTGACAGTGCATGCATCAGTGACACTGTACCTCTTGTCCACCTGTTGGAGCACACGCTGCGTGGAATAATGGACAGGGCACTTGAGGCAGAACAGAGGCAGGAAGAGGAGGACTTCCTTGCCTCTCAAGGCCCCCTTTACCCAGACAGTGTTCCTTCTGTCCCACCCATCGCACAGGAAGAGGAGGAGGAGGAGGAGGAGGAGGAGGAGGAGGATTGTGTCAGCATGGAGGTGGAGGCTGGCACTCAGCATCATCAGCAGCAGTCTTTTAGGGATGATTTACAGTCCCAAGAAACCAGTGGACTTGTACGTGGCTGGGAGGAGGTGGCTGCGGATCATGTCGTCCTTAGTGACCCAGAGGACTCCGGAGCGAATGCCTCAGCAAACCTACGCTGCATGGCCTCCCTGATCCTGCAAAGTCTGCGGAAGGATCCTCGTATTCTTCGGATCAAGGAGAGGGACCATTACTGGCTGGCCACTCTCCTTGATCCACGGTACAAGGGTAAGGTTGCGGACCTTATGTTACCGTCGCAGAGGGAGCAGAGGATGAGACAACTCCGGGAGGCCTTGCAGAAAGGTCTGTGCAACGCGTTCCCAGAGACTGGGAGGTTACAAACTCCTGGTCCTGGACAACGAGTTGCTGAGGCTTCGGCCAGTCAAAGAAGGAGCGGTGGGGAAGGTGGCCGTCTGACCGATGCGTTCAGACAATTCTTTAGTCCGCAGCCCCAAAGTATGATCGGTTCCAGCAACCATCGCCAGCGTCTGATAAACATGGTGCAGGAATATCTAGGGGCAAGGTCAGACTTGGACACCTTCCCCACCGAAAATCCTCTGGCTTACTGGGTCTTGAGGATGGATCACTGGCCAGAGCTTGCACAGTATGCAATTGAGCTACTGGCCTGTCCTGCATCCAGCGTTCTTTCGGAACGCACATTCAGTGCTGCTGGAGGATTTGTCACGGATCACAGGGTGCGCCTGTCCACCGACTCGGTTGATCGACTGACTTTCATCAAGATGAACCAGTCTTGGATCAACACCAGCTACCACACACCTGATGCTGATATAACAGACTAATTGATTTTAACATGTCACATCCCTTCAAGACTGATGCTGATGCTGAGTGCCTGTGCTGTTATGTTGACTGGCTATCCTCCTCCTCCGAGTCCTCAATGATACGATTGATGATGATAGCTTGGAAGATCATTTTTGTTTATGGGTGCCGCCACCAGTGGCTAAGGCCCAATTTTTCAGCCCCTGTTTTACAGGGGCGTGTAATTACAATTTTTTTAGCAATAATTTGCCATAGGGCTCATTGCTGTGCTCCAAGTACAGTATCTGTGAGGGGTTGGAGTGTTGTGGCACCAGTGCCTAAGGCCCAATTTTTCAGCCCCTGTTTAACAGGGGCGTGTCATTACAATTTTTGAAGCAATACTTTGCAACAGGGCTCATTGCTGTGCTCCAAGTACAGTATCTGTGAGGGGTTGTAGTGTTGTGCCACCAGTGCCTAAGGCCCAATTTTTCAGCCCCTGTTCAACAGGGGCATGCAATTACAATTCTTGATCTAATAATTCACAGCAGGGTCCATTGCTGCACCCACCAAGAGTAACTCTGAGGGCTTACAGTCTTGTGGCAACGCCACCACCACCACCACCACGAAAGGCCCAATTTTTCAGCCCCTGTTCAAAAGGGGCATGTAATTACAATTCTTGATCTAATAATTCACAGCAGGGCCCATTGCTGCACCCACCAAGAGTAACTGTCAGGGCTTACAGTGTTGTGGCACCAGCACCACCATCAAAGCCCCAATTTTTACTACCACTGTTCAACAATTATATGTAATTAAAATTCCTGATATAATAGTTGACAGTAGGGATGAGCTTCGTGTTCGAGTCGAACATACGTTCGACTCGAACATCGGCTGTTCGATCGTTCGACGAAGATCGAACGATTTGGGCCGTTCGCGCCAAATTCGAGTGACGCGAACGGCCCACAATGCACTACGCCATCGCAGTGTCATCCAGGCGCTGTGATTGGCCAAGCATGCACTGTGACCCCGCATGCTTGGCCAATCACAGCGCCGGCAGCGAGGAGAGCAATGATTGGCCACAGGCAGGATGCCTGTGGCCAATTATTGCTGAGGGGGTTTAGTACACGCCCCACACTATAAAAGGCCGCCAGCACGGCGGCCTAGTGTAGTGTGTTCCGGAGCAGGGATAGAGCAGCATAGGCAGGGACAGTGACTTTTATTTCTTTCTTGCTTAACCTGGATTCCTTTAGTTTAGGGAAAGCGAAGGATAGGTAGGGAGAGTGTCAGTGTGTTTTGTGCTTGTGCTATATTGTGCTTAAAAAAAACATTTTTTCTAGGGACAGAAAACTGTAGGTAGGGAGAGTGTGTCAGTTTCTTTCACTGTCAAAGTCCTTGTTTCCAGGGACCTGGAAGGACAGTGAGTGAATTCTCCTTGTGCTATATTGTGCTTAAAAAAAACATTTTTTCTAGGGACAGAAAACTGTAGGTAGGGAGAGTGTGTCAGTTTCTTTCACTGTCAAAGTCCTTGTTTCCAGGGACCTGGAAGGACAGTGAGGTAATTCTCCTTGTGCTAAATTGTGCTTAAAAAAAACATTTTTTCTAGGGACAGAAAACTGTAGGTAGGGAGAGTGTGTCAGTTTCTTTCACTGTCAAAGTCCTTGTTTCCAGGGACCTGGAAGGACAGTGAGGTAATTCTCCTTGTGCTAAATTGTGCTTAAAAAAAACATTTTTTCTAGGGACAGAAAACTGTAGGTAGGGAGAGTGTGTCAGTTTCTTTCACTGTCAAAGTCCTTGTTTCCAGGGACCTGGAAGGACAGTGAGGTAATTCTCCTTGTGCTAAATTGTGCTTAAAAAAAAACATTTTTTCTAGGGACAGAAAACTGTAGGTAGGGAGAGTGTGTCAGTTTCTTTCACTGTCAAAGTCCTTGTTTCCAGGGACCTGGAAGGACAGTGAGGTAATTCTCCTTGTGCTAAATTGTGCTTAAAAAAAACATTTTTTCTAGGGACAGAAAACTGTAGGTAGGGAGAGTGTGTCAGTTTCTTTCACTGTCAAAGTCCTTGTTTCCAGGGACCTGGAAGGACAGTGAGGTAATTCTCCTTGTGCTAAATTGTGCTTAAAAAAAACATTTTTTCTAGGGACAGAAAACTGTAGGTAGGGAGAGTGTGTCAGTTTCTTTCACTGTCAAAGTCCTTGTTTCCAGGGACCTGGAAGGACAGTGAGGTAATTCTCCTTGTGCTAAATTGTGCTTAAAAAAAACATTTTTTCTAGGGACAGAAAACTGTAGGTAGGGAGAGTGTGTCAGTTTCTTTCACTGTCAAAGTCCTTGTTTCCAGGGACCTGGAAGGACAGTGAGGTAATTCTCCTTGTGCTAAATTGTGCTTAAAAAAAACATTTTTTCTAGGGACAGAAAACTGTAGGTAGGGAGAGTGTGTCAGTTTCTTTCACTGTCAAAGTCCTTGTTTCCAGGGACCTGGAAGGACAGTGAGGTAATTCTCCTTGTGCTAAATTGTGCTTAAAAAAAACATTTTTTCTAGGGACAGAAAACTGTAGGTAGGGAGAGTGTGTCAGTTTCTTTCACTGCCAAAGTCCTTGTTTCCAGGGACCTGGAAGGACAGTGAGGTAATTCTCCTTGTGCTAAATTGTGCTTAAAAAAAACATTTTTTCTAGGGACAGAAAACTGTAGGTAGGGAGAGTGTGTCAGTTTCTTTCACTGTCAAAGTCCTTGTTTCCAGGGACCTGGAAGGACAGTGAGGTAATTCTCCTTGTGCTAAATTGTGCTTAAAAAAAACATTTTTTCTAGGGACAGAAAACTGTAGGTAGGGAGAGTGTGTCAGTTTCTTTCACTGTCAAAGTCCTTGTTTCCAGGGACCTGGAAGGACAGTGAGGTAATTCTCCTTGTGCTAAATTGTGCTTAAAAAAAACATTTTTTCTAGGGACAGAAAACTGTAGGTAGGGAGAGTGTGTCAGTTTCTTTCACTGTCAAAGTCCTTGTTTCCAGGGACCTGGAAGGACAGTGAGGTAATTCTCCTTGTGCTAAATTGTGCTTAAAAAAAACATTTTTTCTAGGGACAGAAAACTGTAGGTAGGGAGAGTGTGTCAGTTTCTTTCACTGTCAAAGTCCTTGTTTCCAGGGACCTGGAAGGACAGTGAGTGAATTCTCCTTGTGCTAAATTGTGCTTTAAAAAAAATTTTTTTCTAGGGACAGAAAACTGTAGGTAGGGAGAGTGTGTCAGTTTCTTTCACTGTCAAAGTCCTTGTTTCAAGGGACAGAGAAGGACACCTGAAGGTAGCCCTTATTGCTTTTTTCCCATCTCCCTGCAGGCCATCTATTAGAATGTCTGGAAGGCAAACAAGGAGAGGCAGACAGTCAGGAGGCAATAAAAGAGGGCAAGCAGGCTCTGTGTCTGGGGGCAACAGTGCTGGTCGTGGACGCGGTGCATTGTCATCAGCACATGGCCATGGGACACGCTTGTCCTTCTTTTCGGCAGCTGGACATGTTGAGCCACATCATGCCGAAGACTTGGTAGAGTGGATGACCAAGCCCTCCTCCTCCTCCTCATCCTCTCTCACCCAGGCTCAGGGTACTGGAAAAGCAGCTGCCAAAGCGTCCTCTTCCCTGGTATCAATGTCAGACTCATCATCAGTCACTCCTTCCCTAGACCCACCATGTCCTCCTCCTGAGGAGTCCCCCGAACTGTTTCAGCACAGTGTTGGGTACATGCTCCAGGAGGATGCCCAGCGTTTCGAAGGGTCTGATGATGAAACCCAGCTAGAGGAAGGCAGTAGCGTGAGAGCAGACAGAGGGGATGCTCAAGAAGGACACCAATCTGGCAGTCATGTTCCAGCAGCTGCAGCATACTGCCAGATTGCCTCCAGTGATGAGGAGGGAGGTGATGATGAGGTCACTGACTCCACGTGGGTGCCTAATAGGAGAGAGGAGGAGGAGGAGGATGAGGAGGAGGCACATCTCCAACGAGGCAGGATGCCCTTTGGTGGCCAGCGTAAGGGCAGTACACCGACGGAATCACACCGCAGAGCTCCGCCTGTGCAGGGCGCTGCCTCTGCCCGTCATTCAAAAAGTTCTTTGGTGTGGGCCTTTTTTGAGGCTAGTGCATCAGATCGCACAGCTGCTGTTTGCAACATATGTCTCAAGCGTATATCGCGTGGCCAAAACATCAGCCGCTTGGGTACCACATGCCTGACCAGACATATGTTGACCTGCCATGCAGCTCGTTGGCAAGCCTACCTCAAAGACCCACACCAAAGAACAAAGCGGACCTCTCCTTGCACCGCATCAGCTGGGATCTCCAACCCCACTATAACTTCAGTCCTCTCTGAAACATGCACTGAGAGGAATGAAGGTGTAGAATTAGGTGTGTCACAGCCAAGTACTTGCGGCCACTCTGCTAGCAGTACACCGACGTCCGATTCTAGCAGGCAAATTTCCCTGCCCCAGCTGCTGGACCGTCGAAAGAAGTTCACTCCCAGCCATCCACATGCCCAGCGGTTGAATGCTAGCTTGGCTAAATTGCTAGTGCTTCAACTGCTGCCTTTTCAGTTGGTAGACTCGGCCCCCTTCCGTGAGTTTGTGCAATGTGCGGTTCCTCAGTGGCAGGTTCCCAAACGCCACTTTTTCTCACGGAAGGCTATTCCGGCTCTCTACCGGCATGTGGAAGGCAATGTCTTGGCCTCGCTGGACAGGGCGGTCAGCGGTAAGGTGCATATTACCGCTGACTCATGGTCCAGCAGGCATGGACAGGGACGTTACCTTTCTTTCACGGCCCATTGGGTCACTCTTTTGGCAGCTGGGAAGGATGCAGGACAAGGTGCAGTAGTGTTGGAGGTTGTCCCACCGCCACGCCTCCAAAATGCTACTACTGGTTGTGACACACCTCTCTCCTCCACCCCCTCCTCTTCTTCTTCCTCCATGGCCTCTTCCTGTGGTTTGTCCTATGAACCAGCGGTGCTCCGTAGCCGTTCACGGGGCTACGCAAGTACGCAGGCAAAAAGATGCCATGCCGTGCTTGCGCTGGTGTGTTTGGGGGACAGAAGCCACACTGGGGCAGAGGTCCTGTCTGCTCTGCAGGGCCAGGCCAAGAGGTGGTTGACGCCACGCCAGCTTAAGCCAGGAATGGTGGTTTGCGACAATGGCACCAACCTCCTCTCCGCCCTCCGACAGGGACAACTGACCCATGTGCCCTGTGTGGCTCACGTCCTTAACCTGGTGGTGCAGCGGTTCTTGGGCAGGTACCCGGGCTTACAGGATGTCCTGAGGCAGGCCAGGAAAGTCTGTGTGCATTTCCGCAGATCTTATAATGCCAGTGCTCGCCTGGCTGAGCTGCAAAAGGAGTTGAACCTGCCCAAGAACCGCCTTATATGTGACATGCCCACCAGGTGGAACTCAACGTTGGCCATGCTGCAGCGGCTGCACACGCAGCAGAGGGCCATCAATGAGTACCTGTGCAACTACGGCACCAGGACAGGGTCAGGGGAGCTTGGTTTTTTTTCTCCACGCCAGTGGGGCATGATCAGGGATGCATGCACTGTCCTGGCACCATTTGAGGAGGCCACGAGGATGGTGAGCAGTGACAGTGCATGCATCAGTGACACTGTACCTCTTGTCCACCTGTTGGAGCACACGCTGCGTGGAATAATGGACAGGGCACTTGAGGCAGAACAGAGGCAGGAAGAGGAGGACTTCCTTGCCTCTCAAGGCCCCCTTTACCCAGACAGTGTTCCTTCTGTCCCACCCATCGCACAGGAAGAGGAGGAGGAGGAGGAGGAGGAGGAGGATTGTGTCAGCATGGAGGTGGAGGCTGGCACTCAGCATCATCAGCAGCAGTCTTTTAGGGATGATTTACAGTCCCAAGAAACCAGTGGACTTGTACGTGGCTGGGAGGAGGTGGCTGCGGATCATGTCGTCCTTAGTGACCCAGAGGACTCCGGAGCGAATGCCTCAGCAAACCTACGCTGCATGGCCTCCCTGATCCTGCAAAGTCTGCGGAAGGATCCTCGTATTCTTCGGATCAAGGAGAGGGACCATTACTGGCTGGCCACTCTCCTTGATCCACGGTACAAGGGTAAGGTTGCGGACCTTATGTTACCGTCGCAGAGGGAGCAGAGGATGAGACAACTCCGGGAGGCCTTGCAGAAAGGTCTGTGCAACGCGTTCCCAGAGACTGGGAGGTTACAAACTCCTGGTCCTGGACAACGAGTTGCTGAGGCTTCGGCCAGTCAAAGAAGGAGCGGTGGGGAAGGTGGCCGTCTGACCGATGCGTTCAGACAATTCTTTAGTCCGCAGCCCCAAAGTATGATCGGTTCCAGCAACCATCGCCAGCGTCTGATAAACATGGTGCAGGAATATCTAGGGGCAAGGTCAGACTTGGACACCTTCCCCACCGAAAATCCTCTGGCTTACTGGGTCTTGAGGATGGATCACTGGCCAGAGCTTGCACAGTATGCAATTGAGCTACTGGCCTGTCCTGCATCCAGCGTTCTTTCGGAACGCACATTCAGTGCTGCTGGAGGATTTGTCACGGATCACAGGGTGCGCCTGTCCACCGACTCGGTTGATCGACTGACTTTCATCAAGATGAACCAGTCTTGGATCACCACCAGCTACCACACACCTGATGCTGATATAACAGACTAATTGATTTTAACATGTCACATCCCTTCAAGACTGATGCTGATGCTGAGTGCCTGTGCTGTTATGTTGACTGGCTATCCTCCTCCTCCGAGTCCTCAATGATACGATTGATGATGATAGCTTGGAAGATCATTTTTGTTTATGGGTGCCGCCACCAGTGGCTAAGGCCCAATTTTTCAGCCCCTGTTTTACAGGGGCGTGTAATTACAATTTTTTTAGCAATAATTTGCCATAGGGCTCATTGCTGTGCTCCAAGTACAGTATCTGTGAGGGGTTGGAGTGTTGTGGCACCAGTGCCTAAGGCCCAATTTTTCAGCCCCTGTTTAACAGGGGCGTGTCATTACAATTTTTGAAGCAATACTTTGCAACAGGGCTCATTGCTGTGCTCCAAGTACAGTATCTGTGAGGGGTTGTAGTGTTGTGCCACCAGTGCCTAAGGCCCAATTTTTCAGCCCCTGTTCAACAGGGGCATGCAATTACAATTCTTGATCTAATAATTCACAGCAGGGTCCATTGCTGCACCCACCAAGAGTAACTCTGAGGGCTTACAGTCTTGTGGCAACGCCACCACCACCACCACCACGAAAGGCCCAATTTTTCAGCCCCTGTTCAAAAGGGGCATGTAATTACAATTCTTGATCTAATAATTCACAGCAGGGCCCATTGCTGCACCCACCAAGAGTAACTGTCAGGGCTTACAGTGTTGTGGCACCAGCACCACCATCAAAGCCCCAATTTTTACTACCACTGTTCAACAATTATATGTAATTAAAATTCCTGATATAATAGTTGACAGCAGGGCGTTCCAGCACCAACCAAGAGTAACTGAGTGCTTACAGTGTTGTGCCAACACCAACAACTAAGGGGCCTATTTCTGCAGAGTATATACGGCAGGTCCCTACTTTCAAACATCCAACTTACAAACGACTCCTACTTGCAAACGAAAGAAGACAACAGGAAGTGAGAGGAAATCTACCCCTAGAAAGGAAAATTCTCTCCTGTAAGAATAAATATGGGAGAAAGGGGTCTCATCTGTACTGATGCTTTATCAGCAATCCTTGTTTCAAGAAAAACACCACATTTCAAAAACAGTTGTCATTGGGACGGAAAGTGAGGTGAAATGTTCTGAACAGGGGCACAGACAGCAAAACAAATGTTACAGGGGTGATAACCCTTACCTATGTTTCCCAAAAAGTTTAAAAATAGATTTTTGGGCTGGAGCTACACTTCAACAATGTACCTGTTCAAAATTACAAACAGATTCTACATAAGAACAAACCTACAGTCCCTGTCTTGTATGCACCGCCTGTATACGGCTGTTCAGAGTATATAGGGCCTTTTTTATTTTATGTGCGGGGTTCCCCTTAATATCCATACAAGACCCAAAGGGGCTGGTAATGGGCTGGGGTAGGGGGGGGGGGTCATGGGGTAGCTATGCCATTTTTCTTAAAGAATTTCATCCATATTACCGGGACCAGACATTACATTAAAGCCGCAAGCAGTTTTAAATGGCTTTTTTTTCCTTTAGAAGTGTTATTTTGTGCAGGGACAGTTCTAAACACGGGAAACACGTGGCACTTCACAGGCATACTTTAGACACCCCCCAGGTACGATATTTAAAGGAATATTTGACTTTTTTTTTTTCACTTTATGCATCATTAAAATGACTGCTCCCGAAAAACGACCGTTTTTAAAACTTCTTTTTGCATTGATACATGTCCCCTGGTGCACAACCCGGGTTCCCAAACCCTATTTATGACAATAACATGCATAATAGTTGTTATAATTAGCACTTTAGAATTCGAACGTTCGCATCCATTGTATTTAATAGGGTTCTAATGTTCGTTCGAACTTTCGGTCCGTTCGCGGGTTCTGGTGCGAACCGAACCCGGGGGTGTTCGGCTCATCACTAGTCTTCCCCATGCAGCTGTCTGCACACTGGCTTGCCCCTGAAGCTTTTCGCACATTGGCTCGACCCTGCAGCTCTTCATAAACTTCATAAACTGGCTTGCCCTTGTAGCTCTCTGTTCACTGGCTTGCCCTTGTAGATCTCTGTACACTGGCTTGCCCCTGCAGCTCCCTGCACACTGGCTTGTCCCTACAGCTCTCCGCACACTGGCTTGCCCCTGCAGCTCTCCACACACTGGCTTACCCCTGCAGCTCTCCACACACTGGCTTACCCCTGCAGCTCTCCACACACTGGCTTGCCCCTGCAGCTCTCCACACACTGGCTTGCCCCTGCAGCTCTCCACACACTGGCTTGCCCCTGCAGCTCTCCACACACTGGCTTGCCCCTACAGCTCCCCGCACACTGGCTTGCGCCTGCAGCTCTCCATTGAAAGGTGATCCAATGGTGCAGGTCAAAAAGTATGAAAAGGTTTTATTTGAATAAAACCACAAAATTTTACATTAAAAAGTGATCACGAAATGGTAAAAAATGCAATATGGGGAGTGGTGTACCAATTTAGCAACATCATCCCATCTGAACTATTATTCCGTCAGAAACTGTTCTTATTGCATCTGGATAACATACAGTGGAAATAACTTCACCAATATTTGCAATTTATGAACTCTTCTGCTGAAGTATTATTTACTTATACCTGAATGTGGGCTTTCTATGCTGACCATTGACACCTAGGCGTCTCCTGGACTACTTCTGTTATGAAGCCGTCAGTATAGCATTTCATATTTACCTTTCTTCATCAAGGTAATAGGTATATTTTCAGTTTAATTTCAGATGAACGCTTCCCGACTCTTCAATGAGTCATAACTATGTCTGGACACTAGGGGTCATTTATTACAGATTTTTTGGGGGGTCCGAGTGGGAGGTTGCTATTCTACTCTGCATTTTTAGCCTCTTCAACAGTGCACTGTGTTTTTTCATGTATATTTTATTCTGTTATTTATATGTACTGGAGAAACCCTTCTCTCTTGTAGGATGTGTTACAACCTATAGATGAGCTGTTTTTTGATATTTTGCATTCAACAATAAAGTCTTTACATTTAACTGATGGTGTTGTGGTTGATTCACCGGTAAATTTTCTGTTTGGCCCCTGTCCCAACACCAGTCAGTTTTTTTCATAGTTACTCATTGTTTAACCACTTCCTGCCCAGTCAATAGACAATTGACGTCCGGGAAGTGGTTCAGTTATCCACACTGGACGTCATATGATGTCCTGCAGGATAACAGCCGCCGCGCGCCCGGGGGGGCGTGCATCGCGGTGATCGGTGGAGCGGTGTGTCAGTCTGACACACCGCTACACTGATCTCGGTAATGAGCCTCCGGCGGAGGCTTTTTACCACGTGATCAGCCGTGTCCAATCACGGCTGATCACGATGTAAACAGGAAGAGCCGTTGATCGGCTCTTCCTCACTCGCGTCTGACAGACGCGAGTAGAGGAGAGCCGATCGGCGGCTCTCCTGACAGGGGGGGTTCGCGCTGATTGTTTATCAGTGCAGCCCCCCCTCAGATACCCACACTGGACCACCAAGGAAGCCCCCCAGGACCACCAGGGAAGCCCCAAGCATGTGGATGGCCAGGTAAGTCCCCCATGGCCATCCACAAATACAAACAAAACATATGCCAATCAGTGCCCACAAATGGGCACTGACTGGCACCATCATGGCACCATCATGGCATGTGATGCCCAGCAATGCCAGCCACCAGTGTCATCAGTGCCACCTACCAGTGTCATCAGTGCCACCTACCAGTGTCCATCAGTGCCACCTGTCAGTGCCCATCCGTGCCCATCTCTGCCCATAAGTGCCCACCTATCAGTGCCCGTCTGTGCCACCTATCAGTGCCGCCTATGAGTGCCCATCAGTGCCGCCTATGAGTGCCCATCAGTGCCGCCTATGAGTGCCCATCAGTGCCGTCTATGAGTGCCCATCAGTGCCGCATACCAGTGCCACATATCAGTGCCCATCAGTGCCACCTCATCAGTGCCACCTCATTGGTGCCACCTCATCGGTGCCCATCAGTGTCGCCTTATCAGTGCCCGTTAGTGCCGCCTTATCAGTGCCCGTCATTGAAGTAGAAAAGGTACTTATTTACAAAAAAAATAAACAGAAACAAAGAAAAACTTAGTTTGTTTCAAAATTTTCAATCTTTTTTATTTGTTATGTAAAAAAGAAAAATTGCAGAGGCGATCAAATACCATGAAAGAGAGCTCTATTTGTGGGAACAAAATGATAAAAAAATTGTTTGGGTACAGTGTTGCATGACCGCGCAATTGTCATTCAAATTGCGACAGCGCTGAAAGCTCAAAATTGGCTTGGGCAGGAAGGTGTATAAGTGCATGGTATTGAAGTGGTTAAGGAGGATCCCGTTCAACCTGAACGAATCAACCCATCAGCATATGTAGGAGGTACGCCACTGAGAATCAGGCATTTTACCCCCTCTTTTTTCATCATGTTCATTGACCTTGCAGAGGCTGTGTGGTTGCTTTCATTTTACATACATTTTGCAATATTATTTTATTGTTTTTTCAGTTTTTTCAAAGCTTGAAAACAGAAAATAAAATATTTTTTTTAGAAATCTCAGAGTTTATTGTCTGTGGCTTGGGTTTCTGCAGCAAGACAGTAAATGACATGGCTTATATATTTTCTATAGTAAAGTCTTGAGGATCTCATTGATTTTTTTCACTAAGAATAAAAGAAAGAAATATTTCATATAACAGATTTATATTATTCCCACTGATTGAAAGTGAACGAGCGCCGAGGTAAAATGCTATAAAAGTGAGATTTATTGATTACAGCAGACAAGGCAAGCCACAAAATATCGAAAAAAGCACTGCTAAATATTCTCTAAAAATAATCCTTTTTATATACAACTACTAACCACTAACTGTACATCATTTTAGGGCTCCGGTGATTAGTAGTGATAGGCGATTCTGCCAGAGTTCAATTCCCCGAAGGTTCAGTGAATCTGACTCAAAGTTCAGTAAATTAAAATCAATGGGTGACAAATTCTGCTGGTAAATTCTGGTCAATATTATAAAACAGGCATGGGGGGTGGGGGGACACTGCCATGGAGGACATTTAACAATTTCAGCCCTGTAAGATTTGGCTGCCCAATGACCAGGCCATTTTTTGCGATACCGCACTGTGTCGATTTAACTGACAATTGCTCGGTCGTGCGACGCTGTACCCAATCAAAATTGACGTCCTTTTTTTCCCACAAATAGAGCTTTCTTTTGGTGGTATTTGATCAGAAACAAGTTATGGCGCACAATATCCACAGAAACATGTGTTTCCCCAAGTGATCAATATGAGGCAAAGATATATATATAAGAAAAATAATAATAATAATAATAATAATAAAGGAAAAATGAAAATTGATATTAAATGAAAATGAATAAAATTACAAAATTCCATACACCATGTGTATATATATAAACAATCTATAAGGAAGTCCTTTAGAGTCTGTTTACATACTGCGATGTATGTGAGTGGAGCAGGGATGAAAGGGAATCCACAGTGCACAGGGCGGCCATCATAGATGAACAGAAACCATGTTCAGGGAAAAACTAGAAAACAAGGAGAGAGGCGCCTCTAAGTGCAGTAGTGTAAACAACGTTTATTAATGGTAAATACAAGATACACTCACATTTAGGTGAATGAATATAGGCGTGTTAAAATGTCAGGATGACAATCAGCAGCTGCAGGTCACAGGTCACAGGTTCCCAGCTCAGCATAGAAGGACAGGAGTGTCTCTGTGGATGGAACGGCCGGCTTCCGGGGACAGCAATCCTGTGGGGTGTTCGAAACGAGGCTTGCTGAAAAAGGAGCGCGACTTGCCAGGACATTGCAAGCCCGCATGCTCACGAAACGCGTCCATCTCTGATGACCTCTCTCCCTGCAGTCTAGCCACATGTGCGCCCCAAGCCTCGTTTTGAACACCCCACAGGATTGCTGTCTCCGGAAGCCGGCCGTTCTATCCACAGAGACACTCCTGTCCTATGCTGAGCTGGGAACCTGTGACCTGTGACCTGCAGCTGCTGATTGTCATCCTGACATTTTAACACGCCTATATTCATTCACCTAAATGTGAGTGTATATTTCAGTAATTTTATGAATTCAGATTGTATTCCATTTGTCCAGTAATCATGAACTGATCCAACCTACACCAATCCTTCAAACCAAATAATCACTTGTAATTGCCCTGTCAAGGTTGGAGTAACACTAGTCTAAATTTAGTGGGCATCTAGGCTGTACAGTGCCTTGAAAAAGTATTCATACCCCTTGAACTTTTCCACATGTTGTCATGTTACAACCAAAAACATAAACGTATTTCATTGGGATTTTATGTGATAGACCAACACAAAGTGGCACATAATTGTGAAGTGGAAGTAAAATGATAAATGGTTTTCAAAATGTTTTACAAATAAATATCTGAAATGTGTGGCGTGCATTTGTAGTCAGCCCCCTTTATTCTGATACCCCTAACTAAAATCTAGTGGAACCAATTGCCTTCAGAAGTCACCTAATTAGTAAATCCACCTGTGTGTAATTCAATATCAGTATAAATACAGCTGTTCTGTGAAGCCCCCAGAGGTTTGTTAGAGAACCTCAGTGATCAAACAGCATTATGAAGGCCAAGGAACACACCAAAAGAAAAGTATATATAGTAGCGCTAAACCAAGATTAAATGAAAAAAATGTATTATTTTTAACGTGCTGATCACCACACATGTGTAGTGCGTGAAACCCTTATTAGTAACGTGTCAATTAATAATGAACAAACCTAAAAACTCAATTGACATAACCAATAAATTGTGATACATGTATACGTGATGCAAATTAATAAACCATACAAATAACATATTATAAGAATGACGCACAAGACGTCAATCTGTGTGTACACAAATAAAATCAGTCCAAAATGATTATTGGAGTGAAGACACCCGTGAAAAAAACAAATCCAAAATTCCACCGTGCTTGTCTGAAGAGTGATATCCACCACCAAAAACAGGTCAGCAGCTTACCAGATTATATTGGTCCCCTATGACGGAGGACCTCAAACCGCATATAAGTACTCCCAATTGGATGGTATAGACTCCTAAGTCCACCTCTTCAAACGAGACTTCCACAGCAAATAGGCAGTATGACCACAGTGATACCATGTAAAAGAGGAGAGGGATACCTCGCTGGTGTAAAATCTTCGGGATTTATTGGATAAAAGTAGAATAAAACACTTACAGCAATGTTGTAAGAAAACAGCCTTAAACTCGCGGTGCCGGCCGGACACCGACGAGTAAACCCGTCCTAGGAGATTGAGCAGTAAGGGGATGACGTCACCACGCCGCTCGGTCCGCCCAAGGAACACACCAGACCGGTCAGGGATAAAGTTGTGGAGAAGTTTAAAACAGGGTTAGGTTATAAACAAATATCTCAAGCTTTGAACATCTCTTGTATCACTGATCAATCCATCATCCAAAAATGGAAAGAGTATGGCACAACTGCAAACCTACCAAGACATGGCTGTCCACCTAAACTTCCAGGCCGGGCAAGGAGAGCATTCATCAGAGAAGCAGCCAAGAGGTCCATGGTAACTGAAGGAGCTGCAGAGATCCACCGCTTTGTCCACAGGACAACTATTAGTCGTGCTCTCCACAAATCTGATCTTTATGGAAGAGTGGCAAGAAGAAAGCCATTGTTGAAAGAAAGTCATAAGAAGTCCTGTTTACAATTTGTGAGAAGCCACGTGGGGGACACAGCAAACATGTGGAAGAAGGTGCTCTGGTCAGATGAGACCAAAATTGAACTTTTTGGCCTAAAAGCAAAACACTATGTGTGGCAGAAAACTAACACTGCACATCACCCTGAACACACCAGGGAAGCTGGTCAGAGTTGATGGGAAGATGGATGGAACCAAATACAGGACAATCTTAGAAGAAAACCTGTTAGAGTCTGAAAAAGACTTGAGACCGGGGCGGAGGTTCAACTTCCAGCAGGACAACGACCCTAAACATACAGCCAGAGCTACAATGGAATGGTTTAGATCAAAGCATATTCATGTGTTAGAATGGCCCAGTCACAGTCCAGACCTAAATCACATTGAGAATCTGTGGCAAGACTTGAAAATTGCTGTTCACAGACGCTCTCCATCCAATCTGACAGAGCTTGAGATATTTTGCAAAGAAGAATTGGCAAAAAAGTCCCTCTCGAGATGTGCAAAGCTGGTAGAGACATCCCCAAAAAGACTTGCAGCTGTAATTGCAGTGAAAGGCGGGTCTACAAAGTATTGACTCGGGGGGGCTGAATATAAATGCACACAACACTTTTCAGATAATTATTTGTAAAAGAATTTTGAACCATTTATAAATTTTCCTTCCCCTTCACAATTATGTGCCACTTTGTGTTGGTCTATTACATAAATTTCCAATCAAATACATTTACGTCTTTGGTTGTAACGTGAGAAAATGTGGAAACTTTCAAGGGGGATGAATACTTTTCAAGGCACTGTAGCTAGCCTAAGCCCTAATTGGTATTGTTTTCTGTGTTTATTGAGTTTTTCCTTAACCTAGGACATTGTTTTCTTTAGCATTTTGTTGGAGAGTTCACTTTTTTGTCTTGCGGCGCACCAAAAATATCTAAATTTTTTCCCGACACACCAGCAAAGATTTATCAAATTGTTTTGGTAAAGAACTTATTTATTTTTACATATATATTCAGTTTTACTTCCACTTGCTTCCTTGCTTTTTATTTAACAGTTTCTCTTTCAGAGTTCCAGACTTGATTAAGTATTTCTCCATCGCTAAACAATGAACAAACTTTATTCGTAAGCATCAAAGTTGAAATGGAACGGTCTCTATATAATTAGAGCGATCAAGTTCTCCTGAGATCTCGCACAAGTCTCGCGTTATGAAGGGAACCAATGAATGACAGACTGACAGAGATTGCGTTTTTATATATGTTACTTTTTTAACTATTGCGACATTGATTTACCATTTATTTTTTGATATGTTCAAGGCTTCAAAACGCTAGCAAGTTTAAATATTTTTCAAAACTCCCACGGCACACCTGCAAATCTCACAAGTCACACTAGTGTGCCGCTGCACACAGTTTTAGAATCACTGCACTAGGAGGTTTATTGCCACTGATGTGGGTTGGGAAAGCTGATAAATATGTGAGGAGGCCTTCTAGAAGGGTACTTGGCCTCACAGGCTTTTCCTAAAGGGGTTCATAGTGGTGGGGGGGGGGTCCTTTACCTCCCAGACCTACTGCCTGGGGAGGAGGAATCTGAAGAGGAGGCCTTTACCCGCTGCCTGGGAAGGAAACTATTTTAGAACCAAGCCCCAGGGAGTGGAAATGGACCTCGGATAGGTCCTAGAAGACAGGAAGGTGGGCTGTTAAAGGGGAGCACCTTCAGGAAAGGTTTGCACAGCCCATTGCTGGTCTTGGCTTAAAGACACACAAATGTACAGTAAAACCTTGGTTTGAGAGTAACTTGGTTTTTAGAGCGTTTTGCAAGACAAGCTAAATTTTAAATACATTTTGACTTGATATACAAGCGATGTCTTGATATACAAGTAGCGTCATGTCACAACTGAGTATAAAAGAGAAGAGAGGCGCCTCTAAGTGTAGCAACATGGTTACAATTATTGAAGGTACAACATTTAGCAACATATTGGTACACTTAGAGGCGCCTCTCTTTTCTTTTATACTCTGTAGCTTCTGCTGGATTTTGCTTCTAATCCCCTCGTGGAGGCTTCCATTTGTGGATGGACATTTTATGGTTACACAACCTATCACATTGTTATAATCTTTTTATATGGATTATAAACTTAAGGACCTATGAATAAATGGTTGTAGAAGGAATCATTTGAGTTTCCATTATTTCTTATGGGGAAATTTGCTTCTGAAACGAATTATGCTCGCAATCCAAGGTTTTACTGTATATGGCTGTGACGGATCTCAGATACCCCAGGTGGGCACATCAGCCAGACCTGTGTCTCCTGTCCTCCAAACGCACCCGCAGCCTGCAGATTCGCCATAACCAGCCCTTAACCCCTCAATCACGAGACAATCCACACAGGTGTTGAGGGTTAAACATGCAGAGCATCAACAGTTTATTAAATCCAAAAACATACACTTTTACACACAGTTAGGGACACTCCCCTTAGCCTTGTCATAGAGGGGGGTAGGGGAAAAGGAAGAACCAATGGGAACTGAACATTGAAACAGAGACTACAGTTAAACATAATGGGATTATGGTAAGCAGGCAGCCCTTCAATACACATCCCCTGCGGAGAGATGTCTGCAGTCCAGACCATTGTCTATATGCTATGAACCAACACAATTAAACACAGCAACAAGAGGGGGGGATGGGGGAGTAGGGATGTAGCATTACATTACATTATCTCAATGCCAGCTTTCCCCCAGTCTCTCAGTTTGGGCCATAATCTGTGGGTAAGCGGCCAGCCCACAGTCCCTTCGAAAACACACAGTGACAGTGGGTTCTGTCACATTTCTCCCCTTTTAAAAACAGACTAACCAGGTTCCTGACCCCCAACTGGTCTGGACCTGCGTTAGTCACAAACTTCCACTCCAGGTAACCAGGAAAAGGAAAAGTACGTCTCTGGCGCTGGGGAGCAAAATCGCACATACGGTCTCCCGTGAATAAAAACAGCCGCTGCAGAGTGGGAACAGCTGTCCGCACTCCCGTGATCTGGGGCTGGGTTGCAGATATTGAGGGGAGCTGAATTATCCTTTGCCCCGATGCCAGCGCTTCCGCTAGGGGGACATATACAATGGTAGAGTTCAGCCGCTGGAGAGGGGGAAGGGTTTTCTCCCCTCCTGGTTCTGTGACCAGCTGCTGAGGTGACTTCTGACAGGGGCTGTCTCCCAAACCCTCCAAAAACCTACTGAGGGCTGGATTGGGGCCGGTGACACTCTGCCATGCAGCCAGCGCTTCTGCTGGGGGGATATACACTGGGGTAGTGTCCAAGTGCTGGGCAACCAGCTCACTGAGGTCATCCCTCGGACTCCCTGGATCTAACTCTGAGGGTGGGCAGAGGCCAGCGGCACTCTGCCCTGCAGCCAGCGCTTCTGCTGGGGGGATGAACATTGGGGTAGTGTCCAATTGCTGGGGAGGGAGAATTGCTTCCTCCACTCCCGTTGGGGATATCTGCTGTTGGGGAAACGGCTCACGAAGATCATCTCTCAGACTCTCCGGATCCAACTCTTTTTCTGATGCTGGGCAGAGGCTAGTGGCACTCTGCCCTGTAGCCAGCGCTTCTGCTGGGGCACCGGATGCGATACACTCGACTTGCTGCTGATCACCATTTACCAGCCTTCCAGCGCCCGTCTCAACTTCCCCTTCTGAGACCTTTATGCTATTATCTTGTCTCGCTGCCTGGGAAACCTCTGGTGCATTCTGGCATTCTAGCACTCGCAGTGCCCTCTGTATCATCGCCGCTTCTTCCATTGCAGTTAGGACGGGAAAACGTAGGGGCACCCCTGGCCCCATTTGCTCCGCATCTTCGCGACTCTCCGCTATTTCTCCAGGACAGTCCCAGGCAACGGGAGCCATGCCAGGCTGCTGATCACCGTCAAACAGCTGCTTGTAGGCAATCTCGAGCTCCCATTCCTGCTCAACCAGGAACTCCAATTCCTCCAGGTCACACGCCTCTTCGGGGAGGTCCAGCACCTCATCTCGGTAGTCCAGGATGTTTTCCAGCCGCCACTCCTCATCGCTCCCAAAGTCTGGGTCTCCGTACATTTTTTGATGGAGCAGCCCCACGCCGCCGTAGCCAACACCTTCTGTCGGGCTGCCATCTGCTGTACCTGGCCACAGTTGAGCTGCGAACCACCGGAGGGCTCTGTAGCTGGCGTCCAGCCTCATCTCCTCCTGGACCAATCTTCCGAGCTCCGTCTTCCACTCATCTCGCGGTCGTTCCCTCAGGAACACCTCTCGCGCATGGTACTGCGTCCAGTACATCTCTGTGGAGGAGTGAAGGATCTTCCCCTGATGGTGCCGCTTGTGGCTTAGCGTTTCATGCCAGAGTTGCCAGCGGATCACATCCCCCCAGCCGAGCATGGTGCACTCTGTCGCTGGTCCCCGATGTTGCTTCCGCATGCCTTGCAGCCTCCTCCCGAACTCCGCTCTCATGCTGGCTGGTCCCCGTATTGCTCCTCTGCGGCTGCCCAGATCTTGAATCCTGGTGGTGGTTTGGATGGCCCGGACTGCAGGAGACATCTCACTGCTGCCACCACTGTGACGGATCTCAGATACCCCAGGTGGGCACATCCGCCAGACCTGTGTCTCCTGTCCTCCAAACGCACCCGCAGCCTGCAGATTCGCCATAACCAGCCCTTAACCCCTCAATCACGAGACAATCCACACAGGTGTTGAGGGTTAAACATGCAGAGCATCAACACTTTATTAAATCCAAAAACATACACTTTTACACACAGTTAGGGACACTCCCCTTAGCCTTGTCATAGAGGGGGGTAGTGGAAAAGGAAGAACCAATGGGAACTGAACATTGAAACAGAGACTACAGTTAAACATAATGGGATTATGGTAAGCAGGCAGCCCTTCAATACACATCCCCTGTGGAGAGATGTCTGTGCAGTCCAGACCATTGTCTATATGCTATGAACCAACACAATAGCTGTCTCCCTATGACTGAGGAAATCATAGAGGAACCAAGTTCCACTCATCTTCCTCCCCATCTGCATTGCTGCTGCAGTCGAGCGTCACCTGCAGTGGAGAATACAGGCTGCACTTGCCTACACCTATACCAGCAATAAGACTAAGCAGGCCCAAAATCCGACTGATTTCATAGAGGGTTATCACTTTACATAACACACCCAGCAAAACCAAACTTTGCTTACCCAACTCATTCAGTTGCCTTTCCCATTTCCATTCTTTACAATGTTGGGGCAACTTTCCCGTAGAAACTCTTGTGCAAAATCTCTATTGAAATCTGTGCATTTATTGCACATTACTGAGGACATATTCTGAGATAAAGGAGGTAAAACTGTTTCCAAACTAGCCCAGAGGTGAAATAATGACACAAATCACAATGAAATCTTCTAACTTGTAACAGAATGGAACATGTAGGAAATCTTGGATCATTTTTTTTCTGCCGGCTCCAAAATCTTATCCGGGGACCACGATGATTACGGAAGGTCGAGACAAGGAAATGTGGAATGGGAAACATATAGTGGAAGGCGATGTAGGATATTTAGATTAAAGTGAATATATTAAATTCAGAGCTATGGGGGATCTCCCCGCCATCATAATGACGCAAATTACCAAATATACTTCTTTTTTTGACAAACTATATTGTAAATTCAAGCATAAAGCTATTCTGGACTCCAAATCTTCTGTCCTTGTCTGCTCCACAAGTGTCTAATAATGACAGATCTGAATAGATTAATGTTTTATTTAAAGCAGAACTCCAGCTGTTGTGTAACCCCCTCCCCTAGTATGTGTCTGGTGTATATGTTATATATATATATATCTATATATATATATATATATATATATATATATATATATATATATATATATATATATATATAACATATATATACACACAGTTGTGTGAAAAAGTATTTGCCCCCTTTTCTGATTTTTTTTCCTTGCACACTTAAAAGACTCAGATCATCAAACAAATTTTATTATTACACAAAGATAACCCGAGTAAATACAAAATGCAGTTTTTAAATGATGGTTTCATTTATTAAGGCAAAAAAGCTGTCCAAACCTGCCTGGCTTTATGTGAAAAAGTAATTGCCCCCTAAACCTAATAACTGGCTGGGCCACCCTTGGCGGCAACAACTGCAATCAAGCGTTAGCAATAACTGGCAATGAGTCTTTCACATTGCTGCAAAGTAATTTTGGCCCACTCTTTGCAGAATTGTTTTAATTCAGCCACATTGGAGGGTTTTCCAGCATGAAATAAGGTCATGATACAGCATCTCAGTTGGATTTAAGTCTGGGCTTTGACTAGGCCACTCCAAAACCTAAATTTTGCTTTGTTTGAACCATTTGGAGGTGGACTTGTGTTTCGAATCATTGTCCCGCTGCATAACCCAAGTGCACTTGAGCTTGAGGTCATGAACTGATGGCTGGACATTCTCATTTAGGATTTTCTGGTAGAGCTCAGAATTCATGTTTCCATCAATTATGGTAAGTCGTCCAGGTCCTGAAGCTGCAAAGCAGACCCAGACCATCGCGTTACCACCACCATGTCTGACTGTTGGTATGATGTTCTTGTTATGAAATGCTGTATTCCTTTTATGCCAGATGTAGCGGGTAATTTTTGTCTCATCAGTCCACAGAATATTTGCCTAAAAGTCTGGGGATAATCAAGATGTTTTTTGGTAAATGTGAGATGAGCCTATGTGTTCTTTTTGGTCAGCAGTGGCTTTGGCCTTGGAACTCTCCCATGGATGGCATATTTGCCCAGTCTCTTTATTATTGTTGAATCATGAACACTGATCTTCCCTGAGGCAAGTGAAGCCTACAGTTCTTCGTTCTGGGTTCTTTTATGACCTCCTGGATGAGTCATCGTCATGCTCTTGGAGTAATTTTTGTAGGCCGGCCACTTCTGGGAAGGTTCACCACTGTTCATAGTTATCTCCATTTGTGGATAATGGCTCTCCCCAGGGTTCACTGGAGTTCCAAAGCCTTAGAAATGGCTTTGAAACCCTTCCTAGACCGATACTTGTACATTATTTTGTTTCTAATCTGTTCTTGAATTTTTTTAGATTGTGGCATGATGTGTGGCTTTTTGTGATCTGTTTGCGTGCTTCACTTTGTCAGACAGCTTCTATTTATGTGCTTTCTTGATTCAACAGGTCTGGCAATAATCAGGCCTGGGTGTGGCAAGTGAAATTTAACTCAGCTTTCCAAAAAATTGTGGTTAATCACAGATCATTCATGATTCAGCATGGGAGGGGGCAATTACTTTTTCACATAGGGCCAGGCAGGTTTGAACAACTTTTTTCCCTTAATAAATTAAATAATAATTTAAAAACTGCATCTTGGATTTACTCAGGTTATCTTTGTGTAATATTAACATTTGTTTGATGATCTGAATCATTTAAGTGTGATAAATATGCAAAAAAAGAAAAAAATCAGAAAGAGGGGAAATACTTTTTCACACAAATATATATGTAAGAAGGCCAGCATGGTGGCCTGAATTTATGGGAGGAGCCTGGGGGGTATTTAACCAGCCCGCTCGCCTGTGGTCTTCATCGGTTTCCTGTGCGCGATACCACGTTACTAGGCCGACTATTTAACTCGTTAGCGTTCGTGAGTTGCGTGTTCAAAACTTTCCGAGGCTTTTGTTCCCGTTCGCAGTTTTCGTACAATGTGTCTGGCTCGGATGTCACAGGTAGGGTTTCGTTTGACGTTTTCATTTCATGCTTAGATATCTTGTGTCGCCAAACATCGATACCGAACTTATGAGACTTTGTTAAAGAAACCCTGCACGTAGCATTAGCCACTGACTCATACCTCCATCATACCAAAACATTTTGTTTATTCTTACGTATCTCACTCTGATTGGAATTCAGTCGTGTCCGCATCGCACCGGTTCGTTCAGGTGTGTCTCACTTGTTTTTCTCATCTTTCACACCATGCTCACCGAATCGGGCCTCTGTCATGACTAAATCATGTCAATCATTTCACTCATTTCACTGCCATGTACCGCACCCGATTCGAATCTAGTCGCATCCGTGAGGCACCGATTTGTCCCGGTGTGCCCCAGTTGTTTTTTGGCCTCAGTACATGCTGCAGAGTCCGGTCGTTGTCAGTCGCACTCGCGGCACACCGATTCGTGCCTCTGTCATGGCAAATCATTTCACTCATTTCGTTGTCACGTATCACGTTCTGATTCGAATCCAGTCGCATCCTCATGCACCGATTCATCTCGGTGTGCCCCAGTTGTTTGTTCGGCCTCATTTCAGTACATGCTCCAGAGTCCGGTTCGTTGTCAGTCGCACTCCTGACACACTGATTCATACCTCTGTCATGGCAAATTGTGTCACTCATTTCACTGTCATGCATCACGTTCTGATTCAAATCCATGTGCATCCTCATGCACAGATTAGTCTCAGCGTGCCCCAGTTGTTGTTGGCCTCATTTCAGTGCATGCTCCAGAGACCAGTTCCTTGTCAATCGCAGCCGCGGCACGACCGATTCGTGCCTCTGTCATGGCAAATCATTTCACTCATTTCACTCGTTCCACTGTCATATACCGTGCTCCGATTCTAATCTAGTTGCATCCACAATGCACCGATTCATCCCAGTGCGCCCTACTAGTTCTTGGCCTCATTTCAGTACATGCTCCAGACTCCGGTTCGTTGTCAGTTGCACCCGCGGCACACCTATTCGTGCCTCTGTCATGGCAATCATTTCACTAATTTCACCATCACGTACCACGCTCCGATTTGGTCACTTAGTCACGTTCAAGTTAGGTAGTCAAACCCCTCGCCACTTGTCATCTGTCATTTCTCCTCTAGGTCAGTCAAGTTCAGTAGGTCCATCCTGCACCAGGTTGGATGTTATTCCCCCAGGTAAAAAAACTAAGGGGCAGGAATCGGGTTCATATGCCTATATAGGAAAAGAGAAACAACCTAGACTTTCATGTCACACCCAATATAGGTTTCCGGTCGACCAACCTTTGACCCCAAGGACAGGACATCGCATCTAGGGCACAAATCACACAGAGCCAAGTCTCAGGCCGGCAGTGAAGACCTCACGGCCCCTCTGTCACCTTCTCCCATTTCAGAGAGCGGAAGTACGCAGCCCCTCAGGGGATGGACTATCCCTAAGTTGACGGCGGAACTAAGGCGCAGGCAGGTGCCCTTCCCTGCTACAGCCAGGAAGGCCGAGCTCTTCAGGCTTTTCTTGCCTCCGCCAGCCACAGCTGGGCCTAGTACCCAGAAGGCGTCCCTTCAGTCGATATCTGCCTTCATCTCTCAACTCCACACCATGGTGTCATCCTTGTCTACCACAGTCACGGGTGTGCAGGCTAGAGTGTCACTCTTGGAAGGTCGCCCGGCCAGGGTCATCCCTGACCTGGCCGCAGTTCAGGTTATGACACCCCTTCCTGCAGGTACCACAGGAGAAAGCCCCACTGTCCTCCCAGCACACTTGGTCCCAGCCAGCATTAGGAAGGACATTCTGGACAGCAAGGACATCAACCTTGCCTCCCTCCTCATTTCAGTCCACGACCTAGCGGAAAACAAATCCTACACCTGGGGAGACGTATCAGTGGTCCTCAAGGCCAAAGAACCTAGGCTCAACCGCAAATTGTCTGCTCCAGAATTTGCGTTGGCCTTCAGGATGCTGAGGGATGTCCTATGCTCAGCCTCTCCCAGCAGGAGGGAAGAGCTGGACCTGTATCTTCACACCGTGGTGGACCTGGGCTACAAGTACGGAGGCTTCTCATATTACCATTATCATCGTTCCTTCTCTGCCAAGGCCGCAGCCAGGCTTTCACAATTCCAGACAGGCACGGATTGGAGCCTCATGGACACTGAATTGTCCTGCCGTCACTTTGCTGGCCTGTCAGGAGAACGTCTCTTTGCTGGTGTTATGTCATCCTTGGGCCGCAGTACTGGCGTCCACCAGTGGATGGATCCTGGCAGTGTGGTGCAGATGTTACTTTCTGCAATCAGGGGTCACCTGAGCCTGTTAGCAGGTATAATATAAATACCAAGTGCACACACACACTGCCCTGGTATCGTCCTCGTGCCCTGATCTGTACCTGCTGCCTGTTTACCTGAACTTGTTTCTGAGTTCCTGATCCTGTCTCCCTGTCCTGACCCATCCATCCTTCCTCTCCCTTTCCTGTGTTCCTTACACCATCTGCTGATCTCCCTGTGTATGACCTTGGCCTGGCTAACATTTATGTTTCTGGGATATCCCTTTGTCCATCTGCCTACCTGCTGTGTATGACCCTGGCCTGGCTATTGTATATGATTCTGGCATTTCCCATTTATTGCCTCACTGTGCCCATGCCTCACTGTGCCCATGCCTCACTGTGTCCATGACTAGACTGATGTTTAACATGGGAGTCTATGGAAGGCGTGCTCGGTTTGAAAAATCGGTGCTCCGCAGCTATAGGTCCCCCAGACAAAACACTTTGCACACTTATAGAGGCAGAGTGGGGCTACATGTGTGCCAAGTTTGGGGTCCAGTGGACCTACGGCTGGTCGGTACCGCATCCCCAAATTCATCAGAGAAATTACCGTTTAACATGGGAGTCTATGGAAGGGGTGCCCGGGTTTGAAAAATCGGTGCTCCCCGGCCGTAAGTCCCCGGACAACAAACTTTGCACACTTGTAGAGGAAGAGTGGGGCTACATGTGTGCCAAGTTACCGGGTCCCCAAATCCGGGAGATCAGGAACAAAAAGGTGACTCGAGTATAAGCCGAGGGGGGCATTTTCAGCACAAAAAATGTGCTAAAAAACTCGGCTTATATTCTTATATCTTTCTTCTCTTTTTTTTTGATTTATATTTTCTCTATTACGTTTTTTCAGTGTTATAAATAACAATAAACATACATTTGCAGGTGATTTGACAAATATTAACGACAACGTGCGATATCACCATTTACACCTTTTCCATTCTATTAAGCCTATTCCCCTCCCCCCCCCCACCTCCCCCCACCTCTATAACTTCAGGAACTAGGGTTTCTATCTTCTTATACTTTCCTATTTCACACCTTGTTTTATTTTATTTATTAGTTAATTTATTTTTTTTGTTATCTATTCTTCTTATTATTATTACTTGGCTTCTGTTTTTACATAGGGTACCCCATACTTTCCAACAGGGATGAGCCGAACACCCCCCTGTTCGGTTCGCACCAGGACTTGCGAACAGACAGAATGTTTGCGTGAACTTTAGAACCCTATTAAATACAATGGACTCGAATGTTCGAAATCTAAAGTGCTAATTATAAAGGCTTATATGCAAGTTATTGTCCTAAAAAGTGTTTGGGGACCCGGGTCCTGCCCCAGGGGAAATGTATCAATGCAAAAAGAAGTTTTAAAAATTGACGTTTTTACAGTAGCAGTGATTTTAATAATGCTTAAAATTAAAAAAATAAAAGTGAAATTTTCCTTTAAATTTCGTACCTGGTGGGGGGGGGGGGGGTGTATAATATGCATGTAAAGTCGCGCATGTTTCCCGTGCTTAGAACTGTCCCTGCACAAAATGTCATTTTTGAAGGAAAAAAAGTCATTTAAAACTCATTTGCGGCTATTAATAAATTGACGGCTCCCGGCAATAGAAAAGTCATTGATAAAAAAAAAAAAAAAAAAGCGTAGGGGTCCCCCCAAATTTAATTACCAGGCCCTTCAGGTCTGGTATAGATATTAAGGGGAACCCCGCCGGTTTCCACACTTTCTCGAACTTTCCTTCTCTTAATGTAGGCTACTTTCTCCTTCCATATTGTTTCCGTAACCACATTAATCCAGTCTTTTACCAAAGGCGGGCTCTCTGCTTGCCATCTTTGCGCTATTAATTTTCTTGCATGGAAGAGACACCTGAGCACTGCTTTTATTGTGCTAGCCTCTCTATTTACTCTCTCCCCTAGTCCCAGGATACACAGTCTAGGTTCCGTTTCTAATGTTAGTTTATAAGTCCTATTTATGGTGTTAAGGATTAGTGATGAGCCGAACACCCCCGGGTTCGGTTCGCACCAGAACCCGCGAACGGACCGAAAGTTCGTACGAACATTAGAACCCTATTAAATACAATGGATGCGAACGTTCGAATTCTAAAGTGCTAATTATAACAACTATTATGCATGTTATTGTCCTAAAAAGGGTTTGGGAACCCGGGTTGTGCACCAGGGGACATGTATCAATGCAAAAAGAAGTTTTAAAAACGGTCGTTTTTCGGGAGCAGTCATTTTAATGATGCATAAAGTGAAAAAAAAAAGTCAAATATTCCTTTAAATATCGTACCTGGGGGGTGTCTAAAGTATGCCTGTGAAGTGCCACGTGTTTCCCGTGTTTAGAACTGTCCCTGCACAAAATGACACTTCTAAAGGAAAAAAAAGCCATTTAAAACTGCTTGCGGCTTTAATGTAATGTCTGGTCCCGGTAATATGGATGAAAATCTTTAAGAAAAATGGCATAGCTACCCCATGACCCCCCCCCCCCCTACCCCAGCCCATTACCAGCCCCTTTGGGTCTTGTATGGATATTAAGGGGAACCCCGCACATAAAATAAAAAAGGCCCTATATACTCTGAACAGCCGTATACAGGCGGTGCATACAAGACAGGGACTGTAGGTTTGTTCTTATGTAGAATCTGTTTGTAATTTTGAACAGGTACATTGTTTAAGTGTAGCTCCAGCCCAAAAATCTATTTTTAAACTTTTTGGAAAACATAGGTAAGGGTTATCACCCCTGTAACATTTGTTTTGCTGTCTGTGCCCCTGTTCAGAACATTTCACCTCACTTTCCGTCCCAATGACAACTGTTTTTGAAATGTGGTGTTTTTCTTGAAACAAGGATTGCTGATAAAGCATCAGTACAGAGGAGACACCTTTCTCCCATATTAATTCTTACAGGAGAGAATTTTCCTTCCAAGGGGTAGATTTCCTCTCACTTCCTGTTGTCTTCTTGCGTTTGCAAGTAGGAGTCGTTTGTAAGTTGGATGTTTGAAAGTAGGGACCTGCCGTATATACTCTGCAGAAATAGGCCCCTTAGTTGTTGGTGTTGGCACAACACTGTAAGCACTCACAGTTACTCTTGGTTGGTGCTGGAACGCCCTGCTGTCAACTATTATATCAGGAATTTTAATTACATATAATTGTTGAACAGTGGTAGTAAAAATTGGGCCTTTGATGGTGGTGCTGGTGCCACAACACTGTAAGCCCTGACAGTTACTCTTGGTGGGTGCAGCAATGGGCCCTGCTGTGAATTATTAGATCAAGAATTGTAATTGCATGCCCCTGTTGAACAGGGGCTGAAAAATTGGGGCTTTCGTGGTGGTGGTGGTGGTGGTGGTGTTGCCACAACACTGTAAGCCCTCAGAGTTACTCTTGGTGGGTGCAGGAATGGGCCCTGCTGTGAATTATTAGATCAAGAATTGTAATTACATGCCCCTTTTGAACAGGGGCTGAAAAATTGGGCCTTTCGTGGTGGTGGTGGTGGTGGTGGTGGTGGCGTTGCCACAACACTGTAAGCCCTCAGAGTTACTCTTGGTGGGTGCAGGAATGGGCCCTGCTGTGAATTATTAGATCAAGAATTGTAATTACATGCCCCTTTTGAACAGGGGCTGAAAAATTGGGCCTTTCGTGGTGGTGGTGGTGGTGGCGTTGCCACAACACTGTAAGCCCTCAGAGTTACTCTTGGTGGGTGCAGGAATGGGCCCTGCTGTGAATTATTAGATCAAGAATTGTAATTACATGCCCCTTTTGAACAGGGGCTGAAAAATTGGGCCTTTCGTGGTGGTGGTGGTGGTGGCGTTGCCACAACACTGTAAGCCCTGACAGTTACTCTTGGTGGGTGCAGCAATGGGCCCTGCTGTGAATTATTAGATCAAGAATTGTAATTGCATGCCCCTGTTGAACAGGGGCTGAAAAATTGGGCCTTTCGTGGTGGTGGTGGTGGTGGTGGTGTTGTCACAACACTGTAAGCCCTCAGAGTTACTCTTGGTGGGTGCAGGAATGGGCCCTGCTGTGAATTATTAGATCAAGAATTGTAATTACATGCCCCTTTTGAACAGGGGCTGAAAAATTGGGCCTTTCGTGGTGGTGGTGGTGGTGGCGTTGCCACAACACTGTAAGCCCTCAGAGTTACTCTTGGTGGGTGCAGCAATGGGCCCTGCTGTGAATTATTAGATCAAGAATTGTAATTACATGCCCGTGTTGAACAGGGGCTGAAAAATTGGGCCTTAGGCACTGGTGGCACAACACTACAACCCCTCACAGATACTGTACTTGGAGCACAGCAATGAGCCCTATGGCAAATTATTGCTAAAAAAATTGTAATTACACGCCCCTGTAAAACAGGGGCTGAAAAATTGGGCCTTAGCCACTGGTGGCGGCACCCATAAACAAAAATGATCTTCCAAGCTATTATCATCAATCGTATCATTGAGGACTCGGAGGAGGAGGATAGCCAGTCAACATAACAGCACAGGCACTCAGCATCAGCATCAGTCTTGAAGGGATGTGACATGTTAAAATCAATTAGTCTGTTATATCAGCATCAGGTGTGTGGTAGCTGGTGGTGATCCAAGACTGGTTCATCTTGATGAAAGTCAGTCGATCAACCGAGTCGGTGGACAGGCGCACCCTGTGATCCGTGACAAATCCTCCAGCAGCACTGAATGTGCGTTCCGAAAGAACGCTGGATGCAGGACAGGCCAGTAGCTCAATTGCATACTGTGCAAGCTCTGGCCAGTGATCCATCCTCAAGACCCAGTAAGCCAGAGGATTTTCGGTGGGGAAGGTGTCCAAGTCTGACCTTGCCCCTAGATATTCCTGCACCATGTTTATCAGACGCTGGCGATGGTTGCTGGAACCGATCATACTTTGGGGCTGCGGACTAAAGAATTGTCTGAACGCATCGGTCAGACGGCCACCTTCCCCACCGCTCCTTCTTTGACTGGCCGAAGCCTCAGCAACTCGTTGTCCAGGACCAGGAGTTTGTAACCTCCCAGTCTCTGGGAACGCGTTGCACAGACCTTTCTGCAAGGCCTCCCGGAGTTGTCTCATCCTCTGCTCCCTCTGCGACGGTAACATAAGGTCCGCAACCTTACCCTTGTACCGTGGATCAAGGAGAGTGGCCAGCCAGTAATGGTCCCTCTCCTTGATCCGAAGAATACGAGGATCCTTCCGCAGACTTTGCAGGATCAGGGAGGCCATGCAGCGTAGGTTTGCTGAGGCATTCGCTCCGGAGTCCTCTGGGTCACTAAGGACGACATGATCCGCAGCCACCTCCTCCCAGCCACGTACAAGTCCACTGGTTTCTTGGGACTGTAAATCATCCCTAAAAGACTGCTGCTGATGATGCTGAGTGCCAGCCTCCACCTCCATGCTGACACAATCCTCCTCCTCCTCCTCCTCCTCCTCCTCTTCCTGTGCGATGGGTGGGACAGAAGGAACACTGTCTGGGTAAAGGGGGCCTTGAGAGGCAAGGAAGTCCTCCTCTTCCTGCCTCTGTTCTGCCTCAAGTGCCCTGTCCATTATTCCACGCAGCGTGTGCTCCAACAGGTGGACAAGAGGTACAGTGTCACTGATGCATGCACTGTCACTGCTCACCATCCTCGTGGCCTCCTCAAATGGTGCCAGGACAGTGCATGCATCCCTGATCATGCCCCACTGGCGTGGAGAAAAAAAACCAAGCTCCCCTGACCCTGTCCTGGTGCCGTAGTCGCACAGGTACTCATTGATGGCCCTCTGCTGCGTGTGCAGCCGCTGCAGCATGGCCAACGTTGAGTTCCACCTGGTGGGCATGTCACATATAAGGCGGTTCTTGGGCAGGTTCAACTCCTTTTGCAGCTCAGCCAGGCGAGCACTGGCATTATAAGATCTGCGGAAATGCACACAGACTTTCCTGGCCTGCCTCAGGACATCCTGTAAGCCCGGGTACCTGCCCAAGAACCGCTGCACCACCAGGTTAAGGACGTGAGCCACACAGGGCACATGGGTCAGTTGTCCCTGTCGGAGGGCGGAGAGGAGGTTGGTGCCATTGTCGCAAACCACCATTCCTGGCTTAAGCTGGCATGGCGTCAACCACCTCTCGGCCTGGCCCTGCAGAGCAGACAGGACCTCTGCCCCAGTGTGGCTTCTGTCCCCCAAACACACCAGCGCAAGCACGGCATGGCATCTTTTTGCCTGCGTACTTGCGTAGCCCCTTGAACGGCTACAGAGCACCGCTGGTTCATAGGACAAACCACAGGAAGAGGCCATGGAGGAAGAAGAAGAGGAGGGGGTGGAGGAGAGAGGTGTGTCACAACCAGTAGTAGCATTTTGGGGGCGTGGCGGTGGAACAACCTCCAACACTACTGCACCTTGTCCTGCATCCTTCCCAGCTGCCAAAAGAGTGACCCAATGGGCCGTGAAAGAAAGGTAACGTCCCTGTCCATGCCTGCTGGACCATGAGTCAGCGGTAATATGCACCTTACCGCTGACCGCCCTGTCCAGCGAGGCCAAGACATTGCCTTCCACATGCCGGTAGAGAGCCGGAATAGCCTTCCGTGAGAAAAAGTGGCGTTTGGGAACCTGCCACTGAGGAACCGCACATTGCACAAACTCACGGAAGGGGGCCGAGTCTACCAACTGAAAAGGCAGCAGTTGAAGCGCTAGCAATTTAGCCAAGCTAGCATTCAACCGCTGGGCATGTGGATGGCTGGGAGTGAACTTCTTTCGACGGTCCAGCAGCTGGGGCAGGGAAATTTGCCTGCTAGAATCGGACGTCGGTGTACTGCTAGCAGAGTGGCCGCAAGTACTTGGCTGTGACACACCTAATTCTACACCTTCATTCCTCTCAGTGCATGTTTCAGAGAGGACTGAAGTTATAGTGGGGTTGGAGATCCCAGCTGATGCGGTGCAAGGAGAGGTCCGCTTTGTTCTTTGGTGTGGGTCTTTGAGGTAGGCTTGCCAACGAGCTGCATGGCAGGTCAACATATGTCTGGTCAGGCATGTGGTACCCAAGCGGCTGATGTTTTGGCCATGCGATATACGCTTGAGACATATGTTGCAAACAGCAGCTGTGCGATCTGATGCACTAGCCTCAAAAAAGGCCCACACCAAAGAACTTTTTGAATGACGGGCAGAGGCAGCGCCCTGCACAGGCGGAGCTCTGCGGTGTGATTCCGTCGGTGTACTGCCCTTACGCTGGCCACCAAAGGGCATCCTGCCTTGTTGATGTGCCTCCTCCTCATCCTCCTCCTCCTCCTCTCTCCTATTAGGCACCCACGTGGAGTCAGTGACCTCATCATCCCCTCCCTCCTCATCACTGGAGCCAATCTGGCAGTATGCTGCAGCTGCTGGAACATGACTGCCAGATTGGTGTCCTTCTTGAGCATCCCCTCTGTCTGCTCTCACGCTACTGCCTTCCTGTAGCTGGGTTTCATCATCAGACCCTTCGAAACGCTGGGCATCCTCCTGGAGCATGTACCCAACACTGTGCTCAAACAGTTCGGGGGACTCCTCAGGAGGAGGACATGGTGGGTCTAGGGAAGGAGTGACTGATGATGAGTCTGACATTGATACCAGGGAAGAGGACGCTTTGGCAGCTGCTTTGCCAGTACCCTGAGCCTGGGTGAGAGAGGATGAGGAGGAGGAGGAGGGCTTGGTCATCCACTCTACCAAGTCTTCGGCATGATGTGGCTCAACATGTCCAGCTGCCGAAAAGAAGGACAAGCGTGTCCCATGGCCATGTGCTGATGACAATGCACCGCGTCCACGACCAGCACTGTTGCCCCCAGACACAGAGCCTGCTTGCCCTCTTTTATTGCCTCCTGACTGTCTGCCTCTCCTTGTTTGCCTTCCAGACATTCTAATAGATGGCCTGCAGGGAGATGGGAAAAAAGCAATAAGGGCTACCTTCAGGTGTCCTTCTCTGTCCCTTTACTTAAGGATTTCTAAATATGGTTGAGGATGATTGCTTTTGCACAGAATAGCACAATGACAATTTCCCTGACTGTCCAAAAAACAAGGATTTCAAAGATGGTTGATGAGGAATGCTTTAGCACACTATAGCACAAGGAGAATTTCCCTCACTGTCCTTCCCTGTCCCTAGAAACAAGGATTATCACAGTGAAAGAAACTGACACTCTTCCTACCTATAGTTTTCTGTCCCTAGAAAAAATGTTTTTTTAAAGCACACTATAGCACAAGGAGAATTTCCCTCACTGTCCTTCCCTGTCCCTAGAAACAAGGATTATCACAGTGAAAGAAACTGACACTCTTCCTACCTATAGTTTTCTGTCCCTAGAAAAAATGTTTTTTTAAAGCACACTATAGCACAAGGAGAATTTCCCTCACTGTCCTTCCCTGTCCCTAGAAACAAGGATTATCACAGTGAAAGAAACTGACACTCTTCCTACCTATAGTTTTCTGTCCCTAGAAAAAATGTTTTTTTAAAGCACACTATAGCACAAGGAGAATTTCCCTCACTGTCCTTCCCTGTCCCTAGAAACAAGGATTATCACAGTGAAAGAAACTGACACTCTTCCTACCTATAGTTTTCTGTCCCTAGAAAAAATGTTTTTTTAAAGCACACTATAGCACAAGGAGAATTTCCCTCACTGTCCTTCCCTGTCCCTAGAAACAAGGATTATCACAGTGAAAGAAACTGACACTCTTCCTACCTATAGTTTTCTGTCCCTAGAAAAAATGTTTTTTTAAAGCACACTATAGCACAAGGAGAATTTCCCTCACTGTCCTTCCCTGTCCCTAGAAACAAGGATTATCACAGTGAAAGAAACTGACACTCTTCCTACCTATAGTTTTCTGTCCCTAGAAAAAATGTTTTTTTAAAGAACACTATAGCACAAGGAGAATTTCCCTCACTGTCCTTCCCTGTCCCTAGAAACAAGGATTATCACAGTGAAAGAAACTGACACTCTTCCTACCTATAGTTTTCTGTCCCTAGAAAAATTTTTTTTTAAAGCACACTATAGCACAAGGAGAATTTCCCTCACTGTCCTTCCCTGTCCCTAGAAACAAGGATTATCACAGTGAAAGAAACTGACACTCTTCCTACCTATAGTTTTCTGTCCCTAGAAAAAATGTTTTTTTAAAGCACACTATAGCACAAGGAGAATTTCCCTCACTGTCCTTCCCTGTCCCTAGAAACAAGGATTATCACAGTGAAAGAAACTGACACTTTTCCTACCTATAGTTTTCTGTCCCTAGAAAAAATGTTTTTTTAAAGCACACTATAGCACAAGGAGAATTTCCCTCACTGTCCTTCCCTGTCCCTAGAAACAAGGATTATCACAGTGAAAGAAACTGACAGTCTTCCTACCTATAGTTTTCTGTCCCTAGAAAAAATGTTTTTTTAAAGCACACTATAGCACAAGGAGAATTTCCCTCACTGTCCTTCCCTGTCCCTAGAAACAAGGATTATCACAGTGAAAGAAACTGACACTCTTCCTACCTATAGTTTTCTGTCCCTAGAAAAAATGTATTTTTAAAGCACACTATAGCACAAGGAGAATTTCCCTCACTGTCCTTCCCTGTCCCTAGAAACAAGGATTATCACAGTGAAAGAAACTGACACTCTTCCTACCTATAGTTTTCTGTCCCTAGAAAAAATGTTTTTTTAAAGCACACTATAGCACAAGGAGAATTTCCCTCACTGTCCTTCCCTGTCCCTAGAAACAAGGATTATCACAGTGAAAGAAACTGACACTCTTCCTACCTATAGTTTTCTGTCCCTAGAAAAAATGTTTTTTTAAAGCACACTATAGCACAAGGAGAATTTCCCTCACTGTCCTTCCCTGTCCCTAGAAACAAGGATTATCACAGTGAAAGAAACTGACACTCTTCCTACCTATAGTTTTCTGTCCCTAGAAAAAAAAATTTTTTAAAGCACACTATAGCACAAGGAGAATTTCCCTCACTGTCCTTCCCTGTCCATAGAAACAAGGATTATCACAGTGAAAGAAACTGACACTCTTCCTACCTATAGTTTTCTGTCCCTAGAAAAAATGTTTTTTTTAAAGCACACTATAGCACAAGGAGAATTTCCCTCACTGTCCTTCCCTGTCCCTAGAAACAAGGATTATCACAGTGAAAGAAACTGACACTCTTCCTACCTATAGTTTTCTGTCCCTAGAAAAAATGTTTTTTTAAAGCACACTATAGCACAAGGAGAATTTCCCTCACTGTCCTTCCCTGTCCCTAGAAACAAGGATTATCACAGTGAAAGAAACTGACACTCTTCCTACCTATAGTTTTCTGTCCCTAGAAAAAATGTTTTTTTAAAGCACACTATAGCACAAGGAGAATTTCCCTCACTGTCCTTCCCTGTCCCTAGAAACAAGGATTATCACAGTGAAAGAAACTGACACTCTTCCTACCTATAGTTTTCTGTCCCTAGAAAAAATGTTTTTTTAAAGCACACTATAGCACAAGGAGAATTTCCCTCACTGTCCTTCCCTGTCCCTAGAAACAAGGATTATCACAGTGAAAGAAACTGACACTCTTCCTACCTATAGTTTTCTGTCCCTAGAAAAAATGTTTTTTTAAAGCACACTATAGCACAAGGAGAAATTCCCTCACTGTCCTTCCCTGTCCCTAGAAACAAGGATTATCACAGTGAAAGAAACTGACACTCTTCCTACCTATAGTTTTTTGTCCCTAGAAAAAATGTTTTTTTAAAGCACACTATAGCACAAGGAGAATTTCCCTCACTGTCCTTCCCTGTCCCTAGAAACAAGGATTATCACAGTGAAAGAAACTGACACTCTTCCTACCTATAGTTTTCTGTCCCTAGAAAAAATGTTTTTTTAAAGCACACTATAGCACAAGGAGAATTTCCCTCACTGTCCTTCCCTGTCCCTAGAAACAAGGATTATCACAGTGAAAGAAACTGACACTCTTCCTACCTATAGTTTTCTGTCCCTAGAAAAAATGTTTTTTTAAAGCACACTATAGCACAAGGAGAATTTCCCTCACTGTCCTTCCCTGTCCCTAGAAACAAGGATTATCACAGTGAAAGAAACTGACACTCTTCCTACCTATAGTTTTCTGTCCCTAGAAAAAATGTTTTTTTAAAGCACACTATAGCACAAGGAGAATTTCCCTCACTGTCCTTCCCTGTCCCTAGAAACAAGGATTATCACAGTGAAAGAAACTGACAGTCTTCCTACCTATAGTTTTCTGTCCCTAGAAAAAAATTTTTTTAAAGCACACTATAGCACAAGGAGAATTTCCCTCACTGTCCTTTCCTGTCCCTAGAAACAAGGATTATCACAGTGAAAGAAACTGACACTCTTCCTACCTATAGTTTTCTGTCCCTAGAAAAAATGTTTTTTTAAAGCACACTATAGCACAAGGAGAATTTCCCTCACTGTCCTTCCCTGTCCCTAGAAACAAGGATTATCACAGTGAAAGAAACTGACACTCTTCCTACCTATAGTTTTCTGTCCCTAGAAAAAATGTTTTTTTAAAGCACACTATAGCACAAGGAGAATTTCCCTCACTGTCCTTCCCTGTCCCTAGAAACAAGGATTATCACAGTGAAAGAAACTGACACTCTTCCTACCTATAGTTTTCTGTCCCTAGAAAAAATGTATTTTTAAAGCACACTATAGCACAAGGAGAATTTCCCTCACTGTCCTTCCCTGTCCCTAGAAACAAGAATTATCACAGTGAAAGAAACTGACACTCTTCCTACCTATAGTTTTCTGTCCCTAGAAAAAATGTTTTTTTAAAGCACACTATAGCACAAGGAGAATTTCCCTCACTGTCCTTCCCTGTCCCTAGAAACAAGGATTATCACAGTGAAAGAAACTGACACTCTTCCTACCTATAGTTTTCTGTCCCTAGAAAAAATGTTTTTTTAAAGCACACTATAGCACAAGGAGAATTTCCCTCACTGTCCTTCCCTGTCCCTAGAAACAAGGATTATCACAGTGAAAGAAACTGACACTCTTCCTACCTATAGTTTTCTGTCCCTAGAAAAAAAATTTTTTTAAAGCACACTATAGCACAAGGAGAATTTCCCTCACTGTCCTTCCCTGTCCATAGAAACAAGGATTATCACAGTGAAAGAAACTGACACTCTTCCTACCTATAGTTTTCTGTCCCTAGAAAAAATGTTTTTTTTAAAGCACACTATAGCACAAGGAGAATTTCCCTCACTGTCCTTCCCTGTCCCTAGAAACAAGGATTATCACAGTGAAAGAAACTGACACTCTTCCTACCTATAGTTTTCTGTCCCTAGAAAAAATGTTTTTTTAAAGCACACTATAGCACAAGGAGAATTTCCCTCACTGTCCTTCCCTGTCCCTAGAAACAAGGATTATCACAGTGAAAGAAACTGACACTCTTCCTACCTATAGTTTTCTGTCCCTAGAAAAAATGTTTTTTTAAAGCACACTATAGCACAAGGAGAATTTCCCTCACTGTCCTTCCCTGTCCCTAGAAACAAGGATTATCACAGTGAAAGAAACTGACACTCTTCCTACCTATAGTTTTCTGTCCCTAGAAAAAATGTTTTTTTAAAGCACACTATAGCACAAGGAGAATTTCCCTCACTGTCCTTCCCTGTCCCTAGAAACAAGGATTATCACAGTGAAAGAAACTGACACTCTTCCTACCTATAGTTTTCTGTCCCTAGAAAAAATGTTTTTTTAAAGCACACTATAGCACAAGGAGAAATTCCCTCACTGTCCTTCCCTGTCCCTAGAAACAAGGATTATCACAGTGAAAGAAACTGACACTCTTCCTACCTATAGTTTTTTGTCCCTAGAAAAAATGTTTTTTTAAAGCACACTATAGCACAAGGAGAATTTCCCTCACTGTCCTTCCCTGTCCCTAGAAACAAGGATTATCACAGTGAAAGAAACTGACACTCTTCCTACCTATAGTTTTCTGTCCCTAGAAAAAATGTTTTTTTAAAGCACACTATAGCACAAGGAGAATTTCCCTCACTGTCCTTCCCTGTCCCTAGAAACAAGGATTATCACAGTGAAAGAAACTGACACTCTTCCTACCTATAGTTTTCTGTCCCTAGAAAAAATGTTTTTTTAAAGCACACTATAGCACAAGGAGAATTTCCCTCACTGTCCTTCCCTGTCCCTAGAAACAAGGATTATCACAGTGAAAGAAACTGACACTCTTCCTACCTATAGTTTTCTGTCCCTAGAAAAAATGTTTTTTTAAAGCACACTATAGCACAAGGAGAATTTCCCTCACTGTCCTTCCCTGTCCCTAGAAACAAGGATTATCACAGTGAAAGAAACTGACACTCTTCCTACTGTGAGGGGGCTAGCTCGGCAGCGGGTGTGTGTGACCCCCGGGATGGGCTCCCCACACAAAAACAGGCCCAGCAGACGGAGGTTGTGGTTTTCAAAATCAAAAAGGTGCGGTTTATTTTCTATTTACAGTGACAAAAATACAGCAAGGCAAAAAAAACAAACACAAAATAAATCCTGGTCAACTTGACCTCTGACTAAACTTACAGGTTTCCTAACTAACGACTGGGATCAGCCTAGTGCTGTCCTAGTCCCTGGTTTTAAATGTCCAAGCAAAATATAGCCACACAGGCTTTCTCTCACCGCACAGGGGTTCACTCTCCCTAGATAGTCCACACAGGTCTGCTTCCAGGCATGAGCTAACATCTAATGAATCTGGGCTTTCTTATAGAGGCCTAAATGAGCTGACAAGGTTCAGCTGGACTCATCAACTCCCTGTCTGCACGACGCCCAGCCCTCTCCCTAGAGGTATGAGTCATCAATGAGCCCACTAGTCTCAGCTGGGCTTATACAACTCTCCACCTAGCTGTATAAATCGGCGTAAAGCCTGAATCTGGGCGAAATATATCTACCCCCCTGGATGCAACCAGGTGACTTTACCTTCCTGCTGTCACATACCCCCCCCTCTTGTTTTAACCTCGGGGTTGGAACACCAGCAATCAGGCATTCATGTACTCGAGACAAAGCATCCACATTCCCCATTTGAACGCCAGGGCGATGCTTTACTGTGAAGTTGAATTCCTGGAGGGCCAGGAACCACCTATTCACTCTTCTATTTGTTTCCTTGTTTTGAGCCATCCACTTTAACGGAGCGTGATCCGTAACCATGTCAAAGTGCCTACCTAGCAGGTAGTACCGAAGGGAATCTAGAGCCCACTTCACCGCTAAACACTCCTTTTCAACGGTGGCGTAATTTACCTCATGGGACTTCAACTTCCTGCTGAGGTAAATGACTGGGTGCTCTTCCCCGTTCCAGACCTGGGACAATACTGCTCCTAACCCCACATCTGACGCATCACTTTGTACGACAAAGTCTTTAGAGAAGTCGGGTGAGTACAACACTGGCTGGCTACATAAGGCTTGTTTCAAGAATTGGAATGCTGCCTCAGCCTCGGGGGTCCATTTAATCATGACCGACCCTTTCCCCTTCGTCAGGTTGGTTAGGGGCACAGCCTTAGAAGCAAAGTGGGGAATGAATCGCCGATAATACCCAGCGATTCCCAGAAAGGCTCGTACCTGCTTCTTGCTGTTGGGACGTGGCCAACTCTGGATGGCCTCGACTTTGTTGAGTTGGGGTTTTATTACTCCCCTCCCAATGGTGTACCCAAGATATTTGGCCTCCTCCTGCCCAATGGTACACTTCTTGGGGTTAGCCGTAAACCCTGCTTCCCGAACAGAGTCCAGGACTGCTTGCACTTTTGGCAGATGTGAGGCCCAATCTGTGCTATGGACAATTACGTCATCCAGGTAAGCCGCAGCATACTTCCGATGGGGCCTCAGCATCTGGTCCATTTTCCGCTGGAATGTGGCCGGCGCATTCTGTAACCCGAACGGCATTCTTTTATATTGGAACGCCCCGTCTGGGGTTACAAATGCGGTTTTCTCTTTGGCTGACTTGGCCAGGGGGATTTGCCAATACCCTTTTGTGAGGTCAAGAGTCGTCATGTATCGGGCTGTTCCCAGCCGGTCGATCAACTCATCTATACGTGGCATGGGGTAGGTGTCAAATTTTGTAACTTTGTTCAACTGACGAAAATCGTTACAAAATCGCCAGCTCCCATCCGGTTTAGGCACCAACACAATGGGACTAGACCAATCACTTTGGGACTCCTCTATCACCCCTAAGTTCAGCATTTTCTGTACTTCCTCCCGTATTGCCTCCCGTCGGGCCTCTGGGATCCGATAGGGTTTTAACTTCACCCTTTCACCGGGCGGGGTAATAATGTCATGCTCTACCCCAGATGTTTGTCCCGGCAGCTCAGAGAATACCTCCTTGTTGCGAAGCACAAACTCCTTAACCTCCTGTTGTTGGGGTTGTGACAAGGTGGCTGCGATTCCAACCTCAGGAATCACGCAACCAGTTTGAGCTGGTGACCAAGTGTCTGCGACTAGGGACTCTCTATCCCTCCAGGCTTTCAACAGATTAACGTGATAGATCTGTTCGGGCTTTCGCCTTCCTGGTTGTCTGACCTTGTAATTCACTTCGCTCACTTTTTCCATTATCTCGTAGGGGCCTTGCCATTTGGCAAGGAATTTACTTTCAACCGTAGGGACAAGTACCAATATCCTATCCCCCGGGGAAAAGGTACGGGTCTTGGCTCCACGGTTGTACACTCTCTGCTGTGCCAACTGCGCTTGGGCCAAATGTTCCTTCACGATGGGCATTACCTGTGCAATTCGATCTTGCATCAGGGCGACATGCTCAATCACACTCCTGTGGGGAGAACTCTCACTTTCCCAAGTTTCCTTGGCAATATCCAACAGCCCTCTTGGGTGTCTCCCATACAGTAACTCAAAGGGGGAGAATCCCGTAGAGGATTGGGGCACCTCCCTAATAGCAAACATCAAATAAGGAAGTAGACAGTCCCAATCCTTTCCATCCCTATCCACCACTTTCTTCAACATTTGTTTTAGGGTTTTGTTGAATCTTTCAACCAGCCCATCGGTTTGGGGGTGATACACAGATGTACGTAATTGCGTCACTTTGAACAATTTACACAGCTCCTTCATAACCCGGGACATAAAGGGTGTACCTTGGTCCGTAAGCAGTTCTTTACAAATACCCACCCGGCTAAAAACAAGAGATAGCTCTTTGGCTATGGTTTTGGCCGAGGTATTTCTGAGAGGGATCGCTTCTGGATAACGGGTGGCATAGTCCATTATAACCAATATGTACTGGTGCCCCCTAGCGGACTTGATTATAGGACCTACCAAATCCATTGCGATTCTCTCAAACGGGACCTCAATGATGGGTAGAGGGACCAGCGGGCTACGGAAGTGTGGCATCGGGGCCGACCTCTGACACACAGGGCAGGAGGAACAATAATTTTCTATGTCCTTCATCACCCCAGGCCAATAGAATCTCTGTAATACCCTCTCTCGGGTTTTCTCTGTCCCCAGATGACCTCCAAGAATGTGCCCATGGGCCAACTCCAACACCAACTTCCTGTAAGGTTTGGGCACCACCAGCTGCTCAACGGTTTCTTCTGCCCTTTTTGCCACCCGATACAGTAGGTCCTTCTCTACGCTGAAGTATGGGTAAGTGCAGGTATTATCTGGGTTCACTAACTCGCCATCTATTTTCACTACGTTTTCCCGTGCCTTTATTAGGGCGGGGTCTTTCAACTGTTCTGTGGCAAAGTTTTCCCTGTGAACCTCAAGATCAGAAAACTCCACAGACGGTAGGTTTTCGTCTGAGGAGGTGGGCTCCTCTCCAGTTTCTTGAGTCTCCCCTGCCAATACTGACAAGGGAAATTCGGGAGAGTCCTCACCACTCTCAGAGGAGTTCTGGCTATCATATTCCTGGTACATAGGGGCACCAGTGGGGGGCTCAGGATCATCCCACAGTTCCCAGAACTTCGGAAAATCCCTTCCCACAATGGCGTCATGCGGTAACTGAGACACTAAGCCCACGGGATGAGAAAGGGTACCTTTGGGGGTCTCGAAACACACTGTAGTCACTGGATACTCTCGGGTGTCCCCATGCACACAAATAACGGCTACCTTGCTATTCCCAGAGACCTCTGTTTTAACTAACTCAGCCTTTATCAGGGTCACAAGGCTACCTGAATCCAGCAATACCACAACATTTCTACCATTAATACACATTTTGCATAAATGTTTCTCAGTTCCCCGAATGGCAGTGCATGCGACTGTCGCACACAGCGACTGACGTCTGCCCGTCAGAAAGTCACACTGCATGGGTTCCTCCAAAACCGGGCAATTTGCTGCAATATGTCCCGCTTGCCGGCAGCGGTAGCAAATGATCCTTCTTGCCGCCTCTTGAGCCGCTGATTTCCCAGGCTGTTCTCGCCAAACTTGGGGTAGAGCTCCCACCCTCTCACTCTCTCCACCCTTACCCCTTGGAATCATCTTATCCGCCCCTGGGGATGGTCTGGTCTTAGGGTGGAAAGTCCGAGTGTCTCTGGAAGAGGCCGTCAGGTTCTCTGTAGCCAAGTATTTCTCCACACGATCCACAAGACCATCGGCCGTCTCTGGGTCTCCATGGCTTACCCACTTTTGGATGGCAGTAGGAAGAGCTCTCAAAAACCGATCCATTACAACCCGTTCCACAATCTTTGGTGCGGACAAAGTCTCTGGCTGTAGCCACTTTCTGCTCAGGTGAATGAGATCATACATTTGAGACCTGGGGGGTTTTCCAAGCTGGAAAGTCCAGTTATGCACACGCTGAGCCCGGACAGCCAGGGTGACACCCAGCCTTGCCAATATTTCAGCTTTTAGCATCACATAGTCTTTTGCTTGGTCAGGCTCTAGGTCATAGTAAGCTTTCTGCGATTCACCCGTTAACAGAGGAGCCACCAGTCCAGCCCACTGCTCCTCAGGCCACTTTTCTCTTTCAGCGGTCCTTTCAAATGTGGTCAAAAATACCTCTGGATCATCCTCTCCAGTCATTTTTGTCAATAAACGACTCACCCCAAAGGACGCGGTATTAGTGGGACGGCTTTCCTCACCGGTCTGCGGACGTTGCTGCATTACTGCTTCCATCTGTTGTTGTAGTCTCTGCTCTTGCTTCTGCAACAGGTCTATGAAGCGGGCCTCAGATTGCTGTTGGGCTTGTTGCTGAGCCTCCAGACTCTGTTGTAACGTTGCAAGGCTCTGTTGATGAGCTTGCTGCTGGGCTGCAAGGCTCCTTTGCAAACCTGCATTTGTCTGCTGTTGATTGGCATTTGCTAGAGCCAGCTGTTTCAGTATCTCCTCCATGCTGGCTTAAAAAAAAAACTGCCCGCGTTCTCCACCAACTGTGAGGGGGCTAGCTCGGCAGCGGGTGTGTGTGACCCCCGGGATGGGCTCCCCACACAAAAACAGGCCCAGCAGACGGAGGTTGTGGTTTTCAAAATCAAAAAGGTGCGGTTTATTTTCTATTTACAGTGACAAAAATACAGCAAGGCAAAAAAAACAAACACAAAATAAATCCTGGTCAACTTGACCTCTGACTAAACTTACAGGTTTCCTAACTAACGACTGGGATCAGCCTAGTGCTGTCCTAGTCCCTGGTTTTAAATGTCCAAGCAAAATATAGCCACACAGGCTTTCTCTCACCGCACAGGGGTTCACTCTCCCTAGATAGTCCACACAGGTCTGCTTCCAGGCATGAGCTAACATCTAATGAATCTGGGCTTTCTTATAGAGGCCTAAATGAGCTGACAAGGTTCAGCTGGACTCATCAACTCCCTGTCTGCACGACGCCCAGCCCTCTCCCTAGAGGTATGAGTCATCAATGAGCCCACTAGTCTCAGCTGGGCTTATACAACTCTCCACCTAGCTGTATAAATCGGCGTAAAGCCTGAATCTGGGCGAAATATATCTACCCCCCTGGATGCAACCAGGTGACTTTACCTTCCTGCTGTCACACTACCTATAGTTTTCTGTCCCTAGAAAAAATGTTTTTTTAAAGCACACTATAGCACAAGGAGAATTTCCCTCACTGTCCTTCCCTGTCCCTAGAAACAAGGATTATCACAGTGAAAGAAACTGACAGTCTTCCTACCTATAGTTTTCTGTCCCTAGAAAAAAAATTTTTTAAAGCACACTATAGCACAAGGAGAATTTCCCTCACTGTCCTTCCCTGTCCCTAGAAACAAGGATTATCACAGTGAAAGAAACTGACACTCTTCCTACCTATAGTTTTCTGTCCCTAGAAAAAATGTTTTTTTAAAGCACACTATAGCACAAGGAGAATTTCCCTCACTGTCCTTCCCTGTCCCTAGAAACAAGGATTATCACAGTGAAAGAAACTGACACTCTTCCTACCTATAGTTTTCTGTCCCTAGAAAAAATGTTTTTTTAAAGCACACTATAGCACAAGGAGAATTTCCCTCACTGTCCTTCCCTGTCCCTAGAAACAAGGATTATCACAGTGAAAGAAACTGACAGTCTTCCTACCTATAGTTTTCTGTCCCTAGAAAAAAATTTTTTTAAAGCACACTATAGCACAAGGAGAATTTCCCTCACTGTCCTTCCCTGTCCCTAGAAACAAGGATTATCACAGTGAAAGAAACTGACACTCTTCCTACCTATAGTTTTCTGTCCCTAGAAAAAATGTTTTTTTAAAGCACACTATAGCACAAGGAGAATTTCCCTCACTGTCCTTCCCTGTCCCTAGAAACAAGGATTATCACAGTGAAAGAAACTGACACTCTTCCTACCTATAGTTTTCTGTCCCTAGAAAAAATGTTTTTTTAAAGCACACTATAGCACAAGGAGAATTTCCCTCACTGTCCTTCCCTGTCCCTAGAAACAAGGATTATCACAGTGAAAGAAACTGACACTCTTCCTACCTATAGTTTTCTGTCCCTAGAAAAAATGTTTTTCTTTCTCGTACATCACGGGTAGTGATGAGCCGAACACCCCCCTGTTCGGTTCGCACCAGAACCCGCGAACGGACCGAAAGTTCGAACGAACATTAGAACCCTATTAAATAGAATGGATGCGAACGTTCGAATTCTAAAGTGCTAATTATAACAACTATTATGCATGTTATTGTCCTAAAAAGGGTTTGGGAACCCGGGTTCTGCACCAGGGGACATGTATCAATGCAAAAAGAAGTTTTAAAAACGGTCGTTTTTCGGGAGCAGTCATTTTAATGATGCATAAAGTGAAAAAAAAAAGTCAAATATTCCTTTAAATATCGTACCTGGGGGGTGTCTAAAGTATGCCTGTGAAGTGCCACGTGTTTCCAGTGTTTAGAACTGTCCCTGCACAAAATGACACTTCTAAAGGAAAAAAAAGCCATTTAAAACTGCTTGCGGCTTTAATGTAATGTCTGGTCCCGGTAATATGGATGAAATTCTTTAAGAAAAATGGCATAGCTACCCCATGACCCCCCCCCCCCCTACCCCAGCCCATTACCAGCCCCTTTGGGTCTTGTATGGATATTAAGGGGAACCCCGCACATAAAATAAAAAAGGCCCTATATACTCTGAACAGCCCTATACAGGCGGTGCATACAAGACAGGGACTGTAGGTTTGTTCTTATGTAGAATCTGTTTGTAATTTTGAACAGGTACATTGTTGAAGTGTAGCTCCAGACCAAAAATCTATTTTTAAACTTTTTGGAAAACATAGGTAAGGGTTATCACCCCTGTAACATTTGTTTTGCTGTCTGTGCCCCTGTTCAGAACATTTCACCTCACTTTCCGTCCCAATGACAACTGTTTTTGAAATGTGGTGTTTTTCTTGAAACAAGGATTGCTGATAAAGCATCAGTACAGAGGAGACACCTTTCTCCCATATTTATTCTTACAGGAGAGAATTTTCCTTCCTAGTGGTAGATTTCCTCTCACTTCCTGTTGTCTTCTTGCGTTTGCAAGTAGGAGTCGTTTGTAAGTTGGATGTTTGAAAGTAGGGACCTGCCGTATATACTCTGCAGAAATAGGCCCCTTAGTTGTTGGTGTTGGCACAACACTGTAAGCACTCACAGTTACTCTTGGTTGGTGCTGGAACGCCCTGCTGTCAACTATTATATCAGGAATTTTAATTACATATAATTGTTGAACAGTGGTAGTAAAAATTGGGCCTTTGATGGTGGTGCTGGTGCCACAACACTGTAAGCCCTGACAGTTACTCTTGGTGGGTGCAGCAATGGGCCCTGCTGTGAATTATTAGATCAAGAATTGTAATTACATGCCCCTGTTGAACAGGGGCTGAAAAATTGGGCCTTAGGCACTGGTGGCACAACACTGCAACCCCTCACAGATACTGTACTTGGAGCACAGCAATGAGCCCTGTTGCAAAGTATTGCTTCAAAAATTGTAATGACACGCCCCTGTTAAACAGGGGCTGAAAAATTGGGCCTTAGGCACTGGTGCCACAACACTGCAACTCCTCACAGATACTGTACTTGGAGTACAGCAATGAGCCCTGTTGCAAAGTATTGCTTCAAAAATTGTAATTACACGCCCCTGTTAAACAGGGGCTGAAAAATTGGGCGTTAGGCACTGGTGGCGGCACCCATAAACAAAAATGATCTTCCAAGCTATCATCATCAATCGTATCATTGAGGACTCGGAGGAGGAGGATAGCCAGTCAACATAACAGCACAGGCACTCAGCATCAGCATCAGTCTTGAAGGGATGTGACATGTTAAAATCAATTAGTCTGTTATATCAGCATCAGGTGTGTGGTAGCTGGTGGTGATCCAAGACTGGTTCATCTTGATGAAAGTCAGTCGATCAACCGAGTCGGTGGACAGGCGCACCCTGTGATCCGTGACAAATCCTCCAGCAGCACTGAATGTGCGTTCCGAAAGAACGCTGGATGCAGGACAGGCCAGTAGCTCAATTGCATACTGTGCAAGCTCTGGCCAGTGATCCATCCTCAAGACCCAGTAAGCCAGAGGATTTTCGGTGGGGAAGGTGTCCAAGTCTGACCTTGCCCCTAGATATTCCTGCACCATGTTTATCAGACGCTGGCGATGGTTGCTGGAACCGATCATACTTTGGGGCTGCGGACTAAAGAATTGTCTGAACGCATCGGTCAGACGGCCACCTTCCCCACCGCTCCTTCTTTGACTGGCCGAAGCTTCAGCAACTCGTTGTCCAGGACCAGGAGTTTGCAACCTCCCAGTCTCTGGGAACGCGTTGCACAGACCTTTCTGCAAGGCCTCCCGGAGTTGTCTCATCCTCTGCTCCCTCTGCGACGGTAACATAAGGTCCGCAACCTTACCCTTGTACCGTGGATCAAGGAGAGTGGCCAGCCAGTAATGGTCCCTTTCCTTGATCCGAAGAATACGAGGATCCTTCCGCAGACTTTGCAGGATCAGGGAGGCCATGCAGCGTAGGTTTGCTGAGGCATTCGCTCCGGAGTCCTCTGGGTCACTAAGGACGACATGATCCGCAGCCACCTCCTCCCAGCCATGTACAAGTCCACTGGTTTCTTGGGACTGTAAATCATCCCTAAAAGACTGCTGCTGATGATGCTGAGTGCCAGCCTCCACCTCCATGCTGACACAATCCTCCTCCTCCTCCTCCTCCTCCTCCTCCTCTTCCTGTGCGATGGGTGGGACAGAAGTAACACTGTCTGGGTAAAGGGGGCCTTGAGAGGCAAGGAAGTCCTCCTCTTCCTGCCTCTGTTCTGCCTCAAGTGCCCTGTCCATTATTCCACGCAGCGTGTGCTCCAACAGGTGGACAAGAGGTACAGTGTCACTGATGCATGCACTGTCACTGCTCACCATCCTCGTGGCCTCCTCAAATGGTGCCAGGACAGTGCATGCATCCCTGATCATGCCCCACTGGCGTGGAGAAAAAAAACCAAGCTCCCCTGACCCTGTCCTGGTGCCGTAGTCGCACAGGTACTCATTGATGGCCCTCTGCTGCGTGTGCAGCCGCTGCAGCATGGCCAACGTTGAGTTCCACCTGGTGGGCATGTCACATATAAGGCGGTTCTTGGGCAGGTTCAACTCCTTTTGCAGCTCAGCCAGGCGAGCACTGGCATTATAAGATCTGCGGAAATGCACACAGACTTTCCTGGCCTGCCTCAGGACATCCTGTAAGCCCGGGTACCTGCCCAAGAACCGCTGCACCACCAGGTTAAGGACGTGAGCCACACAGGGCACATGGGTCAGTTGTCCCTGTCGGAGGGCGGAGAGGAGGTTGGTGCCATTGTCGCAAACCACCATTCCTGGCTTAAGCTGGCGTGGCGTCAACCACCTCTCGGCCTGGCCCTGCAGAGCAGACAGGACCTCTGCCCCAGTGTGGCTTCTGTCCCCCAAACACACCAGCGCAAGCACGGCATGGCATCTTTTTGCCTGCGTACTTGCGTAGCCCCGTGAACGGCTACGGAGCACCGCTGGTTCATAGGACAAACCACAGGAAGAGGCCATGGAGGAAGAAGAAGAGGAGGGGGTGGAGGAGAGAGGTGTGTCACAACCAGTAGTAGCATTTTGGAGGCGTGGCGGTGGGACAACCTCCAACACTACTGCACCTTGTCCTGAATCCTTCCCAGCTGCCAAAAGAGTGACCCAATGGGCCGTGAAAGAAAGGTAACGTCCCTGTCCATGCCTGCTGGACCATGAGTCAGCGGTAATATGCACCTTACCGCTGACCGCCCTGTCCAGCGAGGCCAAGACATTGCCTTCCACATGCCGGTAGAGAGCCGGAATAGCCTTCCGTGAGAAAAAGTGGCGTTTGGGAACCTGCCACTGAGGAACCGCACATTGCACAAACTCACGGAAGGGGGCCGAGTCTACCAACTGAAAAGGCAGCAGTTGAAGCGCTAGCAATTTAGCCAAGCTAGCATTCAACCGCTGGGCATGTGGATGGCTGGGAGTGAACTTCTTTCGACGGTCCAGCAGCTGGGGCAGGGAAATTTGCCTGCTAGAATCGGACGTCGGTGTACTGCTAGCAGAGTGGGCGCAAGTACTTGGCTGTGACACACCTAATTCTACACCTTCATTCCTCTCAGTGCATGTTTCAGAGAGGACTGAAGTTATAGTGGGGTTGGAGATCCCAGCTGATGCGGTGCAAGGAGAGGTCCGCTTTGTTCTTTGGTGTGGGTCTTTGAGGTAGGCTTGCCAACGAGCTGCATGGCAGGTCAACATATGTCTGGTCAGGCATGTGGTACCCAAGCGGCTGATGTTTTGGCCACGCGATATACGCTTGAGACATATGTTGCAAACAGCAGCTGTGCGATCTGATGCACTAGCCTCAAAAAAGGCCCACACCAAAGAACTTTTTGAATGACGGGCAGAGGCAGCGCCCTGCACAGGCGGAGCTCTGCGGTGTGATTCCGTCGGTGTACTGCCCTTACGCTGGCCACCAAAGGGCATCCTGCCTCGTTGGAGATGTGCCTCCTCCTCATCCTCCTCCTCCTCCTCTCTCCTATTAGGCACCCACGTGGAGTCAGTGACCTCATCATCCCCTCCCTCCTCATCACTGGAGCCAATCTGGCAGTATGCTGCAGCTGCTGGAACATGACTGCCAGATTGGTGTCCTTCTTGAGCATCCCCTCTGTCTGCTCTCACGCTACTGCCTTCCTCTAGCTGGGTTTCATCATCAGACCCTTCGAAACGCTGGGCATCCTCCTGGAGCATGTACCCAACACTGTGCTGAAACAGTTCGGGGGACTCCTCAGGAGGAGGACATGGTGGGTCTAGGGAAGGAGTGACTGATGATTTGTCTGACATTGATACCAGGGAAGACGACGCTTTGGCAGCTGCTTTTCCAGTACCCTGAGCCTGGGTGAGAGAGGATGAGGAGGAGGAGGAGGGCTTGGTCATCCACTCTACCAAGTCTTCGGCATGATGTGGCTCAACATGTCCAGCTGCCGAAAAGAAGGACAAGCGTGTCCCATGGCCATGTGCTGATGACAATGCACCGCGTCCACGACCAGCACTGTTGCCCCCAGACACAGAGCCTGCTTGCCCTCTTTTATTGCCTCCTGACTGTCTGCCTCTCCTTGTTTGCCTTCCAGACATTCTAATAGATGGCCCGCACGGAGATGGGAAAAAAGCAATAAGGGCTACCTTCAGGTGTCCTTCTCTGTCCCTTGAAACAAGGACTTTCACAGTGAAAGAAACTGACACTCTCCCTACCTACAGTTTTCTGTCCCTAGAATAAATGTTTTTTTTAAGCACAATATAGCACAAGGACAATTCACTCACTGTCCTTACAGGTCCCTGGAAACAAGGACTTGCAGAGTGAAAGAAAAAAAACACTCTCCCTACCTACAGTTTTCTGTCCCTAGAAAAAATGTTTTTTTTAATCACAATATAGCACAAGAAAAATTCACTCACTGTCCTTACAGGTCCCTGGAAACAAGGACTTGCAGAGTGAAAGAAAAAAAACACTCTCCCTACCTACAGTTTTCTGTCCCTAGAAAAAATGTTTTTTTTAATCACAATATAGCACAAGAAAAATTCACTCACTGTCCTTCCAGGTCCCTGGAAACAAGGACTTGCAGAGTGAAAGAAAAAAAACACTCTCCCTACCTACAGTTTTCTGTCCCTAGAAAAAATGTTTTTTTTAATCACAATATAGCACAAGAACAATTCACTCACTGTCCTTACAGGTCCCTGGAAACAAGGACTTGCAGAGTGAAAGAAAAAAAACACTCTCCCTACCTACAGTTTTCTGTCCCTAGAAAAAATGTTTTTTTTAATCACAATATAGCACAAGAAAAATTCACTCACTGTCCTTACAGGTCCCTGGAAACAAGGACTTGCAGAGTGAAAGAAAAAAAACACTCTCCCTACCTACAGTTTTCTGTCCCTAGAAAAAATGTTTTTTTTAATCACAATATAGCACAAGAAAAATTCACTCACTGTCCTTACAGGTCCCTGGAAACAAGGACTTGCAGAGTGAAAGAAAAAAAACACTCTCCCTACCTACAGTTTTCTGTCCCTAGAAAAAATGTTTTTTTTAATCACAATATAGCACAAGAACAATTCACTCACTGTCCTTACAGGTCCCTGGAAACAAGGACTTGCAGAGTGAAAGAAAAAAAACACTCTCCCTACCTACAGTTTTCTGTCCCTAGAAAAAATGTTTTTTTTAATCACAATATAGCACAAGAAAAATTCACTCACTGTCCTTACAGGTCCCTGGAAACAAGGACTTGCAGAGTGAAAGAAAAAAAACACTCTCCCTACCTACAGTTTTCTGTCCCTAGAAAAAATGTTTTTTTTAATCACAATATAGCACAAGAAAAATTCACTCACTGTCCTTACAGGTCCCTGGAAACAAGGACTTGCAGAGTGAAAGAAAAAAAACACTCTCCCTACCTACAGTTTTCTGTCCCTAGAAAAAATGTTTTTTTTAATCACAATATAGCACAAGAAAAATTCACTCACTGTCCTTACAGGTCCCTGGAAACAAGGACTTGCAGAGTGAAAGAAAAAAAACACTCTCCCTACCTACAGTTTTCTGTCCCTAGAATAAATGTTTTTTTTAAGCACAATATAGCACAAGGACAATTCACTCACTGTCCTTACAGGTCCCTGGAAACAAGGACTTGCAGAGTGAAAGAAAAAAAACACTCTCCCTACCTACAGTTTTCTGTCCCTAGAAAAAATGTTTTTTTTAATCACAATATAGCACAAGGACAATTCACTCACTGTCCTTACAGGTCCCTGGAAACAAGGACTTGCAGAGTGAAATAAACTGACACTCTCCCTACCTACAGTTTTCTGTCCCTAGAATAAATGTTTTTTTAAGCACAATATAGCACAAGGACAATTCACTCACTGTCCTTCCAGGTCCCTGGAAACAAGGACTTGCAGAGTGAAAGAAAAAAAAACACTCTCCCTACCTACAGTTTTCTGTCCCTAGAAAAAATGTTTTTTTTAATCACAATATAGCACAAGAACAATTCACTCACTGTCCTTACAGGTCCCTGGAAACAAGGACTTGCAGAGTGAAAGAAAAAAAACACTCTCCCTACCTACAGTTTTCTGTCCCTAGAAAAAATGTTTTTTTTTAATCACAATATAGCACAAGGACAATTCACTCACTGTCCTTCCAGGTCCCTGGAAACAAGGACTTGCAGAGTGAAAGAAACTGACACTCTCCCTACCTACAGTTTTCTGTCCCTAGAATAAATGTTTTTTTAAGCACAATATAGCACAAGGACAATTCACTCACTGTCCTTCCAGGTCCCTGGAAACAAGGACTTGCAGAGTGAAAGAAACTGACACTGTCCCTACCTACAGTTTTCTGTCCCTAGAATAAATGTTTTTTTTAAGCACACTATAGCACAAGCACAAAACACACTGACACTCTCCCTACCTATCCTTCTCTTTCCCTAAACTAAAGGAATCCAGGTTAAGCAAGAAAGAAATAACAGTCACTGTCCCTGCCTATGCTGCTCTATCCCTGCTCCGGAACACACTACACTAGGCCGCCGTGCTGGCGGCCTTTTATAGTGTGGGGCGTGTACTAAACACCCTCAGCAATAATTGGCCACAGGCATCCTGCCTGTGGCCAATCATTGCTCTCCTCGCTGCCGGCGCTGTGATTGGCCAAGCATGCGGGGTCACAGTGCATGCTTGGCCAATCACAGCGCCTGGATGACACTGCGATGGCGTAGTGCATTGTGGGCCGTTCGCGTCACTCGAATTTGGCGCGAACGGCCCAAATCGTTCGATCTTCGTCGAACGATCGAACAGCCGATGTTCGAGTCGAACGTATGTTCGACTCGAACACGAAGCTCATCCCTGATCACGGGACACAGAGCGACATAGTCATTACTAATGGGTTATATAGATACCGTCAGGTGCTGGCACTGGCAACTTCCAAAACCGGAAGTACCCTCCCCTATATAAGCCCCTCCCATCCGGGAGCACCTCAGTTTTTTGCCAGTGTCTAAGGTGTTGGCCAAGAAGAAACATGTGTTTTTCACTGAGCTTGCGTACAGGTTCTTTTGGGCCTCAGTAAGCTATTCCGGATCCGACCAAAAAAGCTTCATAGCTAAACGGTCGGTACCCGGGCCTTGCAGAGAAGAGCAAGGTTTTGCCTGTAATGCTTCTCTTAGGAGAGCTGGACCCTGGGATCCAGAGCTCTGGTCATACCCACGACCAAGATGTTTTCTGTGCAGGGTGCTATACAGGTCCAGGGGAGTGGAATCCTTGGGAACCCGGTCCCTGAAGGTTTGATTACAATGCCTGCCGTGATAGGTGAAGTTTGGGCTTTTGTGGACCAAACAAAGTCCTGCGGCGGGGAACAGGTAAGTGGGGGCCCCCAGGAACTTGGTTCTATTGGGGGACCCCCAAGCCTAATTTGTCTTTCTGTCTGTTACCTAACGGTATTCCCGCTAATATTCTGTGTATGCCTGTTACTACTGAGAAAATGTAAAAATTTTAATAGTAGGCAAGAAAAAAAAAAAAAAAAAAATGTAAGACCGCGGTACCTGTGTTAGACACTAGAGGCCGCTATGGTTCTTTTTCTTGTAATGTGGATTTTTTTCTTCCAGAATCAAATCCAGGCAGTTGGTATGTTCTCTCCTGGGAAGCTGTCTCCTCTGCCCTGTTGCTGCGCTCATCCATCCCCGGGCCCTGCGGCAAAGGGACCCTGGCTCCCATCTAGCTCCTTGTTGTTTTCAAAAAAGGCGCCGAAGGCGCACGTGCCCGCGCGCGTGCGCGTGCACGCGCCTCTATTCATAGAGGCGATCTGGAAAAAGGGGCGGAGCGGGTGGATGACGCTCAGGTGTGCGCCGCGGCGCTACTGCGCATGTGCGGGCGTCCAGCGTGTTTTAAAGCACATTATAGCTGGCTGTTGAAGTGCACAGACAGAGCTAGCAACAATATAAAGGCACATAGAGGCGGTTGATGCAGGCATCCCCTAGAAAGGCACTTTAGTAGACACCAACTGTGATATAGCAGCAATTGTGCTAGACTATTCTCAGTAAAAGTGGTGTATTACGGCTGGAATACCTCAGCTTTAGGCTTAGGAATATGCCGTCCAGAAGCTCCGGAACTGAATCTTCCAGGAAGCGAAGGGGGTCTCATCGGGCTCTGAGGATCTTGGGCATACTTCTGCTGCACCAGTCTCCCCTGAAGTTCAGAGGTAAGTGACCGTAGAGACCCCGCAGGGGTACTTGGTACTGTGGCTGTCCTCAGTTCACCTGCTCCTGTGTATGTAACAGAGGAGGTTTTTTCCTCAGCTCTGGGAGGATTAGAGAGAGATTGTCAACATTGATCGCTGCCTCCCTGTCAGGGAAAGCATGCCCGATCTCCATCTCCTCCTTCAAAGTGCCTGTTAGCAGAGCAACAGTCCCATACAGGGATCGACCTGCCTGAAGGGGATCAGGATAAGGTTGATTCTGTTATAGAGGAGTCAACAGTGGGGGAACCTTTTCTCAGCATCTCAAGCTGAAAGATTATGGGTTCAGTCTCTGACTAACATGGTCCGATCAGCATTTAAAAATGCACCTTGCGGAACCATCAACCACTACTGTATCCTCGTTGGGGTCGCTAGAAGCCCCCAGACTGTCTGTTCTTTTCCACTTCACCCTTTACTGAAAGGGCTTATTTACCAGGATTGGGAACGTCCTGAGAAAATATTTATTCCCCCAAGAGATTTCCGGTGGTCTATCCCATGGAGGATAAGTTCATCAAAAAAATGGAAGGTCCCTACAGTGGATGCAGCCATCTCTTGTATGTATAAATCACTGACATGTCCAGTGGATAATGTCCAAATGTTCAAGAACCCAATAGATAAAAGATTGGAGTCCTTATGAAAGTCTGCTTCTTTCTACAGCAAGCTTGGTGACACAACCAGCAGTAGCAGCTATTGGGGTCTGCTAAGCAGTGAAGGATCAGTTGAAACAGGTCTTGAGGGACTTGACAGATCAGCAGGCTTTGCCCTAGCTGATCTACCTAGAGCCTTAGGCTTTGCGGTTGACGCCATAAAGGATTCAGTCCATCAGGCCTCCCGCCTTACGCTGTCTATAGTACATATGCGTAGGCTTCTATGGCTCAAAAACTGGTCTGCTGAAGCTCCCTGTAAAGAATGGCTGGTTAGCGTCCCATTTCATGGTGAACGCTTATTCAGGGAAAACCTGGACAAATATATCCAGAAAATTTCCAGCGGTAAAAATACGCTCTTGCCGGTTAAAAACAGAGTTAGAGGTCCCTCTTTAAGAGGCCTGCTTCTCCAGTCCCTGGGGCATCGGCTGTGTAACAGTTCCGACGGCCTCCTCGGTCAATTCCGGGGGTAAAAAACAGGGACAATAGCAGGGTAATGAGAAACCCTGGGTCAGGGGAGGTACAAAACCTCCCCCAAAGTTAAATTCATTGAAGGGTTGCCCCCACTCAGTCGGGTGGGGGGAGGACTCCAGTTGTTCGCAAGAGACCTGGCGGGACACGATCAAGACAGATAGGTGCTCTCCGCAGTATGTTTGGGATACAGTTTGGAGTTAAAAGACTCTCCTCCTTCCCATTTTTGAGGTCAAACGTGCCAAGGGATCCCCGGAAGATAGAGTCCCTCCTGTTGGCACTAGAACAACTATTGCTCCAAGGAGTAATTATGGAGGTTCCCCTGGAAGAATGAGGGTTTGGGTTTTACTCAAACCTCTTTACAGTCCCGAAGCAAACGCGGACGGGAGGCCCATATTAATTCTAAAAAGGGCTATACAAATTCCTGTATATCAGGACTTTCCGATGGAGTCGATCCGATCGGTGGCCACTGCCCTACAAGGGGAGGATTGGTTAGCCGCGATCGACATCAAAGATGCTTATTTGCACATTCCCATCTTTCCAGTCCACCAAAAATTTCTACGCTTTGCAGTAGAAGGGCGCCATTTTCAGTTCAGAGCCTTACCCTTCGGTTTGGCCACAGCACCACGAGTGTTTACAAAAATTCTGGCCCTTTATTGGCCAATCTAAGAACACAAGGTGTAATGATAATGGCATATCTAGATGACTTGTTGCTGATAGACCACTCAGTGAAAAAACTAGACGTGGTCGTTCACAAGACAATCAAGTATCTGGAATCTCACGGTTGGATTATCAACCGAGACAAGTTAGCCCTAAAAACCAGTCAAAAGTCTGGAATACTTGGGGCTAAGGTTGGATTCAGGCCAGAGAAAAATATTCTTGCCTCGAGGAAAGGTGTTGTCTTTGAAAGATTTGATCCACTTAGTGGGTACAAAAAAGACAGCCGTCCATACGCCTGTGCATGAGGCTGCTGGGAAAAATGGTGGCATCATTCGAAGCAGTACCCTACGGTCAATTCCATTCAAGGAATTTGCAAGGGGCCATACTGTCAGCCTGGAACAAAATAGTTCAGGCCCTAGACTTACAATGTCCTTGTCCCCTTCCGTTCGCAAGAGCCTCCGTTGGTGGTTGGTTCCCCAGAATCTGGAAAAAGGGAAATCCTTCAGTCCGATTTCTTGGAAGGTGGTCACTACAGATGCCAGCCTTATAGGCTGGGGAGCAGTACTGGAGCAATGGTCTCTCCAGGGCAGATGGTCGGATGCAGAAAAGGCCCTGCCCATCAATCTCTTAGAGATACGAGCAGCCCGGTATGCCCTAGTAGCATGGACATCCAAACTCCAAGGGTCCCCTGTCAGAATTCAATCAGACAATGCCACAGCAGTGGCATATATCAATCATCAGGGGGGCACCAGGAGTCGTGCAGCCCAGAGGGAAGTAAATTACATCCTGAAATGGGCAGAAAGATATGTCCCAGCCATATCTGCGGTATTCATTCCAGGAGTGGAGAATGGGAAGGCGGACTTTCTAAGTCGCCAGCAATTATGCCCAGAGGAAGGGTCCCTTCACCCCGAGGTTTTCTGGACAATATGTCAGCGGTGGGGAACATCGGATGTAGATCTTCTAGCATCCAGATTCAACGCAAAGGTGGACAGGTTTGTCTCTCGGACAAGGGATCCCCTAGCTTGCGGCTCGGATGCCCTAGTGTTCCCTTGGGATCAGTTCAAGCTGATATATGCATTCACACCGCCACAATGGTTTCCTCGATTACTCCGCAGAATCAGGGTAGAAAAGAAACCAGTGATTCTGGTGGCTCCAGCGTGGCCCCGAAGAGCGTGGTACGCGGAGATTGTAAAATGTCAGTGGGGAGTCCTTGGACTCTCCCACGTCGTCCGGACCTGCTTTCGCAAGGACCGATATACCACCCTTCCTTACCAGCCCTAGGTTTGACGGCCTGGCTATTGAAGCCCACATTCTAAAAAAGAGAGGGCTCTCTAATTCTGTGGTATCTACCATGATCAATGCCAGGAAGCCGGTATCCAGGCAGATCTACTATAGAATCTGGAAGGCGTACATCGCCTGGTGTGAGGCCAAGAAATGGCATCCACGTAAATACTGTGACAGCAGGAAGGTAAAGTCACCTGGTTGCATCCAGGGGGGTAGATATATTTCGCCCAGATTCAGGCTTTACGCCGACTTATACAACTAGGTGGAGAGTTGTATAAGCCCAGCTAAGGCTAGTGGGCTCATGGATGACTCATATGTCTAGGGAGAGTGTGGGGCGTCGTGCAGACAGGGAGTTGATGAGACCAGCTGAAGCTTGTCAGCTCATTTAGGCCTCTATAAGAACTCCCAGCTTCATTAGATGTTAGCTCATGCCTGGAACCAGACCTGTGTGGACTGTCTAGGGAGAGTGAACCCCAGTGCGGTGAGACAAAGCCTGTGTGGCTATTTGCTTGGACATTTAAAACCAGGGACTTAGGGACTAGGACAGCACTAGGCTGATCCCAGTTGTTAGTTAGGAAACCTGTATGTTTACTCAGAGGTCAACTTGACCAGGATTTATTTTGTTTATGTTTCTTTTGCTTTGCTGTGTTTTGTCACTGTAAATAGAAAATAAACCGCACCTTTTTGATTTTGAAAACCACAACCTCCGTTTGCTGGGCCTGTTTTGTGTGGGGAGCCCATCCCGGGGGTCACACACACCCGCTGCCGAGCTAACCCCCTCACAGTTGGTGGAGAACCAGTGGCAGTTTTTTTTTTAAGCCAGCATGGAGGAGATACTGAAGCAGCTGGCTCTAGCAAATGCCAATCAACAGCAGACAAATGCAGGTTTGCAAAAGAGCCTTGCAGCTCATCAACAGAGCCTTGCAGCTCAACAACAGAACTTCGCAGCCCAGCAGCAAGCTCATCAACAGAGCCTTGCAGCCCAGCAGCAGACAAACGCAACTTTGCAACAGAGTCTGGAGGCTCAGCAACGAGCCCAGCAGCAATCTGAGGCCCGCTTCATAGACCTGTTGCAGAAGCAAGAGCAGAGACTACAACAACAGATGGAAGCAGTAATGCAGCAACGTCCGCAGACCAGTGAGGAAAGCCGTCCCACTAATACCGCGTCCTTTGGGGTGAGTCGTTTATTGACAAAAATGACTGGAGAGGATGATCCAGAGGTATTTTTGACCACATTTGAAAGGACCGCTGAAAGAGAAAAGTGGCCTGAGGAGCAGTGGGCTGGACTGGTGGCTCCTCTGTTAACTGGTGAATCGCAGAAAGCTTACTATGACCTAGAGCCTAACCAAGCAAAAGACTATGTGATGCTAAAAGCTGAAATATTGGCAAGGCTGGGTGTCACCCAGGCTGTCCGGGCTCAGCGTGTGCATAACTGGACTTTCCAGCTTGGAAAACCCCCCAGGTCTCAAATGTATGATCTCATTCACCTGAGCAGAAAGTGGCTACAGCCAGAGACTTTGTCCGCACCAAAGATTGTGGAACGTGTTGTAATGGATCGGTTTTTGAGAGCTCTTCCTACTGCCATCCAAAAGTGGGTAAGCCATGGAGACCCAGAGACGGCCGATGGTCTTGTGGATCGTGTGGAGAAATACTTGGCTACAGAGAACCTGACGGCCTCTTCCAGAGACACTCGGACTTTCCACCCTAAGACCAGACCATCCCCAGGGGCGGATAAGAGGATTCCAAGGGGTGAGGGTGGAGAGAGTGAGAGGGTGGGAGCTCTACCCCAAGTTTGGCGAGAACAGCCTGGGAAATCAGCGGCTCAAGAGGCGGCAAGAAGGATCGTTTGCTACCGCTGCCGGCAAGCGGGACATATTGCAGCCAAGTGCCCGGTTGTGGAGGAACCCATGCAGTGTGACTTTCTGACGGGCAGACGTCAGTCGCTGTGTGCGACAGTCGCATGCACTGCCATTCGAGGAACTGAGAAACATTTATGCAAAATGTGTGTTAATGGTAGAAATGTTGTGGTATTGCTGGATTCAGGTAGCCTTGTGACCCTGATAAAGGCTGAGTTAGTTAAAACAGAGGTCTCTGGGAATAGCAAGGTAGCTGTTATTTGTGTGCATGGGGACACCCGAGAGTATCCAGTGACTACAGTGTGTTTCGAGACCCCCAAAGGTACCCTCTCTCATCCAGTGGGCTTAGTATCTCAGTTACCGCATGACGCCATTGTGGGAAGGGATTTTCCGAAGTTCTGGGAACTGTGGGATGATCTTGAGCCCCTCACTGGTGCCCCTATGTACCAGGAATGTGATAGCCAGAACTCCCCTGAGAGTGGTGAGGACTCTCCGGAATTTCCCTTATCAGTATTGGCAGGGGAGACTCAAGAAACTGGAGAGGAGCCCACCTCCTCAGACGAAAACCTACCGTCTGTGGAGTTTTCTGATCTTGAGGTTCACAGGGAAAACTTTGCCACAGAACAGTTGAAAGACCCCGCCCTAATAAAGGCACGGGAAAACGTAGTGAAAATAGATGGCGAGTTAGTGAACCCAGATAATACCTGCACTTACCCATACTTCAGCGTAGAGAAGGACCTACTGTATCGGGTGGCAAAAAGGGCAGAAGAAACCGTTGAGCAGCTTGTGGTGCCCAAACCTTACAGGAAGTTGGTGTTGGAGTTGGCCCATGGGCACATTCTTGGAGGTCATCTGGGGACAGAGAAAACCCGAGAGAGGGTATTACAGAGATTCTATTGGCCGGGGGTGATGAAGGACGTAGAAAATTATTGTTCCTCCTGCCCTGTGTGTCAGAGGTCGGCCCCGATGCCACATTTCCGTAGCCCGCTGGTCCCTCTACCCATCATTGAGGTCCCGTTTGAGAGGATCGCCATGGATTTGGTAGGTCCTATAATCAAGTCCGCTAGGGGGCACCAGTACATATTAGTTATAATGGACTATGCCACCCGTTATCCAGAAGCGATCCCTCTCCGAAATACCTCGGCCAAAACCATAGCCAAAGAGCTATCTCTTGTGTTTAGCCGGGTGGGTATTTGTAAAGAACTGCTTACGGACCAAGGTACACCCTTTATGTCCCGGGTTATGAAGGAGCTGTGTAAATTATTCAAAGTGACGCAATTACGTACATCTGTGTATCACCCCCAAACCGATGGGCTGGTTGAAAGATTCAACAAAACCCTAAAACAAATGTTGAAGAAAGTGGTGGATAGAGATGGAAAGGATTGGGACTGTCTACTTCCTTATCTGATGTTTGCTATTAGGGAGGTGCCCCAATCCTCTACGGGATTCTCCCCCTTTGAGTTACTGTATGGGAGACACCCAAGAGGGCTGTTGGATATTGCCAAGGAAACTTGGGAAAGTGAGAGTTCTCCCCACAGGAGTGTGATTGAGCATGTCGCCCTGATGCAAGACCGAATTGCACAGGTAATGCCCATCGTGAAGGAACATTTGGCCCAAGCGCAGTTAGCACAGCAGAGAGTGTACAACCGTGGAGCCAAGACCCGTACCTTTTCCCCGGGGGATAGGATACTGGTACTTGTCCCTACGGTTGAAAGTAAATTCCTTGCCAAATGGCAAGGCCCCTACGAGATAATGGAAAAAGTGAGCGAAGTGAATTACAAGGTCAGACAACCAGGAAGGCGAAAGCCCGAACAGATCTATCACGTTAATCTGTTGAAAGCCTGGAGGGATAGAGAGTCCCTAGTCGCAGACACTTGGTCACCAGCTCAAACTGGTTGCGTGATTCCTGAGGTTGGAATAGCAGCCACCTTGTCACAACCCCAACAACAGGAGGTTAAGGAGTTTGTGCTTCGCAACAAGGAGGTATTCTCTGAGCTGCCGGGACAAACATCTGGGGTAGAGCATGACATCATTACCCCGCCCGGTGAAAGGGTGAAGTTAAAACCCTATCGGATCCCAGAGGCCCGACGGGAGGCAATACGGGAGGAAGTACAGAAAATGCTGAACTTAGGGGTGATAGAGGAGTCCCAAAGTGATTGGTCTAGTCCCATCGTGTTGGTGCCTAAACCGGATGGGAGCTGGCGATTTTGTAACGATTTTCGTCAGTTGAACAAAGTTACAAAATTTGACACCTACCCCATGCCACGTATAGATGAGTTGATCGACCGGCTGGGAACAGCCCGATACATGACGACTCTTGACCTCACAAAAGGGTATTGGCAAATCCCCCTGGCCAAGTCGGCCAAAGAGAAAACCGCATTTGTAACCCCAGACGGGGCGTTCCAATATAAAAGAATGCCGTTCGGGTTACAGAATGCGCCGGCCACATTCCAGCGGAAAATGGACCAGATGCTGAGGCCCCATCAGAAGTATGCTGCGGCTTACCTGGATGACGTAATTGTCCATAGCACAGATTGGGCCTCACATCTGCCAAAAGTGCAAGCAGTCCTGGACTCTGTTCGGGAAGCGGGGTTTACGGCTAACCCCAAGAAGTGTACCATTGGGCAGGAGGAGGCCAAATATCTTGGGTACACCATTGGGAGGGGAGTAATAAAACCCCAACTCAACAAAGTCGAGGCCATCCAGAGTTGGCCACGTCCCAACAGCAAGAAGCAGGTACGAGCCTTTCTGGGAATCGCTGGGTATTATCGGCGATTCATTCCCCACTTTGCTTCTAAGGCTGTGCCCCTAACCAACCTGACGAAGGGGAAAGGGTCGGTCATGATTAAATGGACCCCCGAGGCTGAGGCAGCATTCCAATTCTTGAAACAAGCCTTATGTAGCCAGCCAGTGTTGTACTCACCCGACTTCTCTAAAGACTTTGTCGTACAAAGTGATGCGTCAGATGTGGGGTTAGGAGCAGTATTGTCCCAGGTCTGGAACGGGGAAGAGCACCCAGTCATTTACCTCAGCAGGAAGTTGAAGTCCCATGAGGTAAATTACGCCACCGTTGAAAAGGAGTGTTTAGCGGTGAAGTGGGCTCTAGATTCCCTTCGGTACTACCTGCTAGGTAGGCACTTTGACATGGTTACGGATCACGCTCCGTTAAAGTGGATGGCTCAAAACAAGGAAACAAATAGAAGAGTGAATAGGTGGTTCCTGGCCCTCCAGGAATTCAACTTCACAGTAAAGCATCGCCCTGGCGTTCAAATGGGGAATGTGGATGCTTTGTCTCGAGTACATGAATGCCTGATTGCTGGTGTTCCAACCCCGAGGTTAAAACAAGAGGGGGGGGTATGTGACAGCAGGAAGGTAAAGTCACCTGGTTGCATCCAGGGGGGTAGATATATTTCGCCCAGATTCAGGCTTTACGCCGACTTATACAACTAGGTGGAGAGTTGTATAAGCCCAGCTAAGGCTAGTGGGCTCATGGATGACTCATATGTCTAGGGAGAGTGTGGGGCGTCGTGCAGACAGGGAG